>CM042663.1:9836479-11036479 GCA_023638005.1 Forsythia suspensa
AGATTTGAAATAGTATGGTGGAATTTTAAAATTTTCTTTAAGTTACTTTTAGCAAATGAGGAGGTAAAGACATACTTTTGAATAAAAGAACTCCCACCCACCCCAGACAAACACGCGCGCGCGCACGCACGCACGCACGCACACACACACACACACACACACACACACACACACACACACACACACATATATATATATATATATATATATATATATATATATATATATGAAATCTATGAGATGTATGATAATTTATTAAAATCTATTGAAATCTTAAAAAATCTGTCAAATTTTATTAAATTTTATAAAATCTATAAGAATTTATAAATATTAAGAAATCTATTAAAATATAAGTTGAGGACATGTTTAATTATTAAGTAAATAAGTATATTTTAAAAAATTTATTATATACTGTCAAAACAAGTAATTATTTTTGTTTTGTTAGAAGTAAAATAAATAGTAAATATGATTTGAGATAATACTAACTTTACGTTTTTTAACATAGCTAAACATGCTTGTAACGTTGGGAAAAACAAGGAGCAACAAGATCGCATTCGATACTTCTGATTCAATTCTTGAAAAAAGGGCATTCTCTGCATGAACTATGTCGGTTGAGAGATTTGGAGAGTGAAGTGCATGAAGGTGGTATCGTATGTTTTGCAATATGTGTTAAGTATGATTGAGAAAAATCTTTCAGTAAAAATCAAGAATCAAAAAGCAATCCAATTCTTGATCTTTATTACTTCTTTTCTCACCTTTAACATATGTTTTTTTTCATTAGGAGGTTAGCAAATAACATAAATGTCATTCTAATTGAACTATACACTTGTTGTGTTATGTTATTTCGAGCCTCAAGCAATCATTGTCTTTACCATCTTCATGTTGAACGAGTGGCCGGTTCTGACAATTTTGGGGCTCGATCACGAGGTCCAAAATTTAAACCCCAAATCAAGAAGTCATATTCATTTATTGGTGGGCTGGACTTCAATATTTTTAAAAAAAAAATAAGCCTTCAATTTTTGGGTCACTACTTAATAAAAGTCGTTGTCTTATAGAATCACACTTACTTTACTTTGCTTTGGATTTCAAACTTTTGTACAAATATTTTTATTGGACAAAGTTTAAATTTTTTTTTTTTTTTTTTACGAAAATGGGCCCCTTCGGTTTTGGGCCGAGGCGGTTCGACCAAAACGGGCTGGTTGAACAGACAAATTATAAATAGTGGTACAATTCGTCAACTTGATATCGACGAGTGAGATCTCATGTAGAGAAATAAGTCTTCAAACCAAGTGGTTCGAATGAGCACGTAAACATTTTAAAATTTATATCCACCACAGTGTCAATAGAATCAAAAGATATCGTAGTTACAAGATCAAAAAATTTCTTAGACTTGCAATTCCTAAGGAGTAATTATTTATTTGAGAAGCACGAGCTTTGCATTAACAATACATTTGATTGAATTGATATGAATTATTCATTAATTAAGTAATTTTCAACGGTTCATGTACCAGTTTGAGAATCACACAAAACTTTATGCATCAAATTAAGTATATCAATAGTTTATGTACCCGTTTTAGAATCACACAAAAGTTACGTACCAAAATAAGTAACTTGCAAAGGTTCATGTACTAGTTTGAGAATTACAAACAATTCATGTACCAATTTGATATTTACCTGCACATAATACCCCGTTCCCTCTCTCAGCTTCCAATTTCCACACCACCGCAATGAATTTGTCGCAATCAATTCAAAATCTTTCCATGTGTAGTCCGTAGTTTCCTTCTCAAACTCCCTTTATATATCACACAATCCCCTCCTCCCCCATCTCTCTCTGCATGCTCAACTGTTCACATACTTATTCGTAACAATAATGTCGATTTGATAATTGATTATTCTCATAATAATCTCATAATTGTTAATTTATCGAAATCGGCCTCGAATTCGTTGGAGAAACAATGAGCGGCGTTTCTAGGGTTTCGATTCCGAACAATCTGAAGAAGACGATCCAGGACATCAAGGAGATCGCCGGAAAGCACAGCGATGAGGATATATATGCAATGCTCAAAGAGTGCAGTATGGATCCCAATGAAACCGCTCAAAAACTCCTCTATCTTGGTATATACATTATACGCCTATACATACACGAAGGCACGCGCATGCATGCTCGTACACACTCAATAAATGTATATGCAGATATTTTCTGCGCTCCCGCACTTGTGCCTATGGTTGTGTGTTGTGCGTTAAATTTTTGTTTTGACGGTGTTGAGGACATGATATTTGTTATTCATGCTCTGATCTGTCGTTATATTAGGTTTTTTTTTTTTTAATTAATAGCTGAAAAATTAGGGACGGATTAAGTATATGAATTAAGGCCTTTCTGGTGTAGGGATTGAATAAACTGAAGAAAAGAAGTTCATTGATTTAAGATTTTTTCCTGCAGTAAAAATTGAAAAGCTGGCTGCAGTTCATGTAGCTATTTTACCCAGAGATAAGCACTTGTCTATTAAATATTTGATTATGATTTTTTTCCTGCAGTAAAAATTGAAAATCTTGCTGCAGTTCATGTAGCTATTTTACCCAGAGATAAGCACTTGAACTGGATTATTACTGGATCTTTACTTTTTGGTATATTTTACATGTCTCTTTGATATGATATCAGGGTTTTATTCTTAAATACAACAAATACTAACCGGCATTTTGGTTGTTTAATTTAATTAATTGCTAATTAGAGAAACAGTGAGAAATCTGACAGGCTCACGTGTGGTCTATGAACTTGTACTACCTTCTCTTTGCTTGAGATGGTTTTTATATTGCAATTACAATGATTCTGTTTCATGAAATAAACAAGTCCAATTGAGGTCGTCAAAATACAATAAATGCACATTTACATATTGATTTAAGTTAAAGCGTGAAATATCAATATCACTTGTTTGCTTGTAGCATATTTGGAACATAGTATTTCCACCCTATTTTAAATACAACTCAACGTGTTTTTAAATCAATGAGCTTCAGCGAGCAGTTTTTGATAGGAATAACACTTGCTTTTCCGACCTTGTATCCTGAATTTATTTTTGACCGTCTCTGAATTGTAACACAATGGACATAGTGTTGACCCTCCTGCCGATTTTTATAATTCCTTAAACATTTGAGCTAGATAACCTGGAAATCTCGATTTCAGTGTTTCTATCATCTCAAGTTTGTGTGGAAGGTGTCTATGTAGAATGTAATTAATATAGACATGAAATGCCTTGCCAAGATTGAAACTTTAGCAAGTAATTTTACAGTACCATCTTTACTTCATCATATTATGCCTGGCTTGGATAATTTGTATTTTCTCCCCCTTCGTTTCTATTATGTGTCTATGGAATTATGCCTTCACAAAAAATTTCTTATTGTTAAATTGTGAGTCTTTGAAATCACCATTGAGTTTGGCAGGGAGGGGATATTATAGAGGATGAGTGGATGACTGTGTTTTCATATTTGTAGCTTGTTCTCTTTACTCCTCTGTAAGATTGCAGTTATACGCAAAATGCTGGTCACGCATTATGAATTGTTGGGGATATTTGACAGGAAATCTACCTACTTTATGACCCATTTAAAGCCAACCGGGTTTATTGATATGTACATATGGTTTATATAGTTTGTACTGTTCTGCCTTGAGATTGTGGCTATTATAGGTTTCAGAAATATCAGATGCACAATTTTCTCCCCTTTCTGTGGCTTCTGTTCCCCTTTTGTTTACCTTTTGGCAAAAAAGTGAAACGTAAGTCCTCTGTCGCAAGCCCATGTCTGACACTCTTTGAGCAAATACGTATTCATACATTAGTCTTATGAACTTGTTTATTATTCTACTTGCCCTTTGAAATTATTGGTGTCTTCGTGCTTGTGATTACCTGGTTAGCTCCTGCTTCTGTCTTTTATTTTCTTGAAGTGTTCTGGAAACAATTGAGTATGGTATGAAATTTGATGTGTACATCACATGTGTGAATTCATTATATCTATTTGTAAATGCAACAAACCTTGGCTTGATTTTGCAGACACATTTCACGAGGTCAAGAGCAAAGCGTGATCGGAGGAAAGTGGTGAGTTATTTGATTGAACATATTCCTTTTCTGCAGTTTGCGCTAGAAATAATCTCTTTCACTTTCTGCCGTGTTTGTCTTTCCCCCCTCTGCATTTTAGTATTAACGAACCTCGAAGAAAGTTCTGAGCATTATTTTACTATGAGTTTCCAAAACTGAGTTAAGACTTTGTCGTTATCATGGTTTTTTCCATGGTCCTTGCAATGAGATATTTCAAATCCAAGATGTTGCATCCTCCCTCGGTTGAAAAGAAAAAGGACGGAAAACACAGAACCTCTGAGGAAAGAAAACCCAGATCTTATATTTGATGCCATCGCTCTAAGAAGTGATGGTGCTAATCTGCTTTGTCCCTGAGGATTTGCTTTACTTGAAGGTGTTGAAAATTAGTCTAGACATGCATTTTTGTCAGATTTTGTATATTTATTGGTATTGTGAACTTTGCATCTTGGCTAAGGTTGTCGGTTTATGTTCGAATAGGTGTGCTGAGGGTATCTATGTTGGTAGTCACGGTTCAACTTTTAGAGTTCTTGTTTGTTTTTAAAAATCACTTTTTAATCACCTGGCAAGGCTATTTTCAAGTTCTTTCCTTATTGCAGACTGTGAACAGCAGAGCATATGATGATCATCGGTGGACACCTGGCATGCAGTGGAGAGGGACTAGGGCTGCAGGAAAATTATTCTTCTAATTCTGATGGTATAACTTTCATCTTGTCTATAGATAAGAAACTTCTGATGGTTTCCCTTTAATTTGCACTTGAGTTTCAAAAACACTCTTTTTTGCATTATGATTTCTTGCGTTTGGATCATATAAATTATTTTAACTGAGGATTTGATGAAATTAAACGTACTTGTCTGTCTTGCTGCAGTTTCTTGTTAAAGTTTGAAGTATTAAATTTCCTGTGTTTTATTAGGAGGGACTAGGGGGGGCAGAGAAAATTCTTCTTCTTCTTCTAATTCTGATGGTATAACTTCTATGTTTTCTATAGATAAGAAACTTCTGATGGTTTCCCTTAATTTGCACTTGAGTTTCAAAAACACTCTATTTTGCATTATGATTTCTTGCGTTTGGATCATATAAATTATTTTAACTGAGGATTTGGGGAAATTAAACGTACTTGTCAAAATCGACCGGTAGGGAGATTTTTCCACCTACACACAAAAAAAAAAGCACATACGTCATCTTCACTCCCAATTTTTTTTCTTCCAATTTTCTCATTTTCTCCTTTCCAATCCTCTTCTCCCCACCATTCTTCTCCACCATTCTTCTCCAAATCTTCACCATCCTTCTCAAACTTGTTTTTCCTGTTATTTTCATTTACTTTATAACGGTCGATTTCCACCTATTAGCGGTATACTAGTCTGTCTTGCTGCAGTTTCTTGTTAAAGTTTGAAGTATTAAATTTCCTGTGTTTTATTAGGAGATTATACACTGGATTTGGAAGGCCCTAAGTTTTAAATTTCTTACAAGTCATGAACCTTATTCATTTACTCAGTTCGGTAACATAGAAAGTTTAGGACGATGCCTTTTATGCTTCCCTTATTTTAGATTCTGGCTAGTAGACTACCTTGTGCTGTCTTAAAATATTTTATATAAACGTATGGCTGTTTTAAATTGCTTGCCCGAGGAGATTCTTTTGCGTGTTTTGGAAATAAATGCAGCTTCAATGTTTTTGACAATTACACTTAAGAATCAGCGTATATCTTTATTTTTTGAAGTCTCGTAAAAGTCTTCTTTCTTTTTCCCGTCATATTTCTTCCTCAGCTTATCTGCATCATTTTAAAGATAAATCTACCTACTTTATGACCCATTTAAAGCCAACGGGTTTATTGATATGTACATATGGTTTATATAGTTTGTACTGTTCTGCCTTGAGATTGTGGCTATTATAGGTTTCAGAAATATCAGATGCACAATTTTCTCCCCTTTCTGTGGCTTCTGTTCCCTTTGTTTACCTTTTGGCAAAAAGTGAAACGTAAGTCCTCTGTCGCAAGCCCATGTCTGACACTCTTTGAGCAAATACGTATTCATACATTAGTCTTATGAACTTGTTTATTATTCTACTTGCCCTTTGAAATTATTGGTGTCTTCGTGCTTGTGATTACCTGGTTAGCTCCTGCTTCTTTCTTTTATTTTCTTGAAGTGTTCTGGAAACAATTGAGTATGGTATGAAATTTGATGTGTACATCACATGTGTGAATTCATTATATCTATTTGTAAATGCAACAAACCTTGGCTTGATTTTGCAGACACATTTCACGAGGTCAAGAGCAAACGTGATCGGAGGAAAGTGGTGAGTTATTTGATTGAACATATTCCTTTTCTGCAGTTTGCGCTAGAAATAATCTCTTTCACTTTCTGCCGTGTTTGTCTTTCCCCCTCTGCATTTTAGTATTAACAAACCTCAAGAAAGTTCTGAGCATTATTTTACTATGAGTTTCAAAACTGAGTTAAGACTTTGTCGTTATCATGGTTTTTTCCATGGTCCTTGCAATGAGATATTTCAAATCCAAGATGTTGCATCCTCCCTTGGTTGAAAAGAAAAAGGACAGGAAAACACAGAACCTCTGAGGAAAGAAAAACCCAGATCTTATATTTGATGCCATCGCTCTAAGAAGTGACGGTGCTAATCTGCTTTGTCCCTGAGGATTTGCTTTACTTGAAGGTGTTGAAAACTAGTCTACACATGCATTTTTGTCAGATTTTGTATATCTATTGATATTGTGAACTTTGCATCTTGGCTAAGGTTGTCGGTTTATGTTCGAATAGGTGTGCTGAGGGTATCTATGTTGGTAGTCACGGTTCAACTTTTAGAGATCTTGTTTGTTTTTAAAATCACTTTTTAATCACCTGGCAAGGCTAGTTTCAAGTTCTTTCCTTATTGCAGACTGTGAACAGCAGAGCATATGATGATCATCGGTGGACACCTGGCATGCATCGGAGAGGGACTAGGGGCGGCAGGGAAAATTATTCTTCTAATTCTGATGGTATAACTTTCATGTTGTCTATAGATAAGAAACTTCCGATGGTTTCCTTTAATTTGCACTTGAGTTTCAAAACACTCTTTTTGCATTATGATTTCTTGCGTTTGGATCATATAAATTATTTTAACTGAGGATTTGATGAAATTAAACGTACTTGTCTGTCTTGCTGCAGTTTCTTGTTAAAGTTTGAAGTATTAAATTTCCTGTGTTTTATTAGGAGGGACTAGGGGGGGCAGAGAAAATTCTTCTTCTTCTTCTAATTCTGATGGTATAACTTCTATGTTTTCTATAGATAAGAAACTTCTGATGGTTTCCTTAATTTGCACTTGAGTTTCAAAACACTCTATTTTGCATTATGATTTCTATGCGTTTGGATCATATAAATTATTTTAACTGAGGATTTGGGAAATTAAACGACTTGTCAAAATCGACCGGTAGGGAGATTTTTCCACCCCACACACAAAAAAAAAAAGCACATACGTCTGTCTTCACTCCCAATTTTTTTTTTCTTCCAATTTTCTCATTTTCTCCTTTCCAATCCTCTTCTCCCCCACCATTCTTCTCCACCATTCTTCTCCAAATCTTCACCATCCTTCTCAAACTTGTTTTTCCTGTTATTTTCATTTACTTTATAACGGTCGATTTCCACCTATTAGCGGTATACTAGTCTGTCTTGCTGCAGTTTCTTGTTAAAGTTTGAAGTATTAAATTTCCTGTGTTTTATTAGGAGATTATACACTGGATTTGGAAGGCCCTAAGTTTTAAATTTCTTACAAGTCATGAACCTTATTCATTTACTCAGTTCGGTAACATAGAAAGTTTAGGACGATGCCTTTTATGCTTCCCTTATTTTAGATTCTGGCTAGTAGACTACCTTGTGCTGTCTTAAAATATTTTATATAAACGTATGGCTGTTTTAAATTGCTTGCCCGAGGAGATTCTTTTTACGTGTTTTGGAAATAAATGCAGCTTCAATGTTTTTGACAATTACACTTAAGAATCAGCGATATCTTTATTTTTTTTGAAGTCTCGTAAAAGTCTTCTTTCTTTTTTCCCTTCATATTTCTTCCTCAGCTTATCTGCATCATTTTAAAGATATGTAATTTCTCACCATTTAATTTATTCATCAAAATTAACCATTTTACAGCTTTCAATTTTCTGACACTGTTTTTTTAAACCTCCAATAATGAGGTGGTCTCACATTACTTAATATTTTGACCATTTTCCTCAGGTGCTGGAGGTGGAAGACAATTGAAAGCTGGGCAGGAAAATGGTTACAATAGCCGTACAGAGAGAGCTTCTAAGTCTTATGTGCCAGGTCCTCATAAAACAGAAAACAATGAATCATCAACAGAAAACAATGAATCATCTTTTTTGACAAAGTAATAATTTCAGTAGCTACTTTCATTTCCTATGTTTTTATGCTATTTAAGAATTTTCATCATCTACTCCTGAACTTACCATTTCCACTGGAATGATTTTCAGTTTCTCCACATCTTCTGCCAATAGTTCAGCAAGTGTGTTTAATGGAAACTTCAGTGACAAATCCACTTCTCAATTATCCATGCGTGGTATTGGAGATACCATCAAAGATACTTCAGCTGCTGAAAATAATAAGTCAGGGAAAATGCCATTTCTACAAACTGTTGCAGTGAAGAAAATCCCAAATTTAAATCCTGGCCCCACTCCCACCCCTACACCCACTAGCGTCTCAGCTGCTGCAACAGGAGCTAGGTTTGAAGGTGGAAAGTCCAAATCAACATCTAGTCATCTTGGAAATAGCATGCGTTCAACATCTATCTCAGGCTTGTACTCATCTGCATCAGATCCCTTGCTAGTGCCATCAGTAAATCCCCGAAACTCAGGGGGAATGGGTACAATTAAGCCTGATACAGGGAAGCAGCAGATTGCAGCTCAAGTTAGTACTAACCCTCCAGCTAACAACAGAATGAGTGCTGGCCAGACGGTAACTAAAGCTCTAGCAGCCTCAGGATCTGTTGACTCCACAAGCAACACACAGCCAAGAGGATCCCAAGGAGTTGACAGGAGTCAGTTGGCTGAGCCTCCACTGATGGCATCTTCAACGAACAACAATGTTTCGCCTGCTTGCTCAACTAATCAGGAAACTCCTCCTGTCCAAGGAATCAATTATCTTGTAAAAGGTATTATTTGGTATTCATATTTTGATTCATGTTTTCCAACATCCGTTTAATGTTCACACTTGCACAGTGTGATGATAATTTGTACTCCAATTTCATTGAATAAGCTACAGTTTGACTTTCCAATTTGTAACTCGTGCTTAATTGTTGATGAAAATTGTGAAACCAGAAAGCACATTATCTTCAGAGTATGATATCTTTGTTGGAGATGTCTTCCATTTACTTTAATTATTTTCACTAATTTACATGTTCTATCCATTCCATGTATGGCAAAGCGGGTTATCTTGTTTGCAGTATGTGGCACTATAGTTTATACTATTCATCATGTTGTTTCTGATTCCAGTATAGGGAAGCAAATGTTGTTTAAAGTTTAAAATTATAATTTGTTTTATTGGTTGATGCATGCCTAAGGGATTGTTTATCACTTTACATGAAGGATAACAATAGGACATGAATATATGAGATGCATGTTTGCCTTCATTTACTGGTGTATTTATTTTGAATCATATATCTTCACAGTGATTCTATTTGAAGCTCCTCTTGGATTGGAAGCTAATTTGCAGTCTTTTTCCTAAATTAGATGACTCTGCTTCAAAAAAAGCCACCTCAGAAGTTGATACTGAGCTACACAAGTTACATATCTCTGCTCATCGATCTGTTATTTTTCCCAATAATCTTCAAGTACCTGAAGCTTTCAAGAATGGTTTGACTTTTGGAAGTTTGAATGTTCCTCTGGGACAGATCAACATGGAGCCGAAACTTGTGGATATAGCTTTTGCAACTAATGTTGAAGCTGCTAAGGAATCTTCTGTGATGTAAGTAACAAATCAACGTGTTTCTCCTCTGTTCAACTACTAGTCTACTACCACATTACGTACTTTTACTTGTGCATCTTTACCTTAATATCTGTTCTAGGCATCTTTCTATGCTAAATTTGGATGAGTAACTTAGATGTTCTTTCTTTTGTGTTAAATCTCTAGAGTTTCTAGTTCATTTCTATGAGTGGTGGCGTTTTTCAATTTTTTTACTTGTATAAATTTCTCTGGTGAATTAAGCTCTCGTGGTAGTTCAACGCTCTTCTATGTTCTAAATTAATATTTCACTGACATAATACAACCACTGAGTGCAGTGATCAACCTGCATCCTCAACAGCTGGACGAGATGATAATCCTGATTGCCCTCAGTCTCCTCCCCTTGTATCTGATAATTTAACACCATCTCAAGACAATGTTTCTTCTGGTGCTGCTCTGAGATATGACCAGGCAAAGCAGGAGCTGCTCCAACCGGTAGGAGGATCTCAGAACCCACTTATTCCTAGTATGACGGACTATAGTCTCAGTCTTGTACCTCCGGTTATAGGACCCCGCCTGGTGCAAGCCGAAGGACTTGAGCTGCAGGCATGTTATCTTTTTCTTATTCAAGATAATGTCTTTAAATCGTTTGTTTCTTGAGTTGATGTTTTTGTTAGCCATATTAATACTTGAAATGAACCAAATTTGGGTTTATCCAATTTTCGTGATCTAGTTGACTTTATGACTTCGGGGTGGTTAAAAGTTATGATGGGCATGAGCAAATAACGATATAACATTCTTGGCATTGCCTTTTCATGTTGGGTCTGTGTTTGCCTTCCCTCCTCTGTTGGTCTTTTATCCTCCTTCCGGTTCCCCCTTGGAATATTTTGTGGAATGTTGAAAGTATGCCTTTTGCTTCTGCATTCCTCCATTGAAGTCATATCCGTCTTAAATTTCATTATGTAATTCTAATCCACATCCGTCTAATGTCCCATTGCAGGGAGGAAAATATCTGGTTCCATCAACAACAGGTTCAGCTCCATCGGTGACTCAACCAGCAGGAATTGGGCAGAATTCTATTGCTGTATCACCACATTTGTTTCCTTTCCTCCGGCAGCCATATCCTCCTAACTACATACCCTACAGCCCTTACTTTTCGCAGCTTTATATGACCCCGCCAAATGCTCACCAATTCTTAGGCAACAGTGGGTTCCCTCAGCAACCTTCAACTGGCAACATCTACATGCCACCAACTGCTGCTGCCGCAGGAGTAAAATTCCCTGTTCCATCATTGTGCAAACCAGGATCCGTTGTTGGAAATCTGACCCACTTTGGAATTACTTCTGGTTATGGTTCTTATGGGGCCTCTGGGGTTAGTTATAGTCCTAGTGTGGCTTTGGCACCTGGTAATTCTGCTAACAACAATGATATTGTGGGACCTGACTTGAAAGAAAAGACCATCTACTCTACCAATACCATTAAACAGGTCTGTAATCATTTACTTACCTAAATATGTTTTTAGTTATAGTGCTAGTTTTATTTTGCTAAAAATCAGATTTTTAGTAATTTTGATATAAGTTGATGAATGTGTGGTTGAAAAGTTGTAGGTTCCATAAAATGCGTAGTTAAAATTAATTTTTGACTTTGACTTCAGTTTTTTAGCAAAATTTAAGCAAATCAAATAAAGCATTAGTGTCATTCAATAGATCATTGGATTTGTATTTCACACCTTACTAGTGTAGGAATTTTAACAAGCTGGTCTAATATTGTGCCACGTACACTAGATTCCTGCCGGGTATTGGTTATAGCTAGAGGTCCAGACCCGACACTTCAAGGATTCCCACACTCTAGTTATCATTTGCAAATTATAAGCTTCACCACGACTCGAGCTAAGAGCACCTCCATTTGTTTTTGCAGAATGAGGATTCCCACGCATGGACTTCTGCACCAGGTCGAGACATGACAACTTTGCAGGCCAATGTTTTCTACAACCTTCCTCAGGGACAGCATACCGTCTTTCCACCTTCACAGGTTGGCCATGGGACCTTTCCTGGAATCTATCATCCAACACAGACGACAATATCAGCTCCATCTACGCTTCAATCACCTCCCCAACAATCTCAGGCAGTGGCTGGACCACTGGGTGCTTATCCACAACCACAACTGCAACCTCAACAGCAACCGCAGCATGCACAGATGAATTGGAACCCTAAATTAGTGAATTGAGAAAATAATATCTGAAGAGAAAATCTGTTCACAAATGCAGGCTAAGATGACATTCAAAGCAACTGGTCTAATCAAGTGTAAATATAGTGCGGCCATGAAATATGCAAACAATTTTTTGGATGAGAAGTGCGTGGAATATATTAGCCCTGCTACCGAACTTGCGATTTTTAGTAGAGCTTCTTTTGCTTTAAAAATCAATTTTTGGCAACGTCATAGCTTATCGTTTTCCTTTCTTTTAACTTTTTAAAGGATTGGGTACCTGGGGTATTTTAATACTTTTTGGCTACATCCACCATAATGTAAATGAAATTTTCATTTTTATTTCTGTTTTGTTTTGTTAATTCTTTTTTTTTTTTTTTTTTTTCCCACGAGGAAATATGACCTTATGACAGAGGGCTCTCTCTGAGGCCCGTTGCATTTTGAGAAAATCTGGAAGTCCCCAACACTGTAAATCTTGAGAAAAGGGAATACTGTGAAACGGAGAAATACGCCTTCGCTTGTAGGATTGTGGTAAAATTTGAACTTTTTTGTTAAATTACTTTTGGTAATTTTTACACTAGCTTAATAAGTGGAAATAACTTGCAGTATATGTTACCTTTTCCATGCTGATCTATTCAATAATTCATTTCACGTCTCACATTCTTGCATGCAAGTACGCACACATGGAGGGAACTGTACGCACATTTCAAGAATTTATAAATTTTATAAGATAACTTTTAACTTTGACTGACAGTTGGATTTTAGAGTTGTTAGAGCATCTCCGGATTGTACTTAAAAGTTTGATATTATTTTAAAATGTTTACATGGCAAGAAAAAATGTGGAAGATGTCTAGCACACTATCCACATTTAGACGATGTACTGGACATTCTCCATCTATTTTTTTACAATAAATATCTATTGAAATGTATGTTAAATTTCTTTTATTTAATTTTTTATAATTTATTTCTATCGAAATGTGTGTTAATTATCTTTTATTTAATTTTTTAGAATTTATCTATATAATTGGATCATAATTTTTTCGATCCACAATCCATTGAAGATGTTATTCTCTCTATTTTCATTTTACTTGTTACGTGTGCAACAATCCACATTGTTACATTGAGACGCAATCAATTCATTTCAATTTGACATCAAACAATAGAACAAGGATTGTTATGTTTCATATATGCCACATTTTTTAGTTAGATAAATGGTTTTTCTCATTTTCTAGTTGGATCACAAGTCGCTCATACTTTGTTACAAAACTTGCATATTACAATCAACACGCAAACGAGCTCTTTTATCCTAAAAGCTCAAACGATGTATTAAAGTCACTACGTCGAAACAACTTAATGGACTTGTAATTGCATCTAAATGAACTCAATAAAACAAGATTAGGTACTTGCTTAATCAAAATTGCATTATATCAAGATACTAAACACTGTACAACACACACGTGAAGGAAACACTTGTAAATTTGAATCAGCAGTCTCTCAAACCACAATTGAATTATCTTCTGCAATGGACTCTTCTTTGTTGTCTTCATCGTTCTTGGGTTTTGAAGAAGCTAAATTGTGCTTTGGAAGTATATTGCTGTCTTTATCACTTGATTTCTTCAAACTAAGTGAAGTGTAAACTGTCATTCCACCAAGAGCTATGACAGCACCGCAAATGCTTACAAATCCTGGATCAGAACCAAAAACCAGGTACCCTCCTAGTAGAATCACACAAGTTTTGAATTGTCCTAAAACGACATGCGATGTTGCAGAAGTAGCGCTGCACGAGTTAAATAAAAATGTACATGTTCATTTTATGGCCGTATTTATCTGTGGAATGTAAAGACAGATGTGATGGACTCGAGAATAGAATTTCTCACCCGAGTGCCAAAGCTCCGGACCACTGTAAGAGAAAGCCGAGTAAAGCTGATATTAGAATGGCAGTGGCGTTATTGACGTCCCACTTGAAAGACATTACCCCGGGAGGGTCCAACCATGGCATAAGAGCTAGTAAGAAGAAGACTGTAACTGGCGTTGTCTTCCACATCAACCTATGTAAAGGAATTTTCCCTTCTTTAGGTAACAGACATTTGAGTATTAAGAGCATCTCTGATATGCATTACTATATAGGATTGGACATTATAATGAACAAGATTTTAACTTGTTTTTCTTCTTAATAGCATCATACATACTAAAAACGTGCACTAAAATGAAAGATATGTTTAACTTACGAAAGAGCAGTCCAATTGCCTTGCTGCTGCAGACGAGACCAAAGGATTTTGTTTATGGCACTTGGGAATATCCAAGCGACTGCTACACAAGCACCGAAAAAATTGAATTCCAAGTCTGTAACAGTTGCAACTGCCACACCGAGTGAGACAACAGCTAGAGTGAGAACCTGCAATTGTTACATTGTATTGCAATAGTTATAAATATTTAGTTCAAAGTATATAATTAGCAAAAGGAGATTTTATTATTACCTTAATAAATGATACAGCCTTTCTGAAAAGAACAAATTCTGCAATGACAATGGTCGGAGTGACTGCAATTTTGGCCATCTGGTAAAAACCAACACTGCACAAGAACTGAACAATGAGGAAACGAGAGATTGAACAATAAATAATTATAATACAAACTTGGACGAGGACCTGTTATGCTTTAGGCTGGTATTTGCAAGTCCAGAAGCAAAAGCCATGACGGCGCCCAGAGCAAACAAAGACGAGAATGGCGTAGTTTTAGAAGGAGGTGAGATGGGAAGCAATGAGAATGCCTTGAAAAAGGCAAGTAATACCCAAGCAGAAGCGTAGTGAATTAGCGTAAGAAATATTGGGTAATTAAATCCAACTTTCCCCATAACCTGTAATATCATTGATGAAGTGTGTCAGAGCAAATGAGACAGAGGTCATCAAACTAAAGATTATAAAAGTCACATTATTTGCAAATAGTCGCAAGCAGAGAAACGAAATTAGGAAAAGAAAAAAGAAAAACGAAGAGGAAAGGAGGAAGAAACAACTTATTTGTATAATTGTATCCAACTTATTACAGCAAGTTATTCTTGCAGTATTCATACACTGAGCTAAATCTTTCAGATAGAAATATACTAGTACTAGAAAAACAGAACCAAGTAGAAAAAGAAAAGGTGAAAAATGAGGAAGAAAATACGGACTAATTTGTTCCCTAGAATAATTCCGACAGCAACGACAAAATTGAAGGTCATTGCCACAACTGGCCCACAAAATCTTTGCTGTTGGCGCTTGGCTCCTTCAGAAGTTCTAAGCTCGTTGTAAAGAGAACCTCTGAGTTCCTCCAATGCACGACCTGAAAATATATTTATATCCTATGATTGATCTGAACCAGTCAGCTCTCAAATGCAACTATATATAATTTTGATAAATAAATAGTAATATTAACCTCATCAATTTATTAAATTTAGACAGCATGCTATGAAATGAATGCCAAGATGTTGCATATTCGTCAACTAAAACATGCCAGTCCAACAAAAGCATCATGGTTTTCCCAAGCAACAACATGATTTAAGAAAAGCTCGACCAATAGCCAAGGACAAATAGATAAAGAGAACTGAATCATCTACACGAAAACATGATTGACCTATGATATAGAACTTGACATGATTCAATGGACTTGGGGAAAAGGAGCTATTCGTCCTAAATCAACACCCATAGGGGTCACCCTTATTCAGAATTTTGAATAATTAGTCGATGTTTTGTGCCAAATTTTGGATTAGATAAAATTAGCCCCATAGCCTTTCAAAGTATCAAACATGTCAGATAAGTAAATTTCATTCAACAAGGTCCTTTTTTCAAAATTCTGTTCTAGTTACTGGATAAAAAAATTAAGCACTTTAAATGAAATTGAACAAAGCTTACAAAAATCAAAATTGAACTTTTAGACAAGATCGTCTCCTGAACCTCACTAACCAAATGGAAATATGGAATAATACATTGGTGAATACAACAACAAAGTAAGCCTTGCTCCTAATAAATTTGGGGTCGACTATATGAATTCTTTTTCTCCACTCATTTCGATTCATTTCCAGATAAATAATCACATTCTCCATTTGGTTTGTGGCTAGATAATTAGTCCATTGGTGAATAACAAATAAATATATTGCATGCAAGATATGGAGATACTATGCAACGACAAACAAAACAGTAAAATTTCATACAAATCGAAAAACATCAAATTTTAATGATGGAACAAACCTGCTTCTCCTGCATCACTGTCTTTTCGTTTGATAAACCTCCTTGAATCTTGTCTCAACAGAGAAGATAACAAGCCCATAAATGCATTTGTCAAAACAGAAAAAAAAAAAAAAAAAAAAAACCTAGTTCAAATTCCAAATGTGCCCACAAGAAATTCTGGAGCAGATTACGGCAAATAATAACTCCAAAAATTATTTACAAAAAAATCACAGTTATAAAACTTCCATGCAGCAATGTAGCGGCAGAGGAAGAGGCAGCATTTTTAACTAAGATTTCGAATAATAAAATAAATAAATATACGTTGTATGTGCTAACGTATGGATTTGGTTTTGTTTAGTTTAATGTTAGATTGTCGATACAAACAAAGAGAGTGCAAAGGGGTTGCAATTTTAATAAAAATGAAATTTCACGGTTTAACTATAATTAAAACTGCAGTGTTCAAGACTCTGTCAAAAACTATGGTTGTCAAAATCGAAGATCACGGATCTTGATCTTGATCTTGATCTTTTTAGGCCCATCTGGAGAGGGTAAATTCTTGTAATTATTATTTATGGCTCCAAACTTTTGGCAATATTCTTTTGACTCGAAAAAGAAAGGAAGATAGATTTTTTGTTATATAGTTACCATATTTTGCTATAAATATACTACATTTTAATTGTACTAAAAATTTCTAATTTTTATTTATTGTCGCATTTATATCTTTAACTTTTTTTATTAGATTTTATCGCTAATCCTCTATTAATTACTACATCTTGTCTCTAGTGACGAGTGAGAGAAATATATTTTGTCGTAATTTTGTATTTATTTAAATTTTCACTTATTTAAAAATACGATGGGCAACTAAGTCATTTTATTCCATTTTAACGAATTTTTTGAACGAAAATCATTGTCGTGAACAAGATGTGCTAATTAATATAAAATCAATGATAAGAATGCAATTAAAAAAGTTGAAGACATAAATATGATAATGGGTAAACTTTATGAATTATTTGTTCAATTAAAATGTGATGTATTTATAAAAAAATATAGTGTCAATATATTTAACATTTTCTTTATTAATGTTTATGGAAATTCATCATCATCTAGACAAGTGCTACGTATGTTTTGTGCCAAATTTTGGATTAAATAAAATTAGTCCCATAGCCTTTCAAAGTATCAAACATGTCAGATAAGTAAATTTCATTCAACAAGGTCCTTTTTCAAAATTCTGTTCTAGTTACTGGATAAAAAAATTAAGCACTTTAAATGAAATTGAACAAAGCTTACAAAAATCAAAATTGAACTTTTAGACAAGATCGTCTCCTGAACCTCACTAACCAAATGGAAATATGGAATAATACATTGGTGAATACAACATCAAAGTAAGCCTTGCTCCTAATAAATTTGGGGTCGACTATATGAATTCTTTTTCTCCACTCATTTCGATTCGTTTCCAGATAAATAATCTCATTCTCCATTTGGTTTGTGGCTAGATAATTAGTCCCATTGGTGAATAACAAATAAATATATTGCATGCAAGATATGGAGAAACTATGCAATGACAAACAAAACAATTAAAATTTCATATATAATCGAAAAACATCAAATTTTAATGATGGAACAAACCTGCTTCTCCTGCATCACTATCTTTTCGTTTGATAAACCTCCTTGAATCTTGTCTCAACAGAGAAGATAACAAGCCCATAAATGCATTTGTCAAAAATAAAAAAAAAACCTAGTTCAAATTCCAAATGTGCCCACAAGAAATTCTGGAGCAGATTACTGCAAATAATAACTCCAAAAATTATTTACAAAAAAATCACAGTTATAAAACTTCCATGCAGCAATGTAGTGGCAGAGGAAGAGGCAGCATTTTTTAACTAAGATTTCGACAAATAAAAATAAATAAATATACGTTGTATGTGCTAACGTATGGATTTGGTTTTGTTTAGTTTAATGTTAGATTGTCGATACAAACAAAGAGAGTGCAAAGGGGTTGCAATTTTAATAAAAATGAAATTCACGGTTAAACTATAATTAAAACTGCAGTGTTCAAGACTCTGTCAAAAACTACGGTTGTCAAAATCGAAGATCACGGATCTTGATCTTGATCTTTTTCGGCCCATCTGGAGAGTTGTAATTATTATTTATGGCTCCAAACTTTTTGCAATATTTCTTTTGACTCGAAAAAGAAAGGAAAATAGATTTTTTGTTACATAGTTACCATATTTTTCTATAATTAAACTACGTTTTAATTGTACTAAAAGTTTCTAATTTTTATTAATTGTCACATTTATATCTTTAACTTTTTTTTCATCGAATTTTATCACTAATCTTCCATTAATTACTACATCTTGTCTCTAATGACGAGCGAGAGAAATATATTTTGTCGTAATTTTGTATTTATTTAAATTTTTACTTATTTAAAAATACGATGGGCAACTAAGTCATTTTACTCCATCTTAACGAATTTTTTGAACAAAAATCATCGTTAGAAACAAGATGTGTTAATTAATAAAAGGTTAATGATAAGAATGTAATAAAAAAAAAATTGAAAATATAAATATGATAATGAGTAAATTTTATGGATCTTTTGTTCAATTAAAATGTGATGCATTTATAAAAAAATATAGTGTCAATATATTTAAAATTTTCTTTATTAATGTTTATGGGAATTCATCGCCATCTAGACAAGTGCAACGTATTATTTTGGCTTATTTGCACAAATGGTTCCTGACTTTTTGCACTTATCATGCGGGTTGAGGACCTATCTTTTATTTTTGGCAGTTTAGCCCATATTTCAAATGTTTTTAGCGTTAATGGTCCTTTTCATGAATTTCCATCCAAATTATCGTGAAATTTGACTGTAGAATTTTTTTTATTTAAAAAGGTCTTATTTGCACAAATGGTCCCTGACTTTTGTAAAGAAAAATTGCAGAAAAAATCCTAATCTTTCAAAAAAGTGTTAAAAGTCCCATAACCTTTAATTCTAACACATATGACCCCAAACTTTTTGACAATTTCACCCCTAACTTAAATAAATTAAAATAACTCATAAACCTATTCAAAATACAAATAAGTCCTATATCTTTTCATTTTTTACATATTTACACTTGAAATAATAAAAAGTTTGTCATCAAGTCCCAAAAATTTTAATTTTGTTCACCAAATGACATTTAAAATGTGTTTGATTAAAATCAGATTTTTTAGTAAAAGTTGTTGAAATGTGTGGTTGAAAAATTGTGAGACCATAAAATGTGTTGTTAAAATTAATTGTTGACTTTTGACTTTAGCTTTTTAGCAAAATCAAAATTGAAAACAAACGAGCTTTGTAGCCTCTACAGATTTTGTCCAGCTGGTCTATTAATGAACAAATAAATTATACCTATGATCAAAATTTGACCAATTTAAAATTTTAATTTATTTTTCATATCAATTACTAGATGTGGCAAAATGGGCTAGTTCAGCCTGGCTAGCCCTGAGATAGCTCGGTCTCTGGTCAATGGTCCAAAAAAATTGATCAAATAAAAATTAGGTCAATTTAGCCTTGCAGACAACCAGCTAACCTGGATGGGCTTGATAAAAAAAATTTTGCCCAAGTCCTTACCCTACACTTCAAACACTTCAAAATTGATCAAATAAAAACTAGGCGAGCTTTTATTTTTTTTTTTTTTTTTTACAAAATTATAAGTAATTATTTTCAAAAATAAGTTAAAATGTAAGTTAGCCGCCCATTGGCCATGTGGTCCAAAAATCTATTTGGATTGGCCCAAAGCAAATACCAAATTTTATGTAAAATTAGTCGTGATTAGCAGGTCCAATCTTTTATGTGACACGCCTAATTTCAGTTGGGCCATCCATCTAAATTTCATTTACCAAATCTCTACCAATTACTAAATAATAGTTAAAAAAAATTCTTCACAATCTTCACCACTACCACCTTTTTTAAAATTAGTATGAACAATAAATTAAAATTTTAAATTGGTCAAATTTTGATCATGGGTATAACTTTTTTGTTCATTAATGGACCACTGGACAAAATTTGTAGAGACCCTAAGAGCCCGTTTGTTTTCAATTTTGATTTTGCTAAAAAGTTAAAGTCAAAGTCAACAATTAATTTTAACAACACATTTTATGGTCTCACAATTTTTCAACCATACATTTCAACAACTTTTACTAAAAAAATTCGATTTTAATCAAACACATTTTAAATGTCATTTTGGTGAACAAAATTAAAAGTTTTGGGACTTGATGACAAACTTTTTATTATTTTAAGTGTAAATATGTAAAAAAAAATGAAAAGATATAGGACTTATTTGTATTTTTGAAAAGGTTTATGAGTTATTTTTAATTTATTTAAGTTAGGGGTAAAATTGTCAAAAACATTTGGGGTCATATGTGTTAGGATTAAAAGGTTATGGGACTTTTCAACACTTTTGAAAGATTATGGACTTTATCATAAATTTTCCTTTACAAAAGTCGGACCATTTGTACAAATAAAACCTTTTAAATAAAAAAAATTCTACCATCAAATTTCACGGTGATTTGGATGGAAATTCATGAAAAGGACCATTGACGCCAAAAACATTTGAAATAGGGGCTAAACTGCCAAAAATAAAAAGATAGGTCATCAACTCGCAGTAAATGCAAAAGTCAGGGACCATTTGTGCAAATAAGCCTATTATTCTTCTTCTTTTGATGTTGGTAACGAGTAATGATTTCAGTTTTGGCCATTTGTTGAATGACAAACTTGTGAGTCCAACCGAACAAAGAAATTTCAATATTTTCTTCTAACTTAGTGCATGTTTATCAGTACTTATAAGTATTTATAAGTGTTACATATTATTATTCTTCTTTTAAGATTGATCAAACATCATTTTTATCTATATATTTCGTATAACTCACAACTTTTATTAATAAGACACATTACTTATAATCTATAAAAATTTATCAAACAAGAACTTAATTGTTCAAAATAACAATACCGAAAAAAAAACTTCAAAAATGTCTTTTAATGAATAAAAAACTTCAAACAAAAGGTCTATTTAAATATTTAAATAAATAATAACGTTACAATGTCGAATTTAGAGAAATTCACATTTATTGAATGTGAAATACAATAAGAAGGAAACCAATATATCTTGTTTAATTTATGTTATTAAATTCCTATGTATTGAATTTAATAATGTTACAATGTCGAATACTACAAAGAAAACTATTACAATTCATTTATTGAATGTGAAATACAATAAGAAGGAAACCATCACTTTGTATTCTTGTCTTGCATCAAGCTTGAGTTGTGAATTCAGATATATGCCACACATAAAATACCGCAATGCAATATGAGGGAACAACAACCGGATTCGACCAAGAAACTCAATTAATGTGACTAAGAATTTGAACCACTTGGTCCAACCTCATATGACGGAGAAGATATAATAATATTTTGTGTATCTTTTTCATCCGTCCATGTTTGGTAATGCTTAACTTATATTTTTAATTGGTCAAACAGCTCAAATATATTTTTTATCCACATATTTCATAGGACCTACAATTTATAACTCATTTTTTATCTACATATTCACTCACAACTTATAGTGTAAACACTTAAAAAATAATTTTATCACTACCAAACATGGGTTAAAGAAATAGACAAAATCTTTCTTTTATTCAAAATTGCAGCAGAGGTCGGTATCTTATTAAGAATGTGATATATTTTATAAATTAGTTTATACGATAAAAAATAATAAAAATATCATACTATTGATAAATTTTTAAATAAAATAAACTATTTTAAAACTCTATCAAAGCGTTCCAAATGAGTTCTCAATCTTTATTATCCCACGGCCCACACCCACAGGAAGAAGATATGGGCTAGGCTTTAGGTCTGTGATTCAATGGCCAATGGATGGGCCCAACCAGTTCTTCTGTTGCCGACACTTAGTAGGTTCCCACGTTCCCACTTGAACAAGGACAAATCCGTCATTGCATAACTTCACTCTCCAATGATTGTACCCTGACAGGAAGAAGTCAGTCTAAAAAGAAAGACACATCATCATCACATGACAGGCAAGGACGCAGAATAAACTCCCACCATTTATTTCCGTATTTGTAATTCTTCATTCACATGAATCATATCTCAATATACACTTTATAAATCCAATCTCTCACATGTGTCAGCCGGCCCCTTGCTGTCTCCAAAAATTCCCCACACAACACAACAAAAAGGGGAAATCAAGAATTCAAGGAACCATTTTTTTTTTTTGGGGGTTTCATCTCTTTGAGTAGGAGACTTTTCAAGAACAAGAAAGAAGTTAATTTCTGTCTTTCTTTCTTGTTTGATTTCAAGAAAAATTGGAATGGAGTTAGTGCCATATAATTCTGATTCCAAATCAGAATCAAACAGTTCATCTCTACCGTGGCAAGACATGTTCCGATCCGCATCCATTAGGAAACCGGAAACCAACGACGCGCCTCCTCCTCCAAAACCCAACGCTCCACCACCACAACCCACTGGAGATGGAGGCAATTCTCTCTCCAATGATCCCCAGGTACGTCTTGCCCTCTACATAACCATGGCCCACGCAGGCCTTGCCTTTACAGTATTTGTTTTCTATGGAGTCTGCAAACTTCTTGAAGATTTTTTAAGGCCAATTTTATGGGCTGTGCTCTGTTCAATCCCATTAAGAGGAATTCAACAGACCCTTGTTGGATTTTGGTCCGAACCACTGAAATTAGGCCTCACAGAGACCACATTGGCTGTCCCCGTAGCTATATTCAGAGTCTTTGTTGGGACTCTTGTAGAGATTAAAGAAATGATTTTTCGGATTGTTCTTAGGAAGAAGAAGTCCAATATTTTGAGGAGGAAAAAGAGTGGGTTTCACAAGTTGTTGAGGTGGCTTGTCTCTTTTTGGGTGTTTGTGATGGCTTATGAACAGATTGGTAGTTTTGGATCTATTTCACTTCTTGCATTAGGGTTCATGTTTACAGCTACTGGTGTGGAGTCAACAATGAGTACAGTTACTTCATTGAGGAGTCATAGCTTTCGCCGGTTGCCAGTGACTGCATTTTTCACTAGAGGGATACTGAAAAGATTGAAGACTATGGTTGCTATAGGGTTGATTGTAGGAATTAGTGTGGGATCCTTGGCCGGCATGATTTTCTTCTCATACAAAATTGGTGTGGAAGGAAAAGATGCTGTTTTTGCGCTTAAATCTCATGTGGAAGAGAGTAATTATGCTGAGAAGATTGGAGTTAAGAAATGGATGGATGAAAATGATGTCCCTGGAATGGTGGATACGTACTCGACTAAGTTTTATGAAACTGTGTCTGATCAGATTGATAGTTTGGCGATGAAATACAACATGACTGAGTTTGTTATGGGGATCAAACATTTCGTGATAACCCCATCCTCAAACTCCTCAGGTAAGTCTACAGCACTGATGACCCCTTCTCCCTATGCTGAGAAATTTTTGAGCTTGAAAAGGAGAGTCAGGGAGCGCGAGTGGGGGCAAATATACACAGAAGTGGATGTAATTTTCAGGGAACTTCTGATTACTAGAGAGGATTTGGTTGAGAAGGCTAAAGGCTTTGCCGTTCAAGGAATGAATGTGATGCAGAGTGTATTAGTTAGCAGTAAATCTGTTCTTGGTGGCAGTGCAAAGCTCACGTTCTTGATTGCAAATTCCATTGTTTCTGGAGCTGCAGGATTATTCAATTTTCTTTCGCAGACAATGGTTTTCTTTTGGGTTTTGTATTATCTAATCACATCAGATTCTGGTGGAGTTACAGAACAGGTGATGTGTATGCTTCCCATTTCGCAGTCTGCAAGGACTCGATGTGTTGAGGTTCTTGACAAAGCTATTTCTGGGGTTCTTTTGGCAACTGTCGAGATTGCTTTCGTTCAGGGATGTCTGACCTGGCTGCTGTTAAGACTATTCTCAATACACTTCTTGTACATGTCGACTGTGCTTGCGTTTATTAGCTCTGTTTTGCCATTATTTCCTCCTTGGATTTCAACAATTCCAGCTGCTCTGCAACTGGTTTTGGAAGGTAAATACATATTGGCCATCAGCTTATCCATTATTCATCTGGTGCTTGTGGATTATGGAACTACTGAAATTCAAGAGGATGTTCCTGGCTATAACGCTTATCTTACTGGTCTCAGCATCATTGGCGGCATGACATTGTTCCCATCTGCATTGGAGGTAAGTACCAAGTAATCCTGACCATTGATCTTATTATTCTGCCTATCACTTATTTATGAACTATATGATTTTCCCCGTTTATTTCTCTATTATGTCTGAAGACAGTTGTTTTTGAATATTCTAGCTGTCTTAGTTTATCATGCTTTACGATTCTGTGTTTGTACAGAATTACTTAGAAGAATACTACTGAGTCTTTTAGACTACAAAGACATGCAAATTTACACTTGATCTTTTATTTAACAAGGTTCATGGAAAAGTAATAAATTTGTCACTACATGATAGCTTCCGTTACGAAAAGGTTTATCAATTTTTTAGCCCGCAAATCATTATTCTTGCATCTTGATGTGTTAAACAGCGGAAAGTTCAGAATTTTTTGTCATGTTGTTTCTCTGTTTGCCTATAATAGTTGAAACTGCCTACATATGCACAAAATTTATTTCCAAGGTGAAATTAGAAGCCTTCTCCTGTCAGCAGCCTTTTCTTTCGCCATCAAAGCCTATTTCCATAGCCAATAGAAGATAATTGAAGAGTTTTACCTTCTAAAGTATGTTTGGTGGGGAGCATTGGATACTATTGATGAAGACAATAAGCTAAAATCTCGCTAGTCGTACCCTGTACCAAACACGCACTTGACAAGTGTAAATGGGTCCAATAGATGACACATAATGTTCGGTATTTCATAGATTTATGTCCACGTTATCCATTATCTTCTCTGATTTATGACCTTGATGCTCATCACATTCTCCGATCTATAACCTTGACCGCTTTCCTATTTTTTAATTTTGCATCACCCATTGTGGGTAAAACTTGTATGGTTGGATTGAAAATTTGGTTTCAATATCGATTACCTGTGTCGTTGTGCAGGGAGCAATAATGGGGCCACTGATAACTACCGTTGTAATAGCTCTCAAGGATTTGTATGTAGAGTTTGTGTTGGAAGAGCCGAAGGAGAAAAGTATTTAGTATGATACTGTTCTGGAAACTTTAGGGAGAGATCTGATCCCGACATCCCGTGCTCGAGCTGATTTGTTCGGTAATTGCTGCTGTAATCATCTCGGGTTTCCATTTTTTCACAGAGCCCTCTCCAACATGGTTTGTTTCGATAAATCTTTCAGTTTGTGCCTGGATATATTGATTTGGGTGTCCATGTCCCTTTCATCCCTTTAATTGTAGTATAAGCTTGGTTGTTTATAGAAAAGTGTACAAGGATTTTTGCATTAATGGTTGTAAAAAAGAGAAGTGTTTGATCCCATTGTTACATTACGAAATCACAATTGCAGTTGCAAATACTGAAACGATTCAAATTCATGTTTACGCAGAGATTCTACTGAAAATGTGGCATCGATCATGTTATGTGCACCTAAGTATCAAATAAAAGAATTTGGACCTAAGTATCAAATAAAAGAATTTGGACCTAAGTATCAAATAAAAGAATTTGTGCAAGCCAACCATTAAAGGATTGCACAACTCACACGATCGAACGGAGAAAACAGGTATGACTTCAGACACGTCCCGTCGAGAATAATTTCACGTATATCTTATATAATCGTAAGAAAGTAATATAAGTTACAGCATAGTTTGTTCTAACTTAATAAGCAAGAGAGTAATGGCTTATGGCTCCAATCATATAAGCTTACGATCGAGCACTTTTTATAAAATGAAAGTGAACGAGCCCCACTCAAAATAAGTTTGAAAAGTTAGGCTCTTGTTTATATGAACAAGATGCGAAAATGTAAAATAGAACAAATTTGTTTATTGGTTAATATAACGCTAATGAAGAGATAAATTGCATAAAAATGATAGAAATAGTTAGAATACATGTGACAAATGCTATTGAGAGTTATCCAAAAAGTGATTTGAATATTAAATTGAGTGTTTCGTTGCATAACTATAAAAATAATTTTACATTATATTTAAGAAAATTCGCACTTTTGGTCTCTAATATTTTCAATTTGTTACTAATTTACCATCAATCAATTTTTATAAAACTAGACATCCCTAACCTTTCATTTAATTGTAAATCACGTCCTTGTTGATAAGTTTTGACGAAATTGCCCTCCCCTTTAAATAATAAAAAAAAAGAAGCTAAAAACAATAAAAAATAAAAAATAAAAAAATTGCAAAGGAAGTCCTATATCTTGTAAATGAAGTTCCAATATGCCCACAAAACATCCACATCGTGCTCGAAAAATCAGAACAACTTCCATTAGGCGGCGCATTCTACTTCCAGTTTCCTATGGTGATAGCGAGGCAATTGAAATAGTCCCTTTTTTTAATCCATTTTTCGTCACACGAGTTGACTTTTTAACACTCCTCTGTCTCCAGTTGTATATCAAATTCATCAGCATTGCGAAGCCCTCGACAGCCTAGTTTCTCGCATCTCCTATCTATACATACCGTGATCGCCACTAATACTATTGCAACGGACAAAATGCCAAGTCCTAAACATCCAAACACCATTGGAGCACGAAAAATTTCCTCTCTCATCACATCTACTTCTCCACCAATTTCAACAGTATTATGCACTTTGCCTTGAAATATGGATATAGCAAAAACCCAAATGCACCCCTAACAATAATCAAGATTATCACATCAATCATGGCAGAGCGGGATTGTTCACAAGCCGGAATGTTCAACTAATCAAAGAGGGTGTATTCAATTAAGAATTGATAAGATTTTAAAAGACTTTTATAGAGTTTAAAAGTTTAGGTATATTCAATTTAGACTTTTTAAATTCTATAAAAGTTTTGGAGTATTCAATATAGATTTCAGAAAGACTTTAAAAAGTCTTATAAAATCATGCGAAATTCAATTCAGACATTTTAAAATCCTACGAAATCCAAGGATATTCAAAATGTCGATGACTTTTAATGACTTTATGTATCATTTTAAATGTACTAACTTTAAAGCACAACGTATAAATAAACGATATTACAATTTCACTCTTATTCACCCTTAAGATTTTGAAAGATTTTGGGAAAAAAAATATTTCATTTCCTTATTTTTTTTTTCTGTATGTAACATTTCTATTATATGGCAAATAATTATTTCAAGATTAATATTTTTCTTTTTCTTCAATGTGATTTTTTCCCTCTTCAATTTATTCTCCTAACTATTTTTTTTCTCTTCTTTCTTTTTCCTTCTACAAATCCTATAACCATGATTAATTACCAATATTTTTTATGAAAAAGAATATTAATATTTTTATCTCTAGTCGATTTAATTTTTTTTTTCTTTTCAATATTCTCCTAACCATTTTTTCATTTTCTTCTTTTTCCTTCTATGAACTTTTAGAGACAATGTGATTTTTTCTTCAATATTCTCATAACTATTTTTCGACAATGTGATTTTTTCTTCAATATTCCCATAACTATTTTTTTCTCTTTTTTTTTTCATTGTTTTATCACTTTTCATTAAAAACAAGATAAATTTATAATTAAATTCTTATATAATTGTTGATTATAGTTTATTAATGAATTTCATCGGGTTAAAAATTCGTTTTTTATTAATGTATTTTTTTTTCATTTTCATTCTTGGGTTTTCTATATAATTGTTGCATTTTTTCCCTCGTAAATTGGTATTTCGATTGTTTATCATGCAATTGTCGTGATTAATAATGATATGTTACCTATAGATTATTAATTATAAAAGGAATATTATAAATTGGATAAAAAATTTTGTTGGAAAATATTTTAAAAAGAATTACATGCCAATATTTTTTGAATTTATCCACAAGTCATTTGAAAATTTATAGTTTTACTCAAAAGAAAAAAAATAGAATTAATTAATAATTTATATCATTAACTTTTGACATAGTTACTTACAACAATTAAATATAATATTTTTATAAATTTAATAATATTAATACAATTAAATAAATTATTACTAGATTTTTCTCTTCATGACATTTTTTTTTAATTATGGGATATTAAATTTTATATTCAAAATTTTAATTAAAAAAAGTCTATAAAAGTTCATACAAGTATGTGAAAGTCTAAAAAATCTTTTAAAATGAAATATATACAAATCCATAAAAGTTTGTAGGAGTGTACAGATAAAATCTATAAAGGTCAATAAAAGTTAATTAAATCCATCAAAGTCGTTCACTTGAAAAATGTCAATCAAAATCTTTAAAAGTCTAGATTAAATACACCCTCATAAGAGATGTATTTTCATTCTTATGGGACTAATTAATTTTCTTCACTTTTAGACAAGGGTCGATCAAATTCCCAGATTTGGGCATGGCTAATTGTTGGTCAAACGAAATTGGCAATGGTTGTGGCGTGGTGGCGTGGTTGTGACTATGTTGTGATAAGTTGGGTGAGTGGAGGAAGAAGTTACATTTTTACATTTTAAAAGTTATAGAATTTTATTTGTAATTTTATTTTTATTTTTTTTCTGTTTTTAATTTTTTTAAATTTTTTTTTTTATTTAAAGATGAGGACAAATCCAATAAAATCTATCTAGGTTTGGATTGTTAGGCACAACTGCCACGCGGTCCCAAAAATTCTATCTAGTTTTCTTCATTTATATTGCAGATAAGATATCTTCCTTGTAGTAGGCCCACAGATAACATCTTAACGTGCCTAAAATTAATTGTCAATCATTTGGAGTTTTTATTAGAACAAAAGTTTGACCCAAACACCACGTTTAATGTTATAATCCTTCGAATGGTTAATTCCACCAACGGTCATTGAAGTTATTTTAAAATTTTAAAACGATCATTGAAGTTCAAAATCAGTAGTGAATATTAAAGTATATTTTTTTTCAAACCAGTCACTCCCTTAAATTTCTCATTTGAAATGGTAATATAAGATGATGATGTGACATACTGAAAGATATTTATTTATTCTTGGATAGTTTATATATTTTATATAATATTTATTTTAGTCTCTATTTTTTTAATTATCTTTCAATTAAGTCATCCAAAATTGCATCTTAGGTTCTTAATTTTTTTACATCTTTACACTTTGGTCCCAAAATTTTTAATTATCTTTCAGTTAAGTTCTCCAAAATTTTATCTTAGGTCCTTCAACTTTATACATCTTCAAACTTTGGTCCTCAAATTCTTAATTTTAGTGGCCCAAATAAGTACAATTTTAGTTGTCAAAATAATTGCACTTTTAATTAAATTCTTAACTTTATACTCGAATTTTCAAATAAACGAATAAAATAATATAATTAAAAAATAAACTACTTGATAGAACTCACAAATTATCACTTAGAGTTGACAAAAATATATTTCATTGACAACTCCATGTAATAAGTATGGGTTTTGCACTTATTTTGACCACTAAAAAGGATATTTGTGAGTTTTGTCAAATAGTTTATTATTTAATTATGTTATTTTGTTCATTAATGTGAAAACCCGAATGTAAAGTTAAGAATTTAATTGAAAGTGTACTTATTTTGACTACTATAATTGTACTTATTTTAGCCATTAAAATTTAGGATTTGACTACTATAATTGCACTTATTTTGGCTATTAAAATCAATGATTTGAGGGACTAAAATTTGAAGATGTATAAAGTTGAAGGACCTAAGATGCAATTTTTGGAGGACTTAACTGAAAGATAATTGAAACTTTGGAGACCAAAGTGTAAAGATGTACAAAGCTTAAGGACCTAATATGTAATTTTTGGAGGACTTAATTGAAAGATAATTAAAAATATGGGGACTAAAATAAATATTATATAAATTATATGAACTATCATGCGCAAATATCTATCAGACGCCACATCATCACGCAACGTCACCATTTTAAGTTTAAATTTAAGAAATTGAATTGCTTATGAAAGAATATATATCTTTAATGACCACTCACCGTAATTTTGAACTTCAATGATCGCTTTTAAAATTATAAGATAAGTTCAATAATCGTTGGTAAAATTAACCCTTTTTCGAAGGATCAAGGTATATGTTAGATACCTGAAAAGAATTAAAAGTTTCTTTAAGTAACTTTTTATTTCTAAACTCGATTAGATACTTATTTTCAAATAAAAATAATTATTTATTTCAAAAGTAATTTTTGATTAATACAAAATATATTTATTTATAAGTAATTACTTCTCTACCACGCAATTAATCTATGTTATGTTCAAATCCAAGTGGCTGAAAGTTTTCTGTCATGCTGAAAATAACATTGATTTTTTATTATATAAAAATTACGTAGACACTACTCCTTTTGTTGTATGACACGTGGCACTTGGCTTTGTGGAAAGACAACACAAGGCTAACTTGAGGGGCCATTGATTTGTTGACCAACCATTCTGTACCCGCCAGAATTCGAAATCTTTTTTTTTTTTTTAATATTTCTTTCCAAATTAATAAATATTAAATTTTGTTATCAGAAACCCAGTTATTGTTTCTTAATTTAGATTATAGCGTGATTAAACCAGATATTATTCACAAAATTAATAATATCTTTGATTTTGTTCCATATTTAATCTATATTAACACGGATGACGTTTGTTTTGTTGAAGATTAAATATAGATAAATAAATATGTACACGAGTTGATATATTTTTAGGTAATTCGATTTTAAGTCTTTTTATTACTCGAATTATGAAAAGTTTTGCATGTATCGGGCGCTACGGTATCGAAACAACCCACGTCATATTTCCAGAAAAAGCTCGAACGATATTTAACCAAAAAGAACTTGTACTCGAAATCGACACAGGTGGGTAGGTAGAGAATACTTAAGAGCGCGAGATAACTCTCTTTTAAGAACTCGGCAAAATAGCCCCGTGAGTTCGACATAGTGACTCAACGTGTTTGAAGAAGCAGCAAGAGGCAACAGAGCTTTCAGCTTTGCTTACTGAATAAACAAAGCCCGCCCTGAGGAAGTTAGGCCAACGGTTATAGTTATATCTTCCAATTCACTTGGATTCAAAGCAAAACTGTTTGATTTTTGGTCACCATCTCATCTGCTCCGCTGCTTTTCTTAGTTGTACCCTTCACCCTTCAGCTTCTGCTATCCATTTATTCCTAACCCGAATCCATTTATTTCCTCGTACTCTATCCATTTTTTTGAGTCCTTTTGCATCTTAAATTCAGAATCCTGGATTAATTTAGATGAATATTAGGTATTTCTTGATGACACCAGATCAGTTATGCAACTCTGGCAGTGCTGTGTCTTTTTCACCAGTTTTGCCACGGGCCGGAGAAGACAGAGATATAGCAGCAAATTCAAGAAACAGGGCTGCCCCTTTTACTAATTTCTTGATAAGAATAGCCATGAGAATATCAAGATCAAGGTGTTACAGTTTCCTGAGAAGAGTTTTTCATTACCAGAATGGATCAAGATCGGATCTTGGGTCAAATCCATTCAATTCTCGAACCTGGATGTTGATGGAATTTCTTGCTTTAACTGTTCAAATTACTCTCATTACATATACTCTGTGCATCTCCAAAAATGAGAGGCCGGTTTGGCCCATGAGAATATGGGTTTCTGGGTATGCTTTTGGATGTTTTCTTAGCCTTATTCTCCTCAACTGGCGCTATCTGTTTTTTTATGTAACTACAAGAAACAATAATCCCAGTTTTTCTGATATTGAACAGCAAAGAAATCTTCAAGAATCAAGGTAATTAGAACATATGTAGTATCTTTTTAATGTAAATTTGTTTGTTATCATAGTATTGATATGATGTTACTATAATTAGAAATTTGCAGAACATGGATAAGTGCAGGACATGGCTTGAGCTTTTATTTGCAATATGGTTTGTGATGGGGAATGTTTGGGTGTTTGATTCCCGGTTTGGGTCGTTTCGACAAGCTCCGAAACTTCATGTCCTCTGCATATCCCTGCTTTCTTGGAATGCCATCAGCTACTCATTTCCATTCATACTATTTGTGTTACTTTGCTGCTGTGTGCCACTGCTTAGCAGACTCTTAGGTTACAACATGAACATGGCATCCCATGATAGAGGAGCAACTGATGAACAGCTTGCCAATCTGCCAACCTGGAAACATAAGGATGTTGGCAACAGTTTTGAGCTTGGGAATTCATCCAAAGACGATGAAAATACAGTATGTTACCTACTTACCTTACTTGGTTATATAAATCTTATGTTCAAGGGAGAAAAAATGTACAAAAGAAGTAAATAAATTGATCCTCCTTTACATGTTTGGTACTCGACAGTACAATGATCAAGATTTCTATTATTTTTGTTTCTTAATGCTTTCAAGAATATCTTTCCGAAATAGGCTAAAATCTCCATAGTTTTGGAAACCTATTGTATGCTATCTCTTTCTATAAAACTAGGCGTGACAGTAATGAACTAAACTTTTGTAACACGCGAGAATTTAGCAACTTCGAGAAGAACACAGAGGTTTTAGTGTCCAAACCTATTGATTTTATTGGTAAGGAATAAGGAGCTAATGGAAATTTCTTTGTTTTAACAGGAATGCTGCATCTGTTTGGCCAAGTACAGAGATAAGGAAGAGATTAGGCAGTTGCCATGTACTCATATATTTCATTTGAAGTGTGTGGATCAATGGCTCAAGATTATCTCTTGCTGTCCTCTTTGTAAACAAGGACTAGAGAAATAACCAACAAAAAAAAAAGGGAGAAATAGCAACAGAATTTTTTTCTTATAGGAATAGACAAGAAAAGAGAAGGTTTGAATATATATATGTGTATGTATATGTATATGTATATTCACAACATTATGAATTTCAAATGGTTACTAGAGTGAGTGAATTTTTGTACATTGAAGCTCACCTGTAACTAAAATTTATTTGCTACAAAAGAGAAATATGTTTGTGTAAATAAAAGTGTTCTGCTCAAATGAAAAGAGATTTTTTGTTTTTTCAACAAGTCATTCATTATGCCTATCATATATGTTTGACCCTTCTCCAGAAGTTGAAATGTGTTTAGTGGAAAGGAAAAAATTGTAATTTCAATTTGGTAGTTGTGGCTTTCTGAGTTTTGCACCCTTGTGCTATGCTAGCATCGGATTTTTTTTTTTATTTTTTATTTTTTATGTAACATCGAAACTTTTTATTCGACTAGATCATCATGAATAAATGACGAAATAAAATAAAGAATACAATATATTCGGTGAGAACACACTGAAGAAGAAAGTGAGGTGGTCAGGGAGACACATAAATAGTACTTCTAAATCCATTTCGTGTCGAAGGCCTTCTGTTCTGCTTGGATACATTATTCTGGCACAACTTTTGGTTGCATTTGCAAGTAAAAGAGTAATTGAACAAACATTAGATAAAACAATAGCTATAGATTTATAAGCAGCGATTTGTACTACAACCCACCTTATAAAATAACCCTAAAATATCATAGAGAAAAAGGGCATTGGGGGCTAGATTGTCATCCGAATTCAATACATGTATCACCCTCAAAGCATCGCTCTCTACCCACTGAATTTGGTGGCCACGATCAACAGCAAATCGGAGCCCATAACAAGGCGTGATAGCTTCGGCCACCTCTATAGAAAATCGCTCACTAAGCTTACAGACACGAGTTCTATCACACACCCATCAGCATCACGCACCACCCCACCCACCCCAATGCAGCATGCCACCTCTTGCACCGCAGCATCACAGCTCAAACATAGCCCACTGCCCCCTCCCCCTCTATCTAACATCCTTAAGCGCCTTTAGTATGTCGCATGTCTTCTGTCTATCCCGCCCGACCTTCTTCTAGTTCAAGCAGAGCATTCTAACTCAACGAAGCTGGGTGACTTGTCATGTTAGAACTTAGAACATGAGCTTAGTCACTCGTCGTGTTCATTTCTGCGATGGAACTCATGCTTGGATTATGACTAGTTCAAGCGTTTGGTCTCTCGTGATGACTTGCTTTGTCACGTCAAGTTAGTGTTTTAGTAGGCCCATTATTTAAACTCGTTACAGTAGCAAGCACAAACACAGTACCAGATTACTCACGCCAAACTGCATTTTTTTTTAGTTTTTCAGTTTCTTAGACCTTATTCGAGACTTAAGAGGATTAGAAACTATAACCCATCCTAGACAAGTTAATGATATAAAGAAAAGTAAGTGGAAGACAACTAAGGCAGAAATGGATGATTAGAAACTTCGATATATATATGTTAGTAAAAATCAAATATATTACAGCAAAACTTTGCAAAACTAGATTTTGATTCGGACAGAGGTCCAGCCTAATCTGTTGGCCTAATCCAGGTTGTTTCCGATGTCAATGCATTTCCATAATAGACTTGCTTCGAAGAGTCATCCCAGTAAACCTGAATAAGGGATAACACAAGGACAAAAAGGGAAAGAAAGCAATGTGAGTAGTAGAACGGGCATATATAAGATGAGACATTAGAAGATATATAGTACACATCACGTAGAAAGCACAAGACTCAGCCCGAGTAATTTAAACCAAATTTATGGAATCATCCGGACCCAGAAAAGCGAACATCCGAGGAAAAACCCTTTTCAGGTGTTGAGAGGAACTAAGAATATATCCAAATCTTCGGAAAAATTCAAACAAAAGGATTAAATAAATTTTTTTCCCAGTAATCCAGATTAGAAGCTTCTTTCACCAACCAAAATAAGAAGAGACTGTCGAATCATTTAACATCTAGGAGCTAATGGAAATTTCTTTGTTTTAACAGGAATGCTGCATCTGTTTGGCCAAGTACAGAGATAAGGAAGAGATTAGGCAGTTGCCATGTACTCATATATTTCATTTGAAGTGTGTGGATCAATGGCTCAAGATTATCTCTTGCTGTCCTCTTTGTAAACAAGGACTAGAGAAATAACCAAAAAAAAAGGGGAAAATAGCAACAGAATTTTTTCTTATAGGAATAGACAAGAAAAGAGAAGGTTTGAATATATATATATATGTATATGTATATGTATATTCACAACAGTATGAATTTCAAATGGTTACTAGAGTGAGTGAATTTTTGTACATTGAAGCTCACCTGTAACTAAAATTTATTTGCTACAAAAGAGAAATATGTTTGTGTAAATAGAAGTGTTCAGCTCAGATGAAAAGAGATTTTTGTTTTATGAACAAGACATTCATTATGCCTATCATATATATTTGATCCTTCTCCAGAAGTTGAAATGTGTTTAGTGGAAAGGAAAAAATTGTAATTTCAATTTGGTAGTTGTGGCTTTCTGAGTTTTGCACCCTTGTGCTATGCTAGCATCGGATTTTTTTTTTATTTTTATGTAACATCGAAACTTTTTATTCAACTAGATCATCATGAATAAATGACGAAATAAAATAAAGAATACAATATATTCAGTGAGAACACACTGAAGAAGAAAGTGAGGTGGTCAGAGAGATACATAAATAGTACTTCTAGATCCATTTCATGTCGAAGGCCTTCTGTTCTTCTTGGAGTACATTATTCTGGCACAACTTTTTGGTTGCATTTGCAAGTAAAAGAGTAATTGAACAAACATTAGATAAAACAATAGCTATAGATTTATAAGCAGCGATGTGTACTACAACCCACCATATAAAATAACCCTAAAATATCATAGAGAAAAAAGGGCATTGGGGCTAGATTGTCATCCGAATTCAATCCATGTATTACCCTCAAAGCATCGCTCTCTACCCACTGAATCTGGTGGCCACGATCAACAGCAAATCGGAGCCCATAACAAGGCGTGATAGCGGCCACCTCTATAGAAAATCGCTCACTAAGCTTACAGACACGAGTTCTATCACACACCCATCAGCATCACGCACCACCCCACCCACCCCAATGCAGCATGCCACCTCTTGCACCGCAGCATCACAGCTCAAACACAGCCCACTGCCCCTCCCCTGTATCTAACATCCTTAAGCGCCTTTAGTATGTCGCATGTCTTCTGTCTATCCTGCCCGACCTTCTTCTAGTTCAAGCAGAGCATTCTAACTCAATGAAGCTGGGTGACTTGTCATGTTAGAACTTAGAACATGAGCTTAGTCACTCGTCGTGTTCATTTCTGCATTGGAACTCATGCTTGGATTATGACTAGTTCAAGCGTTTGGTCTCGTGATGACTTGCTTTGTCACGTCAAGTTAGTGTTTTAGTAGGCCCATTATTTAAACTCGTTACAGTAGCAAGCACAAACACAGTACCAGATTACTCACGCCAAACTGCATTTTTTTTTTAGTTTTCAGTTTCTTAGACCTTATTCGAGACTTAAGAGGATTAGAAACTATAACCCATCCTAGACAAGTTAATGATATAAAGAAAAGTAAGTGGAAGACAACTAAGGCAGAAATGGATGATTAGAAACTTCGATATATATATGTTAGTAAAAATCAAATATATTACAGCAAAACTTTGCAAAACTAGATTTTGATTCGGACAGAGGTCCAGCCTAATCTGTTGGCCTAATCCAGGTTGTTTCCGATGTCAATGCATTTCCATAATAGACTTGCTTCGAAGAGTCATCCCAGTAAACCTGAATAAGGGATAACACAAGGACAAAAAAGGAAAGAAAGCAATGTGAGTAGTAGAACGGGCATATATAAGATGAGACATTAGAAGATATATAGTACACATCACGTAGAAAGCACAAGACTCAGCCCGAGTAATTTAAACCAAATTTATGGAATCATCCGGACCCAGAAAAGCGAACATCCGAGGAAAAACCCTTTTCAGGTGTTGAGAGGAACTAAGAATATATCCAAATCTTCGAAAAAATTCAAACAAAAGGATTAAATAAATTTTTTTCCCAGTAATCCAGATTAGAAGCTTCTTTCACCAACCAAAATAAGAAGAGACTGTCGAATCATTTAACATCTACTGTCACCTTGCAGTCAGCTCTCCAATGCCTTACAACCTAACTACTGGAGATTTGCCTCTTTCAATGTAGCCAAACACTAGCACAAGGAAAACTAGTTCACATTCAAATAAATTTATCCTAGTTACTGAAAATTCCTATATTTACTCCCCCCAAACAGAAACCAGTCTACATATTTATTTTACCCAAAAGACAACGAGAGCATATTCTGTCTTTATCAGACCTATGTATGTCTAGTAGAAACCATAACTTGATTCAGCCTTCAGTTTTGAAAATCTAGGCTTGCAAATGGCTGCCCAGCCACTGCAACGACCCTTGAAAAACGAGGACGTACTAAAGAAAAAGGTTAAGAGCCCGCTTGGGAACATTCTCAATCTCTATTCTCTGTGCTCCTACATATGGACCCACAGACTGAAGGAGATCAAAACGTCAGCTTCTTGGTAATGTTTTCAACAAAAAATTTCAGAGAACAAAAGTATGTTATATGTGTACGGGCAAGCATGATCATGTATCTAATATATCCGTTGTATTCAATCAGAGGTAATTGAAGCAACACGGACTTGTTTTTCTTTACGAGGACAAATTGAAGGTCTTTCTTTATTATCTGACTTCAACTAAATAGTTTTTGTGCCTCTTCACAAAATGTTAGCAATTGACAAAAACCAAAAGACAGACCGCAAAGGAACATTGGTCCAAGTTTGTGTAAAACTTAAACAACACACGCGTGCACATTTATGAAATCTTCTGCAACACATCATAGTTCCCTAAAGGAAACAATAGGATTTGAAGAGTACCTGCCATCCAGATGGAAGACCTCTTGAAAGTGCAGCTAAATCAGGTTGCTGATTCCCTTCTGTAGCAACATCTGATTCACTCTTTTCCGTGTCATTCATCTTTTGGGATCTCCTGCGTTTCACTCGTTCTCGCCTGTATAATAAAGAAATGGTCACATAAAACTACAGGAATGGGTCAATGGTGAAGAAAAGGGTCGGACCAGGTATCTAAAAGATTGCGTCACACTCGAGCTAAGTACTAATAATTCCTAAAATTTCATATACTAGTGTCATAGCCAGAAAGTCCAGGCTCAATACCAATCACCCCCCAATGGCTGAAAATTAGCATTATCTTTGGCCTCTCCACTGGCAATCTGCTGCGCTCGCCATTTCTGCAATTAAACTGAAGTTAAAGAAAAAGATGGAAAACCATTATTCATCAATACTGCAGACAGATGCTAAGATTTACAAACCTCTATTTCACGTTGTCGTTTCTTCTCTAACATTTCATAGGCATTTTCAGGTTCTTCTTCTTCTTCTTCATGCAACTCCTCTTTCGCAGCTTTCCACTAAAGAAACAGAATAAAAACATTAATTACCTAAATAAAATTCATGAGACATGTACAGATTCACACAATGGTTTAAAGGATTACCTTGTCAACCAAGCTGGAAACTTTTTTACTAGATCTCAATGTGGATACCACAGCAGCAGTCCGTTTTTTACTACGTGAAACTGAGAAGAAGGCGGAAAACATATGTATAAGTTGTCTGCCTCAACAAAAATGTGTTAAATGCAATTGCTTGAGTTCTCGTGGTACATAGGGCATTTTCAATAATTACCTTTAGATTGGACCTTAGAAGATGTTGCCCCAGAAACAATAGTAGTAGTAACTGAAGAGGTTGATGGGACAGAGACACTTTGTGTGTCTGAAGTAGTGGCTGGAGCTGCGATATAGTGTTGAGAATCAGGAGACCCTGACACCTTGACAGTTACCTGGTCAGCTGCTAGAACATTAGCTTTTACTTTCGGTAACAAACTGGACACCATTTCTGCATGGGCATCGGAGGATCCAGCTGTTTCAGAGCCAAGGCTTTGAATAGTTTCACCATGAATCCCAGAAGACTCCACGGCTGGGTCGCTAACCAACGAAGCAGAATTTACGGTTCCATTTTGAAGGCCTAAATATGCAGCAGGCTCAACGGGGTTGACTACAAAGGGAGCAGCCCCAAATACATTTGAGACGCTGTCATAATACTGTGGTAGATGGGAGACAACTACCTGACCTCCCTCGGGATGTGTGTAGAGACTAGCACCAGAAAGTTCCGTGTTTGTTTGCCCGTAGTATTCGAGACTACAGCCAGGATATGATAGGTTGTACTGTTCAGTATATGTAAAAGGTTGTCCTAACTCTAAATGAGATGGTGGGGGGACCGAGGTTTCAGGTGGCTCATCAGGTGGCAGGGGAGGAGGCTCGATATCTGGTGGCGGGGGAGGAAAAGGTTCATCATCAGGTGGTGGGGGAGGGATCCACTCATCATCAGGTGGAGGAGGTGGAAGGCTAAATGTTTGCCCAGGCACTGTAAATTCCTGGTCAGCAATTGGATTATGCAAATTTGATTGCTTTGATGAGAGGTGAGATTCAGCACCTGATGCATCTTGAATAGGTGACTTTGCTGAAGCAATTGTATCTTCAACTTCCATGTCCACATCCATGTCTACTTCTTCCCCAGAATGAAGCACAGTATTGGGAGTTAATTCACTATGAATTGCAAGTCCACCGACTTCACATTCATTACCTGAATGTGCAGTAAGATGCCCACTTGAGGGAACATGTGCAGCAGTAATGGCACTGTCACCATAAGACTTAAAATATGAGTCATGGGCAGCATATTCAGAAGCTTGAGAAACTACAACAGGAAACAATGGCTTCTTTTCACTAGAATCAGCTGCATCACCAATGCCTTCAAACGATTTACTTGTGCCATCAACTTCACTCATCGGTGCAGAATTATATTGTGGAATAACATCATCTATGGCTGCTTCAAGTTGTTTCAGCTGACCCTTAGAGTGCAACCAAAAGGGAAGCAGCGATGACCCATGATATGTTAATGCCTTGATATCAGCAAGCCTGATCTCAACTTCCAATGCATATTTTGATATAAGATCACGTGCTTGCAGATGGCAGCTTAAACTGTTTGAAGAGAAGCATCAGCAATGTGAATAAAATAATGGGAATAGCCAAATAAATATAGAATTCAATAAAATTCATGAGATACTTTAAACGTAATTTATAGCATAGAAAGAGTACAAAGAGAAGATAATACAAAAGGAGATAAAGATACAAGAAGAATAGGTACATCTATACCCTTTCATAGAGTTCAATCGCTCCAACAAGCTTTCACAGTGTTTCATCAGCTGAGAAGAAAGGTCGGTCCCAGTTTCACATTCCTCGGAATGTCTTCCATGATTGATTTTGGTACTTGAGGCAATCTCATTGCCCAAAAGAGTATTGGCAAGCAACGAAGTTTCATTATTTTGGTCAGCATCTTGATTTCCATTTTCTTTATCTACAGAATCACCATTACATACTTCACCGTATCCATGCATTTTTGCCCCTTGCTCACTACCACAACTTGTTTTGCAATTGGTGTCAGAGCCACCATTAAGTTGCCAGGTGGTGGAATCGCCATGTTCCATGTCCAAAGGTATACTTGATCTAGATGTGCCCACTAAACCACAGCCTTTTTCTTCAGTTTCAGCAGCAGCTTTCTCTAAACAGTTCGCATCAGTTACCTGGGCCAAATCATCAGGTACTTCCCAAGAAGTTTCACCAGTTGTAATGTTCCAATAATAATATTGATTACTCTCTTCATGCAACACAACCTTCCAGCCAGTACTTGCATCTCCAACAACTTGCACATCAGACACTACAGGATATGTAACTTCTTCTGCTGGATTCGTTCCTATGTCCAAATCATCAGAATCATTTACAGTCTCACTGTCTTTCCTGAGTTTCTGCAAAGGATTCTGAGAAGTAGAATCATGATCTATCACAAGCTGTTCCAACTTTGGGACAAAAGGCTCATTCCCATCACTGTTTTCAATATCTCCAGTTTCTTTCCCAGCAGCAATTTTTGTCTGAGAAAAAGAGAGAACATAAATCTAATGAAGCAAGAAAAAGGACAGCATGAGACACCTGCTAATGCCTAATAGTACTCGTAAAAGGAAAAAAACTGGCTGTCATTAAATTTTCCCACAAATAAGCTCGTGTCTCAGATAAAAACAATTATGGAAGAGAACATAAATCTAATGCAGCAAGAAAAAGGATGGCATGAGACACCTGCTAATGGTACTTGTAAAAGAAAAAAACTGGCTGTCGTTAAATTTTGCCACCAATAAGCTCGTGTCTCAGATAAAAGCAATTACGGAAACTAAAAGCAAAAGAGGTATGATGGGCTTGGATGCAACCAATCTACAGAGTATGAATCCAATAGTGATAAAGAAAGCCTATAGAATCAAGATCCAAGTAAAACAGCATTTGAGAAGATGAATATGAGATAGATTAATAAAACCTAAGAACCAGAAGTTGACAAAAATACATAACAAGTTGTCCAACTACACACAAAGAGCTGGATTGAAAGTTGTGTTTCACTCACTGGTCTAGAACACAACAGTTGCTATTTAAAACATATAACATTAAGCCAGAAAAATAGGTAATGCTCGTGCAAATCACCTGGCCATCAATGTCAACAGATGGGTCCTCGCCAACTGCTCGATTTTGTCCTTCACTTGAATCCTCATCCAATTCATCATCACTATACTGCTCAAGCAGCAGGAGAGGATTCCCCGGCTGTTGTCCTGTAAACAAGATTCTAAAATGTCAAATGCCTCCGAAAAACAAGAAATCAACTTGCAACTAACAACATCTCTTTAACAGATACAAAAGTATGTGCAGTTTAGCGTGTGGCACTATCCAAAAGCAGTCCAAAAAGTAAAATTTGATAGTTCATAAATCAAATATCAATCAAGATTTATAATATTCTGCAAACCCATTCCACCTGCAACAGAAATTGAAAACCATCAGTATGGTGAAAAGCAAAACAAGTCAAAGACATACGAACCAATGGGCAAAAACTCCTTGTTGAGATCTCCAAACTTCCTTTGATACCACCATGAAGGGTATGATAGGTTGAAAGTATATACAATAATTCACTGTGGCAGGGGCTGATGTAATCTGATTACCAATTGATTGTTCCCAATACCACAGCCGCACTACAATCTGAAAACAAAATCTTTCGGGGGTGCAAATAACATGTCTTGTACAAAGAAAAGCAATAATTTCCACCAATATTTATGCGGTCACATCATGTCTTCTCTACAAAGTGCAGTCCTTTTCGAAGAAAACTGACGGAACCCACCTGAAGATGATGGTGAATTGGGTAACCCAGCATGATTTTCGGAGTCACCATTCTCTCCAACTTTATCCTGGGCAGAGGAGGCACCCAAATCTCCTAAGAAAGGACGATAACAGAGTACAATGTTAAGACCAAATTACACATAACCATATATTGGTCAATTTCTACACCGAAGGAAAAAAATACTAAAGATAACAAATATAAAAAAAAATGGTATCTTGGAACTTAGTGTGCAACATTCAGAAAGTGACTCAATGGGAAAACATTGAACAATCCAATTATTAGCAGAGAAAAACATAATGGACGAGATTATAAAGTATTAATTTCCAGAAAAAGCTCCACAAAAATTAAAAAAATAAAAAACAGTTCTACGTAATTCACAAGGTACTATCATTTAGCATCATTAAGCTAACTAATATGGCAAAAATCCAAATCCTGAAGTTCCCAATAACAACTTCTTTCCCAATCGAAAGTAAATTTATCTATATTTAACAAACCAAATCCATAAGAAACGTGAAATTAAAAAGGTTGAAATATATTTTCGTACATGCTATAAATATATACACACACTATTTAACTGATAATTACCAGAGGGTTCCGCGAACAAATCGAGTTTAACTCTACGACCAGAGGCACTCATGGCCGCATGTCGACGTTCCTTCCTCCTCCCCATCGATTGTTGATTTAATCTTCAGATATCGATGGGAAAAGATTTGTCACTAGTTGAATATTAAGTGTACGCAAACAATGAATCTTTAGAAATTTGAAGCCCTAGAGAGCTCCGGGAAAGATAGGAACCCGATTGTGAAATTCATTTTGTGTCTTCAATATATAGTACGGAGTTTTTGGAGTAATTTGAATGGATCAAATAATTAACAAGCTACACAGCCAAGAGGCCCAATGATAACCAAAAAAAATTATGTAAAGGCAGAATTACACAAATGGGCCAAAACTTGGTCCTTATAATGAAAAATGCGTTTAAAAAGCATAATATATTAATATATTGGCAAAAATTACGTGATAATTTCACCCTATACTACAAAACGTAAAATAATTTAAAAAATCTATTTAACTTTTTTATTTTAAAAATATCTTTTTTATTTTTATTTTATATGACACATTTGTTACATTTGTTATATTCATTAATTTGTGACATTGTTAATGTAATGTAAACACATTATAACTATTATAACAAATGTAACAAATGTGACAAATACTCGAGCCATAAAACAGATGTAACAACAAAGTGTTTACAAAACTAAAAACAACAGTATTTTAAAATAAAAAAAACTTGATAGTATTTTAAAAATAGTTTATTTATTGTGGTTATTTTGAAAAAACCCCAAAATTGCTGGATGTTTATTTCCAATTACACCGACAAAGTAACATGGTAACATATTATATTACTTAGATAAATAAATTAATTAGGGAAATTAGGTCACTTGTATAAATAAATTACATACAAGTCTACTTGTTCCAAATTACGTCAAAATATTTTTCAAATTTGTGATCAAGTTATACTCTTCAACAATATTCCAGATTAATCTCAAAATTACTCTGTTATCCATATTTTCCAAGGCCTTATTCCACTTCTACAAACCTCTTTCATCTTACCGGTGGCGAAGATACGAATAGTGCTTCTTCTCGGCGGAGGTGGATTCTTTGGACTTGTAGTCGAAAATTCTAACTTCAATTCGACGATGAAGTGAGACGAAGGTGGTGGTGGAGTAGTGGTACCACGATAATGGGTATATGCACATGTGCACATATTGTGAATTCAGGTAAGATTTTAGAATTTAGAAAGGTTCATATGCCACCAACTATTATAATCATTAATTCTTTTGAATCATTTGGTAGCTCTTCATCCTCGTTGGATAATGTAGTTAGTTCTCTTTCTTTGGAAGATGCTTTTGAAAAGCTTTTCCATTTGAACAAAATGTGAGGACATCATCAAATCTTGAACATGTAATGAAACTATAACAAATAACCAAGCACAAAATAATCGCAGAATAAAGATCTTTTAAAAGACTTAAAAACAAGCACTGCCACCCAATAGCATAACATATCATTTAGGCGAAAACTCATCGTAATAAAACAAAGATTGACAGTAGTATGATATAAGAGCAATAGATAGTTTATCTAAATATTACAGATAAACTTAGATAGATATTTTATCAAGTAATTATATTGTTCTTAAAATACTCCATCGTAGAAAATCATTGATAGTGTTTGTATTGGAAGCAACAATTACTATGATTGAAATAGTATCACAAGGTTAAAACATTATCATAATAAAAACAAGATTGAAGAGTTATTACATGGTATAAATATACTTATAAAGATAATATTTAAATAAAACAAGATTACAGATAAAATAAGATTTCATATATAGTACCAAATACAAAATGTTTTAATTGTACAGCTAATTATATTGTTCTTCAAAGTGCTACATTAAGAAGAGAAGATCAATGATATCGTTTCGTATCAATAACAACATCATAAAATAAACATTATCATAATAAAACAAGATTTCAAAGATAAAAACGCGAGATAAATATATCAACGCACATTATCTAAATAAAACAAAGATTACAGATAAAATAGTATTATAAAAAATAGTATCATAATAAAACAATATTTTTGCTTTATTTTTTTAATGTAAAATTAATTAAAATTTAAAATAAGACTCGTCCAATAACCTCAGTAGCTCAAAATCTGATTCGATAGACCCAAAGAATATGAGATCAGATAAAATCGAATGGATCGAGAGCATAAATAAAAATTTTATTTGTGACAAATTTATTTTTCTTCTTTTGTTGTAACGATAAAATTAAAGTTTGAATTTTAAATCATATGATTACTTAATAATAATAAAATAATTTTAATTATCACATTTGTTAATAATTATGAATTTCAATTTTGATTATTTTATAATAGTTCATAAAATATTCAAATTACCCCTCGCTTAGATAAATAAATTAATTATGGAAATTAGGTCACTTGTATAAATAAATTACATACAAGTCTACTTGTTCCAAATTACGTCAAAATATTTTTCAAATTTGTGATCAAGTCATATTCTTCAACAATATTTCAGATTAATCTCAAAATTACTTTGTTATCCATATTTTCCAGTGTCTTCTTCCACTTCTACAAACCTCTTTCACCCGGCTGAGCAGCATACGAATAGAGCTTTTTCTACGGCGGAGGTGGATTACTAGACTTGTAGTCGAAAATTCTAACTTCAATTCCGACGATGGCGGAGACGAAGGTGGTGGTGGAGTAGTGGTACCACAATAATGGGTATGCATGTGCACATATTGTGAATTCAGGTAAGATTTTAGAATTTAGAAAGGTTCATATGCCACCAACTATTACAACTGTTAATTCTTTGAATGCTGGTAGCTTTTCATCCTCGTTGGATAATGTAGTTAGTTCTCTTTCTTTGGAAGATGCTTTTGAAAGCTTTTCCATTTGAACAAAATGTGAGGACATCATCAAATCTTGAACATGTGTTTCATGTACTGAGTGGAATGTACTTTCCTAGAGTGGATAAGATTTCATGATCTAGATGGGTAAACTACCCAGTTATCTAGAGGCAGTGGCAGAGTTGGTGGTTGTAGTGTATAAATTTATTGTTTGTGATGAGATGAGTATAGAAGCGAATGTTTTGAAGTATATTAGTTGTGGCTATGATTTGTTGCTATAAATAACAACTTGAATTTCTATAAGGATGAAAAAATTTGATGTGGGAATATTTTGACGAAAGTTGACCATTAGATTATTTTTTGTGTTGTTAGTCATGTGTGTTGTTTGATACTGTATTATATAAAATAATATCATAGAAAATAGTATCATAATAAAAAAGATCATTAAAAAATGGGCATAAAATTCGCATACGTGCTCAAAATTTCTATTATAATATGTTTTCAGAATCGTCTCGACGAGTCGATCAAGACTAGGTGTTTTGCCACTCGCTAACGATGTAAAGTTGTCTATTTAGCTTAAAATGACAAATTTTAGTTTGTTATGTCAGTATCATATCAAAACATTATCATAGATAAATATATCTTAATATATCAATATCATATATGAAAGTATCTTAATAAAATAGTATCAAATACACAAACTACAACCTAATAAAATAACAGTATCATAGATTGAAATAGTATCTACGATGACATTTTGAATGAAAACTATATCATAAATAAAACTAAGTACAAAATATTTTAAAGATTGAAGTAATGATACTGTTTTTAAAATACTTCATTAGTAGTACAAGATCATTGATACTGTTTGCATTCAATAAATAACAGTATTATAGGTTGAAATATTATCGTAATAAAACAGTATCAAAGATAAAAGTATGATATAAGTATAACATATCACTTTATCTAAATAAAACAGTATTATAGATAAACTTAGGTAGAGATATTTTACTGAAGTAATTATATTGTTCTTAAAATACTCCATCAGTAGTAAATCATTGATAGTGTTTGCATTCAATAACAATATCATAGATTGAAATAGTATCATAGGTTAAAACATTATCATAATAAAACAGTATCAAAGATAAAGACATGGTATAAATATACTTATAGCATATTATTTAAATAAAACAGTATCATAGATAAAATAGTATCATATATAAAACTAAATACAAAATATTTTAATTGTTGAAGTAATTATATTGTTCTTAAAGTGCTACATTAGTAGTACAAGATCAATGATATTGTTTGCATTCAATAACAATATCATATGTTGAAACATTATCATAATAAAACAGTATCAAAGATAAAAACGTGGTATAAATATATCAATGCACATTATCTAAATAAAACAGTATCATAGATAAAATAGTATTATAAAAAATAGTATCATAATAAAACAATATCATACAAAATAGTATCATAATAAAACAAAATCATACAAAATAGTATCATAATAAAACAGTATCATTGAATTAGTATTTTTTTTGCAATTGCAGGGGTACATTAGTCATTTAGCGTTAAAATGTGATTTTAATTGAATTAAAGTTTTGGCCATATGACTTTAGAGTTCATAAGTGCAACAACAGCTGACCGATCCTAAATTTACCCAATTAATTAATATCACCATTATGCAATTAACACCGTATATTACCTGTGTTTGTGGCTAAATATAACTTGTAACCCATTAAAAAAAAACAAAGCAACACAAAAGAAGTATTATTAAAAATGAGAAGTAACACAAAAAACAACACATCAAACAAAAAGTAACACATTATGTTACCTTACACAATCGGATAAGTAACACAATTAACCCAACATGTAAACGTAAAAATATTGACTTTTAAGAAAAACAAAATGTTAACTGTTAACAAAAAGGTAACACATATTGTGCTATTGTTTCCAAAAAGTTTTAGTGGAAAGTAACATAGTATTTTTTTTGGATAATTTACAATTTTGGTTTTTAACCTTTCAAATATGTAACAAATATACCCTTAATCTTTTTTTAGCACCAGGTATCCCTAACCTTTCATTTTTTTGCAAATCACGTCCCTATTGACATATTTTGATAATTTTGCCATCTTCTTTAAATAATGGGTTAATTATACTAATAGTCTTCATTCTTTCAGGTTCGTAACGATTTCATCCACATTCAATTTTTTTAGTAGATATCATCCACATTCTTTCATTTATTCCCACAGATAATCTCAAAATCACTATTTTTCACTATTTTGACAATTCGTTAACAATTTTGCCCATTGACTTAAATAAATTAAAATGATAGAAAAAAGAAAATACAATGAAAACATTGCAATTGGGCCCTTAACCTTTTCAAAAGTAAAAATAAATTCTAAACTATTTTATTTTATACAGATAGATGTTCTTCACCAAAAAAAATGAATCATCTTTTCCATCAAAGAATTGAAAGTGGATCAAAGCACCCGATAACCATAATTCTAAAAAGTTGATCAAATAACCAGAGCAAAGCAACCAAGAACCAACAACTTTAAGTGAATCTCCAGAACAATCCAGATCGATAATTCATATAGTCAATTCGGATAAAATTCCTCAAAATCGAAAAACATGAGATTAAAACCATCGATAAACGTCCACAAACTGAAACATAAATATGATTTAAAACAATAACAAAATTTACGAACGGGTAACTATTTACATTGTCTACCGCAAGTTCAAGATGATTAATCAACAAATCAAAGGATAATCAAACAGATCCACAACAATCACAAAAAATCGGGAAAATAATCAAAATAAATAATTTTAATTATTTTAAAATACTTAGAAATGAAGATTCCAATGAAAATATTCAATCTTTGCCATTTCGAACACATATCTGAAAAAAAATGATAGAAATAAAAATAGACCCGTCAAAACGTGCCAGGGAAGAAGAAGAGAAGGAAGAGAATAGAGAGAAGAAAATGAAGGTTGACGAGAAGTCCGTCGAAGAACAATGACTAGAGAGTTTGGAAGATAATGATGCGAAAACAGAGGAGTCGGGTGGGCTTAGTGTGGTCCAAAGGTAATTGAATCGTCCCAGGAGATGTTTGATTATTTTTACAAGTTTTTGCATACCTAGCTTCTTTATTTTACGTTTAGAATTATTTATTGATCAAATCAAGAGAGTTTTTTTAACTGTTTCATATTGCATCTCTCTGTTTAAAGGAAGTGTTCTTCCCCAACTTTCCATTCCAATTGGTGGTTGGGGGTAGGTGGGGTCGAGTTGGAAAAGATGATTCATTTTTTGTTGGAGAAGAACACATATCTGTATAAAATAAAATACTTTAGGATTTATTTGTACTTTTGAAAAGGTTAAGGGTACACTTGTAATGTTTTCAATGTATTTTTTTTTCTATCATTTTAATTTATTTAATTCAATGGGCAAAATTGTCAATGAATTGTCAAAATAGTGAAAAATAGTGATTTGGGGACCATCTATGCGAATAAATGAAAAGATGGGGATGATATATGCTAAAAAAATTGAATGATGATGAAATCGTTACAAATATGAAAGATTGGAGACCATTAGTGTAATTAACCCTTAAATAAACTACAATAGAAAAAAGCTAAAAACAAAAAAAATAAAAAAAAAATTACAAATAAAGTCCCATAACTTTTAAAAAATATAAAATAACTTTATCTTTTCCAAAACCCCACCCCACGGAGGAGGGGAATCCACAGCCGGTGACTAAAAAAGGTCATTGGATTGTGTGTTTGATTTCAATTTTTCTTCAATTTCAGTAAACATTAAAAACACCAGTACAATTTCAAACCATTTACTGGTCAAGAAATCCAACTACTATAAGAAATCCAAGTACTATATATTTCTTTTAGCTGAAACCCTAAATTTTAGAGAATTGAATTGAGAAAAAAGCAGAAGAGATAGGTTGGATGAGTAGATTTTTAGCGGCACTGACATTCTTGGCAATCGGTGTGATTTTTTTACCGGAGACATTCGGATCGAAATCAGATGATTAGCATCCTCTTAAGATCAACACTCTCTTAAAGTTGGCTCACATGCTCTACTTCTCCACCGCATGGGGCACCGTTATCTGGATCACCTTCATCGGTAGCATTATCATGTTTAAGTAATCTATTTACCTTTCCCCCAAATTTACCTTATTATTGAAAATCGAAATTAGGGTACCTTATTATCATGTTAGCTGCGGTTACGGTGGCGGCTGCACCTTCAACACCAACTACAACTCAAGTAATCGACTGTGTCTCTTTCCAACTCAGGTGAAGAATAGGTTGTGTCATCCTCCAACTCCGCCGCAATTGTACTCGAGTTGGAAGCACATCGGAGCTGATTGGAGAGAACGAGCGGCTGAGGAAAGAGAACATGCAACTTAACAAATAATTGAGCAACGTGAAGAGCCTATGCAATAATATTTACGTTCTGATGTGAAATTTTGCTAATTGCAAAGAAGAGCAATGACCGTGCAATAAAAGTCACCGGATATGTTACATATGGCAAGATTTTGTGAACAAATGGCGGTAAGCCGCCACCGCAGCGTCTAACGGCGACGAAGAAAATGAAGTTATTGGGGGGTGAAGAAGATGAAGTTATTTTGTGTTTTATAAAAGTTATGGGAATTTATTTACAATTTATTTTTTTTTTTGTTTTTAGCTTTTTTCTATTTTTGTTTATTTAAAGAAGAGGATAAAATTATCAAAATATGTCAATATAGACGTGATTTGCAAAAAATGAAAAATTGGAGATGTCTGGTGCTAAAAAAAGGTTAGGGGTAGATTTGTTATAGATTTGAAAGGTTGATGATCAAAATTGCAAATTATCCTTTTAAAAAAAAATCTAAATAAGAATAAGTAAAAATCATAAAAATGAAAATGAAATTATTTTAAAGAGATATTTAATTTTGTATGGGCTTTTATGATTACAATCGTGATAAGTCATATGACAAGATCAAATTGCTGGGGAAAGGTCCATATATGGCCTTATAAAATTAGAAGAAGTTTTCAGTTGTCCCATATATAATCCAGTCCAGCTTAATCCAATTCATTAATTCGATTTATTGTCAAAAGACATCTACAAGTCGAGTACCTCTTGCTTTCTCTTTTGTATCATTCAACATTTTTAGAATTATTTACTAGTTAATGAATAAAGAAAAGAGGTCACGTACACAATTTTTGACTAATCAAGTTTTAATAAGAATATTAGATTTGTACTTTAGGTAAAGTTTACAAGCCTGCTTTCCACTTTACACCCATAATATATCTTTAAATAATCTAGAAATGAGGGTTTTACGACGCAAAGTCCCGAAATTAAGGAAAGATAAAGACACACCCGGACAATGATTTGTTATTTGATTTGGACCTTAAACAAGATTAATCATATTCTTAAAGAGAAAATCATTAGAATTCTCAAAGTTGATGCTTTCAAAGATCTTTTGAACATGATTTGTAGAACAAAATATCGTTTAATGAAACTTATATATCATATAAGTCAAAATTACGTTCAAAATTATCTAATCAAGAGATCTTAGGTTCGACATCAAGAGATCTTAGGTTCGACCGAGTAGAGCAAGAATGTAAAAGATATTAGTATTTAATGCTCAACCTACTAAATCAGCAATTTTTACCATTTTTCAAATTTTCTGCTAATTTTACCATCTCAAAAATAGTTATTTATAAATATACCATAAACCCGAAATACGACACTCCATATTGTTTACACGTACACATTATTTTACATTCTCTAAAACAATTGCTTCAAATGAGTGACATTTACATTTACTTAATAATGCTTACACGTGGCTTTATATATATATATATATATATATATATATATATATATATATATATATATATATATATATATATATATATATATATATATATATATATATATATAACTTTCATGGTTTCAACTGTTTTAAAAATCGTTCTTAAAAACTATTCAAAGTCGGACTCCTCATAAATGTCCAAAACTGAGATATTAAAAAATCATCATAACCGGTATCAAAAACTCCCAAATAAACCCTAAAATTATTTTATGAATTTCAATTCCTATGTATATATCCCTCTCAGACGTGACCTGATCTCATGCCACAAACAAGGACTGAAGACAAAAAAAACAACTAATATTCATATGTGTTTGTGGATGTGGTGGGGGTCGGAGGTCGGAGGTCATCACATGGCACGATCTTAAAGTCATCCACTTTCTCCCAATGTTTCATTTTTATTATCTTCATTAATTGCTTGTTCGGAAAAGTAGACTTTGTACTATATATTAGAATAAAGATAAAAAGTTAAAATTTTGATCATTATATGTCAATCAATTTTATCTGGTACCGCATACTAAGCACTTGTCTGATTTAGCTAAAAAAGTTGTTAAAAGCTGAAGTCAAAATCAAAATTTAATTTTAACCTACGTTTAATGGGATCCACAAATTTTATCAACTTTTCAGTCAAACGTGCTCTAAACGGGTTATCGTGTTTAAATTGATAAAAGGATAAAAAAAAAAAAAAAATCGGTAAATATTGTGATCCTCATATCATGTGGGGAGCAATGACTTGCACTTACATGTTCACTCATGTGATGAGGTATTCATCAATCCATTAATTAAGTTTTAACTAAAGCCATTAGCCAATAAATATAAGGGTCCGTATAGCCATTGTGTGACTAATTTGCAACTGGTAATATGAACTCAAGCAGCTGGGAGTAATAGAAAACTGTGATTCGAATTATTTGTAAGATGTTTTGATATAAGTGAAAGCGTAGAAACGATAAACGAATATACGATCGAAGTTTTGTTGATTTCAAATAGATAGCATTATATGACCGATCTTCTAGTTTATGTTAATTTCCAAAAATGTCAAAAATCAGGCATCAAAGACCCGTTGGATCACAAAATTGAAGAAAACTTCCAATTTTATTAATTTTTTTAATAAAAAAAAACATGAAACGTTCGGTTTGCATTTTTTGCCAAAAAATCCATTTTTGTAGTTTGATAATGTTGATTTTTCAAAGTTTTTAAATGTAAAATGACTATTTTGTCCTTAATCATTACATTTCTATTTCAAAATAATAAGTACAATATAATTATTTAACTTTCAAAATTTTTGACAAATCAACATTGTCAAACTACAAAAATGGATTTTTAGCAAAAAAATGCAAACCAACAAGGTCAAAATAAAGATTGCCGCACCTAACATGATTGAAATTTCCACCTAGTCCCTAAACTTCCAACAAATTATTAAAGACTCCCAATTCCAAATAAAATGACACATGCTAAAAAAAAACCCATCATCTTTATTCAATCTTTATCATTGCCGGCATTAGTATATCATATTAGACATGATTGAATAATAATTTGACAAAATTTGTCACATACTTATATTAAGAGTATGTTCGGTATGTATGTATTTTTTCAACCAAAACTTTTCAAAAAGAATTTGAGATGAAATGATCAATTTATTTTTTTGAATGCCATTTATGACTTTGAGGACAATTTTGTTTCAAAATGTGTAAGAAGAATTGTTGTCAATGGCCCACCACATTTAATACAAAATAGATTTTGAAAGTGAAAAAATGCAGCCGAACTTGCTCTAAATTGTGTCGAGTGTCATCTAATATAACATGATAAATTTGTCTTAAATGAACGTTAGACACAGTAATTCATTAATAGAATTTTTTCAAATAAATTCTTTTCATTAATCTTTTTAATGGTCATTGGGCACTATCTTTGAGAAAGAATAAGTTAGGGTGTGTTTAGGTATAGAAAAAAAAATATTCCAATACAATATTTGACATTGGATTATGCCATAGCCAATTAACCCATCCAATGAGGTGGGTTTATACCGTATTATTTGTTTTTTTTTTTTTTTGTAATTGAAGTGTTTAATAACAGGGAAAATGATGTATGAGTTAATTTATAAGTAAATTAATTACTTATATAAGTTAAAAAAAAATTTAAAGGTAAAATGCTTACTTATAAGTAAAGAAATTGCGTAAAGGAAAAAAAGACTTAAAAGACAAAAAAGCACTTATATGTAAAAAAAAATACTTGTAAGTACAAATTTCACGTACAATTATTTACATATAAGGAAAAAATTATTTATAGGTAAAAATATCGCTTATAAGTAAAAAAATTCACTTATAAGTAAATAATTAAAATTTTACGTACAAGTAAAAAAATTCACTCAATAACTTCAACAAATTACTTATAAGTAAAAATATTGTCTTAATTTTTCATTACAGTCTTCTAATACAATATAGCACACAAGAATACTCCATAATCCACCTTACTACAAATATCCCTAGGGTTATTATATTTACACTACAATTTTTATTATCTACACCACGTTTTAATTGCAATAAAATTCTCCAATCTTCGATATTTTGACATTTATGTTTCTAACTTTTTTTGTCGCATTTTTATCATTAACTTTCAATTAATTTTCACATCTTATCTCTAATGATGATTTTTATCTAAATATTCTACTAATGTGCAATGAAATGAAGAGCAAATATTTTGTCAAACTTTTATGTTTGTTATTTATTTTGTTTGTTTAAAAATAGTAGAGGCAAAAAAAAAAAAAAAATCATCATGAAAGATAAGATGTGCAACGTAATAGGTTAATGATAAGAATGTGATAAAAAATAATTGGAAACATAAATCCGAAAATGAGCAATAGTTAGCAATCTTCATTGCAATTAAAATGGGGCGTGTTTGACAAAAATCGTAGTTTGAATATAATTATCCTTCATCCTAATCATTTCCCCTTAATCTAATATAGTTTACCAAACGTGCTCTTAATATATAATTTCAAACATAAAAACGTTATGTAGTACTGCTGCTACATAACATTAAATGATTCAATTAAATGAGTGTGATACCCCTACATTTAATTGGATTTATCATCTAACCCCATATAAAATACTCAAAAGATTGTGGGTAAATGCAAGGGGATATTTTCATTCTTCCTCAATATGTGAAGCACCTTCAAATTCAGTTCAAGACCTTCAAATTCAGTTCAAGAATGTCATTTTGTATTAAAATTCACCACTATGTTATAAATGTGGCTTACACATACAAAAAACCAAGAGAGGCTGCATTATGGGTATGTTTGATTTTGATTAAAATTATATTTTTTTGTAAAATTGATGAAATATGCGGTTGAAAAATTATAAAAAATTGTAGGTCCATAAAATGAGTAGTTAAAATAAGTCGTTGACTTTGACTTCAGTTTTTTAACAAAATTTTAAGTTAAATCAAATAACATCTAAGTTATCTTTTGTGTGTTGCAATAAAAGGACAAAGAATCAATGTTCTAAAATGCGTAATGTGTGACGACGCGGTGAGGTGAAGTATCAAGAATTATAGGCCTAAACGTGCCTATGCGAAGCCTAGGCGTCAAAATGCGTTTTTGAATTTTTATTTATTTTTAATGTTCAAATTTTAAATTTTAATAACATAGCCTACAATATATTGATTTATATTACAAAATTACAAGCATAGTTTTCAAAAAATAAATAAAAATACACGAGTTTTCAAAATTAGATGTACGATATACAATAAAAAAAATTAGATTAATATTAAAGCAATATCATGATTGAACATATCATATTCAACGTAGTTCAAAATTAAAATTGCAGGACTAATTTTAATAACATAGCATACGATTATATTACAAAATAACAGTCCAGTATAATCGTTTTCAAAAGTTAGTAAATTACAATCACCACAAACATAAGCACAAATTACTTAATAATTTCCTACAATTTGATTACATGCCAATATAGCCTAACTTTTGTCTAACTCTTCATTGGATTCTAAATCAAGTTCTTCTTCTTCATTTAACTCATCTTCCATGTCATCCATTACAAAATCATTTTCGTTGGGTTTTCTTATTTCATCTTGAGCATTTCTAGCACCTCTTGTAGACTTAGAAATTGTTTATTTTGGTCTAATCTATAAATAAATTTTAAAAGAGGCTTACTTGCTCTAATGCTTGTTATGCGCGATTATTCGCATTTATTCTCGCCTAATCACGTTTATTCTTGTATATTCGCGTTTAGAGCGGTCAACAAAAAAAGTTGATCGCATTTTTACTTGCATATCTTCAATGCGACGCGTTTTGCAAACGCACTGAAACATTGCAAAGAATATAAATTGTGGGTAGAGAAGGGACCATTTTTTTAAGCTGGTTTTTTTTTGTCTCTTCTTTTATTGTTATTGTTGTCACTTTATTTATTTTTTTCCTTTATTTTTTGTATTTTATGTTATGGCCTAACTTGGATATGAGCAGTGTTGGGTAACCATCAAGCAAATAGGCCAAATTTTGCACAAGTTTTAAGTTTTTTTTTTTTTTTTGTATGAGCAAAAGTGAAAATATGTGAACATGGACATTTTTCCTATCCCCATCTTTGGTCCAGAATTAGATTTTATTGATTACATCAAGATAAATTTAGAGGAGAATATCATTTGATGATAATTCTAGCTCTCACTAAATCAACACATTATAGTTATGCATTCGAAAAACACGAAAAAGTACAACTTATTTTAAGACAAGTCTGATGAAAAATATGTTAGGTTGTGCTTAAATGTAAGATAAACTTGTTTTGTTAAGCGTGATTTTTAAATTTTTTTTTTTTTTTTTATCTAACAAAATTTATTTTTCTAAAACATAATTCTTAACGTACTTTTTAATAAAAATTAAGTTTTTATCCAAGTCAAACATGAACGAATTTCCATGTAGTCACAACTTCTTTTGTGACAAATTTTGACGGACAACGTGTTGGGTTCAAACTTAATTTAAGCATAATATTCAAAGTTCTTTTTTACTATCGAAACTTACTTTTCTATAACATAAAATCCTGACTCGTTTTCTTTTAAAAAAAAAAAAACTTTTAAACAGAACTGAACACTCTCAAAAACAAATTTTCATGTATTATCCAACTTAATCTTGAATATTATGAATTCACAAACATAGACCAAATAGTATGGGACGGATGACAAGATCTGCATGTAGATCTAGAAAAGGAAACTTGCAACGGATTTGAATTAGTCTTTATTTGATTTTGCTTAAAAAATTCAAGTCAAAATCAAAAATTAATTTTAACCACACGATCCACGATTTTTATCAACTTTTTAATCGCACATTTCTTCAATTTTTATTAAAATCTATTAAATTTTTTATCAAAACTTTGTTCCATAAACTCTATATATTTACCTTTACGTTTAATCAAAGTGTCAACGATTAGCAAAATAACACCTCGGCCAAAGTTAATAAATTATAAAACCTAACAATGATTCTTTATTTTGTCTTTCAAAGTCTAGATGGCCGATCTATATTGTAATATTAAATGAATTAATTTTTTTTGTTCTTTGTTAATCAATTGATTAATTTATAAAAATAATGTAATTAAAAACTCTAAGTTGACGTCAGATTGTCCCTTCCAATATTCATTTTTGTCATTCTTTATTTAATTAATCCTTTTACAGCAATGAGAGGCCCGACAAAAAGACCAGATTTGCAGATTATTAATTATTAATTAATCTTAATTTAATATTTCACTTCATGTGCACTTCACTATCCATACCCACTTACTACCCTTTAAAAAATAATTAAATTAAATTAGATCTCCATCTTGTGATTATGTAACATATATTATTACTACACATTCTTTCTTGCACTTCCAAGAATAACTCTATTTTTTGGATCCATATGAATAGGAATATTACAAGGTTAATGAATAAATAATTTTGTTATCAATTTTAATTTCAAGAAAGATTACCATTATATATGCGTGTAGCCTATACTAGTATAACGTTTATCGATGGAATCCGAATAAAAAAATAAATAGAGATTGATAGAAATTAGTGAGGAGAAACAAGGAAATATTTGGACAACAATGGTGAGGAACAAAAAGATTTAGAAAAGAAAAAGAGCATTAGGAAAGAATTTTTTTTTTTGAGAGGTGAAGACAAGCACAATATATATTTTTTATTGTGAATGAGAATGAAAACCTCCTTTACGGTCAATGATAATTACACGTTAGTCTTATAACGAAGGTTATTGGTAATATAAGAATTTGAAAAATACAGTACAGTGAATAATCTATTTCAATGACCGTCTAAAAGCAAAATGTCTAGAAATTTTATTACCAAAACAACTTTTTTCTTCGAAAAGTATCATAGTAAATGACTTTCTATAACGAAGGTTACAAAAATAGATAAAATGTGTGGATCCTACAAAATATATGGATAAAAATGATGTTTGACTAACTTATAAGTACTTCCAAACGTGCAAAAAAATTATTGCTTTCCAACACTATTTTAAAGAATTTGGTGGGTAAAGCACATTCTTGTAAATGACTTGAAAATAGAATGCAATTCAATTGGTGATTTATCCCAAGCCCAAGGCCTTGTATATTTTCGGCTTTGTGAGAAATTGAACAACACTAGGTTCCTTTCAAAAATTACCAAATTTGGTGAAAATGCAGGTACCTTCTGGTGGATTATAAAGTCACTGAAATGTAACCTATAACTAACATGTGGCTGACTCATCTTATGTAGTACCACTTTTACTAGGATTGGGACCATTCTATATTTTATTGTTTGTTATTAAGCCAAGATACAGTCGAAGACACAATAGACGAGTTTTTTTAGTTTTGTACAGTTCAACATACTAAAAACGTTATCAAAATATGATACTGTATACGGGTTAAAAAAGATAAATATATGAGAAAATTTATAAATTGTCATTGTCTTGTAGATGGGCTTAATGGAATGATTTGGCTGTTGTAGTTGGGAAGTAACAACATCATTGTAAATGTTATGGTACAAACTTCCCTCAATCAATTCCCCATGACATAACATTACAACCCTTTACTTATGTTCAAAAAAAAAAAAAAAAAAAAAAACTTGCCGAAACAAATTTATGTCGAGTCAATAAACAAGATTATCATACGATGCAATATTGAATTTGCCCACGTATTAAAACGTAAATCAATAAAATTCTAGCGCGCAAGGAAAATAAAAAGAAAACTAAAAATAAAGGTAGAAAGAAGAAACAAGTTCTTGTAGAAAAATGAGAAAAACCATCAATTTCTGCTGAGAGATACCCCCCACCTCACCCCACTCCACCCCAAGAAAACTGCATAAGAAATGAACAAATATACATTTCGTTGTAAAAGCAAAAATCCAAAAGCCTACCTGTACAAACAAATAATCCATAAAACTAAATAGTAGATGGTTAAATTATGTCTAAATAAAACCAAAAGAAGACATCTTCTCTTAACAGTCATTCCAAATACAATAATAATAGAAAAATGTAAGTGTTATTGGATCCAGATCTTCTGCTTTTCCTCTATAAACAAAACATGGGGTTCCACCCTCAACAATCCCAAAGAACTGATCAACTGTTCTTTGCTTGTTGCAGCAATGCCTGCACCCTTAAGAAATCCCTTTCCTTTTCCTAATATATTCTTCTTCAACTTACTTGTTTTCATAATTACCATTTTCTTTTCTACTTGCTATTCCATTGATGTACAGGGCAAGCTCTTTTAACATGGAAGAACAGCTTAAACTTTTCGACAACCACTGATGCATTGCAATCTTGGAATGCTTCGGACCGAAGGCCTTGCAATTGGTTCGGGATACACTGCAACATGAATGGCCAAGTGGAGAAGATAATCTTGAAATCAATAGACTTGCAAGGTTCATTGCCTTGGAATTTTCAACCACTTAAGTCTTTGAATACTCTGGTTCTCTCATCAGCAAATCTTACAGGGACAATCCCAAAAGAGTTTGGAGACTATCTAAACCTGGTTCTGATTGATATAAGTGATAACTCTATCTCAGGTGAGATACCGGTTGAAATTTGCAGGCTAACCAAGCTTCAAAAGTTATCTCTCGACACGAATTTCCTCAAGGGTAATATACCTTTAGACATTGGAAATCTCTCGAGTCTCAACCATCTTACACTCTTTGACAATCAACTTAATGGTGAAATCCCGAAGAGCATAGGAAAATTGAGAAATCTAGAGTTATTCAGAGCTGGTGGAAACCAAAATCTCAAGGGTGAGCTGCCTTCAGAGATTGGAAACTGCACAAACTTGGTATTGCTAGGCATAGCTGAAACCAGTATCTCCGGGATCCTGCCATCGTCTATTGGGATGCTGAAAAGGCTTCAGACCATAGCAATTTATGCATCTTTGCTTTCAGGTCCAATTCCAGATGAGATATGCAATTGCACTGAATTGCAGAATCTCTACTTGTATCAGAATTCCATCTCTGGTTCAATCCCACGACGAATAGGCGAACTGAAAAAGCTTCAGAGTCTGTTCTTGTGGCAGAACAGCATAGTTGGTACCATCCCGTATGAGGTTGGAAGCTGCAGTGATCTAACAGTCATAGATTTATCAGAAAATCTATTGACCGGCAGTATACCAACAAGTTTTGGAAGCCTTTTCAAACTTCAGGAGCTACAGCTAAGTGTCAATCAAATGTCAGGTACCATACCTTCTGAAATTTCTAATTGCACTGCTCTGACTCTTTTGGAAGTTGACAACAATCAGATTTCAGGCGAAATCCCTGTTCTCATAGGCAAATTACATAGTTTGACACTGTTTTTTGCCTGGAAAAATAACTTAACTGGCAGTATTCCAGAATCTTTATCTGCATGTGAGAATCTTCAGGCTCTTGACCTTTCTTACAATGATCTATCTGGTCCAGTACCAACGCAGATTTTTGCGTTAAAAAACTTGACGAAAATGCTGCTGATTTCTAATGAATTGTCCGGATTTATACCACCTGATATTGGAAATTGTACAAACTTGTATAGATTTCGGGTAAGTGACAATAGGTTGGGGGGTACTATTCCATCAGAAATTGGAAAGTTGAAAATTTTAAATTTCCTTGATATGAGCAACAATCACTTTGAGGGAGGCATTCCTTCCTCAATTTCTGGATGTGGGAACCTTGAGTTTCTTGATCTTCACTCAAATGCACTCACAGGCACTGTGCCTGATACTCTGCCCAAAAGCCTACAATTAGTGGACATTTCAGACAACAGGCTTACAGGTCAATTGAATCCTAGTATTGGTTCACTAACTGAATTAACTAAACTTAATCTCGGGAAGAATCAATTTTCCGGCAGAATTCCAGCGGAGATCCTTTCCTGTAGTAAGCTACAATTGCTAGATCTTGGAGACAACGGTTTCTCAGGTGATATACCAAAAGAATTTGGCCAACTTCCATCACTTGAAATATCTCTAAACCTCAGTTGTAATCAGTTTACTGGTGAGCTCCCAACTGAGTTTTCACGTCTTGACAAACTAGGGACCCTAGACCTTTCCTACAACAAGCTTTCTGGGGAGCTAGACATTCTCAAAAACCTTGAAAACCTTGTGTCCCTCAATGTGTCATTCAACCAGTTCTCCGGTGAATTGCCAAATACCCCATTCTTCAACAAATTGCCTTTGAACGATCTTACTGGAAACCGAGATCTATACATGTCTGGTGGAGTCATAACTCCAGCTAACAGAATGGACCCTCCTGGGCATGCCAAATCCACCATGAAGCTAGCCATGTCAATCCTAGTCAGTGCCAGTGCAGTACTCGTGCTTCTTGCAATTTACGTGTTAGTTAGAACCCGCATGGCAAAAGGTGGATCCATGGCAGTTGACACTTGGGAAATGACATTTTATCAGAAGATGGAGTTCTCCATTGATGACATAGTACACAATCTCACATCATCTAATGTCGTTGGCACTGGAAGCTCCGGAGTTGTGTATAGGGTGACAGTTCCTAATGGGGAGACCCTAGCTGTCAAAAAGATGTGGTCATCACAAGAATCAGGAGCATTCAGTTCTGAAATCCAGACTCTTGGTTCAATTCGACACAAGAATATCGTCCGCCTCTTAGGTTGGGGTTCTAATCAGACTCTGAAACTGTTGTTCTATGACTATCTTCCCAATGGGAGCTTGAGCTCACTTCTTCATGGTGCTGGTAAGGGCAGAGCAGAATGGGAGACAAGATACGATGTCATCCTAGGCATTGCACATGCACTGGCATACTTGCACCATGATTGCGTTCCCCCAATTATGCACGGGGATGTTAAAGCCATGAACGTGTTATTAGGCTCTCGCATGGAGCCTTATCTTGCTGATTTTGGCTTGGCAAGGTCCATCAACAGTGCTGCTAATGATACTGATGCTTCAAAACAGAGCCAAAGGCCTCAATTGGCTGGCTCTTATGGATACATGGCTCCTGGTATAATTTATTCTCACTTAGATTTATCACTTTTTAAAATTTTGATTATTTCGTGGAATTGATTTAGTTTGTATCTTTTTCTACAGAACATGCTTCGATGCAAAATGTCAATGAGATGAGTGATGTATACAGCTTCGGTGTAATTATCTTAGAGGTCCTGACAGGAAGGCATCCATTAGACCCAACATTGCCAGGGGGTGCACACTTGGTTCAATGGGTTTCCCAACACTTGCGCAGTAAGAACAATCCAGTAGATGTCCTAGATCTAAGGCTGCGGGGAAGGGCTGACTCTCAGATACATGAAATGCTCCAAACTTTAGCTGTTTCGTTTCTCTGTGTCAGCAGACGTGCCAATGATCGCCCTATGATGAAGGATGTAGTAGCCATGCTCAAAGAAATTCGACATTTGGATCCTGTAAGGTCAGACACTGATGTCCTTTTGAAGGGAGGTTTATCAGGCCATCAAAAATCGCCCTCTACTAACAAAATGGTTTCTCAAGGATGTTCTAGCTGCTCTTTTGCATTCTCTGATGATTCAGTTTGATTAAAGTTTCAAGTAAGATGTTATCTGTGCATATTTTGAAGGAGATATCAGTAGAGGGGGTAGATATTGCAGGATTTTCTTGTGACAGCATAGTTTACTTTTAACTGTAACAGAGGTGTGCTGTATTTATTGTTAGTGATTTTCTTGAGTGTATTAGTTAGTGGATTGACAGAGGATGTATTCAAGTAAATCTAAGCAACAAAAGTAGAATAATATGTAAGTCATTGAAGAGTGCAATTTGGAGGAATGGCAGAAGTAGACCATGAAATTATATTTTTGCCCTATTGCGAAGTAGAGCATAAAAAGTCCAGGGCTCATGTTACGGCAATGCAATAAGACAGTCGATGTCACACATAAGAGCTCGGAACAAGTGCAAACAGAAGCTAGCACAAATGCTCAACTCGATGAAATAATGAGGTGAATTAGAAATAGGACTTAGCTTCTTCTTGTTCAAATAATATTCTGATAACCATCTATATCTGGACACAAATATTGAAAATAATAGAAGATATCATAAACCTATTCAAGATCCAAGCTAAACAATGAAAATACTATTAAATAAATAAACGCAATGGCATTATACATCTGCTAAAACTGAAATTAGACATTGTTATCCAAATAAATCATTAAAGGCTATTGACAATTTGACATGGTGCTGACATTTCTAGACCTGAAGTTTGTCATTCAGTTTTCCAAGCATAAAGAAAATGGCAGAAATCTATGGAGGAGGACTGTTTTGCTAAATCTTCACCTTCACGATGAATACTTTCAGGTTCATCTGCACCCTGCTTGAAGATAAATACGCCTGCTCCCGAATGCTGGCCATTATACAGCCAATCATGAACATCCCACATAATTTGTACGGGCAAATCATCCACCAAAATTGTTTCATTGCCTCTAAATCTCCAATGCAAATTTGTTACACGAATTGATGCAGTCCCGTCTACGCTAATCCACATTTCGGGATCACAAGGACCAGATAGAGCAGACTCAATTATGATGCTGTGCTCCTTTTTACCCTGTCCTAATGTACTTTTGGTGCAAAAACATTTCTTGGCAAACACAATTTCTTTCTTATGCACCAAGGCAGCATCTTCCAAGGATGGTCTGCATTTTGTCCTCTTGAATGCCTCTTTTTTCTGATCACCTAGAACTAAAACCACCTCTTCTTCAGAAACCAGTGCTACATAGTAATCAGAGGTTGGTTCCGGGCTGCTACTAAATTTTGCAGACCTTAAATCCCAGAAAACATCAACGCGTTTCTCGTCAACTTTAAATGATTTCAGACCTTTCTTCCCCCAAAACTGCCATGTCTTAAGATCAATTTTGCACATGTAATGATCTTCCTCATAAGGGTTTTCTACCATGATATAAAGAGAATGGCTAATCATATTCTTGGACCATGTTACAGTTATGTTTCGGAACATATCCGCCAGTTTGGCTCTGTGAATAAAAGTGACGAAATTCTGTGTAGGTTTATCTGTTGTTGGGTCATCCACAGTCTTCTCTTCCAATTGTCCCTCATTGAAAGAAATCACAGATTCCACAGGAATTCTAAACATTTCTGACCTATTCAATCAGCATTTCCTACCTATTAAAATGTAAGAACCCCAGAATAGTTTTGCAATCAATTTTTCATAAAATCCATCTGGGGCCTTTTGAAATTTATTTATCAAATCAATATCCCATTTTCACTTTTCCCAAATAGACGTAAAATTCATAAAGAAAATCACCTCCATCAACTTTCTGACTAATCTAAGGACTATATTTTGGTTATTTTGCCCATGAAAAGAACAATATAAGAAACTAAATATACACCCGCATTTTACCTGATTTTCCTGAATCCATTGAATTCAAATGCTTCCTGCAAGAGGATAAAATCTGCAAGAAATGCAGGTCAATCAATCCAACAATTTCTTCAGATTTCTGGAAAAGAAAGATGGGTTGAAAATGGGGTTTTGGGGAAACAAAACAGGAATCAAATGTCTTTCTTTTCCAGAAAATGCGGATGCCTTATTCAGTTATTTGAGGGAAGCTGTTTTTTTATTGATAGAATGGCATTTCCCAATAGCAGATGTATAAACTATAAACAGCCATGTGGTAATTCTTGGCAGTCTTTAAAATTCTGTACTAAATTTAGCAAAAAATTAAAACAAACTTGGTATACATCATTGGTTCAAAACTTAAAAAGGCTTTCGATACATTGAATTTTGTAGGATCGCATATTATTAGAGAAGAAAGACGTGTAAGATATTTATCTTGTTATTTGTTCAATCTTGTCCCGTCCGTCCCGTCCTTGAGATCAAAAGAGTCACCAAAATTAGCTCTAGAAACCAAAGGGCTGCCATTTCTAGACTGGAATACTCCTATAACCCTAAGGATGCACTGCACATATATAGAATTCAGTGCATTGGAGATGATTGGTTTGCTTAGAAATTTCTTGATACGGTGTTTTTCCATGAAATATCAACTAATTTCAGGACACAACATTGCTTGTAGGTCTACCAAGCCATATGGTATGATTAGAACTTAGAAGTTTTACAGTGCCGTTTGAAATAGTACCTATATCATACCGAATAGACCTTTTAAAGAATATAAAGAAATACTATTGCCAAGAGCAACAAGTCATATACTAATCATCTATATGATATATAATAAAGGTTTGAAAATTATTTTATAAACGATTTTATCTTAAGTATTTTTAGATTATTTCAATAATTGAAAGAACTCTTTAATGAAGTCAAGAAGACTTCCATTAATATTTGTTGGAATATAAATCAAAATTAATTGTGTTTATGCATTTGAGAATTGTAGTGACCACTTATGTAATTTAATAATAATTAAACACATGAAATTAAGTGATTTTATAAATACATAAAAAGCTATAAAGTAATTAATAGATACATGTATAAGAATAAATACATTCTTTGGAGATTTTATAAAAAGCTACGTAATGTTACACATTTTCTAAGAAATCAATCTAAAAAATAAAGTAGAGTTTTGTCTTGAATTGTTCTTGTTCTTTCAATATAAATCTCCAATTGTCTACAAAATAAAACAGAAATTTCATACAATCACAAATTCAAAAGTCCCACTATGTATTATTAATATATAAATAAATTATATATAATAATTCACGGTAAAGCGAAAGAAAAATCAACTCACAAATAAGAGCAAAAACTAAATTTAATGAATTATGCATCTATTATTAAAACTTAACAAAATTTAAAAATAATGTGCAATGCACGTTTGACTATGACTAATGTCTAAAAAATTGGATTGCGCTCGACTGAGAGTCACCTAGCACGTTACGGCTAGTTGACACCTCTATGCATGATGCGGCCAATGAGCATTCATAAGTCTTAGGAAAGAGTGAAATGGGGGTATAGAAAGGTATCAAGTCATTTGAATTGTTCATATCATTATAGAGTGCCAACATAAAGACACTGAAATCATCTCAAAGAAATTTACAGGTTCACCTCAATCCCATCAATCAATATTTGTATATTTTCTTGTGTTAAGAGAAATAGCATGTTGAACCACTTTATACTGCTAATGCAAATAAATATAGAGGCTCATATTTGATGTTAGAAAACACATAAATCATTCCATCCTTCAAAAGCTTGTGTTTATCTCAATAAATCAAATTCATCAACTCAACTTTTTTTCCCTGTTGCTGTTGGGGCAACGAGAGCTTTCAGTGTTACATATGTGAAAACTGTAATATATTTCTTATGAATACACATCAAGAAATTTGCTCGGTCGACCCCATAAAGACAAAACAAAATGCACACTTGCCAAGTGTGCAATGGGCAAGATATCTCCTCCCCACTGTGGGGAGGAGATCAGGTCCGGTCTCAGAAATAAGAGCATTGACTGTACAGGAGACTATATCTCCAAAACTTGTATAAAATGAAGGAGCAGGTCTCTAATATTCATCTGATACCATTCAAGTTCCTAACCTTGAAGACCATGCAAAATGGATCCAAAACTAAAGGAGATTATATACACACACTCGTGATCACATACTCTGAATTCGTTAAGGTAAAACCATGAATTTTCCTCTAGGTGTAGATCTACTCCTCCGGAATTCAGGCACTGACGTATTGCCGGCTTCCTTTACATTCTGAAGTACACCGTTGGGAAGTTTATTTTCATGGTACCCAGCCAACGAGGGTTCCACCATTTGTGCTGGTCCTCTGCTTGGGAAAGAAAGTTATTAGTGTCAACTAAAGCAAAAGATGCCAAATAAAGCTACCACAAAATAGTTCATAACATAGTTAAAAAACAAAAAGAATGTACCATATAAAAGCTTAGTTTCTAAAGATAATATTTCAATCATACCTCGGCTCAAGATTTTGATAGGTCCTTGAGAAGCTCCTATGAAGCTTATGCGTTCTAGTCGTCCCACATACTGGCAACTGAACAGGCTCGTTTCCAGGATTTAAAAAATCTATTTTTTCAGCCTCCAGCTTTTTGCCATTATCAATATCAGGAAGTGTCTCTGCAATGTCAGACTTTTGATTCTTAGCTGACAACTGACGTTTGGTCCTGACTTTACTCTCGGGTTTACTTTTTCTAATGCCACCTTGCCGTACATTTAGTGCTTGCTTAAATTGTTCGTCTTCCTTATCCAGGTGAACTTTCTGAGTCGCGATTCTTTGTAGGCTGTTTAATAAATCAGAAACGTTATCTTGCTTTAGCGGCTCTTGGGAACCCTGATACAGACGTGTATTTGCTGTTGATGGGATGATTGCAGTTGCAGGTATGTTAGTGACGGATTTATTGGCTGAAACAGAAGATGGAAAGACTTGTTTCATAACAGGTGGGTTATCGATAGTGTTTTGTCTGATTCTACTTTTGATGAGGGCACCTCTATCAACTGATGTTGATCTCCTAACCGGAGGAGATGGAGATCTAGGCTTAATGGAACCCACTGACCTCTCTTCAGCTAGAAAAGGCATTTTTTGCACAATGTCTTTGTCTGTGAACTTTGAGGGAACTCGAGACCTTCTCTGCTTACCTGAGGAACAGCTTCGTACCTGCAATTTAGTATGAAAGAGATGAGATGCTACACGTGGCTGACAAGACCACAAGGAAACAGAATATTTAGTTTTGTCGTATGAGAATCTGATCTCATTAGACATTTAGCACATATTAGCCTGTTGTAAACTCCAAAATAATCACAACTTAATTTTAAGTCAAAGGTGATTTTTGAGTACTTAGTTGAAAAATGAACTGTTACTTGTGATTTCAATACAACATGATTCCTGGCAGTTACCTCTGAGCTCTGATTGTCACTGACATGTTGTTGACTAGTCTCAGGCTTCGAATTGACACAATTGCCAAATTTCGATACCCGAAGAGGTGATAACATGCCTTGAATATTAGTCCTACTTTTTAGTTGCTCCAGCTCAGCCTCCTTTCTCTCCAATGCTAGTTTAAGGTTTGAGATCTACATAAACATGAAATAATAAAAGAAGTAGCTAAAAAAATCAATGCAATTGAACAAGTGATCGAAGATTAATAGACCTCCTCTTTAAATTCTCTGATTTCGCCAGCTTCTTTATTAGATTGAGCTGCTCCCAAATCTATTGTGGCAACTCTTTCTGCAAATTTCAAGGTGCTAATTGTTTCCCCTATAGAATTGACCTCTGGGTTTATATGCACAAACATCAGTGTCTTAGCATGACCCCCTGTGAAAAAGAGAAACTGAATATATTAAAACTGTAAAATCCGATCATATCTTACCTCATACAGTAAGCTTTTAAGAAAAATGTGTTTCTTTCGTTCTATTCTTTGAGAACGCTAAAAGTTAACTAATCAAAATCTATTCCAAAGGACGTGGTTTAATTCAATACCTAATGAATCTTGTAATACTTGTGTAAGCTTGCTATTTCTGTAGGGAACATGAGAACTGTTTTGTGCAAGGGCAGAAATGACATCCCCAAGGGCAGAGAGAGATCTGTTAATATGTTGAGCTTCTTTCAATCTCTCACCAACAGCTTCAGATTTATCTACTCTCTCACTTCCAGCTAGATCTACTAGGTGAAGGCAACCCTTTAACATGGATCCAGAGACTAGTTCTTTTCCTCGGACATGAATTGTTAAAATGCTGCAGTGGAGGGTCACAATCACAGATCATTATAATAAATAATTGAAGAATTGATGTTTAGAGAACAATATGAACCACAAAGAGGTAGAGAAAAAGTTCACCTATGAGATCGACTACTCCGCTCATTCAAAGCCGTGGCACCCACAGCTCGATTTCTTTGTCCAATTTTCATCAAATCAAGAACATCTTTAGTGCATTTAACAGGAACCAAACTTGCATCAGGAACATTGAGACCATTTAACTGAGAATTGTTGCGGATGTCTAATGTGTCCATAATTAAGGTTTATCCAAATTCTAACCAAGCAATGCATATTGAGTCTTAGAAAGTCATCAAATAATAACAAGAAAAAGAGATTTGACAAGGATATCTTCTATTACTCCCATGAACGACCAACAAATCTCTCACTTGTTCATTGTATATCTCAATCATTTGAACTCCGACCTCATATTCTATGATGTCCATTCTTGCCTTTGAAATGCGAAACAAGTCACGTAGAGCACGATAATTCACCCCCCATGTCTCCTCTGTTGTCAAATCAGGACCACTCTGTAATCATATTCAATTAGATATGATATTAATTATCTCAGAAATCCACAACTGCATACAAGGAGCGTACGTTTGGCAAATTGGTGTAAACAAGATACATTCCTAAAAATTCATTTAGATAGTATAAGGAGTATATGCAAGCCGAAAAGTGTTGCACAAAGGTTTTGGAATTAATCTTCAAGATTTTCTTGTCAAAACTTTGACAAAAGCATTTAATGGCAAGATCAATATTGTTTGAAACTGAGATCTAAATATCTCGATTGAACTCTGGCTGCAATATTCAAACAAGTACTTAAATAAACATAGAGCTTCAAATGTTTGATCTTTCAACAGTCTATGAAACTCTCATAGAGCTCACAAGATCATACCCAGATGACAATGCAGTGTGTAAAATTAAACGTGTAGATAAACTTTGCATACCCCAACAGCAGAGAATTGTGTGCATATAAATTGTGCCTTCAAATAATAAATTGAGAACATTACTCTGCGAAAAGTTGCATGGCTTGTTTCCCAAACTGTAACTTTCGAAAATATATGCCATACAAGGTTATGAAAGCTACTGAAAGCAACCATCAGACCGATTTGCTTTTTACATACCATTGTATATGTCTTCCCTGAGCCAGTCTGACCATATGCAAATATACAAACATTATAACCATCGAGTACAGATCTGATCAATGGTTGAGTATCTGCATATATTTGTTCTGCAAATTTAAAACAAATCAGAGTGAGATGTTTTCAGAATCCCAAAATTCTGTATTGATGGCCATAGTGGTATTATGCTTTGTAGATATACAGATTCGTAAATAATAAAAATATCAAATTTTGTTTTCCCCTTTCTGGTCAACACGATTGTTGCCTCATGCCCGCTTGAATTTCACGTGTCTAATTCTAAAGGCATCCAAATTTAACTAAAGCAATGTCAGATTAGAAAGAATATATATTGTGAAAAAGGACGTACCTTGTGTCACATTTGTCCCAAAAACTTTATCAAACGTGAAAACCCTCCTTGCATCTTTACCTTGCTTTTGGGGATTAACAATCATGATGTTTCCATTTTCTCCAATATAATCAACTGTAGATTGACCATTAGACTGCCCGGAAGGAAAGGCCTTACTCTACAGAAAACTCTAATGGTCCCTGTAGACAACGTATTTATTCAATTTCAGTTTTACAAATTGACAGTTCAATTTTATGCAATTTCAGAATCACCTTTTAGGTCTTGGACTTGATTGTAAAGCAGTCGATTCTCTTCCAAAACATTGTGATAAGAAGAAGCAGCCACTTCAAGGGACTTAACATGGTGTTCTGAAAAAAGTATTGGCCATGGTAAAGTTAGACACTTAGACAAGAGTGTCGCAACTTGCAACTAAAGTATAACAACAAAATGATGTTGAGCAATGAACGAGGCACAGTCTTTCAGCGGAACAGTGGTCTGTATCTCACCCAGCCTTTGAAGTTCTTTTCCCCATCCTAACTGAACCCACTGGACTTCTTGTTTTGTCTCTCTAAAAAGATCTTTAAGATCCTGATATGTAATATATTAAGAGAATAAAACAACATTGTCAGGAGTAATAGTAGAATTTTCATGCAAGAAAATTGGAAGTCACATAATATCATAAAAGTTGAGGCCTACAATAATAAGAAACCTAAGAAGATATTTTTTCACAAAATATACTATAATGTCAACACCAAAATCAGTTAGCATTCACCATCGTGCATTTTACTTATGAATGTCTGTCTAGTAACTCGAAAGTTGGACTTAGACGGCAAAGCTTTCAAAGGGACTCTTCCAAAAAAACGTTGCAATGTTAAATTGTGCTTATCAAATTCACTCAGAGATACAGCTTCTATCAAAGGAGTGACTCAGTCATCTCATGTCATTGATAAATCTTCACTCCACATTTTCTTGAAGTACAAATTGCCATAAAGTGATTTGATCACCAACACTTCAAATATGCAGGAGAATCAAAGTTTTCAACTCAACTAAACTCAACAAAGTCTCATTCATATACTTGTATGCAAGAATACATGACCTCAATTATCCTTAATCTACATTCTACAGCCATTCTCCTTCTGCACATTCTTTTCATCTGCTTTACTTCTTCAAACTTATTTTACAAAGTTAGTTAGATCTAATAGCATGCTAATGAAATCTCAATGAATATTCCCAAGATGTCATGTTTGATTTATATACCTTCCTCCTGGACTTCAGTTAGAAAACAAAGAGGGGAAGCGAGTAGACAACCAATTGAGTGAACTTCAGAAGCAAAGGGAAAAAAGTAGAAAGCGCAAATTGCAGTGATCAATAATGATACCTCTAGGTGTTTCTGTTGAAGGTCAAGTAGATCCCCACTACCACCAGAGGAACCATTCTTATGCCGTATTCCTTCACCCTTTCCACCACATATGCAGAAACAGGAAATATCCCTTGATACTAGACTGGTCCTTTTACTGAGGTACTTTGATATGGCTTTGAGGAATTCAGATTTTGATAGAGGAACACAGTCAGTATACAGAATTTTCTTCAAAAATAATCCAAGCTGCAGGTTACAAAAAGAAGGCTTTGCTTCATTAAGTTGCAGATATTGCAAGTATATACTATTACAAGACTGAATTGGAAGCAATTACACAAGTCAGTACAAAGCATCGTTGCCTTACCTGGTTGCTTTGAGAAATCAACAGTTGTGAGAAATCCTTAATTACCTTCCTGAACACAGCATCAATGACCTACATATTCCCACACTTAAACTGCATTAATGGTAGACTACTTGGAAAATACATAATATAAACATAGCAATTTCTTATAAAGATAAATCATTATGACAAATGATACAAGTATGACTAGCTTCATGCACAAAGGAACAGAGCTAGGACCAAATCCAACGAAAAAAGTGTGCCTTCACTTGTACTAAGTGGAGAACGCAAGGTGGCTGGAAGCGCTCTAAAATTGGTACCAATAATTAATATCACTAAAAAGATCCAGCAGAATTGCTAAAATCAAGATATCAAACAATATTGGGCACAATGTATGCAGCCTTTGATTGTGCTCATGCATCTGGATAACTGGTCTGATGTCAGCAGAGCAACTGTGTTCTTTACATTGATGATTCTTACCACATGAAAATGCATTTTCTTTCTTTTCTTCAAAGGCATTATTAGACAAGTTATATCTGGCAGTAGAACTTTTGAAACTCGCTCAAATTCTTATCCATTTTTCTTACCAAGAAATTCCAAAATCGGATTCAAAAGTTTGATTTACCCACTTTTATATCTGTATGCAATTTATTGTGTAATGAGAAATATCCTAGAGACTACAAAGGTTCTTTCAAATATACTAGATGAACAGGACATATGACTGTAATGAAAACCAAATGTCTGGTCCTTTTCATACGCAGAATCAGTTTTGTAGTATATTTGTGAACATTTGAATGTGGTATATTCAGTTATGATAATTTTGAAATGACGTCTTTTTGCATTATCCTTTAGTTTTAATGGCTGGTTTTTTTGTTAAGAAAGAAACCAGCTATGTTCTGCCCAGAATATGAACCATTCATGGTTTGCATGCATATATTTATCTATCTATAAAATATGAGCATTGAATTAGCTCATGACCCACAAAATTATACAAAAATTTCATTGTCCAAATGAATTATACTAACCAAGATTGTGATTGTTGGGTACGGTTTTGTAACAGTATTCAAACAATCAGAAAGTCTTTCTCAATAAATCCTTTCTAAGTTTGGCATCAGCTGACAAGGAACACGCAGTCATGCATTAAACAGAATTATCGTAATTCTTACCTACCATTGGACTTAAGGGCAAGTTGTCAAACTCATTGCTTTCTGTTAGAAAAGCCTGTAGAAGACCAAGACTAAAATGATCAAAAATGAAGGTGAGTACATTGGCTGCCTTGGATTCCTCAAGTGAAACCTCAGTAGATAAATGAAGGAACTCCATTAGTTGTTCATATTGTGATGATTCAGAATCATCTAGTGACTCATCAGCACTTTCACTGCCGACTAAAGAAGATGGCGATTCCTTTGGAAAGGAAGTAATTCTCACAGTTCCACCATATCTCCACACTCCAGTTCCTCCAGATTGCTTCCATTCATGATATCCTTTCAAACAAAGAATGCAATCCACAACTTTGCTTGATGATCCTCCCTATGGATTAAAATATTTTTCAAGCTCATTAATGTACCAAAGGAGGAGAGTCACATTATGATGTCAAATATATAATTAGAAAGTGCATTGATAACGTTAAATAGTGAAGACCATACATTCAATGAGTGGCTACATGATTCGTCAGTTAATAACATACAGTAGTTTTGGGAGGACTGAGATAGAACTAAACGAATGGTTAAACCCAGCCCCTTCTACCATCCCTCAGCAAGTCACCTACAAGAATCAGTGAACACTTTGTCTCGCACTTTCTAAAAATCCCAGATTTGTTCTTTTCAGGATAAAGCTTATCGCATCACAAACACAAAATTTGTATATGATTTACAAATGTTATAAAGCTTTAACCTTTTCAAGATCAGATGCTTCAAAAGTGAGGAGCTTCATTTTGCCAACTGCGACAAGAAAATTCCTCATATTCTCAAAATATTGAATAGCGGATTGGGCTGCACCTTCTGTGGCCTGTACATCCAGCACCGGATTTTCCACCACCTACATGTATTTCATATATAGAAAAAGGGAAAATCGATACAAAATGTTTCATCTAGTATACAGCTTGAACAAAAGAGTTAACGTATCCATGATATACACGATTAGTACCTTGTAAACAGCACCAGGATTGACTTTGTTGAGTACATTGCAAAGAATGAGGCCATTGCGGAGTGCCAAACAGAATTCTTCCTCGGCTGGTTCTTTTGGGAGCACCCCCGATGCCCCGTGGTCCATCTGCCGTAGCCATTGCGCTGCCTGGTATCTCCTTGCAGCTGAAAAATGGAAGACTTGTTAGACCTTTCGTTGAGTTTCTGTTTTGCTGTTTAGCGTGTTTGCTTCATTGTTTTTCCTGGAGGACATGTATCAATATCCTAATGTTTTCAACTGAGAACCTCTAGAGGCACTCAATGAAAAAAACTTAACACCGCCTCTTTTGCGGTAAAATCATGATAATAGATTGAGATTTTTACAGTAGAATTCGTAAGTCTATTCTGATAATAGATCGAGATAGTAAACACAATTGAAGATGATTGGTGAAGTGAGATGATCGATTGGACAGATGAATATATTTTGGAGATAAGATGATTAAATAGTAAATTTTGGAAGATATAATATTAAAAACGTGACATAGAGACGTGTTTTTTTTTTCGACAGCGAAGAAAACTAATTACTGAAAAACAATCCCAAGATTACTTTTGTTAGGTCGATCTTCAACATTTACTTTTTGCACTTTTTCTTCAATCTTTAATTATTAATAATAGTATCCCTAACTTCTTATTTATTCACACCCGCTGTCCGCGTTAACAAAATTAGTTAAAAGATTATGTTAAGTTGATGAAAAAGACTTATTCATCCCCCAATTTACCAAAAAGAAAAAGGAAAACAAAAAGCTATTTTCACCTCTTCAACCAAGCCCCCCCATTTTCTAGCCAAAAAATAAACAAAACCAGCCTGATTCCCCTACCAAAACCACACATACTCACTACCACTCTAAGAGCATCTCCAATGTATTTAATGGATTGGAGAAAATAATGTGCCACATCATCAAATAGACAATATCTATTAAAATTACTTCTCCAATGTATAATGTGGAATACTATGTAAAGTTGACATGACACCAGAAAAAATAGAAAGTGTGAAGCACTCTTTCTACATCTAGATGCTCCGTGAGATTGGATGAGTCAGCAATTTTTAATTTTTGACTTAATTTCTTAAAATTCCATTAAGTAGATTAGTTTTATTATTTTTAATTTAAAAAAATAAATACCACATAATCAACATTATTAAATTGTGGAAGAAACCCATTGGAGATAATTTTGGATTTCACCGCTCATTCATTCTACATAATCTATAAGTGCAATTTATTTAATCGCTTGCGTCAATGCAATCCAATTGAATGCATTGGAGATGCTCTAACTTCATCAAGTCCCACAGTCATTGACGCCAATCCCACCCTTCTTTCTAGCCACTTTCGCCATAGCAGTCCCTACCCACCATCTATCTGTTGTTGGTCATGACTAGGCAAAACAACACATATCTAATTTTTTTTTATATATATACATTCAAATTTGATTTTAAATCCAGATGTTCATTTTCTCCTCTATTTCCCTTTCTTTTAATTAAGATTTTCGTCTTTAATTGAAATTTCATGTTATTATGTATACCTATAGATGCATGGATATAAATTCTAATCACAACCTATATATCTTTTGTTTGTTTTGGCAATTCTAAATATCTAGTTGAAAAGCTTATAACATATTTTGTTTGCTATACTGGCGTGATCATGGTGGCTTGTGGGTGGGTGGTGGTGGTGGTGCATATGGGACGGGTTTGGCTACTGTATATCGGAAGGGCAGGTTGAAGAAGGTGAAATGATTTTTTTGTTTTCTTCTTTTATTTTGTATTGACTTACTCTTTTGTTTATTTAAATTAGAAGGCACTTAAAGTCTCTTTTAACGAATTTTTTTGAATAGATTCTGTCAATAGGGGATAATGGCTGTTAATAAATGAAAGGTGCTAAACAATAAAGGTTGGAGACAGAAGTGATAAAGGGATAAACATTGGGGACGGAAAGCTGCAAATTTACCAATCTTAAGCCAACACCCAGTCATCGAGTTATAATCGATATCTACCGTCGGTCTATTTCTTTAAACGGCTCACAAATTTGCAACTTACATGACGCGGATCGCAATTTTCAGCCGTCCATTATCGAAGAATCTAACGGTAATAAAACATCCCCATCTATAGACAATTCGTATATAAATTCCCACCTTCAGATAAAGCAATGAATCAAATTAATCATTGATCCAATAATCTTCTTCATTTCAATTTCTCAAGTTCAAACACAAGGAGAAAATGTCAGGAAGGGGAAAAGGAGGCAAGGGTTTGGGAAAGGGTGGAGCCAAGAGGCACAGGAAGGTGCTCAGGGACAATATTCAGGGCATCACAAAGCCGGCGATTCGCCGGCTGGCTCGCCGTGGCGGAGTGAAGCGTATAAGCGGGCTCATTTACGAGGAGACTCGCGGTGTCCTTAAGATCTTTCTCGAGAACGTCATTCGCGATGCCGTCACCTACACTGAACATGCTCGCCGCAAAACCGTGACGGCGATGGACGTTGTTTACGCGCTCAAGAGGCAAGGCCGCACTCTTTACGGCTTCGGAGGATGAGAGATTTTAGGATTAGGTTTGGAAAGTTATGTTCTTCGTTCTGTGAAGTTTTGTATAGATTAGGGTTCTTGTTGTTCGTGGGGTTTTGTTTTGGAATCAATTGGAGAACTGTAATAGATCGACATGCTCTTTGTGCTTCAGATGATTTTCCTTCGTCAATCTCACATTTATGTGTTTACAGCAGTTTTTAAATTTATTTTTAATTGCATATTTTATGAGTTATAATTTTTATTAATTTTTAACTACATATTTTATTAATTTTTAATTAAAAAAAAAACTGAAAATACAACTTTTAAAATTTAAACTACATCAAATATGCAGCCTGTGTTTGCAGGGGTGTGGAGTTTCATTTGGTTTGATTTTAAAGAGAACTAAATTGGAACTAAGGATCTGTTTGATTCATTACCATGGAAACGAAAATGTAAACAAATGTAAGAAAATAGACAAATAGCCTGCTTTTGAAAATCTATTTTTTTTTTCCATGTATAATCAAATTTGGAAAATAAAAATTTTGGATTTCAAAGGAATAAAAGTGACATTTGGAAAAACGCCAATCAAACACAAGAATAAGTGGTTGTTTTCTAGTGAAATTATTGGTTCTATCGAAAATTGAACCAGATGGATTTGATTTAGTTTGGTTCTATAACCAATTTTTTAAAATAATTGTGCAAATTATAAATTAAATTACTATTGCTAAAGATTAATTAATTTTAATTTAGAAGAGGAAATAAGATTGAGAAAGCAATTGATTTTTGTATTAAAAACATTAAGAAAATTGATAAATATTTGATTCAGTCAGACGGTCAACAACATATAATATTAACACTATTTACTAAAATTTAGAAAAAATTAACTAACAAATTAGAACTTGAAACTGTCAGTTTTCAATTCTAAAAATTAAAATTGTTTGATACTTATGTCGATTCTAGTTTGGTTGGTCCTGGTTGTTTTGTCCATTTCAATTTGTATGTCTCATTATCTAAACTTCATTTTAATTATACATTACATTAAGGGTGTTAAGATGGGTGAGCTAGCCAAACCCGTATCAACCCAGGCCAATAAATGGAGATGGCCAAGAAAAATCGAATTAGATATTTTATATGAATCAAGTGATCGAACAAAGTTTACGGGTTGGATGATTATTTGAATTGCATGGTTCAACGTCAACTGCCGGCTGTTTCATGTTTTAAAAAAAATACACGATATATTCGTTGAGTCATGGTTTTCTGCCATGACTGATATGAGTGACATCCGCTACTTTATTCAAATGTAAAATAGTATGTAAAATTCAAAAAGTTAGAAATAATTCAATGTAAAATAAAATATAAATTTCATAAACTTTTTGTTAAAAATAATAAATTAAATTTATCATTATTATTTATTATTTATTTAGTAATTTAACACATTTTTTGTTATAAATGTAAACATTTTTTTTAAAAATAAAATAAGTTAATAATTTCAAAAAAAATTAATTTTTTATTCATACTTAATTTGAATCGAATTGAATCATGGCCTACATGAAATCGATCTGGATGGATGGGGCGGGTTAGTCGGATTCGTGTTCAATTTTTGAAATTACAGGTTGATCCCACTCAGAACCCACCATGCAAGACTGTGTTTTTTTAATGCGTGGTGTCACTGGGACTTCATTGAAGATGATCAACCCAAATTGACATCTTTATATTGCATCAAGTTTTATCTAAATTTTCTAAAAATTTAATTATTATCTATACAAAATAGGCACGTAGATGGTAAAACCGACCCAATTGATGGGATGGGAACATCATTTAAATTGTATATAAAGTTAAAGCAAAAGCATTAAGATGGCTAATTATGCATGTCACTAACCATGTTCTTTATGACTTATGAGCGGTGCCAAATGGAATAAATAAGTGGTTTTTTCGAACCATGATCACCAGGATTCTTTAATTATGAACATTAATGGACCCAAAATGGCATTAATATTCGAGTACCAGCACGCTGCACCACTAGTATTTTTTTTTTTTTTAAACTTTTTCAATAACATAACCTTCTAGCTTTTGAACCCAGAAATCTGGAGTGTTGATGCAGCAAAATTAACTACTACTTTTGACTTCATAATATCGATTTTTATTTTTATTTTGGGTCGAGTGATGATAATATTACCTGCTTCGTCGGCTTTTCTTTGCGCTAATTCGCGATCATTAATGATCTCTTCGGTGTAAGAAGCTTCATTATTGTTGTAGATCAATCCCTTTAACCCCCTCAGGTTCTTGCTGGGACTGTTGAATAGTGTATTGGAGTTGCTTTCTTGTGGCATTGTCGCCTTAATTCACTTCAGACCAAGTTCCTAAATATGACAAAAATAAGTATGCGACAAATGACTCATAATATAACCATCTCACATAAAAAAAAAAAAACACTTGAACTGCAGGCTACAATGGAAGATTTTCTCCATTAATTACATTATTATTCGTTCATAACAATGTAGAGTTGAAAATGACATGTATGTCTTGAACTCTTGACCATGATCGCGTGCGTGTGTGCGTGCATGTGCAGCAACACGTAAAATTCCACTTCGAGAAATGCAGATACAAAAAGCAAGCAGACAGTAACTGGAGATGGAATTTGCATCTGATCATACTTATAAGTTTGAAATTTTGAAGTAAAAGGGCATCTTTGATAGACTAGAATGAACTATGCACTGTGCACAGCATGATTAAAGAAGAAAACAGAGTCTAATACTGCACATTGAACATTTACCTGACTCTGGGTTATTTGTGAAAAACGAGCGCTGGCCGGGAAAGCTCTCTTGAATTTCCGGTGATCAAAGATTCCGGCAGAGACGGAAGAGACTATCAGTTTTAGGATTGGATCTGAACAAGAAAATCGGAACTGTAACGAGCTTCTCGTGACTTTTAAACTAGCATTCAAAAATTAGAAGAGGCTCATTCAATGCAATAGAGAGAGAGAGAGAGAGAGAGAGAGAGAGAGAGAGAGAGTTGAAAATTAATTTGAAGAAGCAAAGAGAAAATGAAAAGACCCTCAAATAGATGCCCCAGTGTCTCTGCTTTCTTGGATAGGAGTTGGACCCACCCAGAAATAAAGATTTTCACGGTGGATTTAACAGAGTTTAGACGACGTTTAATACTTGGTAATTAATGATCCGACGGAATTTGTACGGACTAGAGGTGATGCAAACGGTGGGATTAAATTTGGGGGTCAGTGTAGAGTCAGATAACGTTTGACTTTAGAATTAGGCCGTCCTTCCACGTGGCGAGTTATTAAGACAAATTGAAATCTGACAAGTGGAATCCTAGGTGGGACCTTTCGAACGTTGGACTAGGCGGCAAGATCTGGCCAACATAATTAGCATTGGAGTCGCTTTGGCCTTTGCCTTTCTAACTTTGGAATTTATGCCTTCTTAAAAGAAACACTGGTCAGCAGGCTAGAGTTACGAATTTTTTGAGCCGAACTATTATTTAAAAAAAAAAAAAAATTATACTTCAATATCATATTATCAAAAATTAATTTTTTTTTGAAGTGGAATCTAATTACAATCTGGCCTCACCCCCTACATACGTCCTGCTGGTCAAAGATTTATGTGTAAAACACCAATCCTGTTTAAATGTTTTTTCTTAATTATATTTATTAGTTTATAGTTTCTAATGTCGTATTAGAGATAAATATTTAAAATACATTTGGTGCATCAAATTAGACAAGATAAAGATTAATTTTGGATTTACAATTCTTAACTACATAAAGTAGTATGATGATTATAATAATTTGTCTAATTGATTAATGTTAAGCATGAAGTGGTCCTTATAAACACTAGGCATGAGTGTGGTAACGAATGGACATATAAAGGATGGTCCAAACCATCATATGACCTAAGAAAAAGCCTAGACATGCTTGTAGGTGTCCCATCTTTGAGCCTGAAATTAATGTGTAAATTAATTATTGCATAATTTTTGTTTTGATTAATGTTATTTTATGAATATGGGTTGGTTATAGTGATTGTGTTGATATTAAATGAAAACTTCAGTAAATATAAAAATTTGTTTTAAATGTTAAAAGCAAAAAATGCACTATCGTCTTTCATTCGTTTCAATAAGTTATAATGTTGTTTCTGCCTTTTGCGATACTTTAATTATTTTGGGGACAAAATTTGTAATGTCAACCAAGAGAATAAAGCACGTTGATATTACTTTTCGACGCATTAACTTCCGGTTTTTGTAATTTTCAAGATAATCATAATTTTTTTTTTTAAAAAAGTGCATATATATAACATATTTGTTACATTAGATCGAATAATAATTAACAAATTTTATAACACGTATCTTAATCGTTTTCAATTAGATGATTTTGACTAATAAATTACTTATTAATGTTCTAAACCCAGATTTTAAAAAAATTCATAATATTTACGAATTTGAATAGAATTTATAAATTTTTAACATAATTCTACATTATATATTTTAATGGAATATCATTAATTTGTGGTATTTTAATAAAATTTTAATGGGACCAAATCTTCATGTGTACTTTAATGGTCATAACATGAAGCTAATTATATAGAATCCGATATCATACCTAAAATGTGATATTAGACTAATTATCTAATTAGTGTTTAGAAGAGATTATTTATATTCTTCAATCTAATTGTTTGGTTCAATTAATAGTCGTTGAGCGTAAAATAATTCCAAAGACGATATCTAACAATTGTTAAAAAAAAAAACATATTATTAAAATAAGAAATAAAATAATTCAATAGATTATCAGGCTAATACATAAAGAGTAAATTGAAAATCAAGAATTAGATTTCAAAAACCTGTAACACAAATAGATGAGAGACACGTGACAAAATTAGAGAAAAATTGATTGAAATTTTAAGGGATTATATTATAGAATTACTAAAGAATTTGATATTTCTATTTATAGACTCGAAATTCATTAAAATTTGTTAAAATCTTATAATAAATGAAATCTTTAGAAATTCATTAGTTCTTTAGAAAACTTATATTTTTAAATAATTTATTTAAATTTAAGTTAGAGACACCTAAATTTTAATAGAATTTATTAAAATTTAAATTAAAAATCTAAATTTAAATAAATTTTTAAAATTTATTTAAAAATGAGTTGAGGAGACTCTGTTACTCTTGGTGCCTCGGTGGTATTGTTAGGACTTAGGAGACTAAAACTTGGTTTGGTATTGCTGTGTTTTTAAGAGAATTAAACACTCATGTCTGCACGAGAGAAAGAATCAAATTTGTGAGAATAATTAGATTAGTGTTTGGTAAACTCTTGTTTCAAAATTGTTGTGTGTTTCAAAAGCAGCATTTGAGCGTGTGGAAAACAAAAGTGATTTATTGCTTTAACGGTATTAAATTACTAAAAAGGACGTTGATTATAATAGTGTTATTTTATATTATTATTATTATTATCACGAGTGGTAAAATTTATTTTTTTTCTTAGTCAAATATTTTTTAACAAGACAATGCATTCATTATTATTCTTTTAAAATAAAAATAATAAAAACCTAATATATTTCAAATTTTATAAAAATTACAAAAAAAAAAATATAGTCATATAATGCAAAAATTAATTAAATTTATATTATTTTTTATTATCCAACTTGCATCAATTCGGTTTCTCAAATGATTATTAAAGAATTAGTTTAATTAATTAGGGGTAAAAAGGGTATTTTAATAACATATAAATAAAAAAGTTAAAAGCATAATCTGAAAAGCTGTCATTTTGCTGCTTCTCAAAATTTGCTGTCAAGTGAGTCAGATTATTTTATAATTACTTTTAAAAAATTTGTCAAACGCCTAAATCAACTTCTGATTATTTGAGAATTAGAAGTTGGACTCCAAAATCAATCACAAACGGGGCCTAACATTTTGAAAAAAAATATCGAAAAGTCAAGGTCCATTTTGGAACGTTGGATTCCCTTAATTTCTAATGATTACGGAAATACTTCTCCAATGTGTATTGGATCTTATAATCTGCTAGTTGGAATCAATCACAACTTCTGGCAAAAATCATCATTTATAGTGTTTATAAATATTTATAAATTAGTTAAATATAATCTTTATTAATATATTCTGTACTTATAATTTTTATCACTTTTTTTTTTTTTTTTTTTTTTATACTATGTGACTCATAATTTTTATCATTTTTTTATTTATACACTCCATAAAATTTATTATTTATAATCTACAAAAATCTTTATCAAATAAGTAGTTAATCTAAAATGTGTTAAAAGTATCCATAAATTCAATTTTTTGTTATAATTCAGTAGCTTATTGGATTTGGGACAACAAAATAATATGATGAACCCGTGCCTCCTCTTTTCCTGTTTGTCTGGCTATTTGCTTGTGGTATGTTGTATTCCACGTCTAGGGGTGTCAAACGTGTTAAACAACAAGTGGATTTGTTGGCTCGATCTATAAAGAGTTCAGGCTCGTGTAGCCGTGTAAGGACGAGTCCAGACTCAAACCGAGCTCAAAAAAATAATTACATGAAGAGCTTGCTCGGCTCGTAAATATTTTTTAAACATTTTGAAAAAAATTATTTAAAAAAAAAAAAAGTTCGAGCCAGGAGCGTGGACTGCTCGGCTCGGCCGACCCAGGAACCATGGGCCGAATCGAACAACTTTGTGGAAGACGAGTCGAGCTCGAGCTCGGCTTGCCACTTGGGCCGAGTTCAGCCCATTGCCACCCAGAGTTTCAACCAACATAAATGAACAAAAAATTGCATCACAAAATATGTATCGTTAACTTTTTGCGTTATAACTCATTGTCCAACTATCAACTATTAAAGTCTAAACAATTTTCTAATCAAGTTGATGATAATATTATAGAAAGAAATTGAACCAATAAATCTAAAAACATCTCAAATGTTGAAAATGTTCTTTCAAACTGGAAATCCAGCGGAGATTGCAGATAGTGTTTATTTGTTAACCCATTTAAAAATCTAATACGGATATTGTATTTATTTGTTAACCCATTCAAAAACCTAATACAAATATTATAATGGATTAGCGATGACAATAAGCCAAGTCGAACGTCCAAAAAAGTGGAGCTCGGACCGACCCGTGGCCCATGGGCCACACGGGCCACACTTAAATATATATATTTTATTGTTTAAAAAGTTAAAAAGAAATAAGTTATGATAAAATAGAAATTTCAAACTCTTCTCATTTTGTCGGGTTTGGACCGGCCGACCGGGCTATACTATTAGTGTAGGCATAGTTAAAATTGTACACGAATAAGTTGTTACGTGTATAATTTTTGGTAAACTTAAATATCAATACTTAAAAGTTAAAGAGAGTTTTGGCGCAAATGATCCATAACGTATGGATTTAGTGCGGTTTTGGTCTCTAACCTTTTATTTTTGGCTAAGAGGTCTATAACCTATGCATTTAGTTGCAAAACTGGTCCCTATAGATGGAATCCGTCAAATTGTGCCGTTAGCCATTAATTTGTTTTGGAATTTTGGTGCAAATGGTCCCTAACCTTTACCATTAGCGTGGAATTGGTCTCTTATTTTTGGCATACATATTCCTAACCTATGTGTTTTGGTGCGAAATTGGTTCTTATGAAATGAAAAAGGCAAATATGCCCTTAGTTAAATTAAAAAAAAATTATATGTAGATTTCTAATCATTACAAAATGTGCAAATAGGTCCAATACTTTTATTTTTTATAAAAAATTAAGAAAAACTAATGAGTTTTTTTTTTTTGGGGAGAATTAACACTTTAGTAATAAACATGTCAAATAAAATTATTATTTGTATTATTAAGTAATTATATTATTTATAATTTAAACTTTTATTTTATTATTGTATAAAAAAATAATTTTGTCACAAACTTGATGTACAAATACTTTTATTTAATCTAGTTATATGTTTATTAACTACAAATATTAGAGATCCAATTATATTCTTCATATTTTAATTTATCGTTTTATTTTCGATCAAAAATAAAACACATAATGTGTAAATTAACTTTTATTAGTATTTTTATGTTAAATACTAATAAAATAAAATCTGGTATATAAAAATATTAATTTTTATCAGTCACTACCACTTGCCATTATGTCGCTGCCAAACTATTAAATCTGGTAAATAAAATAATTTGGAACGTGAGCCTTCAAAAAAAAAAAATTACTATTGCACACTTCATTGAGAAAATTATATACCCATAATCACATGACGTGTCAAATAAAAATTATACACGATATGTCAAATTAAAATAAAATTTTTATTACATTTTTATTAAATAAAAATTATTACATAATTTGAATTAATCTTATTACATATTTATTTAATATAAAAATACTAATAAAAGATAATTTAAACATTATGTGTTTTATTTTTGAACGAAAATAAAACGATAAATTAAAATATGAAGAATATATTTAGATATCTAATATTTGTAGTTAATAAACATATAACTCAATTAAATAAAAGTATTTGTACATCAAGTTTGTGACAAAGTTATTTTTTTATACAACAATAAAATAAAAGTTTAAATTTTAAATAATATAATTACTTAATAATAAAAATAATAATTTTATTTGACATGTTTATTACTAAAGTGTTAATTTAAAAAAAATTCATTAATTTTCTTTAATTTTTTTATAAAAAATAAAAGTATTAGACCTATTTGCACATACAATTTTTTCTAATTAACTAAGGGCATATTTGCATATTTGTTTTTCATCTAATAATAACCAATTTAGCACTAAAACACATAGGTTATGGACATGTATGCCAAAAATAAACGTTGGGGACTAATTCCACACTAAGGGTAAAGGATATGGACCATTTGCGCCAAAATTCCAAAACAAATTAATGGCTAACGGCATAATTGGACGGGTTCCGTCCATAGGGACCAGTTTTGCAACCAAATGCATAGGTTATGGACCTCCTAGCCAAAAATAAAAAGTTATGGACCAAAATCGCACTAAGTGCATACGTTAGGGACCATTTGTACCAAAATCCCAAGTTAAAATGAATAAAAATGAAATAAATTTATACAAATTATACTTAACATTTTATGTACTCAGTTCTTGCAGCTCTTCGCCCAATATCAGGTTTACTTTAACTTTGATTCGAAATTATGCATCTTCCACTCTTTTAAACACGTTAAAATCTTTAATATGTTTGGTTTTAGTCTTGACCTCATATAAGTCAGAATCCTACTACCTGCACTAAAAGCAATCTTTGATGCTACAGTTGATATCAAATGTGTTAGTAGATCGTGTGCTATAATAGAAACAATTGGGTATTGATGTTCGTTTTGTCTCTACCACTTAAGTATGTCAAAATTATTCATCTCATTTTGATCTAACAAATTAAATATGTCGTGACCAACATATTTAGCTAACTCTAAAGGTACGTCACTAATATTTGTTTTTGGCACGGGAAAGCGAAGAAGAAGAACTAGATTGTTGAGTTCCCTTAAAAAGAAGGTAACTCCAATAATCATTAGGATTATTTGATGACGAATAAGGGATTGGTGTAAGATGTCTTCTAATGTTTCGTCGATTTTTTCCACATAAAAATTGTACATGTCACATCATATTTTTTCTAAATTACTATAAGTTATTAAATTAGTAACTTAAGTTATTAGAAATTTTTAAAATAATATGTTTTGTACATTATAAATTTACTCTAAAATCCATAATTGATACTAACGGGAACACCATAGGTAATTCTTTCCAATATTTTATAAACTTAATTTTTATTGCTACTAGAATATCAAAAAAAATTGCAAATGTCTTATACATGTTAAAATTATTTGTAATATAATAAAAATAATTTAAAACTAATGGACTAGTAGGGTAGTATAAGACATCATATGCTTTTGTGGCGTCGAAAAAAACTTTTAAAATTTTTCTCACATGAAATACAATTTCTCAATCATATGATTGCAAATTGTATTCTGGACCGTGTGAATGTCGGCCATTATAATAGACAGTTACACAATTTTCATAACATTCACATGATTAAAGCATTAAATAAGTATAGTTTTACCTATTGCATATGTCTGTACATAAAGATTTTGTTGGAAGAGAGTTTTCTACGCATAATTAATCAAATACTTGTTTTCGAGTAAATAAAACAATAATATAATTTAAGGCATACTTAATTATGTCTAATTGTAGGCGTGTATACTTTAAATTATTTTGAACAATTAAATTAAAAATATGACATACATATCTAATATGAAATAAAATTCTACCAAAATTTAAATTTAATTCTCAAACTAATTTATTTATTACCATATTATTAATTGTAGCATTGTTAAATATGAAACTGCAAATTCTAGATTCGCAATTATCTCATTCTTTAACATCTCCTCTACTATGTGAGGTATTTTTTGAAGATTTTGGCATCCCTACTCACACTATTTGACGAAATTTTCAGATTGTCCATTTTCTTCCAGAATTTTCCCATTTGCTGTCTATGACGTATGAATATTTTATATGTACTAACTATTAGATGTTTGGATTATATTATAGTTGGAATGTTGGATTTGAATTAATTATTGTTAATGAACAATGATTATTAATTGAAATCTTATTGAAATATTATAATTTTAAGTTTCTTGAATTTACTTCTTTTTTATTTATTTAAGTTCAAGTTATTTTACCCTCCAACACTTCTAACTAATAATGTAATGAGAACGGACTTTTCACCAACAAGGCTTTTGTTCAAGGACTATTTCAATTGGTACCAACATTCAACATAAGTTCTTTTTAATAGAGGAGGTCAATTGTTCGAATCTTTGAAAACGCTATAGAAATTCAATTTTGAACAAAATCTCCAGTTCGTATGTTAACGATGAATTGGATAACTTCTGAGCGAAACGCTTGTAGAAGAAAGTCTATGGTCGTCATAAAAAGCGTGTATTTTTTTTTTTAACGATTACACACTTTCTCCTACAAGCATTTCACTTGCTCAATTGGTACCAGCATTAAACATAAATTCCTTTTTAGGGGAAGATCAATGGTTTGAAACACTGAGCAAGATATAAATTCAGTTTGGGACAAAACTCCAGTGGACATTATGCTGGCGGTGTACAGAATAGTCTTTGAGCGAAAGAGTTATAGGAAAAAGTTTGCGATCGTTACAAATAAATAGAAGGAAAAATAGAATCATTAGTTCATTTGTTCTTGTTTTTCTTTTCAAAATTTATACTGAAATGCTACCTCAATTATGTGGTTATTTCATAACAAATAGTTGGAAGGAGTTATTGATCGATCAATAGTATCTGATATTGAAATATTTGATTAAACTGTATGTTGTATAAATCTATTGCTCCATTGAACGTCTTACACAAGTTGTTAAGTAAAATATCACATTTCATATTGTCTCTAAAGTAGGACTCCAGTGCACTCTTGACTTCACAATCAACCAATTATATGCATTAATGTCTTCAACTCTCTCTCTCTCTCTCTCTCTCTCTCTCTCTCTCTCTCTCTCTGCCCACTTTATCTCTCTCTCTCTCTCTCTCTGCCCACCACAATAAATTCTTCAACCTTTATAGTTCGCTGAATTCCCTTTGAAATTGTTATGAGTGCCTAACACAAAAACGGTGCTCATAATTAAGTACCCAAGTATCAAGAGCATCAATCAATCAATCCTTTCCGTTTTTGTCACTAATGAATTTCCAACTTTAATAATCAACACCCTTGTCGTCAATTAACAATTTCAAAACTACTACCCCGATTTTTAGCTTCTACTTTGGAATAAGCAATAGGGTACATTGAATTATCTCGTCGATCTCTATAATTGATAAAACACGCATCATAAAATCACTTTTTAAGAAACAACCATCCAATATAGTTATGCGTCTACAACCAATCCTAAACCCATCTTCACATGTAATCAAACAAACAACTTTTATGTTTTTTAAAAAAAAAAGAAAGTAAAAGTACTTTTTATCCAAGAATGATTCGAAAGAAAATTGTTCCATTTATAACTTGTATGGAGATATAAGGGGTTGATTTTCTACTCCATGGTGAGTAAGAGATATAATACCCACTATATAGGTGGCAATCCATGATTGACAATTCATCATCTCACACTCATTATTTTTTTCAATTATAAATTAGCATGGATAAGATATGAACCCTCTTGTATGGAAGAATAGCTATAAATAATCCTGACCAATAATTTATTATTATTATCATTATATGACTTTTCCAAAAAAAGGAATGGTTTTAACTATTTTTATCATCTTGTCATGACCCACCGGCCAATGTCCCCACTTCCAATCCATTTTCGAATCTTTTTTCTTTTTCCTCTTTTTTTCTTTTGTCTTTTTCCAATGAATGAATTTCCGTACAGAGATAAATCATTGATGGGATCAATGAAAATTTGAGATTTGAATTTATTTGTTCTTGATCGGCAGAGATAACAATCTGAATCTGAATTACGGTGATTATAGTTTTAAAATTGAACAGTGACTAGAGCAAGCATAAAATCGTTTGAGGGAGAATTTTATTTAAGAGGAGAGATTAAAAACGTAGAAACACATGACATATTAAAACTCTATACGATCGCGATTATATATATTAAAAATTCAAAAATAATATTCAAAATAAGAAATGGGCCAGTTTAACAATCTACAAAAGAACTATGAATTTTCAGTGAGAACATAAAAACCAATATGTTATTAATTTAAAATCGTAATATTGTTTAATATAACATCTTATATTAACAAGTATAAGAAGATTCGATGTAATTGTCAAAGAAAAAAGAAAAGCTAATTGTTCTCGAAATTATTAAAGTCGAAATGAATATTTACAAAAAAATCATCTCACTAACTTGATAAAAAATCTATCAGTCCAAGAAACACTAGTAAAAACTCTAGCATGATGCCCTAGTCGATCAAAAGTTCCATACAATTGTTGACGTGTAGAAATAAGGCCCATTTAATGAGCCCAGAGAAGGGGCCTAAGTGAATTCATAGGCCCAATACAAATTTTATTAAGTAAGAGTCCAACATCGCCCAAGCAAACGCTCAAGATTTGGGCGAGTAAAACGTCCCATCATCGTGTAAAGTAACGGCTATTAAACAGTTACTAATTATCTTATCACACCTTTACGTTTCACAATTCAAGAAGTTACAAACAGTTGAACCATAGAAGTAATGGCAGAGTTTCTGATAAATCGGCCATTATGGAGGAAGTAGATAGTATAAAAAGGAAGAGAGAATGAAAAGACAATCCTGATCAATCATTCTCAAACAAACAGAGAACTATGTAATTTCATTTCCTTTCAATATTCTTATAAGCTTCATTTACATTGCATTCCCATGTGCTTTGGAGGCGTTTTGTTTCGTTTTTCTTCTTTTCTTATAATTGTAATCTTCATAAATAAAACACCCCTTGTTGAGATTTTGTGTCAAAATATTGTTGTCCCTTACACATTGTTTGAATCTTTTTAATTGTTAGCGAAAGTTCATTTCTGCAAGAAACAACAATAAAACATATCTAACTTTCTGTTAAACAATTTCTTGCTATGACAATGGATTTTTTTTTTTTTTTTTTTTTTCATCAAATTTCATCATTGTCTAGAACGGGCCTCATTGGCCAAAACAGCTTAGAACTAGTACTTGCGGATTTATAGTGGGGGCAATTGCCCACCAATCATTTCAAAATTTTGATTTTGTTTTAAGAAAAATTTAAATTTTATAATATTGCCCCTACATAAAATATAAAATCATAAATTTACATTAATGTAAATAAATGGTTTCTAAACTAGTGGCAAAGTGTCCTTTTTATTATGTGGTGGATTTGGGTTTAAAGTTTATTTGATTTTCAATTTCCAAATATGAAAATAAAACAAAATATTATTTTCTATGTACAAATCTTGTGAAAAATCTTGTTGAGTTTTTTAATTTTTTTACTTAACTCGAACATAATTTTATTTTTTCTTCACTTATCGAAAATACATTTTTTTTTGTATTTTGATTACTTTATTTTTATATTTGCACAAGAGTAACTATGATTTTCATTTTTTTCACATTATCTTTTTTATTTTTCAAGTTTTATTTAATTCAAACTTAATTTTTGTTTAAAATAAAATGTTGATTCTATTTTTTATTTTTTCACTATTTTATTCTATTGTTATTTACGGTTAATCCGAAGTCGATTACTTTTATAAAATAACAAAGTTATTGTAAAAATTTAGTTTTATTGTATTCTTCAAATGCTTTTATTTCTACCAGCTGCCACTGTGTCGCCAATTGATATAGACGCTACAAGTCATCATAATATTCCCGCCCAATATTGTAGTACCGCTAATCGACATGTGTCTCTACGAGCTAAAATTTCTGGCTCCACCCCTACAACTAAGAGCATCTCCAATGCATTTAATGGATTGGAAAATGATATCTTAGCATCATCAAATGGCGATTGTCTATTAAAATTGTTCCTCCAATGCATGCGTGTAGAACACATGTGAATTTGATGGCACTGCGAGAAAAATAGAAGATGTGAAAGTACTCCTTCTACATCTAGGACGCTCCGTGTGAGACTAGATGAGTCGACAAATTTTTAATTTTGACTTAATTTTTAAAATTATGTTAAGTGAATTAGTTTTATTATTTTTAATTTAAAAAATAAATACCACATTATCAACATTATTGGATTGTAGAAAGAACCCATCGGGAGAATTTTTGGACTTCACCGTCTATTCATTCTACATAATCTACAAGTTCGCCTATTTAACTCTAAGCACATTAATTTGCATGGGAGATAACGATATGCGAACATTATGTTCGCTTGTCATATGTTTTAATGTCATTCACTTGTGTACGTAATTTTTTTTTAATATTTCAATCTTAGTTTTTATCAATAATTATCCTGATTTTAATTAGTACATGTATGGCGGTAATAGAATTATTTTTTAAATACTTATAAATTTTACAAAATATAAAATATATAAATTTTTTTTAAAAACCAATTTAATCAAATTAAATTATAATTTAAATTTTGACAAAAGTAACAAGCAAGTTATTAGAGTATTACTCTCTATATACAGTAATAACATTAAATGCACACCAGAAATTAAATACTTTTGGACAATTATTGAGAAATAATTGTTAAACACATTTTAAATAATTTATTCGAAATTGATTGAAGGCCACACCCACTTGAAATAAGACTGCACAACCAAACATGTCTCTGAATTTGTGTGGGACCGTCGTCTATGGCTGTGATCGACGGTGTTCTGCAATTCATTTGCGACACCGTACAACCTACCGCGTCGGATCAATCCTCCCTTGTCATTGCGGACCCCACATCCGATGCAGTGCCGAGCTGTAACTTCCATCTTCTATCGCTCACCTTTTACTGCAAACTCTGATTTTCGGAGAAACTAAAAATGTGAAACCTAGGGGCGCATCTCGTAATTTCGCTAAATTCAAGCCTCATTGTCAGAATTTAAACCTCGTCTTTTCCTATAAATACTGCGTCTACGTACATATCAGTATTTCCCCTATGAGTCTCTGTTGAATATTTTCCGCTTCCATTTTTCTCAATTTTTCCTATACAGATTCAAAAAAATCAACTCAACCTAAAATAAAACCCTTGATAGGCGATATCATCTGCGGAAAATTTTTTTTTTTTTTCGTTTACTAGATTCTTGAAATCAAGCCACGAGGTATATTCTTGAATTTACATCAATGAATCTTCGTGAATATATATAGTTACATTCATTTGAATGCTAGTCTGTCTTCTTTTTCCTGTTTTAATTGTCTTTTTATTCCCAAAACATCATGTCCCATATCAGACGTGTTTATGCCAAACTACGCGTGAAGTAGGCATTTGCTGGAATCTGCAAATTTATTGTTTTTACTTGATCGACGGGAATAATGCTTGTTGTATGTGAATTAACTCTCTCCGTGTAGAAAAATTCAGTGTGCGGATGGTAGTAAATGTTTGTGGGTTCGGAGAAGATGGATTTTGATATTAAACATCTTCCCATTTGGCTACATTCATATTCTATGCTCGTTTGGAATTTGGGATTCATGTATTGGTCGATTTTGTTATGATTAATTAGTAATGGACTTATGGACCTATTGGTTGAGAAGCACCTTTGATTTGAAAAGGCACCTAATAAGACAATGTGCTGAGGAATAATATCCTATCAAGCTTTTGATGGAAAGCAAAAAGTAGAATTAGATGTGACAAAACACTTTTTATTTTTTTTTGGCTTGAGATGTAACTTTTTTTTTTTTTTTTATCGGAGGCTTGAGATGTAACTTTCGTATTTTGGAGGCAGTGCCCCCCTTTCCATGTAATTTCAAAAATCATCACTAGCTATGCACTAGTTAGAAATGGTGCCATAAACCTTAACCCTTCAGGGCTTCTTGTTTGATTTGAGAACGCGAAAGTCATTTTTGAAGGACTTGAAATAAAAATATCTTGACAGCAAAGACTTTACTTTTGAATCATATGGAAAGAGAAGACCCTTTCCATGTAATTTCAAAAATCATCACTAGCTATGCACTAGTTAGAAATGATGCCATAAACCTTAACTCTTCAGGGCTTCTTGTTTGATTTGAGAACGCGAAAGTCATTTTTGAAGGACTTGAAATAAAAATATCTTGACAGCAAAGACTTTACTTTTGAATCATATGGAAAGAAAAGAATAATCTTCATTGAGTTTTCAATAGCATGTATGTTATTCAGCCAACAATTTCATGTACACTAAATTGATACTTTCTTTTGTCATCGTGTAATTATCTCTATAAGCCCTAAATACCTACACCGAAGCTTGTTCGTAATATAATCTCTTTACATATTGTTTGGTCCTGCAGCTAAAGCTCTTCAAATGGGTTCAAAAGCAGTTGAAGATTTGATAGAGGCTTCATCAGGTGCCCATTTTTCTGGATTTCACTTAGATAATGCAGAGCCAGGTATTTCACAAGGGGAGCAAACAAATACCTCTACAACTGAAAATGTCAAGCAACCCTTTGTGATTGGTATGTGCCAGCACTATCATAATAAGAGTCCTGTTTTCTTGTTAACAATGCCCAAACAAAAATGAGATTATCATGATTTCACGATACTATGCTAGAGGGAAATTAATTCTGGCAGCGTCATTTTATGCTGCAGTGTATTAGTAATTTCAACCAAATCAATCATAATATCCTGTTTACCAACACTTGGTCCTCTGAACTTCGAACTTCTCTTTGAGAATACTACAATAAATCTTGGTTATCTTGATAGCGTTGAAATATCTTTATTTATGTGAATTTCGGATATAGAAATCTCTGTGTCTTACCATAATAAGTTGGATATGCTGTTGGTCATTTTTTTCACTATTATGAAAAAGTATCCTGCACGTATTTTCCCTTTTAAAAATTTAAGATTCGTGGTTTGAACTCAACCGTTTTTAATTTTGCAGGAGTTGCTGGAGGTGCAGCATCTGGGAAGACTACAGTTTGTGATATGATTATTGAGCAGCTACATGATCAGCGTGTTGTACTTGTTAACCAGGTATGACTTTGACAACAATAAGCTAAGCCCTTTGGACAATACAATTGTGGTATCGACTCCATGAATATCTTTTTCCAACTTTTCTACTAAAAACTTCAATGAAATCTTTCTTTTACCAAAGGCCATATTTGTTTTAGTCTACCTTTTCCTCTTCCACTTCATCTATTTGGATTGTATAGCTATTGTGAAAGAGAGCTTCTTTAGGTTTACATATGGAATGGCCTAATTATCTGAGTAGTCAATTTTCTTCATGGGTCCTTGGTGCCACCTCCACTTGTTGACGTATATATATATATATATATATATATATATATATATATTTATCCATTTTTTATTTTATCCCTTCTATTGTGACCATTCATCCATCTTAACCTTCTTATTTCCGCTACCTTACCTTGTGAACGTCTTGCCATTCAATAATCCAATACATGATTGGTTAATGGCCATTTTGTAAAACTCTGTAGTCATATTATGTGTCGAGCTAACACACTTTTCCATGTTAATATTTTGGCAGGATTCCTTTTATCACAATTTGAACTCAGATGAACTTAAAAGAGTTTATGAATACAACTTTGATCATCCTGGTGGGTTCTGTCTTAAGTCTTCTAACTTACATATGTTACCTTTTTGGTCCAGTATTCTTTACGTTCATGAATAGGTTCCCATTTTCTTTTGAAAGTCTTGAATCATACCATTGGCATGGCTCCTGATTATATTGTTTTAGAGAAGTCTGCATTTGACCCTTCATTTGCAGCTCTTGTGCTATTGTGTGAGTTTTTTTCTCCTTCACTTTGTGACTTATTGCTCATGTTTCCTCGTTTCTCAGTTATATTTAGTTACATTTTAATACTGAGTGCTGATAGCTATGTTGGTGATTCAGACAAACATATAGTTCTTGTTTCACTTATCCTTCTATTGCCAAAGTAAAAAGATATTGTTATGCTGCAGCTCTGCCTTGCATGTCTCCTTTGGTAATAAGGTTTCTAGCTCTTAGACAGCATGATACTGTGCAACTATTATAAAGGCTTTGACCTCATGAAAAAAAAAATGGAAAGGAAAAGAACTGCTGGAAAGGCTTATTAATATAATAATAGACAACAAAATAATATCTATTTGAAAATTTCTTATTTTCTTCTAGTAGGTAATGTCACTCGATTTTAGATTTATCATCTTCGATTTTGCAGTTGCATTTTTCATCAGTTTGCGTCTTTTTTTTCAAGTGCAGATGCATTTGACACCGAGCAATTATTGCATATTATGGAAAGACTGAAGCATTTCCAAGCAGTAGATATTCCAAAATATGACCTCAAGAGTTATAAAAATGATGTCTTCCCTGCTCGAAGGGTAATTTCTTTTCCCTAATTTCCTTTGTTTTCCTTTCTGCTATTGAAAATGACACCCCATGTTACACTGAGCACATACTGTATAGAAAATGCCTGTGCTTACCAAAGGAAGCTATTTGAGTAAGTAATCATAATATGCCAAGACAATTTGCAATTATTGTTGGGCACGTGCCTTTCTTGGTGCTATATCTCTGATTTGCTAATATCATTTTCCTCGTGGTTGTTGATAAAATTATTATGCTATCTACAAATAAATAATATTATCTTTATAGGAACATAAAATTTAATTAAATGAAAATTCAGGAAATACATTCTTACATTAGAAATATATCAATATTATTAAGACTGGTTTTCAATTTTTTATTATGAATGATAAATAGCCCACATTATGCTTTCCCTTTTCTTTTCTCATTTTTTATTATTTGATTTGCCTCAATATACCCTCTTGGTGTGTTACATCTGGCAGGTAAATCCCTCAGATGTTATTATTTTGGAAGGTATACTGATTTTTCACGATCCCCGTGTACGAGATTTGATGAATATGAAGATATTTGTTGATACAGGTTCTTTCTCTTCCTTTCCATATTTATGTGTTTATATTTTTATCCAAAAAGACTATTTCTTGATTCTTTTCTTTGTGCATGCAACAATGTTAATGTAAGATTTCTTTGAATATAGGAGTCTTGCAGACTGGCAATATATACTTAAACTTGTGTTATTCAACGGGTTTTGTTCTCCTCCACCTAGTGGGGAGCTTATTTTGCCCATTTGGACAAGTGTCCAAATGGGATTGGAGGAAGAAAAAGTGAATTACATTTTCCTCCTCCAATCCTATTTGGACAAGTCAAAATAAATTCCCCACTAGGTGGAGGAGAACAGCTCTGGTTATTCAACACTCATCATGTCTTTGTGTATGTATGTACGTACATACATATATAAATACATTTATGTATTTGTGTATTTTTATTTTCTTTATGTGAAGGCAAAAATTCATTTAAGAATGGCCCAAAGGAACGTGCTGGAAAACCTGGACATAGGCCTTATAAAGGATGATATAAGCCCAAACGTGCTGGAAAACCTAGACACAGGCTATATAAAAGATGATATAAGCCAAACCCACAACAAAATCTCCCTGGAACCAGGCTGCAGTGAAGTAGCTTAAAATTGATATTTATTGCCATTTGCTGCTCTACCTCAGATTGGAGCTGCGTTGGTTAATTTATTATTTTTTGGTTAGTGATAGATGGACTTTATCATGAATGTGGGGATTTTTTATTTTGTATTTTTCCTCTTCAAGTCATTCCTGTTGTTTTTTGTTTTTGTCATCAACTTGTGTACTTGTGTTATATTTTTGTGATGTTCACAATGATAATTTTCTGTGTAGATGCTGATGTACGCCTGGCAAGGAGGATAAGGCGGGACACAGTCGAAAAGGGTAGAGATATTGGTACGGTACTTGATCAGGTAATAAAATTTTCAGCACATATTTTGAATTTTTTTGAAAATATACATTGCACATGGCTAATTTTTGGAAAAATTCTCACCTGCATTACATATAAAATATCTTGCTCCCTGTTGTAAGAAAAGTGAAATAAACAAGGACTGTTAGTCTGTTATTGACCTAAGCACAGAGTCCAATCACAACGTGCAAAAGGTTCAGAGACCAAATCAGTAGTGAAATGAAGAAAAGATACAACAACCGGACACCCCCTCTCACCTCCACACGACACACACAAAAAACATAGCGAAAGAAGATTAGAAGAGGACCAATTAGATTATCACATCATAAGCCAATTTACCTGAAATCGTAATGAATTACATTCTAAGGAAACTCGACTTCCATCATCACAAATTTCACTTTTTTTAAACCACATGATTATTTTGCATGATATGGCTTTGGCGGAAGCCTTCAAAATCCACTGTATAACAACCTAATGCTGACAGGTACATGAAATAGTAACATTGATTCTTGAAAGCTGCATTTTAATTGTCTTTACGGTTTTGATTCTTTTGAACTAGGAAATCTACTTGCATAAACTTCACACCCCTAATGTGCACGTTGTTGATCTTCAATTTGTTTTTAGTAATTAGTGATAATTTGTCTTATGATGCTTTCTGACTTTGCCGATGTTGGTCACGTGACTACATATTTCTACAATCCTCGGGTACCACGAGCTTTTACAGTAAGCACAGAATTAGTTATTTGGGGAAACTTTTTCTGGATGTATATGCATGTGATCCCTGATAGGTGTGACTATCTTATCTGGTCTTCTTATCTAAGATGACTCGTGATATCTTGTAAAATAATTAAGTAGTATATGTCCTGATCCGGTCAATTGGTGGTGGGAATCATATATTTGTTCAGCAGTTTACCGCAGAAAGTGAGGCTCAGATGCAAGTGCTCTGCTCAGGTTTTAGCTGACACTGGACTTGATATTAAGCCGGGAAAATCTCAAATTTTGGCAATGAACTCCCACGAGGAATCTAATTTGAAGCAAGTTGTTTATGGTCATTTATGTTTACAATCCATTAAGAATACAGACTATTGCGAAACAAGACAGGCAGAACCCTGTAATATCAGGTTTTGAAGTCATAAAAACAATGAGTATCATTTTATTAATTGCCTCAGAGCAAAAGTTTTAAACCTGAATTGAAGAAATTGGAGTGCCGGGTGTGGTGATCAACTCAATCTGGTATTCCCTGGGCGAGATCTGAATAGCCGTGCCTGATTTTATCTTGCCCTTTATTCCTAACTTAAGAGAGATTCCAAACATTTTCCACTACTATTTGTTGAAGGGACTAAATTTTGAATTATTTATGATTTATTTTATTTTATTTGGATACTTAAATTTTATGCATCAAAATCTTATTCTCTCCCATTTTCTTCTTCTATGTTTTTGTGTTAGTACCTTTTGAATTCATTTAATCTTTGGTTTCGCTCTTTCTGTTTTCCATTATCTGGTACTCATGTGTGATTAATACTTTTGTTTCCTAGTGGTCCATCTCCTTATTTATAGCTGCACTTCATCTGCGTGCAGTACTCAAAATTTGTGAAGCCTGCTTTTGATGATTTCATACTTCCAACAAAAAAATATGCCGATATTATCATTCCCCGGGGAGGAGACAATCATGTTGCTATTGATTTGATAGTGCAACATATTCGGACTAAACTTGGCCAACACGATCTTTGCAAAATATATCCGAATCTATACGTCATTCAATCAACTTTCCAGGTACTCTTTCCTCTGGTAATTTTAATATATTAACTCACGGCATTATTTATATATAAAACTTTGGGATTCTTTGTTCTATAGATCTAGAGGGGTTCATTTAATTGTGAAGTCCTGTTGTCCCTTGCTTTCATTTTTATTTTTTTATCTTTCCTCAATTATCATTCTTCATTATATCCAGATACGTGGCATGCACACTCTAATACGTGATTCTCAGACAACAAAACACGATTTTGTCTTTTATGCTGATAGGTTGATCCGCTTGGTAGGTATTTTCCATCTATGAATGCGTTCAATTGACAGCTGTACGGCTACAATCTATTGAATAGCAACAGCTACCACTCATTTCTTCGTTTCACTTTTCAGTTGACTAGAATTCATTTATGTTAGGTTGTTGAACATGGTCTCGGACATCTGCCATTTACAGAAAAGCAGGTGATCACTCCAACTGGTAAGCCACTATCATTAATTATCCTGTGGTATGTCCTAAAGTTTCTCCTGTCATTTGTCTACTCGTGTTTTAGTGATTTTTGTCCTCTTGAGGAGTCCTCTACTTCTTTCTGATTTAATCTTAATTTGTAAAAAGGACTTTTTCAGTCAAGAAGAACATTCAAGGCATCATTCTCATCAATGAAACAGGTTCTTAGACATGGATAGAATTGTTGAAACATTAACTAAACTACTAATGGAGAAACATATAAAATATGTCAGTGGTGAAATTTGGTTTTTGAGGACAATTTACCTAAATAGATCCAGATCCAGATCCAAACAATTTAATCTCAGTTTCTCTATCTCTTGTATGGATCAATCTCTAGGTCCCTTGACTCCCTTCCAACTCATATTCTTTTGTTATTTTTATATTTTTCCTCTGTAACTAAGTTCATGATTCTAATCGTAGACATGTCCTGACACACGCCCATCTAACTATGAGCGTGTTTGGTGTAGATAAAAATTAGATTTTTAGGAGATTTTGATAAAAGTTGATGAAATGTGTGGTTGAGAAGTTGATAAAAGTTGTGGGTCCCATGGATTGTGTGGTTGAAAATGAGTTTTAGAAAATGGGGGCCAAACGTGGGCTGTATTTGTTTACATTATGTAACAGTAAATGAATATGGTATTTTCATGTAAGGCAGCAGCCACGATTTTCTGCTGTTGGGTGTGAGATTTATGAAGTGCTATGCTTCTGTTGGTTGTCGTACTGTTAGATAATTGGAATTGAGGTTTTTAGCTATAGAAGCAAGGCACTGACTTTTTACTTGTTTAGATGCCATATTTAACTTGGTAGGGTGGGGGTGGGGGTGGGGGTGGGGTGGGGAGTTTTTTTCCCTGTTTGGAAACTAATGATGTCTTTGGGAAAATACTGATTTTTGAAATGGACTTCATATAACCACCTCTATGAATCGAGTAACACAATTATCAAACAAAAGTCTGAATTGCATGTTAAGTATGCATCTCTTGGTTGAAAATGTCTATATAACGATGTGCTAAAAGATGTAATAACTGATCTGTCGGTTTGATGCTATGCTTGTTTATCTCTATCTTTTTTCCCCCAATAGTAATTATTTAACTCAGCTTAGATTCTTCATTATTTCAATTTAACGGCATTCTGCTCTTCAATGCAGGATCTGTATACACTGGAGTGGATTTTTGTAAGAGGTTATGTGGAGTCTCTGTAATTAGAAGGTATAGAGGTTGCACGATAGCTCTCTGCGGACTCTCTCCCCTCCCCTCCACCCCCCGCCCCTTCCCTCCCTGGTGGTGGGTCGGATGGGTAGTTGATATTTCTCTCCTTGCATGCTGTTTATGCCTGTAGAATCCAAGACAAATAAGCTGAATCATTCCCACTGTCAACTTAGGTAGTCACTAATTTGTGGTTCTGATTTGAAGTAAAAGATTGTTCAACTGTTTGCAGTGGTGAAAGCATGGAAAATGCCTTGCGAGCATGTTGTAAAGGTATCAAGATTGGCAAAATTCTAATTCACAGGGAAGGTGACAACGGTCAGCAGGTTAGCAAGCACTACCTTGTTCCTGTGTAATCCTGTTCTTTTTATTTTTCTTTCTTTTTTCTTATTTTATTTCCACCCGTGTCATTAAAATGCCTCTCTTGCAGCTGATCTACGAAAAACTGCCAAACGACATCTCAGATAGACATGTTTTGTTATTAGATCCTATCTTGGGCACAGGTTAGCTATGTGTATCTTGGAAAAACACTTTTCTTATAAAGCGTTACTTGTGTCGGTAAAAATTCATGCTGTGAAAGACTTGTCTGCTTATTAGAAACACGTGTTAGCCGGTGTTTTTCGAATTGTTTGTCTATTTCATGTTCTGATTGTAAATTTAACTTCAGGGAATTCTGCCGTTCAAGCCATTTCTTTACTTATAAAGAAGGGAGTACCCGAGTCGAATATCATATTCCTCAATCTCATTTCTGTAAGTTTACTACCACCTCTTTGCATTTTATGCTTTCTTCCATAAAATGTGCTCATTTCAACCATGCGGATGCATTAAATTACTGCTTAGATGTTAATAATCATATTATTCAACAAATATTTATTATTATTCAGGCACCTCAAGGAGTACATGTAGTCTGCAAGCATTTCCCTAGAATAAAAATAGTGACATCTGAGATCGAAATTGGTTTGAACGAAGATTACCGTGTTATCCCTGGCATTGGCGAGTTTGGCGACCGATACTTCGGCACCGATGACGAATGAAACATAGAGACATGAAGTTGCTTAAACTTGATTAACTAAAAAATTGCTGCATTCCAGTTTTGAATCAATTTTGACTATTATACTGAATCAAAGAATGTGTTCTTCTCCATGCAAGCGCGAGGCGTTTGCATATCTTTTTCATTTTTGTGCCATAAGAACTATGAAGAAGACTTGATAGTATCATGATCTTGATATTATACGTCAACGTTATTTCCTAAAAGACAAAATGGCTTCTTCACACGTGGAATGGTCGAATTGAAGTAAAATTATAAGTTGGGTGATTAAATCCAAACTAAAATATAAATTAGATGATTAAATTGAAGATGAGTCACCAACATAATACAAATTTGTAAGCTCGATGATGTCCACTTCAAATTTTTCGAGATTTTTTATGTGTTCTTAATCCGCTTATCTTTTATATTTAAGAGTAAATTATGTTCACATTCTTTATTCTTTTAATTTTGTAACAATATTGGCTTAATTCAATTTTATTTACAAATATTGTCTATATTTTTTATTAATTTGTATGTGATAGTTTTGAAATGATTTTTTTGACGATTTTGTTTTTAATTTAAATAAATTAAAATCGAAAAAAATTAGAAGACCTAATGAAAACTTGTAGTAGGGGTTTCCAACGTTTTCAAAAAGTGCAAAATAATTTTTTTACATTTTATTATTTAAAATAATTTTTTAAAAAAGAAGATAAGTAAGAACCAGATCTACACAGTTTTTTTTATTAAAAAAAAAAAAAAAAAAAAAACCCCCATATGCACCTCGCGACTCCACGAGGCGGTTAGAATAACAATTAATTGGGAAGTACTTTTTGCAACAAAATTGTAGAACTTGTTGGCCTTCGATTTATTAATTGAGAGGCTGAAAATGCAGTTTCAATACAAGTTGAATTTGACCAATTCTTTCTTTTTTTTTTTCTCATAAATTTCTTGTTGCTTCCTTATTATCTTTTCCCTGCCATGATAACAGAGAGAAGAATTCCATCATCATCACTCGCATCTCTCGTCTTTCAACTCTTCCGCCGCTCTCTCTCAAAAGATTCATCTGAAAATTTATTTACCCAATTCTTAATCACAAATCCAAAACCCATGTCGATTTCTACCAAAATCCCACACTCTCTCCTTTTTCATCGCTCCAGCAATCAATTCTTGAAACCCATAAAAATCTTATCTTTGACCTCATCACCCACAAATTTTTTCTTCTCCTCCAAGTCCATTACATTTCAACGAATATCCACAAAAGAATCCAAATTTTCAGCCTCGTCTTCATCTTCCCCTTCAGTTTCTGTCCAGCCCATTGAGGAGTTGCCTTCAAAGCTTCAAGATATCATCAAACTGTTCCAGGCAGTTCAAGCACCAAAGGCCAAGTATGAACAGTTATTGTTCTATGGAAGAAATTTAAAGCCTTTGGAATCTCAATTTAAAACAAGTGAAAATAAAGTGCAGGGTTGTGTTTCACAGGTGTGGGTCAGAGCATATCTTGACAATGATAAAAATGTGATCTTTGAGGCAGATTCTGATTCAGTGCTCACTAAAGGCCTGGCTGCTTTGCTAGTCCAGGGCCTTTCTGGCCGGCCTGTGGAAGAGATTCTGAGGGTTTCACCTGATTTTGTGGTGCTTCTTGGGTTGCAGCAGAGTTTGACTCCATCTAGGAATAATGGGTTCTTGAATATGTTGAAGCTGATGCAGAAGAAGGCTCTGCAATTGTACGTGGAAAGTGAAAAGGGTGGTAATTCAAGCAATGAAGTCGCAGAAAAAAACCCGGCTGAGAATTCAGATTTGGGGTTGAAAAATGATGGTAGGAATGGTAAATCAAATGTTAAAAAAATTCCCAGTGCGTTGGAATCGGGTGTGGGTAATGGTAGTGTATTAGGGAATAGAGGGACGAGGATAAAGGAGAGGTTGGAGAAAGAGCTGAGACCTGTTGAATTGGAAGTTGAGGATATATCACACCAGCATGCCGGGCATGCTGGGGTTAAGGGAAGAGAGGGGGAGACACATTTCAATGTGAAAGTGGTTTCTGAAGGATTTGAAGGCAAGAGCTTGGTTAAGAGGCATAGATTAATTTACAGCCTGTTGCAAGACGAATTGCAGAATGGACTACATGCATTGTCGATTGTGGCAAAGACACCGTCTGAAGTTGATCCTCAGTGAAGTGCATGCACACATCAATAGAGGTTTTTTTTTTTTTTTTTTTTAGAAAGAATTCATGTTTTAAAATTTTAAATCTGATGTATGTATATTTATTTAAAGATATAATATAAGTTGAGACATTGTGTCATTCATCTTGGAATGCATAATAAACTTTATGTTGCAGGTGATGCAATGGCTTCTGTTTTGGTTTTCTGCTCTTCAAACACTAGTTTATTCAAATGTTTGGTTATCTATCTATTTGCAGCTACTATTTCGTATTGCTCTTCGTGCATATTGCATAAAGATATTGACACCTATTGGTTACAAACTCAGAGTCTGTTAAGGAGACCTAGAGCATTTTCCTCAATAGACTTGTTATGGGTGAAAATAGAGCATGCCCATCAAGAATTTTATTGAAAGCACAACGTTGTGCGTAACCCTTCCTTTCCTTTCTTAGTGTTCAAAGCACAAGACTTTCTATTAATCATATCAAAATCTTATCTACTCTGAGAATGTTATTTAATATCGTGATGAGAATACGATTTTAAGAATGTCAAGAAGTTGGATGTGGAGTCTGGGATAGAAGCATGCTAACGGCGGCTGAACAGTCATTAGGTTGGAATTATTTTATGAGTTTAAGCTTCGTCCACAGTTTCAGTTTGGCCCCACTTTTTGTACTTTTCCTTACTTTTGTCTTGGGCCTTCCCGCATCGTACATTTTGAATACACCTGTCTATGCATTTCTTTTCTTAGCTTCTTAACTTATATAGCAATTAGTGAATCTTGTTTTCCTAGTGAAATTGACTACATACTATTATTTCTCTACTGTAACTGTTATTTGATATTTGGAACATTGCTTTAGTCCTGCCTCATTGTTTTTCCTACTTTCTAAATGCTTCTCCTTTAGTATCGTTATCCATTTTTTGGTAGGGGCGTTTAACTGACTCAGAGAATTGCACCGCAGAAGGGTGGAATGAGGCTGGAAGGCTTCCTTTTAAGCTTTATTTGCACTCTTAATTTAGTACATCTGTAGGTTTCCAACTTGAATTGGGATTGTTTTCATAGTGATTGAAGCTTTCGTAGTTTCATTAGGTTTTTGCCTTTTCTATTGATTTACGCTTTCCTAGTTAGGATAGATTTTGGAGTCTTAAGATTTGAAGAGCCTATAAATAGGCCATATTATTCCTACTAAAATATCAACTAAAGATTTTTGGTCCACAAAATTCTTGTTTGCTGATATTTATGTCTAAATCACTAAATCTCTAGTATTTACCTGGATCTTCTTTAATATCCGTTTGTTCTTTCAATCTCTTCTATTATTTGTTTCTTAAAGCTTTTTCCCTATCACATTTGGTAGTATGTTAGGCATTATGTTGCTTGATTTCCTCTTGGTCAAGTCTATTTGTTGTAAATGCCAGAGCGAGTTGGAAGTTCTACATCATGGTCAAGGATTCAATGTTCCATTGTTTCTCTGTTGTTGTTCTGTCACCCAAGTTTGTGCCCCTGGTGACATCTTCTGCTTAATGCTTATTTTACTCTGGGTGTTCTACGGTTCCGAAATTTATGAGTGTCACTATATATTATTTCATCAGACTTTACAGTGAATTGAACTACTTGAGCGACATTCTAATGCTGGTTATGTGTGCCTGTTGTTTTCATAATAACTTACTATTCCCCATTCCAACCCCCCCCCCCCCCCCACACACACACACACACACACACGCACCCCACACCCTCAAGACCCCCTGGGGTTTGGTGGTTGGCGTTTTCGATGTCTTTTGTTTAGAGGGTAGCCTGGAGACAGATTTACATCTCCCTCATGGCCCTTTTTTTTTTGGAATTGATTGTTAGAGCTAATCGCTATACAACCAATTACAGCTCACAACCTGCTTCTTATAAATTGAATCTTCAGTAGAAAATGGAATACAGAATTGCTGCATGTGATACAGGGAAGTTAATTTTAAAAAAAAAAATGTTGGTACTTTGATATATCTAGTCACACCTTTTTGGCCAGATTGTTCCAAACATTGGAAACAATTAAAGATTTAAAGATTGAAGCAGAGAAATAGCCGGGAAGGGCTACAAAATAATAATCTTTCCAAAAATTGAAAGATGTAAGGCAGCTTACACCAATTTGTACCAACCAGGATAGACTTGAAAGCATTAAGTTGGCTATTTTAGTTCTAGTCTCCTCCACCCCCTACCTTCTGAAGTATGAATTCTCTTTCTTTGCCTTTGAGCTTATACTTTAAGAGGGAAATGGAAAGCCTTTGCTCCATGTTGAAGATGTTAAAATATAGGCTTAGTAAATAAGAGGGATGGAAATCCATTTTTCTGTACTAAAGATGTTACACAAATATAGGCTGATTGCCAAAAAGTTTGTAGCCTCTCACAGTGATGGTTGTTTTCTCTGACTATGATAATTGAATTATAAGGTGGTAATTCCCAAGTATGGTTGTTTTCCCTTTGTGGGCTGATTGACTAGCAATAATAGAACTCTAAGATGAGAGGATATCTTTTTTCTGTATATATTTTAAAATATGTAATTAAGAAACTGATGGGTTTTGGGTTGCAGAATGTTGAAGAATTGCAGAAGGGCTTTACTGGAAGCAATTGAAGATTATAGAAGACGGAACAAGCTATGAAATTAGGAAGTAATTGGTGATTTTCTGTTGTATATATTTGTATTCAAAAATGTAAACAAGTGAATGGAAATAATGAAATGCAATGATAAAACCAGCAATTCGAGAAGCTGAGATCTCCTCAAGTTTTCCTTACTTTCTCTCTGTGTGTACCTCCCTTTTTTCCCCTTGCATATATATATATATATATATATATATATATATATATATTCCACTCCCCTACTATCTAACAAACTATTGCAACCACTTGGCTGGATGAATATCTCCTCAGGTTCTTTGGTGCATGTGTTATCTGTTGGTTCCTTCGTGTGTTTCGGTCATGCCTCTTGTGCCTTACATATGTGAATTTGATTGGGGGCCTATCAATTACCCCAAGGTGAAAGGTAGGAAATTGTTGGTTAATGAGATCAAATGGCTCCCAAGTAGACTCCACGGGCGATAGTCCTTTCCACTGAATTAATATTTCCAATCTAGATGCGACCCCTAGGAAAGGTAGAAAATTGTTGGTTAACGAAATCAAATGGCTCCCAAGTAGACTCCACTGGCGATAGTCCTTTCCACTGAATTAATATTTCCAATCTAGATGCGACCCCTAGAGTTGCAGGCCTGAACCCAAGTACAGATTTCGGTTCCACCATCAATTCCCAATCCTCACCAAGTTGGGGAGGCAATGGAGACACAAAATAATTACTTCCCACCGCTTTTCGTAACTACGAAACATGGAATACTGGATGGACTTGGGTGGAGGCCGGAAGAGATAGGCGATACGCCACCTTGCCCACTCTAGCAAGCACCTGAAAGGGACCATAATACCGAGGGGCTAGTTTCTCATTGTAACGAGTAACCAATGATTAACGACTGTAAGGCCGCATCTTGACATAAACCAAGTCACCAATGGTAAATTCCACTTCCTCTTCTATGTTTATCAGCTGCCGACTTCACCTTTTGTTGGGCTTTATGAAATGGATTTTTGATTCCTCCAATACTTTGTCTCTTTCACACACCAGTTGTTCTAACGAAGTGATGGTTGTGGCACCATTCTCAAATGGAAGCAATGGAGGAGGATCCCGCCCATATAGGATTAGAAAAGGAATGAATTGGGCGGAATTCTGCCCAATGAAGAAACTGAAACCATCGCTTCGGTTTAACCGAGGTAAAACAGCGCAAGTATGTCTCCACTCTACGGTTTACTACTTTCGTTTGCCCATCGGACTGGGGATGATAAGCCGAGCTATACTTCAATTTAGTACCCTGTGAACGGAACAACTCACTCCAAAATTTGCTCAAATTTTTTTTTTTTTTTTATCTCGATCGGACACTATAGAACGAGGAACCCCGTGCAACCTAACCACTTCCTTTACAAACGTGGCTGCAATAGAAGGAGCTGTAAATGGGTGCTTTAATCCAATATTTACTCGAACGATCGGCCACCACCAAAATTGAATCAAACCTCTCCGATTTTGGTAACCCTTCTATAAAATCCATAGAAATGTCTTCCCATACCTTGTTAGGGATGGGTAATGGTTGTAACAGTCCAGCCAGTGCCAGCGTGGAGTATTTGTGTTGCTGGCAGATGGAACAAGCAGCCACATAAGTCTGGATGTCTCGTTTCATTCCTATCCAAAAGAAGGTGTTGGCTACCCTTTTGTAGGTCTTAAGGATGCCTCCGTGACCTCCAACCTTGCTATCGTGTCCCTCCTGCAATGCCAAAGAAACAAATGGGTTCTGTTGATTTGGTGGTTGCCGGCCCCTTCTCCTTTCTTTCCCGCTCTTGGCTTTCCCAGGTTTTAAGGATTGAGTCAAATCTCCCCATCATTTCCGAATGCATCAGCTGGAATTCGGATCTTAAGCTATCCAGCTCCATTTGTAATTCAGTGTGATTGCTCTCAACTTGTTGTTCTAGGACCCTGACACGATCTGAAATCGTCATGCTCTGATACAAGATTGATTGGTTTTGGGTTGTAGAATGTTGAAGAATTGCAGAAGGACTTTACTAGAAGCAATTGAAGATTATAGAAGACGGAACAAGCTATGAAATTGGGAAGTAATTTGTGATTTTCTGTTGTATATATTTGTATTTAAAAATGTAAACAACTGAATAGAAATAATAGAATGCAATGATAAAACTAGCAATTTGAGAAGCTGGGATCTCCTCAAGTTTTCCTTACTTTCTATATGTATGCCCCTCCCCTTTTTTCCCCTTACATATATATATTCCACTCCCCAACTACCTAACAAACTATTGTAACCACTTGGCTGGATGAATATCTCCTCCTGTTGCTGGTGCATGTGTTATGCGACTGGTTCCTTCGTGTTTCGGTCATGCCTCTTGTGCCTTACATATGTGAATTTGATTGGGGGCCTATCAGAAACCCTACCACATCTTTACAGCTATCTTGTGCATCTGAAAAAGAACTGTTCATCTCTAATATATCTATGCTCAGAAAACTTCTACATTGATGAAATCACGGAATGTACCCGGTAAACAATGGGCCGAGGAAAGGAGAAAAATCAGTCCCTTTCATCTTTTGGTTCTGCAACTGTGAGTTATGAGAGCACCAGTAGGTGGACTTGTCATCTCTAGTTTGCATCTCCCATGCAACCAGTACGAATAATGAAAATTTCCAAGCTTAACTTTCACTCTAAAAGTCCCTCGTAAGTCATATGCAACCCTGTTTCTGTGCACCTGCTTTTGAAGTTCCAGAACTATATTTGGTGGCAGATGGACCAAGCTAGATATCAAGTGGACCGACATCAATCGTGTTTCTCCAGGATTCTGACTGAATGATTGAAGAGCTTGAGCTGCTATTAGAGTCTCTGAAAAGAAAAGCTCGATATCCAGGTACTCGTATTTAACATTCAATTTCCTATTTGGGTTTGAAAAATTTGCAAGAAATATTACATCTCCATTTAGAAAATCGGGGGAATTGAAGTATATAACATTGAGGGTTGCTGCAGGGGTGTCAAACACTGGAATTCTTGGTTTAACATCAAGAAAGAGTACTAAAGTTGCTATTCCAAAGAAGATTAGGAAGAGACTGAATATCATGCATAAGATTGCACCACACCATATAATTGGATTTGTCCTCCGAGGTTCTTTGAGTATTGGTTGCTCTGTTGATCGACTCTTGCTGTTGTTTAGCACTTCTGGTGTCAAAGTCTGCTGGCTCCGAGCTTGCTTTGATAAGAAAATCTGATGGAGTGGAAATCGTTTGAATTGCTTTTGGTGAGGTGGTATGAATGGTGGGGGCAGTGGAAGGGGAGGCATTTTAGGAATATCAAAAGAAGAAACCCTTGGTACGAAGTAATGAGGAGGGAAATGCACATTATTGTTGGCACTTAAATAAACTTTGAAGTGGAGAATGAAAAAGTAAAAAGAAAAAGAAGCTTTTAACTAAGTAATGGGGCCAATTTGTTCTTTGAAACAGGGAAAAGTAGGTGAATAAAGTTGATAAATATAGATGTATGAATTTGAATTGAGTTATGTGCTGCTTTTGATTGAGGAAACGCCAAAGAGAAAATGGCCCAGGAAAAGGGCTAAAGCTCTTTCCACTTTCTTGAAGTTGTATTTGATGTGGTTTTGACTTGTCAAATAACGCTTGATTTCTATCAACTCATTGCACCTTTTGTATGTTAGGTTGATACTTACCCATTAAGAAAGTAGCACTGTTAAGAAAACTTAGTTTATGCTGATTAAGTTGTTCAAGCATGTGGGTTTAGGCTCTTCTATTTGTCTTATAGTGTCCCATTATATGGATGGTGTTCGACAACTTTAATAAATCAGATTTGAACTTGACAGATAAGAGAAACTTTTTACTTTTTAGGTAATCTATGTTTTTAACTCTTGAGTTTTACTTAAAATTAATAAATCAAGTTGTAAAAATGGCATGATGGCATTGTTCAATTGGAAAAGGAAACACAGATCCCTCAGTTGAAACAAATTAATTAAAAAGGAATCCTCTTTGGCCAGGGAGAAGTTGAGAGAGTGAAGAAAACATTGTATTGTGAGGTTTTCTAAGTTAATAAAGTCTACATCTCTCGGTTTGTCGAACTATGTTTAATTTGTGTTTTTTTGTGTGTGCCCCGTTTTCGGTTTTTTTCGTTCCTACTGCGTTCACTGCACCTTTGGGGATTTTTTCCCCAACATTAACTATATAACATTATGATACATGTTTGGGAAATGATTCTTGCTTGCTAGCAATTTGTGTGGTGGTTTTAATGCTTTTAGAGTTGTTAGATTTACAAGACATGGGAAGGATTGCATTCCATAAATCTAGAAACATTTATGTCGATACACATGAACGAGCGTACCTTCTATTGATCTAAATAATTGAGGGTCGAGTAAGGTCGAAAGTTTATAGAAAAGTAGCTCGTCAAATGTCTTGTATCTTCTTACTTGTTCTGATAAATTTCTTAATAAAAAGCAAAAGAAAAACATTTGTATGGTGTCATTGCTTTATGCAGTCTTCTGGTTTGGGAAAGAATTTCATTCTTGGGCCATGTCTTCCAGGCTAAGCCATTTATCATTTCTGTATGGTGTTTGAGACAGGCCAAGGCCTCTCTACGTGCACGTCGTGTTTGATTTTGACTACGGTTGATTTCTTCTATTATTGAACAGTCCTCTCGACCGAATTTTAGCTTTCATTTTGTACTTTCACCTCCACCTACGTCTCTTGGCTAGAGATGGTCTGATGATGAGTTGATTCAATATATTAAATTTTCGGAGCAATTTCGTCTTTGTTAACGATTTTTCTGAGGAAAAAATTAAATATGATAAACAAAGATAACAAGAACACGGGAAATTAAAGGTCTATTTGATAATGCTTTTGATAAAAATTTATAAGAATTTTATGAAAGTTGATGTCATATTGAAAAATTGATAAAAATTATGAATCCCATAAAATGTTTGGTTAAAATTAAAGTTCAAATGTTGAGATTCTAAATTCAAACTTACTATTGTACATATTCTTATTATTTGTTAGATAATTTCCACTAATCATACTTGAAAAAATGGCGTCGTCAATGTGAGCTCCTCCATCCCTCCGATGACCAGCAGAAGGGGGCGAGGATTCTCCTCCATTTTTCCTCCGTTGTAAAAATTAGTGTCTTATCATGAAAGAGAGTTTAATTGTAAAAATTGTCGAAAAAATCTCTCTTTACCTTGGGTTAATGCTCCATACATAGAGGTTCTCACATCGCCGGTGTAGCACCAAGATCTTTGTATACCATTGGATATGGGATGCGTATCTTATCTTTCCCTAGAAATAAGGAGTGAACTTATGAAATGGTTTGAAGTCGTTTGTACACGTGGTTGGTTGATTAGGTGTGTGAGTGGTGGCTCGGCCTTGACAGTGTTTCGAAGGTTCCACCAAATGTAGTGGACACGTTACTTGACTTTGATCAAGTTAGGATATTTTACTAACCCAATGTGGGAGGTGTCAACAGAAATGCGGTGTATGAGCATCGACCCTCTTATTATCTTGCACACAGGGACCGATTTACTTATGAGTCAACATAGCCGATCGATTTATATCTATAAGTATAAAAGTATACAATTTTTATAGTCCTTAATTGTTTCGATCAGTTTCATGTTTCTATCTAGCATCATCCACTATTATAATCTTGTTGTATAGCTTTCATTATTCACCAACTTTTCGTTCAATACCAAAACTAAGAATATATCATACTTGTTTTATTTAGATTTCTTTTGCTATTTCCAAGTATATAGAGAGAACAACAACAATTTTGGTGAGTTTATTTATTTTATTTTTTTTAAGTTGGTCAAATATTATTTTTACCATATATTTTGATAAATCCACTTTTTATCTACTCATTTTATAAAATCTACAAAAAATAATAATTACCATATATAAGTGTATGTTTAATAGTGTTGAAATTATTTTTTAAGTTCTAATATTATTAGTTGTGGATGAATATGTAGATAAAAAGTGGGTTGCAAGTTGTGGGTCCTATGAAATGTATAGATAAAAAGTATGTTTGACCAATTTGATCAACTGAAATTATAATTTGAGCAGCACCAAACATGTGCTTAAGAGCTTTTTTGAGAAAGTTTTTTAGTAAATTTTAATAAAATATTAATGAAATGTGTAGTTAAAAAATTAATAAAAATTGTGGGTCTAATGAAATATGTAAATGAAATTAATTGTTAACTTTGACTACAATTTTTTAGTTAAGTGCTTATCAGTACTTATAAATTGATCAAACATTATTTTTATCCACATATTTCATAAGATTTATAATTTTTATCTATTTTTTATATTTTGGGCATGTTCGGTGTAGTTTTTTTTGGGAAAAATGGGGTTTTTTTGGGTATTTTATTAACTTTTCAAATTTTTTGGTAGAGTAAAAAGGTTGAAAAGTCAAAAATTGTATGCAAAAAAATGATTTTTTTTGAAAAAAAATGACTACCGAACATGCCATTTATAAAACTAACTCCTTATAATTTACAAAAACTTTTATCAAACAAACACTTAATCTGGACAAGCATTAAGAGCGTGTTCGGTAGAGTTTTTTCTCCAAAAAAATCTATTTTTTTGCTTATAATTTTTGACTTTTCAACCTTTTTTACATTACAAAAAAGTTCAAAAGTCAAAAAATAACCAAAAAAATCTATTTTTTTCCCAAAAAAAACTCTACCGAACTAGCACTAATTAAATTTTTCAAGCTCGAATGCAGCTGAGTGTTGAAACATGAAAGTAGCATCTTCATTGCAAAGAATATGTATGGCAGTACAACATATTCGTCCGAGACTGTACGGAATGACAATATTTTATACTGATCCAACTAACAAAAGTTGGAACAGTGATTTGCTTTTCTTTTGAGCGTAATTAATCTTCAGAGTTTCTATCCATCTTCCTCACTAAGTCTTGGTCTTCCTCCCCATTCTCCGACACTACTCGCCGGTCGTCTCTGTTTCCCGTTCTCTTTCTGACCGGAAAATTTAGCTGCTGATTTCAAATACGAACTATGATCGATGCGTTGCAACATGATCATGCGTGTGATTATCATTTTGCTGGATCTAATTAATATGGTAATTAAGTTCTAGCCTCATCTTTTTCTTTTTCTTTAATTATTATTTAGAACCGATTTGATATATGTAGAAGTAGAACCTTAAATGATCTCGATGTAGGTTGCTTTTTCTGACTGTACTAAAAGGTGAATTATTACCTGTTCAGGTGACAGTGAATAGCTTGATCATTGTTAGATGAAGTTGAAATGCATTCTGATTAATTAGACAATAAGTTAGGAGCTCATTCCCATCTAATTAAACCGCTGATACATAGCATTCTTCATCGTTTAATTGCTAAATTGATTGATGCAACGCACCATGGTGCTACATAACACTATTCAAAAATGTATTTTGATCAAGAATAATGCTATTTAGTCCCAGTGGTGTTAAGTTCCAGCCTGTGTATCAGTCGGGTCACTGCCGCATAGATTATTGTTTAACACCACGAGTCCAAATATGTCCTGGGTGCCATATGTATCAGATTTATCTTCCGACTCAAGCCCAAGTGCCAGATATGTTCCTCCTTCAGATTTGAAGTGGCAGGGGGATTATTCAGACGTGGATACGTCAGATTCGGGGTGGCACGGGGATTATTCAGACGTTGATACTTCAGATTTGGGTTGGCAGGATGCATCTGCCCCTCCTTCAGATTTGGGGTGGAAGTGGGATTATTCAGACGTGGATACATATGCCCCTCCTTCAGATTTGGAGTGGCAGGGGGATTTTTCAGACGAGGATACATATGTCCCTCCTTCAGATTTGGAGTGGCAGGGGGGTTATTCAGACGTGGATGCATATGTCCCTCCTTCAGATTTGGAGTGGCAGGGGGAATATTCAGACGTGGATGCATATGTCCCTCCTTCAGATTTGGAGTGGCAGGGGGATTATTCAGACGAGGATGCATATGTCCCTCCTTCAGATTTGGAGTGGCAGGGGGATTATTCAGACGAGGATACATATGTCCCTCCTTCAGATTTGGAGTGGCAGGGGGATTATTCAGACGAGGATACTTCAGATTTGGGGTGGCAGGATGCATGTGCCCCTCCTTCAGATTTGGAGTGGCAGGGGGATTACTCAAACTCAGAAAATGAAGTGTATGATAATGCTGCATGGCTGCAAACCCGGCGGCGGAGTCGGCCATGGAAGAAAACTTTTAAACACCGCACTAAGCAGCTGGATGTGTTCATTGATGAGCCAAGCTTGACATATCACTCTCTTGCACAAAGAAACGCGTTTGATAAAGTTGATTCCGCTATTTTTATCGAACACGTTAAAAATGAGCAGTGCTCAGATGATCAGTCTGAGATAACCTCTGAAGAGAGTTTGGTGGCAGAAGGGAAATGGATAAAGCATTATAACAGTTACCACAGGATACTACTCGTGGGTGAAGGAGACTTCTCTTTCTCTGCTAGCCTGGCCGTGGCTTTTGGTTTTGCTTTTTTCATGATTGCAACTTCTCTCAATTCTCGAGGTAAGTGATTTTGTAAGAATGGCAAAATACCCCGCATTGCTTCTTGGCGTCTCTAATGTAAAATGGTGGGAAATTTTTTCAGATTTTTTGAAGAGAAATTATAAACATGCAATGTCCAACATTGAGAAGCTAAGGAGTAGGGGTTGCATTGTGATGCATGAGATTGATGCTACTAAAATTGCAAATCATCCCTTTCTTGGAGGAAAGACATTTGATCGTGTAATTTTCAACTTTCCCTTTGCTGGATTTTTTAATGAATTATCTCGCGAAGATCAACTTAGGTGAGTTATCATTAATGGTGTTCTTTTTTTTTTTTACTTACGTGTAATTGTACTTCGTTTTAACTACTTCATTTGCAGAAAGCATAGAAGACTCGTGCGTCGATTTCTGAAGAATGCCAAAGAGATGATGAGTGAAAATGGTGAAATACACATATCCCACAAGACGAATAATTTCCATATAGAATGGAATTTGGAATCTATAGCTTCTTCACACGGACTTAAACTGATTGAAGCAGTGAAATTCAATCAGTATGATTATCCAGGTTATAACACCAAGTGTGGATTTGGGGGTAACAATAATTTCAATTGTTACCCTAGCCGAACCTACAAGTTTGGACTTAAAAAGGGCTCGAATTCAAAATGTTAAAGTTTTAATTACTCGATGGTGTTGCGTAAATCTTAATATATTCCATCGGGCTTCAAAAGATTTAATTTGGTGTTGTTTTCTACATTGATCCAATGTATTGAAAGTTGATGACCCATTTTAAATTAGCTTCATAATATCCCTTACATATTCTTCGGACATAAACTTTACAATAATTTTACTTATCGCTACAAGTGATGATCGTGTAATCCATTGCAATTGATTGATACTACATAAATGTATTGTCTTTTTAAACTAATCAATTGTAGTAAACTTCACTATCACGTAGACAAGTGATCATTATAAGTGAGTGATAAATAGCACTATTCTAAACTTTAGCTTTCATTTCTAAAATGTGAAAAAAAAAAAAATTAAAAAAATTGCAAGATATCTCCAATGTTTGTAGTTGATGGCACTTTGAATATCCCCTTTGGTTTGGAGTTCAAGTTATCAAACTTCTATTTTCAGGGCAATTTTATCGTCTTTCTTTATTTTTGTGCAAAAATTAGTACTTTCTCCATCCTATAAAGATAGACTGACTCATATTTTCACATAGGATAAGAAAATTTAGTTATTATAATTAGAACAATAAAATTTACTTATATTTTTTTAATATACATTAATATAATAGTAGATCATATTTGTTGATAACAAGACACATTAAATATGGACATATTAGAAAGTGGCATATAATTTGGGACCGATAAATAAGGAAAGTAAGCATATTTTTATGGCACGAATGAAGTATTAAATTTTAATAAAGATAAGTTTACTTTCACTTAATGAGCAAAAGAACTAAATATAAAAATGGAAAGTAAATACATGGAAAATTAAAAAATGGAAAATGAAAATTTAAAATGGGCATTTCATCGTACCAATTGAAAAATAGAATAATTAAACAAATACTCCTAAAATCAGGGATATTTTAAAAAATTATGTTAGAACTAATTAAAATAATAAATATGGTTATAAAAATAACATATCCGATTATAAAGCATTAAACACTGCATTATGCATTAATAATTACCTATATGACACTAGCCAAAAAATGGGAGATCTTGAGCTCCACATCAATAAAGACCTATGACACCAAATTAAAAGATAGGAAGGAATCCATCATTCTAAGATACATTATTAGAGAAATTCGGGCAACACATCATTTGCCTGACTACCACGTGTCGGCAGTCGGACAATTAAATCCTCCCTCCCTCTTTTATTATTGCTATTGCCTGTTCCCCTTTCCTTTTTGAATTGTGGCTGCTCCCATCCCATTCCATCCACCTTTTTAAACCACCACTTTTCAAACACAAAATACACGATTATTTTGTTTCATAATATTGCTCTGTTAGATTAATTGTTGTATTTTCTATTGTGTAGATTTATTGGTTTGATTATTTCAGAATGGTCATGGATTGTTGTTTGAGAGTGATGATAATGTATATTAATTTTTTGCCTAAATTTATTCTCTATTATTTATTCAATTATAAATCTATGATAACATCGTCAACCTTCAACCATAAATCTACGTTAACACCATCAACCTTAGTAGTCTACGTGTCATCGTTAAATATTACGTGATATAGACGTGTATTTTTTTCGTCATGTCAAAAATTCTGTTTTTTTTAAAAAGAAAAATCAAATGGTCCGACAAGGAAAATTACTCTTGACTAAAAAAAACAAAACAAAACAAAAAAGAGGAATTTTTTTTTTTTTTTTAGATAAGAGCAAATTTATGAAGTGGCAAAATAATAAAGGACATATATGCTACGTGGCATTTAATGGTGACATGTAGACTATTAAGATTGATGATGTTAACCGAATAATTTTTACTGTAAAAATATCAAAATTCAGTGACTAATAGTGTAACAAAACAACTTAAGTAATAATTTTAATTTTTTTTAGAAATTTCAGTAATCATTGCTGAAATTAACCTTACAACATAACATTTCTAGACAATTAAACTTTGATGAGACTAGCTGCAAATAGGAAAGCATAAAACTAAATCCTTGGAGAAATAAAGGAAATTTTGAAGAGCTCTTGTTCTTTTTAATTTATAGATGGACCCCACCAAGCATTAATGATGTATGCCTCAAATGACGGATTCGTTGATTTCTAGTCTTTTAATTTGGGTAATTATTGGCTGGCCCAAAGATTCCCCATTGTTTCCGGGATTATAAATTAAAATTGATTTATTTTAGTCGATTTTTTTTTTTACTTTTTAACTTATTTTTAATACTAGTATGTAAAACGTACATTGCACGTGATTTAATAATAGTGTTGTGAGATATATGTTTATTCAAATATTTAAATAATTATAACTTAATTTAATAATGCATTAAAATACAAAAATTTGACATTAGAAAATACGGTAAAATATAATATTTGTTGTTGTATTCAAATAAAGTACTTTCTACAATTGTGTGGTCAGTATTGAACATCTATTTTTTAAAGTCTGTAATATAGTCAAATAATATCAATTAAAGAACACAAACAAAAAGAATAAAAAATAGTGTACATAAGTTCTTAAATATATTGAGCACTTAAATCTATTGAATTTTCTTGCTTTATGAGATGACAAATGACTTATAACAAATCTTTGTAATTTAATATAGCTCTCCAACTATGAAGATGTTTTAACTCAAAATATCACATGCAATTTGAGCTCGTAGCACCTCAAGTTAGGTAGATTTATCAATTAGTATATAAAATAAAACAAAATAACATTTACATTAGAAATTGACAAAATTAAACATTCTCATTTGCACAATTCAGTGCCCAGATGTCTTCACATGAACTTATCCAAATTGTAATGGAGAAATAAAGTAATATTATCAAAAGTAAATATTCTAGCGATTTTAGCGTCTTATTCACGTTGGAGCATAAATAGTTAAGAAAAATTAGTTTAAGCAAAATAGATAACAATTCAATTCAAAAGCATACAAATGAATAGTAAAAATAAGATACGTATCAATAGTGGATTGAAACCATTATTGAAGTTAGCCCACACAATTTTTTTCGTCTAGAAAATATGAAGCTGCAAGTCAATTAGATATGTAAACAATAAACAAATACGCATGAGCGTGCACAATAATTAAAAAATACACCGTAGCCTTTATAGTCTAACACAAATTATTATTATTTTTTTAAAAAAAGAAGAGCATTGAGAGAGGATTATTCACATTAACTAACAAAAACTACAATTATAAATACAAATCTTCAAATGAAATCTTTATGGACATCACAAACTATATAATTACCGTGAAATAAACAACCTTAAACTTTAAATTAGGCCTCAAATAAGTTGAATAAATTGTTGGTGAAATGTCAATTACTATTAATCTTGTAACTGAACAAATTCGTTCTCACAATTCAAAGAAAATATTTTCAAAATCCAGTAATTAAATATAATAAATAGAGATTTAGCTTTTTCAACTTCTAAAGACTATGTGATTGTAAATGTTAAATTCGGAGTTCAATTATAACATCAACTCAATGACAATTTAGAAAATATAAAATATTAATGAGGACATATTTGTCCAAAAATATTTCTCCCTTTAAGTTTTTTTTAGATTAGTATAGATATAGATAAAATAATTATGGGCCCGTTTGACAGAGATTATAAACTAGTTTATAAACTAATTTTTAGTTTATTTGACCAAAATTAGTTTATTTGAGTTGAAATTGTTGACTTTTCATGTTAAAAGTGGATTGAAAAGTCAAAAATTACGGCTGAAAAAAACTAAAATGAGTTTTTAAACTTTGTCAAACAAGCTCTATATTACTCTAATCAACAAAATGTCATTTTAAAGTAGAAAAATCAAATAATTTATCATTTTACGTTAAAGTAGTTTAAAAAGTCAACAATTTTAATTCAAATAAATCAATATTGATTTATAAGTTGATTTAAAATCTCTGTCAAATAGGTGTATAGTGTCATTTGTAATTATTGATGTGGGACCAAAGATATCTTTTTTTTTTTTTTTGGTAGCATATGCATAAGTAGTGCTATACTTTTCCAAATCATTTTATATATTAATGTAATTTTCAATTTTCAATTTTTATATGAATGCATTTGTCTAATTATCCCATTTAAAATCTTCCCAAGGAAGCTAAGCATAAAGGCTACTAAAAGTAAGCAAAAATATCATACAATCAAATCAGTCGCGCCCAAAATTATCTTCACATTATCTTGATACTAACCACTTAAAAGTTAAACAGTATCACTTGCACATACTGTTCTAAAAAGTTCGCAAAGGCTCCGCCTAGATTTGAAGCTCGACCTCTACGCCTAACCACGCATCACGCATCACCCTCGCCTTGTCCTTATCTTGCTCTCGCCTAGGACTCCCCTAGGCCCGAAAAAATTGAAGCTCGGCCTCCATGCCTAACCACGCTTTACGCTTTTTAGAACATTGCTTGCACATGACTTGTTCGTTATTCTAATTTCTAACAAACGCCATTCTTTTTTCGAACCATATTACCACTAAAAAAAAGCCATATTCTCATCTCCTACATCACTGACCCCAATACACCTACCCACTGTATGTATTTTCCCCCACCCTATGTTAGCAAAAGTGTAGGCTCGTGTATAGCACGTGTTGTTCGTTATTCTAATTTCTAACAAACGCCATTCTTTTTTCGAACCATATTACCACTAAAAAAAAGCCATATTCTCATCTCCTACATCACTGACCCCAATACACCTACCCACTGTATGTATTTTCCCCCACCCTATGTTAGCAAAAGTGTAGGCTCGTGTATCGCACGTGTTGTAGTTCAAATTGTGTTTGTAATAGAAAAAATTACACTTGCAATTCTCAACCTTTTTGGATTCCGGTACTTTTATCTTCATTCTTTATTTTTTGGCATAATTATCCTTCCGTTTCGTTTATTGACGGCCAACGTCCTTAGTTACAAAATCCGTCCAACTTTGACTTTAAATTTACATAAAAATATGTATTTACTCTTCACATTAAATAAAGAAAATTACAGTCTACGTCATCAACTTTTGGAGTTTTAGTACTTTTATCCTAATTTTTTTTTGGCACGCTTATTTTCAATGTTTTTTTACTTGCGACTTTTGTCTCTACAGACGGAATATGTCTAAAAATATATTAAGTTGATATAAAAGACATATTTTACTCTCAATTAAATAAGCAAAACAAATAAATTTAATACAAAGAAAAGATAAATAAATTTTTACTTCATCTTTTTCAAACGAGGGCTTACGAGCCGACTTCAAATAAACGATGCCATGACGAGGACTAACGAGCCAACCTCAAAGAGACGAAAATTTATAACTAGCCTCGAAAGATAGCTAATACGACAAGATTTACTGAAATTTCCACAACATCACTTGTAACGTGAACTAAATCAATCTGAATAGCGTCACAAATTTCAAAACACAAACATGCACTGCATAATGGAGAACCATCGCCCCTTCCAAATGCTCATAATAATAGAATAAATTGAACTTGTAACAATAGAATAATAGATGGAATTTTCCACATTATGCTGCAAAAAACAATACGAATGATGCATGAATTATATAGGGTGGAGTGGGCTCGTCTAACTATATGCAAGCAAATAATGTATTGACAATAATAAAATAACGATATAGCAGGTATTGTTGTAATTATGTTTTATCAGTAATAACAAAACACTCGTAAGATACTAATATAACACTACTCTCTTAAGTCCGAGCGAAGTCAAACTTAATCCGAGTGGTTCACTTATTTTGCAAAGTGACAGGTAACTTATTTCTTGAATCATTCTTTTTTTTGTCTAATTTTGTAAGGCAACATGCTTCGACGGTTGCCACTTGCCATTGACCTTTTAATGAATTTTAACTTCATTTACCTCGTCCACACATTTTTCTTTTCACTTCTTGTTCATTTGGTAATTTATGTCTTTCGCAAAATTTTAAATCTGCTTGAAAATCAATCTGACTATAACTAAAAAGTTATTCCTAAAGAATCACCGTAGAATCCTAAATGTACCATACAAACAGTTGTACATATCGAAATCTTCCTAAGGAAGCAAATTAAACCGAGTCAGTTATTCCATCAACACTATTCACTTCACAGGCAATGAAAAGTCATTTCGAAATTATTGCATAAAGAGACACCTTCCTCATGCAGGTTTCCACGGGCAGGAAATGTTGTCTCATGTTATTAGGCAAGTCTTTGTTCTCGCAAAGTAGAATAATGAGGTTCACTATTTGTATAGTAATTATCCTTCAATTTGAATTCGTGTACTTTTTCCAATGGCAAGGCGTAAGCCTCACTGTAAATTAAAAATTTATTCAAATAGAAAATAAGCTCATAATAAATCATAAACAATTTTCAAAATTCATAATAGAAACAGAACAATTGAAGAGTGCAACTAAGAAGCACGGACACTCTACCAGCACTAGCGTGTCGGTGTCCGACACGTGTCAAACATGTTGCCGGTTACTTGTTTAGGATTTAGAAAAAGTAGGTAAATCCTTATGAGCCGGTCAAAATTTCAAATGGGCCAATTATTTGTTGGTTAATATTAAAATTGGTCAATCATTTTTTTTTAGAATCAGCCACCTTGAGGCATTTTTTGCTCGCCTTATTTTGAGGTGGGCCTCAACGCAAGCCTCTCAATTTAATTTTTTTTAACCATGCTTTTTCCCTTCTCATTGTATTGGTTCTCATCAATGTGTAATGGTTTATAGGTCGTCACTTGCGCATATGCTTTTGTTGTTTAATTAGTACGTCATTTGAATTAAAGCTATGTGTGTATAATTGATACTTTATGCAACTCTTTACTAAAAACATTGGCACCGTCCATTCGTGAATTATGGCATCTAACTTTTCATGATTGATGCAAATCACTAAAATGAAAGAGGCAAATCACCAAAATGAAAGGGGTATGCGATATGCATTTATGCACCTGATACTAAATGTTGAATTTTCCTTTATTTGCTGTTATAATGATGAGATGCTAAAATCACTTGCATCCTGTGGATATTGTCGACTATTTGTACTAATTAAAACCACTTGGTTTTGAGAGGACATTATATTAAAATGGACCTTGTTGTCTATAGCTCAATTAAATGTTTACTCCAAGAGTCCAAGTCATGTTGAGAATCGATGCAAATTAAAGATGCAGAAATGGATTTTATTATCTCTGCTGTCAGTCAGGTAAAGAAAGACAGCCGATGTTCTAAGCTCTTGGTAGTATGGTATCCAATACAAATAGAGCTGCATTTTATTTTTTTGCTCGCATGCAATGCAGGTAATTTTCTTTATGCTTTCATGGCCCATTTTTAGCTACTTGCAGGTTACACAGGGAACTTCTACATGGATTTTTTAGGAATGCATGTGGCATGTTGCAGAAGAATGGTGAAATACATGTTAGCCACAAAACAACACGTCCATACAGCGAATGGAAAATTAAGGATCTTGCAGCTGAGAATTCTTTGATGTTTATTGAATGCTCTGATTTCAAAATTGAAGACTATCCAGGTTACAAACATAAAAGAGGCCACGGTTCCAGATGTGACGAGCCATTTTCGTTGGGCAAGTGCAGTACTTTCAAGTTTACGTTTCAAGAGATTCCTGTCCTCACAGAACAGCACTCAACATCATTTGATAGACAGCTTCCATTATGTCAGTTTACACACATGAATGATGTCCCTTTGTACACTGGACTAACATCACAAGCCCACATTGGAAATGAATGCAGTAGAATATTTGGCAGATATCTTGATCACGTGCAGGAAACATTTGGAAGGACTAGTTATGTTGTTCATGGTTCGCTTAATGATGCTCTGAGGCTCGGCTTTGAACAATACATGCGTGAAGGTCATGGAAGACCCTTGAGCGGTTACATTGATATTTTGGAAGAGCTTCACCATCTTAGCATTTTGAGATCACAATGGTTGATACGGAAGCTATCAGTTCTTGATATGCAACAATGAGGAAGCTGTACAGTAGTTTTTTAGTCGTTAGGAAGTCTGTAGACGTATGGAAATGTGAAGCAGGGGCTATGATATGGAGGCTTCGTGTGATTGTATATGTACTAATGGAAAATGGTTGGATTTTGGGTCGGTTAGTGAGCTATATTCTCCTAAAGGACATTTAAAATTCTACGAGTTTTGTAATATTAATTGTTTGCCACTTTACTAGCATATTTCTAGATCGAATTCTTGATAAACACTTTTCATTTCTTTTGTAAATTTTTTGGGTGTTTTCGAAAATGCATTTTGAAATGGGTCCAAACACGTTTTTCCTATTCTGAAAAACTGAAAATTGAAAACGGCTAGAAAATAGTAAAGAGAATAAAATAAGGGGCATATTTGTCATAAGGACTAATTTTTCACCAAAACACATAGGTTAGAAATTGTTTATCAAAAAATAAACATTAGGGACCAATTAGTTTGTTAAAGATTAAAAACTAGTTTCTTGAACAGTTTTTCAATTGTTTTTCAACTTTGGCCCACAATGTTAGCTTTCTTACAGCCAAAGCATAAATTGAGAAGCCTAAATTCTGAAACTGCCCCTGATTGTATATGTATATGTATTCGTTTGTCTTCACACATTTTCCAGCCAATTAACTTGGGTGAGGCTGAAATTAGTAAAGATAGGGTCTTTTTGGTCATTGTAGTTTCTTCCTCTTCACGTGACACTGTAGTCAATTGGTCAAAACAAAAAAAAAACCAAAAACTAGTTTTTAGCCTCCGTTTGGTATAGATTATAACCCATGGTTTATGGTTTATTCGACTATTCTTGGTCGAAAAAATGCTACAACAGATAAGTAAAAAATTTTGGTAAATAAACTGTTTTGGTTAAATAAACTATTTTGGTCAAATAAATGGGTTTATAATCTATACCAAACGAAGTTTTAATCTTTAAAAGTTCCTATCTATCTTCCTCACTAAGTCTTCCTCCCCATTCTCCAGTACTCGCCAGTCGTCTCTGTTTCCCATTCTGTATCTCACTAAGTATCGGTACTCGCCAGTCGTCTCTGTTTCCTATTCTCTATCTCACTAAGTATCGGTCTTCCTCCCCATTCTCCGTCAGTACTCGCCAGTCGTCTCTGTTCCAGCCTATGTATCAGTCGGGTCACTGCCGTATAGCTAGATTAGTGTTTAACACCACGAGTCCAAATATGTCCCGGGTGCCATATGTATCAGATTTATCTTCCCACTCGAGCCCAAGTGCCACATATGTCCCTCCTTCAGATTTGGAGTGGCAGGGGGATTATTCAGACGTGGATACTTCAGATTTGGGGTGGCAGGATGCATATGCCCCTACTTCAGATTTGGGGTGGCAGTGGGATTATTCTGACATGGATACATATTCCCCTCCTTCAGATTTGGAGTGGCAGTGGGATTACTCAAACTCAGAAAATGAAGTGGATGGTAATGCTGCATGGCTGCAACCACACCGGCGGAGTCGTGCATGGAAGAAAACTTTCAAACACCACACTAAGAAGCTGGATGTGTTAATTGATGAGCCTAGCTTGACATATCACTCTCTTGCACAAAGAAACGCGTTTGATATAGTTGATTCGGCTGTTTTTATCGAACATGATAAAAATGAGCAATGCTCAGACGATCAGTCTGAGATAACATCTGAAGAGAGTTTGGTGGCAGAAGGGAAATGGATAAATCATTATAACAGTTACCACAGGATACTACTCGTGGGTGAAGGAGACTTCTCTTTCTCTGCTAGCCTGGCCGTGGCTTTTGGTTTTGCTTTTTTCATGATTGCAACTTCTCTCGATTCTCGAGGTAAGTGATTTTGTAAGGATGGCAAAATACCCCGCAATGCTTCTTGGCGTCTCTAATGTAAAATGGTGGGAAATTTTTTCAGATTTTTTGAAGAAAAATTATAAACATGCAATGTCCAACATTGAGAAGCTAAGGAGTAGGGGTTGCATTGTGATGCATGAGATTGATGCTACTAAAATTGCTAATCATCATTTTCTTGGAGGAAAGACATTTGATCGTGTAATTTTCAACTTTCCCTTTGCTGGATTTTTTAAGGAATTATCTCGCGAGGATCAACTTAGGTGAGTTATCATTAATGGTGTTTGTTTTTTTACTTACGTGTAATTGCACTTATTCGTTTTAACTACTTCACTTGCAGAAAACACAGAAGACTCGTGCGTCGGTTTCTGAAGAATGCCAAAGAGATGATGAGTGAAAATGGTGAAATACACATATCTCACAAGACGAATAATTTCCATATAGAATGGAATTTGGAATTTGTGGCTTCTTCACAAGGACTTAAACTGATTGAAGCAGTAGAATTCAATAAGTATGATTATCCAGGTTATAACACCAAGTGTGGATTTGGGGGTAACAATAATTTCAATTGTTACCCTAGCCGAACCTACAAGTTTGGACTTAAAAAGGGCTTGAATTTAGAATGTTAAAGTTTTAATTACTTGATGATGTTGATGATGTTGTGTAAATCTTAATATATTCCATCAGGCTTCAAAAGATTTAATTTTGGTGTTGTTTTCTACATTGGTCCCTACATATCAATGTGTTGGGTGTTCACATATACTTCTAAACATGCATCAATTATCAATCACACAAAGTAATACTGAAAACATGTAAAGAAAAGATCAAGAACACAAGATTTATTTTGCCGGTTAGGCAGGCAGTTCGACAAATGTCTACTCTGCCTTTGAGGCTCCCAAATGGGATTACGGCCTCTCTGCACTAAGAGAAATAAACCCGTGTTCAATATACAAAGGAGATCAACCCTTCGACTGAAACCACACACTTCACCTCCAAAGATTACAACGCTAACTTATCCACAGAAATTGCCCCAAGTTACTGTTCACACATCTGAACAGAATACTAACATTCCTTACGTTTTTCACTCAATGAAAATGTTAAAGATGAAAGGGGAAGAAAAGGAGAAGAATCAGATAGCGCAGTCGAAGAACAAACAGTATCAAAAGTACTGAAGATGGGGACTTCTTTTATACACACAATCAATGGATCAGATTTGCTCCTGGTGATCTAATGGTCTAGCAAGTGTCAGTGGAGTTTAAGTTGTCATTTGAGAGAAAACGCATTTCCAAGAAAAATGCAACTTTAGTTGATACAACCACTTACAAACTCTTGTGGATAATCACTTGTAGAAGTCATATATACTTCTACAAGATTTTCAGAAACTTCAGCAACATTTCCCTGTTTTGAAGCTTTTTCTTTTAACTCATTTTTTCATTTGTAACAATCTTTTATGAAATGACCAGTCTTACCACATCCATAACACTTCCTACCCTTTGCCCTGGACTTGGAACTAGACTTGGATTTATATCTATCCTTTTTACTGGGCTTATCTTGCTAATAGTCCCTAGTGCTACTCCTCCCTCTGGCAGTTAACCGCTCACCATCAATTTTTGTGGACTTTAACTCTAACTCTCTACTCTTAAGAGAATTAACAACTATCTCAGGGGTTAGAACATCTCTTCCATATTTGATAATATTTTTTTTTTATCTCTCTAGCAGATTCAGGAAGAGAATTTAGGAGAATAATGGCTTTGTAATCATCAAGAACTTTATTCCCAGTATTTTCAATATCTTGGACAATCTTATTGAACATGTCAAGACTCTCATCAAGATCCTTTGAGGAATCAATTTAAAAAAAAAAACAATTGTTCTAAAAGAAACATTTTATTTGATAGAGACTTGATCAAATAAAGTTAGTAAGTTTGTCCCACAGAGCTTTAGCAGAAAGTAATTTTTCTACCTTTCTAAGCACAGAGTCAGAGAGGTGTAGAATAATGGATGTATATGCAAGTTCATCAGCTTCATCTTTTTGATCCTCAGTATAAGAATTATGATATTTTCCATCTAAAGCTCTGGCAACTTTCTGTTGCACTAATATGGCTTCCATTTTTTGTTGCCAAATTGGAAAGTCACCTTTTCTATTAAAAAGTTCCAATTGGAATTTTGTGGAAGTCATATTGGTTTGACAAAAATTCAAGAAAACTAGATAATACAACTTAACACAAAAGTCAGGAAAGTTTTCATATTATCAGATGAAAGATAACAAAGAACCATATGCAATAAAGAAGATGAATGAACCACCGAAGGACAATTGTGAACTCCAAGAGAGCACAAACATGAAAGTCCAGCAATTTCCTCCTAACTCTATAGAATAAGAACCATACCCCAGATGCAGATGCTTGAGGAGTAATAGACAGATTTACTGATAATTTCTCAATTAGTGTATGTAACTACACAAGTGTACAAACACAGAAAAAATAGAATTAAACCAAGAAATCAAACAGCACAAAGATTTATATATGTTATGAAAAATGAGTTTAAACATAACAAATCTTTCAGCGAGAAAGAGATACAACTAATTTGCCCTAGGGTTTTTCCCAGAGCTCTGATACCACTGTTGGGTGTTCACATATACTTCCAAATATGCATCAATTATCAATCACACAAAGTAATACTGAAAACATGTAAAGAAAAGATCAAGAACACAAGATTTGTTTTGCCGGTTAGGCAAGCAGTTCGTCAAATGTCTACTCTGCTTTTGAGGCTCCCAAATGGGATTACGGCCTCTCTGCACTATGAAAAATAAACCAGTGTTCAATAAACAAAGGAGATCAACCATCCGACTGAAACCACACACTTCATCCACAAAGATTACAATGCTAACTTCTCCACGAAAATTGCCCCAAGTTACTGTTCACACATCTCAACAGAATACCAGCATTCCTTACGTTTTTCACTCAAAGAAAATGTTAGAAATGAAAGGGGAAGAAAAGGAGAAGAATCAGATAGCGCAGCCGAAGAACAAACAGTATCAAAAGTACCCTCGAATTTGAAGAGGGGGACTTCTTTTATATCCACAATCAATGGATCAGATTTGCTCCTGGTGATCCAATGGTCCAGCAAGTGTCAGCGGAGTTTAAGTTGTCATTTGAGAGAAAACGCATTTCCAAGAAAAATGCAACTTTAGTTGATACAAAAATATCAACACAATAAATAGCTAGGAAGCCAAATTAAAAGATTGGAAAGAATTTGCATTCTAGGATATATTATTAGTGTTTGGTGGTGGTCCATCCATGAATTAAAAAGAACAAGAGTTTTTGAATTTTTTTCCTTTATTTCTCTGTGTTTAATTTTTTGTTTAGTTATTTCTTTTCTTTTTGTTGCTAATCTCATCAAAATTTATTTATTTAAAAATGTCATATTTTTTGTGTAGGTAAATTAAAATTCTACATTAAAAAATGATATGTTGTATCACTTTTTAATCGAAAGATACGAACCATTAAACTAACATTTTTAATAAAAATATTTGATTAAGCCTACATTGTGTTTTAAATTTTTTTTAAACTAATACTTAGCTATTGCTATGATTTTATATTTTATATTTTTGTGTTAAACATGAATCAAGTTCTAGATTAAAAAGTTGCATGTTGTTGACTTTTCAATTAAAATGCATTATTGGCTAAGCTTGCAATGTTTTATAAGAACCTTTAAACTAATATTTAAATATTTAATATTTTATTTGTTGTGTTGGATGTCAACTTTTGTTTCAATTTAAAAAGTCACATGTGTAAATTGACTTTTTTGACTAATCTTTTTGAATAAGTTTACAATGTGTTTATAAGAACTTATTAAATTAATTTTTAGCTATATTTTTCCTTTTGTAGAGGTTAAATAAGGTTTTACATTAGAAAGTGACAAGAAATGTCACTTTTAATTAAAAGGTCACATACTTCCTTCTTTTTTCACAAAACATCATTAAATATGCTTACAATGTGCTTTATAAGATCTTTTTCAACTAATATTTATATTTTATTTTATTTTATTTTTGTGTTGGCTGTGAATTAAAGTTTTGTAATAAAAAAAATGATATGCTATATCACTTTTTAATTAAAATATTACATATTGTGTAATACACTAATTTGACAACTTCAAATAGAAATATTTGGCTAAACTTACAATGTGTTCATAAAAACTTCTTAAATTAATATGTAAATTGTACTATTAATTTTGTGTGTGTTAAATTTGAATTAAGGTTATTTAAGAAGTTTATATATACACTTTAGCCAAAGATTTATATTTGAACATGTCAAATTAGTGAATTATACAGTGTGTGATATTTTAATTAAAAAGTACATAACATGACACTTTCTATTATACAACATTAATTCACATTGTAAGCTTAGTCAATGATGTTTGTGTTTGTGATTATGCGTGTAAGCAGATTGTAAGTTTAGCCAAAAATGTTTTGTTAAAAAAATAAATAAATTATACAGTACGTGACCTCTTTTAATTAAAAGTGACACATCTTATCACTTTCATATAAGCACATTTTAAGCAAGTTTGTCGTTAGTGACTAATATACGGATACTAGTATCAATCAGAAGCTGGTTTTCTAACACAACTTAAAGATACTAGAAACCTTCAGACTTGAATCACAAATAGAATCACATGTTCTGTGTTCTTTAAAAAGGATACTAGAGTCTTTTAAAAAAATGGTTTTCTATTACAGCTTGATGCTACTAAAAGCCTTCAGCAGACCTGAAGCAAAGATTGAAAAAAAAAAATTTACCAAAAATTTAAGAGTCGTCACAGTAGAATCCTAAATTAATAACCGTATGGAGTTTCTCCTCTACTCGGCCAAAAAAACACATATACGTCTATCTTCATTTGATTCTAAAAATTAATTTTTTTTCCATCATATTTTGATCAAATTCAATCACCTCAAATCAAATTCTTAAATTCACCTTCTTCTTCATCTGCTACATCATTCTCAAAATTGATTTTTCTCCATCATATCTCATATGTTCTTCGTATTCTTTCTCCTCAAATCAAATTCTCAAATCCACTTTCTTCATCATCTACAACGTATTTGATTGCCATTAATTTGAATCGTAACCTACTGTAGAATCCACTTCAAAAAAGCGATATATACTAGTATACCGTACAAACAGTCGTACCCATCGAAATCTTCCTAAGGAAGCAAGTTAAACCGAGTCAGTTATTCCATCAACACTATTCACTTCACAAAGCAATAAAAATTCATTTCGAATTAGCATAAAGAACACCTTTTCTGCTTTTCATCTCCTTCTCTTCATCAAGACCCATCAATGGCAGTGGTCAATGATTATAGAACTAGTAAACAAGAAAAAATAGCAATGGAAGAGGGATTGATCAAGCATTATTCATCCTTTCATCGAATACTATTAGTGGGTGAAGGAGATTTCTCATTTTCTCTGTGTTAGGCTGAGGCTTTTCGCTCTGCTTCCAACATTGTAGCTTCGTCTCTCGACTCCTATGGTTTGATCGTGCCATTATTTAAACTTGGTTATTCTTCATTTATGCTTATTTCTTGGGTACACACAGAAAGAAAGACGAGGGTTGAATGAATTTATGCTTGTTTACGTGCATAATGATGTTATTTTGTGTTGTAAAGGTGATAGTTTCGCTTGCAGTGTTTGTTTTTATTTTTAACCACTCGGGTAGGGTTCAGAGGGTCGAAATATGGTTTGTTCATTTGAAATCGCATTATGCTCTTGAGTTGAATATATGTTATTATGTGTACTTTGAAATATTTAAGTATAAATCTAACGTTTCAATATTGTTCTTTTCATCTTTTGTCTTTGTTGTTTTATCTGTGATGATGGCCTGAGTTATAAGCATATCAAAGTTCAAACTAATGTTTATGGTCATTAATTTCAGGGCCATTTACTTCCGGATGTTGTTAATATTGAATTTTTGTTTTCTTGTAGTTATCATACAAGTAGAACTTTCAGGGCCATATGGCCTTTAGAAAACAATTTTTATTGGCTGTTTCGATGTTTGGAAGAAATTTCAAAATCATGGATCGTGCCCGTTTGGTGTAGTTTATAAACTGGTTTATTTGACTAAAAAATTTGCCTTCACAGCATGAAATTGTTGGCCATTTTTGGTCAAATAAACCATTTTTTTGTTGAAAAACTGGTTTATAATCTATATCAAACAAATATGGTTTTCTGAATGAATTTGGATTTGCTGCACGAATCATTTTTCACTTATATGTTTGTTTCATTGCTACATCTACCGAAAGATCTAATAAAAAAAAAAATATTAATAATGGAATACATTTGTTTCACATATTCTAATTTTGAAGATCCCACACATTTCAATACTTTCGACGAGGCCTTCTATGGACACCCATACACAAGCAAACACAATGCAGCTTAGGTTAGTTGGTTTCTTTGTGATTAATGCCTTTTTAACATGTTTAAGTCATTCCGCTAAGTTGATCCCATTTCTCATGCTCAATTCTTTGTTTTGTTTTTCTTTCTTGTGCTATCTTATGTCTAAGGATTTTTTTTTGGAACAGATGAATTGATCACGAAGTACAAGAAGGCGAACTCAAAACTAGATCGTTTGAAAAACATGGGGGTTTCCATTTTACATGGAGTGGATGCGACCAAGATGAAGCATCGTTCAGTTCTTGGAAAACAAAAAATCAACGGAATTATTTTCAACCTTCCTCATGCATGGAAATTGCCCCATGTTATTAGGCAAGTCTTTGTTCTTGCAAAGTAGAATAATGAGGTTCACTATTTGTATCATAATTCTCCTTCAATTTTAATTCGTGTACTTTTTCCCATGGCAAGGCGTAAGCCTTACTGCAAATTAAAAAATTATTCAAGTACAAAATAAGCTCTCATAATAAATCATAAACAATCTTCAAAATTCATAATAGAAATACAACAATTGAAGAGTGCAAATAAACAAAAGAAAAATCTTTCAAATAACAATAAGAAACTATATTTTAGTTGGTCAATGAGAAACAATTTTTTAATGTTTTAGTGGGAAGTGGGCTATTCCCAATAAGGTAGATCATTTTTATGTTTTGTGGACCCACACCAAAATAAAAGTTGAGGAACACATACATCACAAGCCTTGAGGTGATGCTGAGGCGTACACCTCCAAAAACTGCCTTAGAACCAGCCACCTTGAGGCGTTTTTTGCTCACCTTATTTTGAGGCAGACATCAAGGCAAGCCTCAATTTAGTTTAATTAAACCTTGCTTTTTCCCTTCTCATTGTATTGGTTCTCATCAATGTGTAATGGTTTATAGTTCGTCACTTGTGCGTGTGCTTTTGTTGTTTAATTAGTACGTCATTCGAATTAAAGCTACATATGTGTGTATGGCGTCATAACTTTTCATGATTGATACTTTATGCTACTCTTTAATAGGAACATTGGCACCGTCCATTCGTGAATTATGGAATCATAACTTTTCATGATTGATGCAAATCACCAAAATGAAAGGGGCAAGGAGTATGCGATATGCATGGATGCACCTTGCATTTATACTAATTAAAGGCACTTGGTTTTGAGAGGACATAAAAATGAACCTTCTTGTCTAAAGCTCAATTATGTGTTTACTCCAAGTCATGTGGAGGATGATTTAAGTTAAAGTGTTTATTATCTCTGCTGTAAGTCAGGTATAGAAAGACAACTGATGTTCTAAGCTCTTGGTAGTGTGGTATCCAATACAAATAGAGCTGCATTTTATTTTTTTGCTCGCATGCAATGCAGACTTGCAGGTTACACAGGAAACTTCTACGTGGATTTTTTAGGAATGCATGTGGCATGTTGCAGAAGAATGGTGAAATACATGTTAGCAACAAATCAACACGTCCATGCAGCGAATGGAAAATTGAGGATCTTGCAGCTGAGAATTCTTTGATGTTGATTTAATGCTCTGATTTCAAAATTGAAGACTATCCTGGTTACAAACATAAAAGAGGCGACGGTTCCAGATGTGACGAGCCATTTTCGTTGGGCAAGTGCAGTACTTTCAAGTTTACGTTTCAAGAGATTCCTGTCTTCACAGAACAGCACTCAACATCATTTGATAGACAGCTTCCATTATGTCAGTTTACACACATGAATGATGTCCCTTTGTACACTGGACTAACATCACAAGCCCACATTGGAAATGAATGCAGTAGAATATTTGGCAGGTATCTTAATCACGTGGAGGAAACATTTGGAAGGACTAGTTATGATGTTCATGTTTCGCTTAATGATGCTCTGAGGCTCGGCTTTGAACAATACATGCGAGAGGTCATGGAAGACCCTTGAGCGGTTACATTGATATTTTGGAAGATTGCGGAGGGTTGGGGGGAGGGAGTTCGATGTAGTGCAGTTTCAAGAGATTTCTGTCCTCCCAGAACAGCAATCAACATTTTATAGTGTTGGAGAATCCCGGTTTTGTTGGAGTTGGAGAATTTGGTTTTTGTTGGCATTATTAATTATATTTTATTTGATATTGAATTGAGCTAACTAAGAGTCAATTATTATCTACTAGGTGAATGGAAACCTTAATGGTATACTTGTATCAATCTATTTATCAGTTTTAGTTATTCTCTAAAACTCTTAGGGTCTGTTTGATTGCACCATTTTTTATGGAAAATGTCACATCTGAGGAAAATATTTTCCTATTTTGGCTGTTTGATACAAGGTGGAAAAGAAAAATGAATTCTAGGGTACAACCACTTTAAGTTTGTTTTTGGCCAATTTCATGTAAAATATTTTCTTAGGGGGGAGGAGGATTTATTTTCTAACTTACATGGAAATTCTTTTCTTTTCTACCTTTGAGCTAATCAAACACACCCTTAGATAAATAAGTGATTGGGTTAATTGCATGTTAAGCATTCTATATGAACTGAGCCCAGATTTCTTTGTCTCAATTTTTGCCGTTTCTTTGTCATGAATAGAAAATGTACAAGTAATCAAATAAATACAAATTAATTTGTATTTATTTGATTCTTTCAGACATTTTCTATTAAATGAAACGACAAATAAGACTCAAAATTGGAATAGTAGATCTGGGCTCATATGAACTAGGTTTCTAAGATAACATATTAAAATATTATCTTTCTTCTTATCTACTTGTATAAAAATATCTAAGTGAAATTATTTTTATATTTAATTCTTGTGATATATCTCATTTTATCTTTTATAAAGCGTATTTAAACTTAAAGATTTTTTCTGTCTTATCTTTGTATAAAATAAATACTAAGTCATTAAGTTTATATAAAAAAAATTTTATGGTGTTCCAAGATTTTTACGGACTTTGAAACCAAAGATATTCAAACATTTAGAGAAAAATCATCTAAATTCACTGTGAGAGACAATGGCATTTCGACAGCAAGATAATAATTGGGTCCTTATTCCAATTTGTGGAGTCTATCCGGATACACTCATTGAATGGGCCAAGATCAAGATCGAAGAACTTGGTTGCATTCTTTGACTAGTTAAAGAAGATTTAAAACAGGAAAATTTTATTGTTCTTGTTAATTAAGTTTATTTTTTGTAAATTGCTAATAAAGTTTTAGATTATGTCTAAAATTATAATTTTAAAAAAAGTTAAGACGTGTGTAACCTGTTCTAAAATAGTAAATTTATTTAACCATGACATGAGGGCCCGTATGTGTTTAGTTATTTCTTTTCTTTTTGTTGCTAATCTCATCAAAATTTATTTATTTAAAAATGTCATATTCTTTGTATAGTTAAATTAAAATTCTACACTAAAAAGTGATATGTTACGTCACTTTTTAATCAAAAGACACGAGCCATTTAAATGAACATTTTTTAATAAAAATATTTGATTAAGCCTACAATTTATTTTAAAAATTTTTAAACTAATATTTAGCTATTATTATGAATTTTTTTTTAATTGTGTGTGTGTGTGTGTGTGTTGGACATGAATCAAGTTCTACATTAAAAAGTCGCATGTTGATCACTTTTCAATTAAAAGGCGTAATTGGCTAAGCTTGCAATGTTTTATAAGAACCTTTAAACTAATATTTAGATATTTCATTTTTTATTTGTTGTGTTGGACGTGAACTTTTGTTTCACTTTAAAAAGTCACATGCTGTGTAAATTGACTTTTTTGACTAATTTTTTAAAATAAGCTTATAATGTGCTTATAAGAATTTATTAAATTAATATTTAGCTATAATTTTTTTTTTGGTGTGTGTAGAGGTTAAATAAGGTTTTAGATTAGAAAGTGACAAGAAGTGTCACTTTTAATTAAAAGGTCACATACTTTTTTTTTTTAACAAAACATTATTAGATATGCTTACAATGTGCTTATAAGAACTTTTTCAACTAATATTTAGATATTATTTTTATTTTATTTTATTTTATTTTTTTGTTGGCTGTGAATTAAAGTTTTGCGATAAAAAGTGATATGCTATGTCAATTTTTAATTAAAATATTACACATTATGTAATACACTAATTTGACAAGTTCAAATAGAAATATTTGGCTAAACTTACAATGTGTTTATAAGAACTTCTTAAAATAATATTCAAATTGTACTATTAATTTTGTGTGTGTTAAATTTGAATTAAGGTTATTTAAGAAGTTTTTATAAACACTTTAGCCTAAGATTTATATTTGAACATGTCAAATTAGTGAATTACACAGTGTGTGATACTTTAATTAAAAAGTGACATATATAACATGATACTTTCTATTGTACAACATTAATTCACATTGTAAGCATTTGTCACCGCTAAAAGATTATTTGTCGTCCTTTTATATGTATAGAGACACTGTCGTCGCTGTATGTCGTTTTAATAGATTAGTCCCACTAGGTTAATAGAGACGACATTATGTCGTCGCTATATCCATTTGAATCTATATCGATGACATTGTCGCTGTTACATTGTCGTATTCTATTTCTCGAAATTAGAGAAATTGTGACGACAAAATCGTCGCAAAGTCGTCGCTGTTATCTTAAATAGTAGCGACGTTGGTATCTTCGCTATGAACTTTTAGATACTATAATTATTAGCGACGACATTCGCTAATGTACATCAATATATTTTATTTTAGCGATACTTTGTCGTCGCTATAAATAATTTAATTTTTTTTAAAATTTATATTTTAAATAATATAAACAATTCTATTATATATATAAAAAATCTACAGATCCTCCAAACTCCTTCAAGTCAATAAAGAAGCTTCGTTACCTTGAAACGTTGGACCTTAAGCAGACTAATGTGATCGAGCTTCCAAAACAAATCTGTCGACTGAAGGAACTGCAGCATCTCTTCGCTAGCAAAAAAGCCGTGAAGAATTTTACAGATTTTGACTCTGTGCAAGGAGTGAAGGCATTTGAAGGGATTGAAAACTTATAAAGTAATCTGCTGACATTGTCTCTTGTGAAGGCAAGCAAAAATGGTAGGATCATACAGGAGTTGAAACATTTGAGCCAACTCAGGAAGCTGGGGCTTACTGGGATTCAGACAGAATTTGGTAGAGACTTGTCTGCATCTATCGAACAGATGGAAAATCTTACAGCTTTGGATGTATGTACAACCACTAAGGAAGAGTATCTTGACGCCTCAATGAATTCCCAAAATGGATCTCCTCACTTGATAATCTGTTCAAAAGTGGTCCAGGTTGCAGTACAGTCCGCTGAATTCTCTTCTAGATCTGCCTAACCTCATGGAGCTTCAGCTGTTCGATTGTTGTGTGGGCGAGGAGTTGGTATTTGAACATTCAAGCTTCAAGAAACTAAAGAATTTGCTTATCCAAGAACTTCAAGAGCTACACACAATTGTTATCGAAAAAGAAGCTATGCCTGAACTTCAACAAATGTCACTGCGTAGATGTCAGAATCTGAAAATGCCTCCATTGGGCATCGATAAACTTGCCAAAATTGAAGAGCTGACACTGTATGACATGAACCAGGTGTTCGTAGCTGCACTTAGAAAGGGTGGTGAAGACCGCCTGATGTTTGAACGTATTCCTGTGATTCATTCTTTCACTCTTAATGGACAGTCTTGCCTGATGCTAGACGATTTTTGTTATGTATTTAATTAAGCACTACATTGTCTCTACTTGGTCGATCGGTCGAGTTTCTTACCCTATATGTTTCTATATATAGAAACTCGACCATGTGATTAAGTTTATTGTCTATAAATAAATAAGCCCCTCTCAGTTAAGGGAGGAGATAGAACATTTTTTTGACTAATAAGAAAAAATTTCCCATAAATTCTCTCTCAAGAAAATAAACTCGATCAATTGGCGCCGTCTATGGAAAAATTCTTTTCTCTTTCTCCAAAAAGAAGAACTAAGAGCCATGTCAGGAAGAACTAGAGGAAGGCCTAGGATAGAGCATCCAGAGACTTCACCACAAGAAACAGCACCGGATCAGATTCCGCTACAATTTGCCACCGTCCAGCAGGTCATTGTTTTGCAAGACCAGATGTCCACAATCATGGAGATGTTGTAGAGAATGGTCTCCCTGCCTCATAGGTCTGAGGTGCCGCCGGCTGACGAAGCTCCTCCAGTGGCAGAAGTACCACCAAATACAGAAATTTCCCCGGCAATGGAGACACTTCCATTTGATACTATACAAACACATGAAATAACATCAACAAGCCGTCATTCAAAATTGGAAAAGCATTTTGAATGATAAAGTAGAGGAGGCAATTGCACGAAGAAAGAGCAGGGGAAGACCAATTTCTATAAAGGAGGATCCGTTTACCGAGGATGTGATGAATGTACCTTTACCGCCAAAATTCAAAGAATCGACTGGAGAGTTTGATAGAACGGGTGATCCTATTGATCATATACGAACATTTCAAGACCGGGTAAGATTACATGGTTGGCCAGACGCCATAGCATGCAGGGCGTTCCCCATGACGTTGCGAAAAGACGCAAGAGAGTGATTTGACACGTTGCCTCCTCGGTCAATATCTTCATTCGCAAATTTCGCTAATAAATTTGCAATATGTTTCTCTAGTAGCGCGCGGAAAAGGAAGACAGCGATGGGGCTTATGCAAGTGACACAAGATAAAGCGAAGTCTCTGCGCGAATATTTGTCACGATTCAATCGTGCTACACTGGGAATAAAAAATTTGCAGATGTTGTCGGTAGTTACCGCGTTACTAAGTGGATTGAGGAACCACGGTCTCAGAGCCAGCCTCTCGAAGAAACAGGCCGAATCTATGACAGAACTACTTAGACGAGAAGAGGAGTACATTGAGCAGGAGGAGGTATTAAAAGCAACGCGAGGCGACCGAGATGCAGCACGATGCGACCGAGATATGTACGACGGTGGAAATAAGGAGAGACGACGTGAGGAACTTCCGGTAAACCAGCGTAACACCAGGAACGCGACCAAGTATAAGTATCGGCCGAGGACAGAAGTGGTGAATGCAATCTTACGGATACAGTTGAGTGCACCTCTGTCAGTCATTCTTCGAGAAATATCCACGTTGAAAGAGTTGCAATAGCTAGAGAAATTGAGATCCGATCTATCCATTCGAGATAGTAATCGCATGTGCGATTTTCATAAAGATCACGGTCATACCACGGATTAGTGCAGGACGCTACGAAGCGAAGTGGAGAGGTTGGTCTTGGAAGGTCTGATAAAACACTTTGTGAAGAAAATAGACGAGCGTCCTGAACAGATAATAGAGGAAAAAGGAAGGAAGATGAGAGCAGGGGTGATACATGTCATTGTTGGAGGATCAGCCAGTGGGGGAGATTCGAAAAATTCCAGAAAAGGTTATGCACGGTCGCTGCATGTAAACTCCATCGGTGTGTCCAATAGATTTTCCCAGTCGGTTACCTTTGATGACGAAGATCTAGAGGGAGTATCCTTGCCACATGACGATGCATTGGTAATTACAGGCGACATAGCTGACTTCGATGTAAAAAGGGTTCTCATAGACACAGGCAGTGCCGCAAACGTATTGAGTTGGGAGGCATTCAAAGGTTTGAAAATACCAACCGATCGACTAAGGTCCATAAACACTCCGTTGCAAGGATTCGGAGGAGGGATGGTAGTACCTGAAGGGATAGTAGACCTCCCAGTGGTCTTGGGAAAGCATTCCAATTGCGTAACATTAATTACACCCTTTTTGATAGTCCGAACACCTATGGCCTACAATTCCATCTATGGTCGTCCGATTATAAACATGGCCACGGTAATAATATCTACCCAACACCAGTGTATGAAATTTTTTACCAGTCGAGAAATTGGAGTTGTCAAGTGAGACCAGTTGACATCGAGGAGGTGTTATGTAGACAGCGTTTGGCACGAAGCTAACTTAACCGTGTTAACAATCGAAAGAAATGAATGTCAACAAGCACAACGTTTCGAGCCGGCAGAAGAAGTAGAAGTGGTGGAATTAGAAGAAGGCAGAAAGATTAAAATTGGTAAATCGATGAGTGAAGGAGACAGAGAGAAACTTCTGGATATGCTTCGAAAGAATATTAAGGTTTTCGCATGGAGTACCGATGACCTGACGGGCATCGATCCCTCGATCGCTCAGCACTGATTGAACAATATAGCAGGCTTCAAACCCGTAAAGCAACGAACAGGTAGTTCGCACCTGAAAGGCAGCAAGCCAAAAAATTAGGAGTTGGAAAAGTTACTTAAAGCTGGTTTTATCAGAGAAGTGGAATATCCAGAATGGCTGGCCAACGTAGTTCTGGTAAAAAAATCGACCGAAAAGTGGAGACTGTGCATAGACTTTACCGACCTAAACAAGGCATGCCCGAAAGATTGTTTCCCTCTACCACGGATAGATGCGTTAATAGATGCCACGACTGGAAAGAAAAGATTCAGTTTTCTTGATGCTTTTTCAGCGTATCACCAGATCTCTTTAGCACCAAAAGATGCTGAGAAAACTTCTTTTATAACAGACTTTGGGACTTTCTGCTACACAGCCATGCCTTTTGGTTTGAAGAACGCTGGAGCCACATATCAACGCATGGTTAACAAAGTATTTGGCAGCCTTATCGGTCAAAAGATAGAAGCCTATGTAGATGATATGGTAGTGCATAGCAACCAGGAAGAAGACCACGTTGAGGATTTGAGAGAGATTTTCAGAGTGGCGAAACAAAGCCATTTGAAATTTAAACCCGAGAAATGTACATTTGGCACTATAGGTGGTAAGTTCCTGGGCTTCATGGTAACTCAGAGAGGAATAGAAGCCAACCCAGATAAGATTTGGGCGATCATTGATATGACTAGTCCAAAAAGCAAGAATGAAGTACAAAGACTTACTACAGGTAGCAAAGCGAAGACTAATCGATTTATGTCGATGGCTGCTGACAGGTGTCACCCATTTTTTAAAGCCATTAAAAAAAGTAATGACTTTGAGTGGACGACCAAGTGTGAAGAATCGTTGGTGAATCTGAAGTCATTACTTCAACATCCTCCCATCTTAAGCAGGCCGACTACAGGAGAAACACTCATGTTGTATCTAGCCGTATCTCCGCATGCGGTCAGCTCTGCGCTTATAAGAATAGAGAAAAAGGTTGAGCGACCGGTTTACTATGTGAGTCACATTATGAAAGACGCTGAATCACGGTACAACCTAGCAGAGTAACTGGTCCTATGTCTGATAATTAGCGCAAGAAAATTAAGACCTTACTTCCAAGCACATTCGATTGAAGTTTTAACGAATTAGCCATTGAAACAGATTCTTCATCAACCTGATACATCCGGATGATTAATGAAGTGGGCAGTCGAATTGGGAGAATATGACATAGAATTCAAGGCTCAGTCTTCCATAAAAGGACAGGTTCTAGCAGATTTCATAGCAGAATTATCACCCAGACCCGTGTCCGAGAAAAATCCTCTTTGGACACTCTTTGTAGACGGATCATCCACCAAAGATGGATCAGGATCGGAAGTTATATTGATAAAGCCAAACGGAGAAGAAATGAGATATGCTTTAAGGTTCGAGTTCAAAGCCACTAACAATGACGCAGAATGCGAGGCAGTTATTCTCGGATTGCAATACGCATTAAAAATAGGGATGCAGTCGATTAAGGTGCATAGCGACTCCTAGCTAGTGGTCAGATAAATTCAAGCTGAATTCGACGCTAAAGATGATCGCATGGCCGCTTACCTGATGAAAACCAGGGATTTGCAGCAGCAGTTCAAAGAATTCAAAATCGTGAAAATAGCCCGAGCGGATGCACTGTCTCGATTGGGTTCAACCTGTATAACTACTTGGTCACATTCTTCCCCACTCTAGACAATTACACGGCCCAGTTTTATAACCACGATCAAAGTTGGTAAAATCGGAGAACAGCCTACCTGGATGGATCCTTTGAGAGCCTACTTGTCTGAGGATGTCCAGCCTAAAGACCCGGTTGAGGCGAGAAGACTGCGGATACGGGCAGCTGGATTTGTAATAATAGATGGTCACTTGTTCAAGAAAGGTCTCTCAACTCTATATTTGAAATGCATTGACGCCGATAGAGGGTATGTAATACTTATGGAAATATATTCAGGGATGTGCGGAAACCATCAGGGTGCAAACATGTTGGCCTTCATAGCCATCCGACAAGGATATTACTGGCCAACTATGAAAGCGGACGCTAAAGAGCTAGTCCAAAAGTGTGACTCCTGCCAGAGACACGCAAACCTTATTCATATCCCGACCGAGTACCAGACAGCTGTGTTTGGTATATGCCCATTTTTCCAGTGGAGAATTGATCTGCTGGGACCATTCCAGCAGAGAAAATTCCTAGTGGTTGCGATCGACTATTTCACAAAATGGGTAGAAGCAGAGGCACTTGCCACTATAACAACCAAGAAAATACAGAGCTTCATTTGGAAGAATATTATTTGCAGATTTGGTATACCACGAGTAATTATATCAGATAATGGAAGGCAATTTGACAATCGGTAGTTTGAACAATTTTGCAGTAGTTACAAAATTGACCTGAGAAGAACATCGGTCGCCCATCCTTGAGCTAATGGTCAAGTGGAAGTTACTAATTGAACTATTTTGTGGGATATTAGGACCAGATTGGAAAGTTGTAAGGGGTGCTGGGCGGAAGAAATCCCGAACGTATTATAGGCGTACCACACCACGTCACGAGAGTCGACCGGAGAAACACCATACTGATTATGTTTTGGATTGGAAGCTGTAACGCCGGCCGAGATCTTGGAGCCTTGACCACGTATAATGATTCAGCAAGCTGATGTTGAGCTACATAAATTTGAACTCGACTTGTTAGAAGGGGTTAGACAGAAAGCATTCACCAGGATGATAAATTACAAACGGAGAACAGCTGCATATTTTGATAGAAGGGTAAAACATCGAATGTTTGAAGAAGGAGATCTAGTCCTCAGAAATGCATCAGCTGCAGGTCATCAGTCGGGCAAGTTAGATCCTAAATGGGAGGGGCCCTTCGAAGTCATCAGGGAAGTAAAGAAAGGAATGTATAGTCTAAAAAATCAGTACGGGAAGTCTCTTAGCCGACCGTGGAACGTCGAACACTTGAAGAAGTATTACCAGTAAGCTTTGGTTGTCTTTACCGCTTACTTTTCTTTTATAATCGTTGTATTTCTTACTTTAGAAATGTTACATTCTATCACCAGATAAATAAAGGGGTGGGGGACAGATGATGAGGACGCTAAGGTTATGGCTGAAAAACATGACCAAACCCGGTGCGGCCCCTGATTCCTCCCAACCACAAAATTCATCTGTTAACCAATTTTTTTTTATATATATACAAGTATATTCAAGCAATGAAAGGTCGTGACTACAGTCGTTTATACACTAAAGACTACGGTCGTGCATCCTAAAACTATAGCCATTTATACTTAAGACTACGGTCATGTATACTTAAGACTACGGTCGTGCCTACGATCTTTTATACTAAAGACTATGGTCATATACGCTAAAGACTACGGTCGTGCCTATGGTCTTTTATACTAAAGACTATGGTCATATACGCTAAAGACTACGGTCGTGCCTACAGTCATTTATACTAAAGACTACGGTCGTATATACTTAAGACTACGGTCATTTATACTAAAGACTATTATCGTATACACTAAAGACTACAGTCGTGTATACTAAAATTATAGTCATGTACACTATCGGCTACGGTGATAAAAAACAACAAGGATAGATCACAAGCAACACCAGTTCAAAAATGAGTTATAGCGACGTTGGGCAAGGATAAACCACCTATCAACCCAAAGGTGTTTACAGGAAAGTTAAACAACAAGAAGTTTGCTTTCAAAAAGTAAGGCAACAAAAATTTGTGGAAGATCACTCTTCTGAATCATCATCGGCATCGTCTTCATTGACTGAGGGCATAAAGGGAGCACCTGTGAAATCAGCATTTGAAAAATGTTCTGCAAGCCAGTCTCTACTCTTCCTAAAAGCCATGTCTCGACCGCGAACACCCACCATGCCCACGGTCGTCATGTATTCTTCGTTCCCTTTGTATTCCTCAATGGAAACTTCTCCTTTTATCATCAACTATTGAGATAGGCGAGTGACAGCATCTTCCAGAGATTGATTTTTGGTGCTAGTGCGTTGTAACTGTTCTTCGCACTCTTACAAAGACTTCTCTAGGTCAATCAGTTTTACTTCACGATCGTTGAGCGCATCAGTTTTCTCAGCCAATTCTTTGCGAGCGTCGCGTAAATCTTGACTCTTCTCTTCCAAGGCACGGTTGGTCTGGTCTATTTTCTCTACTTGGTCGCGTATTTTGCGAAAGGCAGAATGGCGAAGAGACAGAATCTGTCGTAGAAACAATAATATCAGAAATAAGAAGTGAAAGACTTTATATCTATATAATACAAAAGACGTACCCGCCGTTCCTCGATCATAATCGACCTCTCCAAGCTCTCCGGAGATTTATCTTTGCTTGCCTCTACCACTTCTCAGTCTAAGCAAGAAGAAATGACTCGACAATCTTCGACTACCTTCTCGAACGGTCTGTGTGTGTTACTGATCAGTCGGGACTCAGCAACCACATTTGTAGGATGAGATCGAGAAAATTCAGGAGTATTATCCGGTAAAGGCACGGTAAGAGCTACTGGAGATGAGTCAACAGGTAGTGTTTCTGTTTGACCAACTGATGGGGCGACATCAGACGAAGGTTGGTCGACCGAAGGAGGGTCCCTGCGTCTCTTTCTCTGACCCCGAGAGTTTTTTCTGGCCAGTTCCTCCAAGAATTCCTCAGTAAATTTGTCAAAAGACATGTCTAAAAGGGCGCACGTGTAGTCAGTAATTTAAACAATGATTTGGGAGGTATTGAAGTAGTCAATGAAAAAGCTTTTCCTACCGTATGGAAGCCCGATGCCCGCAGAGACCAAGGCATCATCTGTTAACACATCATTCATCGACCGACCAAGAGGTTCAGCCACTCGTAAGATGATTAATGAATCAATTTCTGGTTCAGATAGGATTGGGGTAGAGTTAAAATCTTCAAGGGGGGAACACCCCAATCTAAGGGAAAAGGAAACATTCCATCGGCCGGCTTTACAAAGAAATACCTATTTTTCCAACCACTATTGGAGGTAGGACAGTTGGGATTCTTAAAGTGCTCATGTGTGGGAAGGCCGCGGTCGCAATGGGAAAAGACAACATAGCAGTCGTAACGGTCGAGCAGTTTCATCTCAAAAAATAGACGAAATACATTGACTGATGGCTCTATACCACGGCGCAGACACACCAGTAGGAAATAGGTTAACATCCTTAAAGCATTGGGCACCAATTGACCGGGGGAAAGGTTGAAGGTACAAAAAAATTCAACTAAAAATGGGTGTAGTGGGAATCTAAGCCCAGCTTTGAGGCTATCTTAATAAATTGCTACTTCTCCGTTACGACTGAGTGGAAGATATTCTGTCGGTCTGGGAGCTCGGTAGATGTGTTTCTTGCTACGGAAAAAGTGATCAATGGTTCGTCCGAGGGTTGTTTCAGTGTATGTTCTCGGGTGCTTAGGAATATTGTGAAGGTTGGAATCGGATCTGTCGTGAGTGGAGATAGAAGTGTCAATCGATCGGTCCTCTCTACCATGTCTAAGGTTTCTTCGCACCATCCTTACCCAGTCAAGTTTCAGGAATGTGAAGTGATAGAACGAAAATAAGGCTATAAGATGATAATTTCCTCGCAGAAACAAACAAACAAACGATATATATATGTGTGTAGGGGGAAGGAAGAAATAGAGAAGAAACACCAGTTATGAGTAGAACAAAAGAAAGAAAAAGACCTACCGGGTGTGATTAATCCAGGGGTTCGTTTGATGTTCAAGGATAAACTATTTACTTCTGGCGCGGAGCTATCTGGTTGTCCAAGAAATTCAATTGATTCTAAGGAGTTAAAAGAAAACTCTATCTCAGAAAGAGAAACAGCTTCTTGTTCATCCGACGAGCTCTCCAAATTTATAATGTTCATGAAAGTGCAGAAGTTATATGTGGGAAAGAGGAGTCGTTTACAAACAGGAATAATGCTCTTTGAGTGTTACTGAGTAAGAATGCCAAAGGGTGTTAAGAAATTTTGAAAAACAAATAAAGGAAGAAAAGGCGGCAAAGATGACAACACGATTTCCCAAAATGGTGCCGCCTCTTCGGTCACTGTGCATCTAGGGAACACGCGCCATATTCATTATGGTGTTCATGACGTCATCTTCTGGATTGACAGCTGGCCTATAAATGATGGCCATGACGATGTCATCTAGACTGACAATTGGTCAGTGAAATGGATTGTAGGTCGCGGAATTGCGTCTAAATTAATTGATGCATTCTGTGACGATATAACTCTCAAGATATAAAAAGTTTTATATATGCTTTAGAGTAGGGGGCTACTGATGCTAGACGATTTTTGTTATGTATTTAATTAAGCACTACATTGTCTCTACTTGGTCGATCGGTCGAGTTTCTTACCCTGTATGTTTCTATATATAGAAACTCGACCATGTGATTAAGTTTATTGTCTATAAATAAATAAGCCCCTCTCAGTTAAGGGAGGAGATAGAACATTTTTTTTGACTAATAAGAAAAGATTTCCCATAAATTCTCTCTCAAGAAAATAAACTCGATCATTGCCCATTTGAGATTCTTTCTTAGTTTTCTACAGTATGAAAGCTGTTGTACTGGATGCAATGTTATGAATCATTTTTTGAACATTAATTAATCTTAATTTAATTTCTCTTTACGTGTTGAGTTTTTGGGATCTTGTTATAGAAATTCAGCTAATTTTCCTTAATGCTCAGTAGTCTTGAATATGCCTCTCTATAATACTTGCCAGCTGCTAAAATTGTTGTTTTCTGTCTTCACTCTTCAGCATCATCTTCTGGTGCTCTCCTTCTCATTAAATTAAGTTGGTGTTTCGGAGTTTTATCCCGGGTTTGCATCATCAAGAAGACAAATACTACCATTTTTTTTGGGGTTAAAACTGTTAAATCTGGTTTAATACCAAATCAAGTCTAAATACATGCATTATCTATAATTTTTAAATTTAGAATTCCTTCTCCATTTGCCACCAATGGGATTAAAAATATCTAAGTAATTTGTGAACTAATACTTTCTCCGTCTCATAAAGATAGACTTACTTCTATTTTCAGCGTATATTAAGAAAATCTAGTTATTATAGTTGCAACAATAGATTTCACTTATGTTTTTTCTAAATATACTCATACATTAATATAATTATAGTTCATATTTAGTGGTAACAAGATACATTAAACACGAGCATATTAGAAAATCAAGACGTTAACTATAATTGGGAAGATAAATAAGAAAAGTAAATTTATTTTTTATAGAACGGGGCAATATATGTTAATCGAGAAATTAGGTATAAAATATAATATGACATAGGGTCATGGTTGCACAATATTTTAACTAAAACAAGACAATTAATTAGTTTAATTTAAATTAGCAAGCCAATTAAAAGTTGCTTACCTTTCATTGTATACATACGTCAATTAATCGTAGTGACTATAGAAATAGTGTAAGAATATCTACAAGAGACTTTTTAAACATAAGATGTTATTTATTTTAAAGAGCCAACTATTAAAATTATGCTCCAAAAAAATCTTTAAATTAACTTTTTAAAATAGAAAGTGGATTCCAATTTTCAATATTCCATATATTGATTGAACTAAATAGTATATACAAAATAATTTTAATAGTTGGCTCCTTAAAATTAAATAGTATATACAAAATAAAATAGAAAAAAAAATGAAAGGAAATTATATAATAATTAGGAAGGAAGTATGTTAAAATAAAAGGTATAAAAAATAATAAATACTTATTGAAATAAGTAAAATGAAGTGTTAATGATAAAGAGACTATTAGAGTATTTCAAAAATTTTAGTTTCTACATCTATAGATTCTCTTTAAAATACAAAATACACTCTTTATAAAAAGAGAGTCACTTGAAGATGTTCTAAGTCATACTTTTAGAGTTTAGTCCACGTGTTCGGCCCTCTTGAACCAAAAATATTAATTTCATATTGACTTTACATTTTTACCCTTGTTAATTAAACATTTATATACCATAGTAATTAACGCAAATTAATACTAGAAAATATGATTTTTTTTATTACCAAAAAAAAGGGGTAATTGTTAAAATTATGTTCGGTAAAACATGAAGCTTAAAATTACATTTTTTTACGTCTTTTTAAATTCATGCAAACATATATATTTATTAGGGTAATTAGTACATTTCGTCCTCATCCTTTGAGTTTATTGCGCAAATCGTCCATATCGTTTGAACCTTGGCATTTGAGTCTTTAAATCACCAATTCTTTGCGCAAAAAGTCTTTACCGTCTAATTCTGTCAACTATTGCCGTTAAAGACAACACGTCATCTGCAATGTCTCATTCTTCGAAGGGCATTTTCGTCCAATCACCAAATATAATGTTCCAGCCAAATCTAACCCATTTTCTCATACAGCCTTCATTCTCTCCGCAATTCTCTTTCTACGTAACTGTCCACATTTCATTTTCAGCACATTTGATGTCCAGTCCGTGCTGTTGGTTTCTAAGCTGAGGCAGTACCAGATCAGCAGTGGGGTGGCCAAGGCTTTGATGCTCCAACAACAATTGATGCTTTCCAGAGGACTTACCAGAAATGTGCTCCGGTCGCCGTCTGGGACCTCTGACGACGAGAGTGGGCTCCTGCAAATGTCTTTTAAGTCTTAATAATGGTGACCACACTGGCGTTGTTCATGGCTCCCTCCAATCTACTAATCCGGTCAACTTTTTGCTTCTTTAATTTATCATAATATAATCTCAATACATGCTAATGATGCATCAATGCAAGGCTTATTCAATGGGTTCACTGGATCTCTTGGTCAAACTGTAAATCAATCTCTGCATTTCCACCACCCTCAGTTTTTATATATATATAGTTTACACACTTATTTTTGTTTTTAAAGCATCTTCAATTTGAGTATGCATAATTATCTGTGTTAAATGGAGCGATGCAATCACAAAATTTTGGTGCAAAAGAAATAGTTTTCTTGACGATGAATCGACCCGGTCAAGTCAAGTGGTTCAATTTTGCAATTGATTCAAGCGTTTTTGTCATTTTCTCTTGAGTTTGTTTCTGATGCTTGAATATTTGGTTTCTTTTTGTTGTTTTGTGTTGAAAATGAAATGTGGGCAGTTACGTAGAGAGAGAATTGCAGAGAAAATGAAGGCTTTGCAAGAGAAAATGGGTTGGATTTGGCTGAAACATTATATTTGGTGAGTTGACGAAAATGCCCTTCGTAGAATGACATTGTAGATGATGCACTGTCTTTAACGGCAATAGTTGACAGAATTAGATGGTAAGGACCTTTTGCACAAAGAATTGGTGATTTAATGACTCAAATGCTAAAGTTCAAACGATATAGACAATTTAAGCAATAAACTCAAAGAATATGGACGAAATGTGTTAATTACCTTATTTATTACATACACATTTCTAACAGAATATCAACTAGTATCATCTTATTATCATTTTGTGTATTAGGATATATATATATATATATATATATATATATATATATATATATATATATATATATATATATATATATATATATCCTTACAATAATATAGAGCCTTAAATTTTTCTTGTTCATTTTTTTCGTCTACTGCCTACCGTCGCTTTTACAACTTCTTTCTACAACTTTAATTTGTTTTATTTTCTAATATTTTTAGGCTACTTTTGAGGCTTAGCAGACTTTTATTGACTATTGGAATTAGAATTCAAATTGATTGATTCGATCTTTGGAGTTCCAGTCCTTTTACAACTTTAATTTTAATTTGTTTTATTCTCTATTACTTTTCAAGCTTTGGATAAGATTTTATTCACCATTAGAATTAGAATTCTAGAATTGAGTGGAGTGAGTTTTGAAAGATTGGATCCTCTGGGTTAAGATTTTTAGACACCTTTGTAAGTATTATTACAACAGTTGAGATTCATTTGCCAACACCAAGATACAAAATGAGTGCGCATTCACGTAGGGAATACTTCATTTGACTACAATTTATCTACATCAATTATAGTTTATATTATTGTTGCTTTTAATAAGAGAAAAACGAAAAAAAAAATTAAACCAATTCTCGGCAACCAAGTTGGTTGTCGAGGTTGCTCAACAACCGGTTTTGGTTGTCGAGCAACCTCGGCAACCAACTTGGTTGTTTAGTAATATATCTATATATATATACGTAATATGTATATATATATTGTTAGGAGGAAAATCTGAATACCCAAGCCAGAAAATTGCTGAAAGTGATCCTCATCTATTCTCATGCAATTTCTCAAAGGGTGAAGAAAAAAATTTGTTTCTATAACATTTTTAATTTTGAATATTTGCAATCAGACTTACCCGTATCTCGGCAACCATTTTTGGTTGCCGAGCAACTCGGCAACCAGCTTGGTCTTGGTTGCCAAGCAATTTGGCAACCATCATTGGTTGTTAACATGGTTGTAAATTGCTGGGATTTGGTAATGCACATAGTATATAAAAAATAGTCCAAAAAATTGAAAGAAAGTTGGGATGTTTATTGTTAAAAAATGCCATTCAAGAATTTTAGGTAATGTATAAATCCAATATTTTTATTTTTTTTTACACCTTTTCATTCAATTTTTTTATTAATCTTTTTTATTTTATCTTAAGCAAATTGAATGTTTTTATTTTTTATAATGTTGCCACATTTAAAAAAAAAAAAACTTGACCAGTAAAATTCTCGTTAATGAATTGTATTTTACTGTTCACCAAATTTTTTTTAAGCCTATTTTCTTTGACACAATAAAATTTTAAAAATATATATATATAAAAGTGATTGCCGAGATGGCTCGACAATCAATTGATTGCCTAGATTGATGAACATTTTTTTTAAAGGAATAATTGCACAAAAGGTCCCTATTGTTTTAAAATCGTTGGAATATGCCAACAACTTAAAAAAAAATCTTTAATTTATTTTTCTTAATTTTTTTTTTCTTTTACACTTAATTTTCATTCAATTTTTTACTAATCTTGTTTTTTTATTTTAGTTTTTACAAATTATTCTAAATAAATGCTAACAAATGCCATTCAAGAATTTCAAAATCAACGCTGTGAAATCTTGGTGGCAAATTGAATGATTTTATTTTTTTTACACCTTTTCATTCAATTTTTTTTTATTAATCTTTTTTATTTTATCTTAAGCAAATAAGCAAATTGAATGTTTTTATTTTTTATAATCTTGCCACATTAAAAAAAAAAAGCATCAACAGTAAAATTCTCGCCAGTGAATTGTTCATTGCCGAGCAACTCGGCAATGATCTTTATTTTACTGTTCGCCAATTTTTTTAAGCCCATTTTCTTTGACACAAGAAAAAAAAGGGTGAACAGTTCGCAATCAAATTGATTGCCGAGCAACTCGGCAATCAAATTGATTGCCGAGATTGCTCGGCAATCAATTTGATGAATAGTATTTTACTGTTTTCTCTTTTTTTTAAAGGAATAATAGCACAAAAGGTCCCTATTGTTTTAAAATCGTTGGGATATGCCTACAACCTAAAAAAAAATCTTTAATATTTTTTTTTTAATTTTTTTTCTTTTACACTTAATTTTCTTTCAATTTTTTACTAATCTTGTTTTTTTATTTTACCTTTTACAAATTATTCTAAATAAATGCTAAAAAATGTCATTCAAGAATTTCTCCACGCACTGTGAAATCTTGGTGACAAATTGAATGTTTTTATTTTTTTTACACCTTTTCATTCAATTTTTTATTATTCTTTTTTATTTTATCTTAAGCAAATTGAATGTTTTTATTTTTTATAATGTTGCCACATTAAAAAAAAAACATGAGCAGTAAAATTCTCGGCAATGAACTTTATTTTACCGTTCATCAATTTTTTTTAAACTCATTTTCTTTGACACAATAAAATAAAAAAATAAAAAAAGTGAATTCATTGCCGAGCAACTCGGCAATCAAATTCATTGCTTGGTGAAGCATCTCGGCAACCAATTTTTTTTTTCTTTTTTTCTTTTTGTCAAATAAACATTTTAATTTGAAATTTTTTTATACATATTAAATTACCCATTTTAATTTTAATTTTATTTTAAAAATCACTACATTTTTTTCATACTTGCATTCCAGGTAGCCATAAATATTAAGTAAACACAGGAACAAAAAAAAATTTCCAACCAGATCATATTAATTCTCCACAATCATCATCTTATTCATTTATTTAACACATCAATTTTACAAATTCTCTAACATATTTAAGTGTATATTTATGTTCAAAATTTCGTTATACAACAAAACCACGCCTAATCCTTTCACTTATGTAATTGGTTACTGGGCATCTCGGCAACCCAATTTTTTTTTTTTTTGTCAAATAAACATTTTAATTTCAAATATTTTTTTATACACATTATATTAACCATTTTCATTTTTTTTATTTTAAAAATGATTGTATGAATAATTTTAAAATTTTCCCTGCATTTTTTACATACGTGCATTGCACGTAGCCAAAACTAGTATATATATATATATATAATATATATATATATAACTAGAATTTTTAGGTCTTATTCTACGTTGAATGATTGTTATTAACTAGAATTGAGATGTAATTTATGTAATCAAGTTTCACAAATGTACATTAAATAATTAGACTTTCAATACAAAAAATACCTAAAAATAGTTCTCTCGGTCGTAATGGTAACAAAAATTGTCTGATGGAATTTTTCCGTCACTAATAGTCATTCACGACTAATAATTAATTTAGTGTTTTCGAAAAATATTGCATACCGACAAAGTTTCTAATGAAAAAATCATGTCTCCAAATTTTTGTTGAAAATTCTATCGTTGGTCTTCTTTAATTAATAAATAATAATAATAATATTTTCGACAGATTAGTTTAGTTTGTTAAGAATCAATAAAAACCAACCAGTTTTCTGATAAAAATTTTCTATCCCGATGATTTTCAAAGACATAATGCTGCATTTTTTTGTGGTGAAAATAATACTAACTTCTATTTTGAACATAATGTATTTCAAGAAATTACATTTTGATTTGAGCTCTTGGCTCATTAATTAATTCTTAGCTGATGGGTAATTTTAATTTGAAAAAAAAAAAAAATGCAAATTGGGCAAGAGTACGAACGTTTCAATAAACCCATTATTCAACTTGTTTTCAGAACATGAATATGACAAGCCCAACTAGGCCACTTGCCAAAACCAGGTCAAGCTTGATAATCAGCTCATTCAAATGTTTGGAATCTCGAGAGATCATATATATATATATAACACCAAATTGTAGCCAGACTCATTAATAAAACATTCGACCACAATTGACTCTAAGAGTCCGTTTGATTTGTGAATAAAATTATTTATCTAGATAAAAGTTATTCGGATAACAAATTTATCATTATCCTGTTTGGTTCAACTAGGTATAAAAATAGAAGAAGTTATTGTTAAAAAGTCAGCTTTTTGTGAAAAATACGATTCTTAATTAAACGAAAAAAAAAATTTAAAAGAGAAAAAAAAGGTGGAGCGACGAAAGACGGTGGCGGAGGGCAGGCATCGGCGATTATTCTAAGGTATGAATGTTCAAAAATAGATTTTTTTTTTTATATTATAAAGACGTGCTCGTCTTCTTAAAATAAATGAGTTTATCCTTGTCCAGTTAAAAAAAAATTGGTTCTCTTTTCGAGGACAAAACTTATCCTCATTTTTTGCTTAAATAATTATCTGGATAAAAGTGTATCTAGGCTGTTTGAGTCGCGAAAGGGCCGCTTGCTTAAATTATATTATTTATAATAATAATAATAATAGATATAGAATATTTTATATCTATCTTTCTGCCTAAACAAAATAAGACAAATTTTATTTATTAACTTTAACCATTAACCATATACCAAACAGGTTATAAGTAATTTGTGTGTCAACTTTAAACAGTTGGACTACATATTTGGAATTGTTTATAAATACTTATAAGTTGGTCAAACACCATTTTTATCTACACATTCTGTAGGACTCACAACTTTATTTACTTTTTATCTATAAATTATGTAAGACCCACTACTAATAATCTGTAAAAAAAAATTTACCAAACAAATACTTAATAAACCAAAATTTGGAGTTCATTCCATTGAATTTCCACAAATAGGGCCCAATACAACATGCATCCACTCTCTAATATCATAAACTATAATTTCTTTAAGATTATTGTGGTCAAACGAGCTACCAAATTGTGAGATCATGTTAAAGAATAAATTTCATATCAAATAAATACAGAAATATTAATCCAATTATATAAAGATTCGAGTTACTCATCTTAAAAATATTGACCTTTTAAGATGAAACTACAAATGTCAATATGATATCGAGTCCATTAAGTTCAAACGATTCAAATTAGCATACGAATTTCAAGATTGACATGCTCAAACTAGCCACCTTGCTGCAGGAGTATGCTAAGAAAAAATTTCACATCGAACGACAATAAAATAAGTACACGATTCCATATTAATTGGTGTTTTACATCTTTCTAGAATTTGATCCGAAGATTCTGTGAATGATCATGATTCGGAATCCATTAATGTTGTTTTACATAAATTTCTAAAAATAATAACTAATCAGCCTTGTAATTCTAGAACATGGGCATCATAGAACTATTGTTCATTATTTTTCTAAAAATAATGTTCATGATTTTTGTTTTTACTTTAATAAGTAAATGATACGCCCAAATAGCCCATATACTATTAGATAAAATTATTATTTAATTTATTTATGAAGAGTAGTGTGGTCTTTTCTCGTGTTAGGGTTTTGCAATGAATATATATATATATATCTTTACTATAATATAAGTGTCTATCATCTGTTTACTGTTCACCCTTCAACCAATATGACGTAGTTTTGGTATTTTATTATTCTAATTTTGTTCTAATCTCACACTTTTGTCCAACAAATTTTCATTAAATTATTAACAAATCAGCTTTTGTTGACTTTTTGTTTTTGTTTTTGAATGTTTAGCCGTATTTTTTGACTTGTACTTCTTCTTTTTTTTCTTCTTTTTATGTGGCAAATCTCACCATTTTTTCCTATAAAATAAAATAAAATAAAAGATGAAGAAGTCAAATATTGCGGCTGAAAGAATTAATCTAATATAAAAAATTTTTTGTCAAAAATTGATGTCGAGTTACTCGATAAACTCCAATTGGAGTTTGTCGACTAACTCGACAAAATGACTTTTTTAATAAATTTTTTTTTGTCATGATAAATTGTGTAGCTACTCGAAAAAAAAAAATTCGAGTTCCTCTAAGAAAGTACTATTCAATGTGGAGATGTTTTCACCATCTCATCTATAGTGAAACTAAGTGATCCACTGGAATTAGCATATTTGCTCAAATGAAAGAATGGATACTTACTAGAAATGGGCCATGCTTTAACAATTGCATCAAAACAGAACTTTCAAGGAGATTACAAAGTTGGCTATTGTGGAAATATGAAAAAGCATAGAATAAATTTTACTCCATCACTAGCAACATTCTATAGCGTTTAAGTTCATAGAAATGAATAACAGGCAATGAGACCAAATCAGTATATACGCAAATCTACACTACTCTTGCTTTACTCAATCATAAATGTGCCATTTGAAAAAAAAATCTTGTCAAGTAAAAAAAATTATAAAAATACTATTTAACTCGAAAAAGTTTGTCGAGTTAGTTAGACTTGAATAATTGAATGGTCAATTCATAAATTCTTTACCTTCGCCTACTTGTGGACGAAGGTTTATTTTTAAGCGAATTGTATAAGCTCCGTTCAATTGAAGTGTCTAAGCTAGCTGATCTCTCACCCGGTTAAACAAGGTATAACAATAGTCCCGACGTCCAAGTCAAACAAGCACTTAATCTGGACAAGCACTAATCAAAATTTTCAAGCTCGTATGCAGCTGAGTGTTGAAAGTAGCATCTTCATTGCAAAGAATATATATGGCAGTACAACGTATTCGTCCAAACCGAGACTGTACGGAATGACGATATTTAATACTTTATACTGATCCAACTAACAAAAGTTGGAACAGCGATTTGCTTTTCTTTTGAGCCTAATTATATCTTCAGAGTTTCTATCTATCTTCCTCACTAAGTCTTGGTCTTCCTCCCATTCTCCGACACTACTAGCCGGTCGTCTCTGTTTCCCGTTCTCTTTCTGACCGGCAAATTTAGCTGCTGATTTCGAATACAAACTATGATCGATGCGATCCAACATGATCACGCGTGTGATTGTCATTTTGCTGTGATCTAATTAATATGGTAATTAACCTCATCTTTTTCTTTTTCTTTTTCTATTATTATTTAGAACCGATTTGATAAATGTAGAAGTAGAACCTTAAATGATCTCGATGTAGGTTGCTTTTTCTGACTGTACTAAAAGCTGAATTAATGACTGATCTTCTATCCTTATATTTAATTGGACATATTATTTAGTGTAATACTGTATTATGATCGGTGATTATTATTAGTTGGGGCTAAAAAATTGAAGGATTAATAATTTTTATTTGATTGATCATTGTGTGGAATACATTGCTAATACTTCACTATGGAGTTATAACTCCATATTTTGATACTTTACTGTTTGCATTTTTTAAAGTTCTTGCTTGGCTAAAGTTTAAAGAATTACTTACAAGTTATTTGATTTTTATGTAAATAAGAACATATGAAGATAATAAAAAAGTAATATGTTGAAACATGTGAGATAAAAATTGTACTTAAAATTTAAGCCAAAAATGTCATTGAAATCTGGAAAAAGGGTGGGAGCACCGCTAAATTGCCAAATCCCAAAATGATGAATGCCTGTTAGTGAAATTCCCAATTTTGACACAACCATTAACAAATTCAAGCAAGAAGAATAGGAAAAGGTTGAAGTAAAGATTCATGGGAACTGGCATAAGTTACTTCAATAGTCATCCATATTATCTCCTTTCAAGAAATTTAGAAGCTTTCACTGCAGCTCACATGAAAAGATTTGAAGATCGAGAAAATGGGAATTCTGCAAAGTATATTGAGATCCTTGGGCATTAAAGAAGAAGATGAACAAAGGTCGGGGGAACTGTATCCTGTACTTGATCATTACCGAAAGCCCAGTGATGGAGGTTGATCAAAACACTACCATCTTTATATCATCCAAAACAAGGTGATAAAATGATACTTGAAACAGATGTCTCTTAAGAGCATTCGGGAGCAGTTTTAAAAGCTTTTGACAATTCTGAACAAAATGAAAAACTTTGTAGTTACGCCTCAGGTACCTTGGCAAGTGCAGAGAAAAATTATCATATAAACGAAAAAGAAATTTTAGCAATGAAAAATGCTATTACAAAATTTAGACTATATATCATTTCTGATAAATTTCTTGTTAGAACTGATTCCAGTACATGTAAATTATTCATGAAAAATCAGGTACATCCACACTACAAACAATGAAGGTTAGTCAGGTGGCAGTTGTGGTTCAGTCATTATGATTTTGACATTGAGATTATCAAAGGTAAAGACAATTCTTTAGCTGATTCACTAACGAGAGAATTTGCTGTTACAGGTTAAAATGACAGAAATCGAAGATCAGAATGTAGATCTTGAGTTACAAATTGAGATAAAGAAAATCGAAATCGAAATCTCAACAAGACAGCAAAAATTACAGGTGCTCAAGAAAAAGTTGGCTAGACTTCTCCAACAAAAAACAGCATCAACTTCTGTTTCAACGGGGGAGGTTGATACCTCAAAAACACAACCCCAAACAGAGGGAAGCGAAAGTAATAAAATTACTGGAATCCTGCCTAAGTCGACCACGGTCGAAAACTTTAACCACCACACTAATAAGCAGTTGGATGTGTTAATTGATGTGCCTGGCTTGACATATCACTCTCTTGCACAAAGAAACGCGTTTGATATAGTTGATTCTGCTGTTTTTATCGAACACGATAAAAATGAGCAGTGCCCAGATGATCATTCTGTGATAATCTCAGTGATAAATTTCTTATTAGAATTGATCCCAGTACATGTAAATCATTCATGAAAAACCAGGTACATCCAAACTACAAACAATGAAGGTTAGTCATGTGGCAGATGTGGTTCAGCCATTATGATTTTGACATTGAGATTATCAAAGGTAAAGACAATTCTTTAGCTGATTCACTAACGAGAGCATTTGCTGTTACTGGTTAAAATGACAGAAATCGAAGATCAGATTGCAAATCTTGAGTTACAAATTGAGATGATGAAAATCGAAATCTCAACAATACAACAAAAATTACAGGTGCTCAAGAAAAAGTTGGCTAGACTTCTCCAACAAAAAACAGCATCAGCTTCTGTTTCAACGGGGGAGGTTGGTACCTCAAAAACACAACCCCAAACAGAGGGAAGCGAAAGTAATAAAATTACTGGAATCATGTCGAAGTCGACCATGGTCGACAACTTTACCCACCACACCAATAAGCAGCTGGATGTGTTAATTGATGTGCCTGGCTTGACATATCACTCTCTTGCACAAAGAAACGCGTTTGATATAGTTGATTCCGCTGTTTTTATCGAACATGATAAAAATGAGCAGTGCCCAGATGATCAGTCTGTGATAATCTCAGAAGAGAATGTGATGGAGAGTTTGGTGGCAGAAGAGAAATGGATAAAGCATTATAACAGTTACCACAGGATACTACTCGTGGGTGAAGGAGACTTCTCTTTCTCTGCTAGCCTGGCTGTGGCTTTTGGTTCTGCTTCTTACATGATTGCAACTTCTCTCGATTCTCGAGGTAAGTGATTTTCTAAGGATGGCAAAATACCCCGCATTGCTTCTTGGAATCTCTAATGTAAAATGGTTGGAATATTTATCAGATTTTTTGAAGAAAAATTATAAACATGCAATGTCCAACATTGAGAAGCTAAGGAGTAGGGGTTGCATTGTGATGCATGAGATTGATGCTACTAAAATTGCAAATCATCACTTTCTTGGAGGGAAGACATTTGATCGTGTAATTTTCAACTTTCCATTTGCTGGATTTTTTAAGGAATTATCCCGTGAGGATCAACTTAGGTGAGTTATCATTAATGGTGTTCGTTTTTTTACTTACGTGTAATTGCACTTCGTTATAACTACTTTATTTGCAGAAAGCACACAAGACTCGTGCGTCGGTTTTTGAAAAATGCCAAAGAGATGATGAGTGAAAATGGTGAAATACACATATCTCACAAGACGAATAATTTCCATATAGAATGGAATTTGGAATCTGTGGCTTCTTCACACGGACTTAAACTGATTGAAGCAGTGGAATTCAATCAGTATGATTATCCAGATTATAACACCAAGTGTGGATTTGGGGGTAACAATAATTTCAATTGTTACCCTAGCCAAACCTACAAGTTTGGACTTAAAAAGCACTACAAGAAAGTTTACTTTTAACAACGAAAATTTTCGTCTTGTAAAGTCTCTCGACAACCATTTTTCGACAAAACAACCTAAAAATGACTTTCTACGACAAAAATTTTCATTGTTAAAAGTGAAATTTCTTGTAGTGAAGGGCTCGAATTCAGAATGTTAAAGTTTTAATTACTCAATGGTGTTGTGTAAGTCTTAATATATTCCACCAGGCTTCAAAAGATTTAATTTTGGTGTTGTTTTCTACATTGATCCAATGTATTGAAAGTTGATGACCCATTTTAAATTAGCTTCATAATATTCCTAACATATTCTTTGGACATAAACTTTACAATAATTTTACTTATCACTACAAGTGATGATCGTGTAGTCCACTGCACTTGATTGATACTACATAAATGTGTTGTCTCTTTAAACTAATCAATTGTAGTAAACTTCAATGTCACATAGATAAGTGATCATCATCAGTTAGCGATAAATAGCACTATTCTAAACTTTAGCTTTCATTTCTAAAATGTGAAAAAAAAATAAAAAAAATTGCAAGATATCTCCAATGTTTGTAGTTGATAGCACTTTGAATATCTCCTTTGGTTTGGAGTTCAAGTTATCAAACTTCTATTTTCAGGGCAATTTTATTGTCTTTCTTAATTTTTGTGCAAAAATTAATACTTTCTCCATCCTATAAAGATAGTCTTACTTATATTTTCACACAGGATAAAAAAAATTAGTTATTATAATTAGAACAAGAAAATTTACTTATATTTTTTTAATAAACATTAATATAATAGTAGATTATATTTGTTGATTACAATACACATTAAACATGAACATATTAGAAAGTGGCATACAGTTTAGGACAGATAAATAAGGAAACTAAGCATATTTTTATGGGACGAATGAAGTATTAAATTTTATTAAAGATAAGTTTACTTTCACCTAATGAGCAAAAGAGTAAATTTTTTAATTTTTTAAAAATCACCTAGTCAACTCCGGATCAACCCTTTGACCATTGACCCTTTTACTTTTTCGGGTTGATGCTCGGATCGGTTTTTAAAACATAGGTAATTTATGTCTTACGCAAAATTTTAAATCTGCTTGAAAATCAATCTGATTATAACTAAAAAGTTGTTCTAAAGAATCACCATAGAATCCTAAATATACCATACAAACAGTCGTACCCATCGAAATCTTACAAAGGTCAACTCCAAGGCTGCACCAAAATGGCGTAAAACACCAAAATGGCGCAGGAATTAGCCTCCAATGCAGCGCCAAATCACTACTCCATTTTGGAGTAGTGAACAGTGCTGCGCCAAATTGGCGCAGCACTGTTCATTTGGCGTAGAAAATTTGTGAAATTTTAATTCCAATTTTGTCCTTCATTTTGTAGTTGTGAAATATGTTGTTCCATATATATCCCTTTTCATATTTTTTTATTATGAAAATGTTTAATTTTATTTATGTTTCTTGTTATTTCATTATCATTTTATTAATGTAAAAAAATTGTAATCGATTAATGTTAAATGTTGTATTTTGTTAATTGTCAAAATAATTGTAATGCCTTTTTAATTTTGTTGTGATAAATGCTATTTTTTAGGTAATTAAATTAAAATTTTAATTTATAATTTTTAGTAATAAAAAATTATTTAATTTTTCATTTATAAATTTGAGTAGTGATGGAATATTTAATTAAATAATTTTTGAAACCAGTAAATTATTGAAAATTTAAAAAATAAGGAAACAAAATAAGTACTATTCATTTAGTGCAATTTTTGAAGATCATGGTTGGAGATAGTAAAAAAAATAGTGTGAAAATTACACTATTTTGGTGTAAAAGTTGCACCATTTTAAAGATCGTGATTGGAGTTGCCCTAAGGAAGCAAGTTAAACCGAGTCAACACTATTCACTTCACAAAGCAATAAAAAGTCATTTCGCATTATTGCATAAAGAGACACCTTTTCTGCTTTTCATTTCCCTCTCTTCATCAAGAACCCATCAATGGCAGTGGTCAATGATTATAGAACTAGTAAACAAGAAAAAATATCAACGGAAGAGAGATGGATCAAACATTATTCATCCTTTCATCGAATACTGTTAGTGGGTGAAGGAGATTTCTCATTTTCTCTGTGTTTGGCAAAGGCTTTTGGCTCTGCTTCCAACATTGTGGCTTCGTCTCTCGACTCCTATGGTTTGATCTATTCTCTTTTCCTTTCTTTCATTGCTATTGTCAGCTATACTTCTGCCATCCCCTGAATTTAGTATGACTTATATGTGGTCTTTATAGAAAACAATTTTTATGTGCTGTTTCGATGTATGGAAGAAATTTCATAATCATGGAGTTCAATTAAGTTGGAAATACTCTTAGAAAGTGAAATTCTAGCTCAAAAACGTTCTCAAAATATACATGGAAATCGAAAAGAATACGTAAAGCTCTCTTGCGTCCTTAGTGGTTAGTTAAAATCATGGTATATGTATTCGATATTTCACATTACTTAATGCAAGACATGTTTTTACACTTGGTTTTCAGTTAGAGTTTGACTTCGCGTTTTAAATACTGGTTTAGATAACAATAAAAGCACATTTTGCTACATTTATTGTAGAAAATGTTCGAAAACAAAATATGTTTCCCCCGTGACAACTAATAAGTGTGGTTTTACACTTATTTGGACAATCAAAAGTAGACGATTGTAAGTAATCTTAAATGAATTTATACTACATTGTGTGTTGATTTGATTGCTTTAGGTCACAACCAAGTTCAGATGGAATGGGAGAAAATCCCCATTATTTGTACTATAAGTCCTTCAACTTTTTGATGTTTGCAAGTTGGTCCCCATTTCCAAGTCTTTGTGCACTTTCATTTTTTTTTTGTGCCTATTTTGTTTTATTTTTCTCCAATTCCATCCGAACTTGGGTTTCGACCTAAAGCAATCAAATCAACACACAATTAAGTAAAAATTCACTTAAGAGTACTTACAATCGTCCACTTTTGATGGTTTAGATAAGTGTAAAACCACACTTATCAACAACAAAATTAAGTTTTTTCTGAATGAATTTGGATTGTTGCGTGAATCTTTTTTAACTGATATGTTTGTTTCATTGCTACATCTACCGAAAGATCTAATGGAATCAAAATATTAATAATGGAATACATTTGTTTCACATATTCTAATTTTGAAGATCCCAAAAAATTTCAATACTTACGACGAGGCCTTCTATGGACACCCATACACAAGCAAACACAATGCAGCTTAGGTTAGTTGTTTTCTTTGTGATTAACGCCTTTTTAACATGTTTAAGTCATTCAGCTAAGTTGATCCCATTTCTCATGCTCAATTCTTAGTTTTGTTTTTCTTTCTTTTGCTATCTTATGTCTAAGGAATTTTTTTGGAACAGATGTATTGATCATGAAGTACAAGGAGGCGAACTCAAATCTGGATGATTTGAAAAACATGGGGGCTTCTATTTTACATGGAGTGGATGCGACCAAGATGAAGCATCGTTCAAATCTTGGAAAACAAAAATTCAACCGAATTATTTTCAACCTTCCTCATGCAGGTTTCCACGGGCAGGAAATGTTGCCCCATGTTATTAGGCAAGTCTTTGTTCTTGCAAAGTAGAATAATGAGGTTCACTATTTGTATGGTAATTAATTCTCCTTCAATTTGAATTCGTGTACTTTTTCCCGTGGCAAGGCGTAAGCCTTAGTCTAAATTAAAAAATTATTCAAATATAAAATAATTTCATAATAAATCATAAACAATCTTCAAAATTCATAATAGAAATAGAACAATTGAAGAGTGCAAATAAACAAAAGAAAAATCTTTCAAATAACAAAAGGAAACTATTATTTTAGTTTGTGGGGGCATTGGATTAATGTTTTAGTGGGAAGTAGGCTATTCCGAAAATGGGTTGATCATTAGGCATACGCCTCCAAAAAACTACCTTAGAATCAGCCACCTTGAGGCGTTTTTTGCTCGCCTTATTTTGAGGTGGGCCTCAACGCAAGCCTCTCAATTTAGTTTTTTTTAACCATGCTTTTTCCCTTCTCATTGTATTGGTTCTCATCAATGTGTAATGGTTTATAGGTCGTCACTTGCGCATATGCTTTTGTTGTTTATCTCTGCTGTAAGTCAGGTAAAGAAAGACAGCCGATGTTCTAAGCTCTTGGTAGTATGGTATCCAATACAATTAGAGCTGCATTTTATTTTTTTCTCTCATGCAATGCTGGTAATTTTCTTTATGCTTTCATGACCCATTTTTAGCTAAATTGATGATAATATCTACTAATGATATAACATTATTCATCCCTTATATACTCACGACAGAGTGTATAAATTTTATCAAGGGTAATTAGTTCAAAATGTCCATACTTTTTAGAGTTATTGTGCAAGTGATCTTTACTTATGAAATTTTGGTATTTTCACCTTTAAATCCACATTTGCTTGCACAAAACACCCATGTCGTTCATTGCCATGCAAAATCTCTATTACTTAGGGTATTTTGTACAACACATCAATTTATCTTTCTTCTCACCTAAATGATGTCCTCCATAGAAAAATATTTACATATATAAAATAATATAAAGCATGCAATATTTCACCATGAGAACAACAGTTATTCAATTAAGCTTGCGTTTGGTAGGGATTAAAAACCCATTTTGGTTTTTTTCAGCCGTAATTTTTGACTTTTCAACCCATTTTTAACATGAAAAGTCAACAATTTCAACTCAAATAAACCAATTTTAGTTTATAAACTGTTTATAATCTCTATCAAACGCACTCTAAATTTTGTTTTAAAATTGTTCATCTCTACCGCAAAATGGAGTGTGGCTTTTTCGCCTGGTGCAACCCATGTATGTGTCCAAGATCTATGGAAATAATACGTAAACTGCTTAGATCCAGGAATGAATTTGAACAACAAGTGTTTTATTTGCAGAATGAGAAGAAGACGTACTTTGTTCGAAGTTGACTTTTTTTTTTTTTCGTTTTGTTTGTAAGCTTGTTGAAATGGACATTCATGTAAGATTGTTGATGTAATGTTGTTCAAATCAAAAATCAAGTTTCAATGGTTAAATATACTTTTTATCTACACATTTTGTAAAATCTAACAAAAAAAATAATTACCAAATAAGAGCTTGTTTGAGAGTTTTTTTTAGTAAATTTTAATAAAATGTTAATCAAATGTATAGTTGAAAAGTTAATAAAAATTGTGGATCCCATGAAATATGTAATTAAAATTAATTATTGACTTTTGACTACAACTTTTTAGTTGTGTGCTTATCAGTACTTATAAATTTGTCAAATATTTTTTTTATCCACGCATTTAATAAGATTTATAATTTTTATTTATTTTTATATTTTTTAAGTCTCACTATTTATAATTTATAAAAAACTTTATCAAACAAACACTTAATAAGAATGACGATTTAAAGAAACAGTTCTACTACATGCACACCGCGGTTGACGACGAGATGATAAAACCAATATATCGCGATATTTTGTGTCATATTACGAGATATTGGTTTTCAAAAATTTAATAGCAATAAATGAAATCACCCATATTTCTACCGCCTTAATTAACTAAATGTCCAGCCAAATGTGAATGTTTGATCACTTCTTCAACACTTATCCAAAATTTGTCTTGAGCTCATCATTTCCGGCAACATTCCGGCAAATCTCCGGCGACATTTTTTTTCCATAGTCTCATCTTTGACTTGAAACTTTATTTTCCTCCCAAGTTGTCTACCACTATGTCCGAAATAGGTAATTTTTGTTCTTGTTTGAAAGTTCATTTTTTGCCATATTTTTGTGTTATATACCTTGTAGAAGTTATGTATTTGCCATAGTCGCAAATATTTATTTTTGTGTTACATGCCTCATGGAAGTTATTATTTTCGATATTTTTATTTAGGAAATCTCGTTTCACTTTCCGACGATGCGACAATAAATATGAATATGTTTGTGGTTAATGATGAATACTTGGAAGATGATGAGATAGAAGAAGAAGAAATTTCAACAAACTTGTTAGCCAATCCAAGATTCCTCATACCCCACAATCAATAAGATAGTTTATGTGTTCTTGTAATGCCCAAAAAAAAAAAAAAAAAAAAAAAAAAAAACAAAATTTGAACTTGGTTCACAAAATGTAATATGCCTTTATCTTCTAAGTTTACGAAAATCATAAATAAATGGCATTGTCTACATTTTCCCAACTTTGTGATTTTCAAAGAAACAAATAATTCGAATTTAGGATTACAACATTATATTGAAACATAAATAAACATAACTATTTGTTCAATTACAAACAAATGAATCTAACTATCTAACTCGTGTCCCTTTCATTGGCCCTTGCGGATCGTGAGGTTGGGCGAAATCTTGATATATTTTTCCTTCGAATGGCTAGAAACGCGAAATCTCGACATCTTACTAATTCAAGCATTTTCGTATAAAATTCATTTATTGGGCATCCTGCTTATGAAGCAGCAGCTAAAAATATTCTGTTCTTGAGCATCTCAACTTTCTTTACCTCATGTGCGAAATTCAGAATGCTAAGTGGCTCACCTTCTTCCTCATCTACATATAAACCATGTTGTTCCAAAGGATTGTTGCTCCCAAATTTGAATTTGATTCACGAACCCTGCAATCATACACCAATATTTCCTGGCAACAACAATTACACTTGAAACACAATAAAGTCTAATGTAGTAGATTGGTAAGGCAATTGAACTCAAATCATCAATCAAATATATAGTTTTCTTTCTCTACACTATGTTATTATGTTAGCAAACCTCAATCATCAACACACCCACACCACACTAGTAACCTTCATAATATCAGAAAAAGATCATCAAATTACACATTGCAGTATTAACTAGTGACACAAGTAAATGTGCAGCATAATATTAGTACTAAAGAGAATACCCCAAGTTGCACCTTACTACATCTCAAAGTAATGGAACATCACTAACTACCCAATCCATGAGATTTATAAATCTAGAAAAACAAATGTTTTGGCCGAACTGGATTTTTCAATTTTAGAATAACAATTTCATCCTTAAGTATTCAAACACAAGAAATCTATAACAACAAAAGTAGCTGCTAAACGGCGAAACGATATCCTATGTTCACATACATGAGGGTGCAAAAGATTTGCATGACCAAGAAAGGCCGGAAACGCGAAATGATTCAAAAACCAGATCTAGAAACGTGAAAAGTCCTCCTTCAGCTCGATCACTGGAATATTTGAAAAAAAAAATACTCGATCACCAGAATATTTTGGAAAATGGAACTGCAAATCTTCACAAATGTTTTGTCATGAAAATGAAACGAGGATTAATGGACGGAAAAGGGAGGAAGAAATACATTTTAAAATGGCGTAAAAGGGGATGCCTTTCTTTGGAAAAAGGGATTGCCTTTGCCGGAAATGAAACGAGGATTTACCTGGATGAAAGGGGTTTTCACTTTGCTGGAAAAGGGGACTGCCATTGCCGGAAATGAAACGAGAATCAAACGAGGATTTACCTAGATGAAAAGGGGATTGCCTTTGCTGGATAAAATGAAAGAATTTGTTGTTATTTGGATTGATTGAGGGGCAAATTGGTCATTCTACCGGTTGCGGTAAACGACGCGGTAATGCTGGGTGTAAAACCAGCATTTTCCAAGAAGGAAACATATTTGTCCGAGACTGTACGGAATGACGATGTTTATACTTTATACTGGATTTGCCTTTCCTTCTTTTGAGACTACTAGTGAGTACACGTGCGTTGCACGTGGTAGTGTCGTAATTAAGTACAGATGAAGGACCCAATATATCACAAATAAAAAATTTCATCATTGTGTATAGATGAGATAGATTAAATCTGAAGTGATATCAATTCCTACTCGAATTTTCTATATTAACATTGCTAAGAAAGTAACTAAAAAATATAAAATAAATGTAAAGAGTGTGAAAAAAAAAAAGATCAACTGAAAACGCAGCAATATTTGATGAAAAATCTCATATCCTTTCCTTGGGGTTGATGCATGCATCCAGAAGTTTCCATTCCTTTAGCTACAAACAAAACAATTATTTTACTTCAATCATATCTATTATATTCTTTTTCTTTTTACAATGAAATATTTAGCAAAAAAAAAAAAAGTTAATTGAAAGCTTATGTGGTCATATTCCCATTGAGCAATTAGGAGAAGTGAGACAAGAATACTCTCAATTCTTCTACCGGTCTTGAGACCAAATGTAGTGCCACGATCATAAATCTTCAATTGTAAAAGGACAAAGTCAGAATATCTTTAAACAAAGTATTTGGTCGGAATTTTAGATATGGTCTCTTACCAAATTGAATTATACATAGCGTCATCTATGCCGTTGCTGCCATCCCTTGTCTCTGTTTGCAAATGGCATATCCTTCATCTTCTCTATTATGGGCATATATGCAAAAATTACAATACATGCACACTATGTAATCATTGCACAGAATTACAAATGTAAAGGTATTCCTTAATCTATCAAGCAAAGATAAGAATTAAATCGTATCTTATAATCAAAATTTTCTTTTATTCCAGTTCAAAGGAAAATGCTTACATTTCTCTTATTCTTTAGAACTTGTAAAAGTAGTGCTTCTGCCTTATATAGAGAGCTTGCCTAGACCAGCTTATTAACTTCAATACCTTTTATAAAAAAAATTGAAAATAAAAAGGGGCCGTAATCTCACGAATTTCGTAGTAGTAAGCGTCCCCTACTGTGAAATTATCGATAGCGAAGGAAAGAAGCATCTCTTGATCATAATCGTTCAAATCATCTATACCTCCAAGACCTTGCCTCTATGCGCGATGCTACACAAAACATTAAATCAATAAAAGAAAAATAGTTTGAGAGTTGAGCTAAAAAGATAAAACATGGAATTACAATAAATGAAAAAATAGCTTAGGACTCACCCTTTTTTGGTGTACTCTTTAGTCTTGGAATGAACGACCCAAAAAAGGAAGGAGAAAAAAATGAAAAGATGACATAAATCTAACAAAATGATAGTTGATGACCAAATTTAAACACTGGAAAAGTAGTGCTAGTTTATGATATTATTTGTCCAAAAATGAATTGCATAACTACACATCATCTTTTGCATTTTGAAGTTGAAATACAAAAAGTTGAGTGTACCAAAAACTTAGAGCTACAGCACCATTTATAGCTTTAGGAATGAATTCTTCTTAGTGATCATCTCCATGGATCAGTACATTGTACTGACTGATTGATGGTATACTTGCAAGTTATGTTTAAGAAAGCATGGTATTTATGTAATATGTAATCGATAGATCTAATAAAATAATTAGTCAATTAGTTTACAAAATTATAATCGCTTTTATTGAAAAATTAATTGAAATAAAATATAAACCAACACCAAATACTTTGATCCCTGTATTTAGTATATGAAATAGCATAACATTTAACTTTTCTTAAGAATAAATGGTGAAAGCTGAAATTGTATGTATCAAAGAGTTCAAGATTTTAAAAAAATCAAATAATGTCGACGTGCTTATCTTATAACACGTGTAAACAGAGAATCAAACTATGAGCAAATAGACATACCTTTAAATGTTTTTTGCGTGCTTTCAAATTTTTTGCGTGCCAATAAGCATGGTCACGTGTGCATCGTGTCCACACGTATGCATTTTACCAGCATTTTTGCTTTTGTGCTCCTATTCAACAAGTTCCTATAATGACATATAAGAGAAATGCTGAATTTAATTAAACTTGAAAAAGAGCATTGTCCACATCATAGTCCCGCAAATCTATTGGGCCAAGTATGATTCGTAATTTTAAAAATGGGATCGATTTAATTGATGTCCCACGAAGTTGATGCCTCATTCTCTTTCTTGTTATATTGAAAAAGTTCCAACAATTTTAACTAATGTGCGAGAATGCACAAGGATTCTACCTTTATGTCACCACTTTCCTTCCAAACTTTTGCACAATAATGCCGATGAATCAATAGTTTCCTTTGGCTCAGAACATGCATGTTAATCTCAAAGAATGCCTCCCTTATGCGAGTACAATCAAATATCAATATATTATGACCTACCCATATCCGCCCCTACACACACGAGATAACACGCAAAACCAAATTGGTAGTTCCTTTGAATTTGTTGAAGAATCAAGTTCTCATAATCGGAAGCAAGATGCTTATACTAACTCACCGGAAAATCAATAACGATATGAGAATAATTGAGAAATTCCTTAGAAACTCATGCTCAAATTCTTGGCCTATCTCTAATTATTCCAATAAAATTCCATGGGATTTCTTGAAAATTTGGATATGAATAATGATAGAATCAACTCAGAAATAACAATGGTCTTATTTGCACGTAACCCCAATTTCATTTATTTAGCCACCTCTAATCCTCCCGTCCAAGAATAGCTATAATAGATTATCCAGATTACACATTCAATCAAATCAAACAAAGGCTTTATTTTTAAAAGAATTCCATAGTTAACATCAACATAATCAAACTAACACAATTTTGAGTAATCATTCCCTTAATTATATAGTAAAATAACTCCTTTAAGAAAATTAAAAAGATCAATAAATGGGATTGAACAGGTAGGAAAATATTAGGAAATTCAATAAAAAGTTTTTTTATAGAAATCAAAATTACCCAAACGAGTACGTGACGACCAAAAGTGCCACATGAGAAGACCGAGCTTTTAACGGAAGAAAAAAAAAGGCGGCAAGTGGCGAAAAACAAAAACAAACAACACAAGAAACCATCAGCAAGTAGCACTAAAAGAGAAGTAAGCAACATGTGAAAGTCTAAAAGTTGCAATGTCATTGATGGGGAGGGTGGTTGCAATTCAATTGCAGAGGTAGACCGCTAGGACACATATGGGCAAATCACTCATCTTTCTAATCTCGGTCCCCTTTTTCTTTCTTCCTCAAAATTTTGTGGATCGGTCATATATACAAAAAAGTAAACATGGCACTCATCCACTATGGTCCGAGAATAGGGAACATAGAATGTCATTATGAATTTCAACACCTAAGTAAATTACAACAAATTGATGTATGAGTCTCGGCATGTAATTAAAAAAATTTGTTGGTTAGGGATTACTAAGAAGTTTCATTTACCCTTGATAAACATTCCCATTAACCCTGCCACATGAGGAGTTTCTACCTTCTAGAAGAGAGTTAGAACATGTTTGATGAACAGAAAATTATTAGTTCTAAGTAGAACCAGTTCGAACAAAGCAACCGCGTTAAATCTTTCCAGTATAATTCATCATGCTATGCAGATCAATGTGGAGGACGGTCACCTAGTATATAAAGATCCTTCAATCTCATAAATGATGTTGGTTATGATCCAGTTATCAGGATAGGGCTTCCCACTTGGCACAAAATAGTAACCAACCTGTTCCCTCATACAACAGATATCAGAACTATCGTCAACATAAGGAATAGGAATAAAATGTATTGTACATTAAGAAGTATCAGTTTCAGAATTCACTTCTGAAAATATATAGGAAAATCAAGAAACAAGATTGACCTCAGTTTTTGAATCTATTCCATATATACAAACGATGTTCTTAAGAGGTGGTCTGTCCCTAGGTGTTAGAGGATTTAGAACTGGATGACTGTGGTATGACACGAAAATTCTATGGAATTAGAAAAACAAAGGCGGTACTTCAACAATAAATGATATCATTTGTTCGAAAGAGATCAATGGAAAGAAAAATGAAAAGGACCAGTTATAGATCATTCGAGAAAGTTTCTATGAGGTAGAATCAAATGAAAACTTGAAGCTTCATGGAAGCCAAGGGCTATTTTAGAAAATTGGATGGTGGAATTCTTGAAATGTGGACCGGACAATGTGTGCATCCTTGACGTGGGGCTTGTTTTGGAAAACAAAAAACTTGAAACCACTTTATAATTCCAAACAAAAGAAAGAATAAATTGGTAAAATGTGGAATCGGACGGCCGGGGTTCATAGATTTTCCCAATTAGTGAGACTTTTTGTCCCCATTGGGACCCGTAATTTCCTTTAAAAGTTGTAAATATAGGTCGAAGACATGTGAAAATAATAAAATGATCGAAGACGTGATATAATGTGCTGGATCTACATATTGCAAAAGAAAAAATGACCAGATTTTTGACGAGGACAAGTAACAGGGTCAGGTTACATTCCCTTGGAGCTGGGGGATAAGAATATATTAACTTAGTACAGAAACATGGTCGAGTGAAAGAACGAGATATCTGACCTCGCCGATAATCGAAAACTCACTCTTCTAGTTGGTACAAGAACCTTTGAGTATCAGGATCATAATCAGTTATAATTTTGAAAAAGGTTCCATCTGACACTTCACAGGCAGAAAAGGATAACTGAGTTGGGAATCCACATTCCATCCCAGACATGTTTGCCTGTGCTACTTTTATAAATGAAGGATAAGCTTCATCTCCTATTAGAAGAGTAAAAAGATCCCATTAGCATAATTAAGTATACAGTGTATGGCAACATAGTGAATCGCCACAAACACAAAAAATGCATATCAGCACATGAGACTATATGTCATACCTTGGACTGAAGGAATTTCAATATTGATAATATTTGTGGGCCGTCCATAGTAGTTTGTTTGAAACTCGTGCTCATCACAATGATATGCATGAAGATGTTTTTTGCTCCCATCAGAGAAATTCTTCTAGTAAACATTATCTATTCTACAATGTTCTAAAAATGGCACCATCCATAGTGAAGAGCCAAATGAATTGAACATCAATCGAGCTGTTCCTGATAACTTGCCAAATTATACGATGAACAGGTTTTAATGAAGCGTAAAAAAAAAAAGGGCCAAATTGTAGAGACTAAAAATGCATAAGGGAGCTTTTAACTAAAAATGCCACACGACCAAAATGCACTCCTCGAATATCAAAGGATTTGGCTTTTGACGGAAGATTCCTAGTTCTAAGGAGGGAAAGTATAATAAAGAAAACTCTGTCAATAAAAGGATTGTATTATTAGAATTGGCAGAAAAGAGAAATTTATTAATGAGAGGAAAGAGAGTTGGATAAACAAACCTAATAATGTTTGTAGTTTTATTGGATCTTTCATCTAGCAATGAACTTAACAAGTTACACAAGAAGCAATTGTGTAGTCGATAAAATTTTATCAAGAACAAGACTTAGTTTTTCTCTCGCTAAAGATATGTTAAGGAATGTCGAACACATTAAAGACACGCTTGGACACATTGAAGAACCCTTTTGGGATCAAATGCAATTTCGAAAACAAAAGATGGGATAACTTGTAATATGATGATTATTTAACTTAAAAGGACAAAAATAGGCAATGATTTAATAATGAAGAACAATAGAAAAGAGAGTAGAAGATTTATTTCCCTCTAATGAACTTCATCATTGTCCCACCATCTCTAGTGTGCTTTATTGAAATCCTATCATTTGTAAACTATTCCTTTTGATCCAAATTCAAAACCATTATCCATCCCATATTTTTCTCTTGACTCGGACTTTTCAATATTATTTATTACAATATAATTTGTGGATAAGATATAATTTTATTATTCAATGTGCCCCCCAGATGTTCCTACTATTTGGAAGATGTTGTGCCCGCTTGTGCGTGTCGCCTATCTGCCTTCCAGGTCTGCGTGTGCTTCCTAGCTTGAACTCCTTGATGCAAAAAAAGGTTTCATCACAGGTACGAGGCAAAACCAGTTCTTGAGCAACAATCTAAAGTCAATCTACTGGAAGAACAAATGGATTGATGCTTAGACCATAATTTAGTATTTTTAGAAGAATATAAATCTCATATACTTAAAGTCTAAACAAGTTTAAATATAAGATACAATTAAAATTAGAAAATAAAAGAAAGAAAATTTGAAAGAAATCTGAAAAACCAGATTACAGACAGTCTATAAGCAACCACCAATACAGACATGTCAAACAACAACACATGTAATTTCCCAAAAGCTATAGCTCACTGTAATTTTGCCCAACAACACCTAAAACAAACAAATTCGAAAAAATTTCAACATATATTACCATTACATACCTGTAACTGAAAGAACCGAGGCAAAATTGAACCGTATATTCCACAAACAACCTAAAATTGACGAAGTAATACAAAAATTAAAAGAATATGAACGGATCTGTTAATGAACAAAAGCGATACAAAAGTGGAAAAAAAACGAACGAAAATGGTGAAAATTGAACCGAAAACTTCACAAATGTTAACGTACCTCTACAGAAAGATCAAACTCGATTTTGGCTTCTCAAACCCTCCTGCAAAATAGGCATGCCTTGGTTGACAATCCCTACAATCTTTAACCTAAAGATCAAAGCAATAATGGCAGATATATTTGGTTTTATGTGGTCGGTGGTGGTGGTGGTGGAAACCCATAAAAAAACCTCATGAAACCAGCAAATAGGAAAAAAACGACATCTTTTAATTCTGGAATTCTTTACAGGAAATACAAGAAAAGAAAAATCAAGTGAGATGCATGCAACTGGCAGACATTAAACTTGTCTGAGAAGAAGTGTCGCGGCCGCCAGAGCTTTGGGTAGGAGTTCGGTTGCAACACACAATCTAGGGTTTTGGCCTATTTCTCAGTGAAACGAAAAGAAATTGTGGAGAATAGACTATTGGTGTGCGGCGAAGCGAGAGAGAAAGTGGTGGAAAACTAAGAAATGGGGAGTAGGTGAATTTGTGTGGCTTGTGACGGAAGTGTATCATATACGCAAAGAGGACGGCTTAGACGGCTTGGACGATGGCTTAGACGGCTTATGAATAGTAACCCATATTCACTCTTATAATATAGTGTAGAATTAGTTGGTTAAATGTTAAAAATTAGTTTCTTGAACAGTTTTTCAATTGTTTTTCAACTGTGGCCCACAATGTCAGCTTTCTTACCGCCAAAGCAAAAAATTGAGAAGCCTAAATTCCGAAACTGCCCCTCATTGTATATGTATGTATTCGTTTGTCTTCAGACACATTTTCCAGCCAATTAACTTGGGTTCAGGCTGAAATTAGTAAAGACAGGGTCTTTTTGGTCATTGTAGTTTCTTCCTTTTCACGTAACAGACTGTAATCAATTGGTGAAAACAAAAAAAACCAAAAACTAGTTTTAAAAGTTTCTATCTAACTTCCTCACTAAGTCTTCCTCCCCATTCTCCTTAGTACTCGCCAGTCGTCTCTGTTTCCCATTCTCTATCTCACTAAGTATCGGTCTTCCTCCCCCGTACTCGCCAGTCGTCTCTGTTCCAACCTATGTATCAGTCGGGTCACTGCGGCATAGCTAGATTAGTGTTTAACACCACGAGTCCAAATATGTCCCGGGTGCCATATGTATCAGATTTATCTTCCCACTCAACCCCAAGTGCCACATATGTCCCTCCTTCAGATTTGGAGTGGCAGGGGGATTATTCAGACGTGGATACTTCAGATTTGGGGTGGCAGGATGCATATGCCCCTACTTCAGATTTGGGGTGGCAGTGGGATTATTCTGACGTGGATACATATTCCCCTCCTTCAGATTTGGAGTGGCAGTGGGATTATTCAGACGTGGATACATATTCCCCTCCTTCAGATTTGGAGTGGCAGGGGGATTACTCAAACTCAGAAAATGAAGTGGATGATAATTCTGCATGGCTGCAACCACACCGGCGGAGTCGTGCATGGAAGAAAACTTTTAAACACCACACTAAGCAGCTGGATGTGTTAATTGATGAGCCTAGCTTGACATATCACTCTCTTGCACAAAGAAACGCGTTTGATATAGTTGATTCCGCTGTTTTTATCGAACACGATAAAAATGAGCAGTGCTCAGACGATCAGTCTGAGATAACCTCTGAAGAGAGTTTGGTGGCAGAAGGGAAATGGATAAAGCATTATAACAGTTACCACAGGATACTACTCGTGGTGAAGGAGACTTCTCTTTCTCTGCTAGCGTGGCCGTGGCTTTTGGCTTTGGTTTTTTCATGATTGCAACTTCTCTCAATTCTCGAGGTAAGTGGTTTTGTAAGAATGGCAAATACCCGCATTGCTTCTTGGCGTCTCTAATGTAAAATGGTGGGAAATTTTTCAGATTTTTTGAAGAGATTATAAACATGCAATGTCCAACATTGAGAAGCTAAGGAGTAGGGGTTGCATTGTGATGCATGAGATTGATGCTACTAAAATTGCAAATCATCACTTTCTTGGAGGAAAGACATTTGATCGTGTAATTTTCAACTTTCCCTTTGCTGGATTTTTTAATGAATTATCTCGCGAGGATCAACTTAGGTGAGTTATCATTAATGGTGTTCGTTTTTTTTACTTGCTGATAAGTGCGTTTTATGCACTTATTTGGCCTTTGAATTAATCATTTATGCCTCATATAAGTGCTTTTCTACTTACTCTAGTTTATTATCATTCTATTTCAGTTTTGGACGCGTTTGTGAACAATTGGGGAAGTTTGGGCGAAAAGAGCAATGACTTAGAAGATATCTCATAAGTTCGAGGACTCAATTGCACTCAACCCAAAGTTGAGGGACCAAACTGGACATTATGTAAAGTTGAAGGACCAAATGGGATGTTATAAAAAGATGGAGGACTGAAATTATCAAGACCTAAAGTTGAAGGACCAAATCAGTGACCGTTGAAACAAGAAGGATTAAGTTGCAAACCTTCAAAGGAACCAAGTTTCGTGATCGCTTGTTTTAATCTTTGAAGCGCCCGTGTCAAGACATAAGCAGAACCTAAATAGCCTGCCTGGGCGATCGCCCGGGAATAGCCTGGGCGATCGCCCAGGCCATTTTTTGCCTGCGTTTTTAATTTTTTATTTTCTTTCCTTTTTTAGTTCTAATTTCTTTTCCTAACTCTTGGCCCACGAAATTTGTAATCTTTTGAGATATTTTGGGGCACAACTAGGGTAGTATAAATATGAGTTATATTCTCATATCAAATGGAGGATTTTGGGAGCCGAATCGAGGGAAGACGGAAGAAAACAAGAGAAGACAATGGACCGACAATCAAGAGTTTTTGAAGATTTCTTCTCCTTCAATCCATGCTAGGGTTCTATCAATTCTTGTATTTTTAATTTAATTATGTTTTTCTAATTTTCTGTAGCCAAGGTAGACGATGAAACCTTGTTTTAATTAAGTGATTATTCCGTTATTCGTTTAATTCCTTTTAGAGTTTTAATGTTCATGGTTCGTTCTTGATTAGGTTAATTAAATATATTTTCTTTCATCTTAAATATCATGTATTTTTGATAGTTAGATATTAATTTAATTAATCCATGCTTGGTGCTTAAATATGTCTTATTAATTTCTTTTGATTTTTCGTCATCTTTTATTCGAATTGGGATACATAGAATGGTTAGAGATTCTTTGATTCTTTGTCTTCTTTCAATTGAACTTGATACGAAAAACGCTTAAGTAATTTATGTTTGAAGCATAAGGGGAGCCTATATTTGATCTTTTTCTTCTGGACTTAATTGATAAATCTTTAGGGACGACAATAGATTGATTTCGTATTGTCGTGTGTGTTTTTTTGAGAATTAATGAATGATTGGATTATTGCTAAGTTAGACAATGGTGGATTCAAACCTTGGTATTTTACACAACTTTAATTATCAATTCATCTTTTTATTATATTTCTTTAATCTTTCGTTAACTATTTCAAAAAAAATCTCTTCAACTCAACTAGCTTAGAATAATAGTTAATTTGGATTAAATTATACCTTCCTCATAGCAGTCTTTGTGGGATCGACCTCGTTTTTACTTATCTATACTCCAATAGATTCGTACACTTGCGAGTTAATTAAAATTTGACATCAAGTTTTTGGCGCCGTTGCCGGGGACTGCGTCTGAAGGTTAATCTAATCTTAGTTAATTTTATTCTTGACTAGTTATAATTTAGGATTTTGTTTAATTTATTTTATTTTCGTTTTTATTTTTTTATTTAAAAAAAATTCAAAAAAAAAAAATTTTCATTGTGCATGCTTGGTCGTAGATTTCTAGAGCTTAAGCTAGAACATCTAGATAGTGAAATTGAAAGGACCTTTCACCAACAAAAATGAGCTACTAATCTAGATAAAATTGAAGGAACCGAAGCAATAGTAGCTATGGGTGATGAAATTGAAGAGAGACCTTTTAGGGACTATTTTAGTCCATTAGCTAATTTGAGCACCCCATGCATACAATACCCACAAGTTACTGCTAGGAATTTTGAGTTTAAACCGAGTGTGTTTAACTGTCTTCCATCCTTCTATGGTTTAGATAGTGAAGAACCCTACAATCATCTCACGGACTTCTATGCTGTATGTGAAACATTTAAATATGAGAATGTGTCTCCTGATAATGTTAAACTTCGTCTATTTCCCTTTTCTCTGAAAGATAGATCTAGATCATGGTTTAATACGTTACATGCTAATAGTATTACTTCTTGGGAACAAATAGTTGCTAAATTTTTGAATAAATACTTTTCTGTTCACAAAACTAATGCTATTCGCAGGGAAATTTCAGAGTTTGTGCAGAGAGACGAGGAACCATTCTATGAAACTTGGGAGAGATTCAACGGGCTTCTTATGAAATGTCCACATTACGGCTATGAAAAATGGCACTTATGCCAATATTTTTTGGAGGGCTTGCTATCGCATATTCAAGAATGGTTGATGGCCACAAGCGGGGGAGAGCTTATGTCTAAGAAAGCTACAAAGATCTGGAGCTTCTTTCAAAAGCAAGCTGACAATTCACAACAGCGGAGTCGATCCTCTAGAACTGAACCAAAGAAGAGGGGGATTTATGAGATTCGCAGCAGTGAACCTAGCTCAGAAATCAAAGAAGTGAAATGCATGATAGAAGACATTTCTCACAAGTTGACCTCATTGACAGCTAATAGTCCTACAGAACCAGAAGCATGTGCTGAGCAAGCTAATGCCCTCAACATGATGAGGAAACAGCCTTACAATCCCTATTGAAACACATACAATCCAGGATGGAGGGACCACCCCAATTTTTCTTGGTCACAGGGTGTTCAACAGGATAATACAGCAGGTCAAGCCCCCAGCAGGCTAATCAACAATTCAATCACAATTTTTCACAGCCAAAACCATGGGAGGAGGCAATTTAAAACTTGACAAAAGCTACACAAGCTGCATTAGAGAGCCAGAATCACACCATTGCTGAATTTAAGAATGAAGTACGCGCTAGCCAGAACCCACAGGCACAATCCATCTCCAATCTGAAAAACATGATGGGACAACTAGCTTCATCAGTCCAATAGTTGGCAACAACCATATTGAGAAATGAAAGTTTCCTAGTCAGCCATTTGCTAATCCTAAAGGAGTGCAACATGAAGAGGCTAAATCGATCATGACTTTGAGACGTGGAAAACTGTTTGACAACAAAGTGGATATCTCAAAGCAAAACACATCTCAACCACTTTCTCCAGGGACTATCTCAACTGATGATCCAATCCAAGAAGCTCCCAAAGAGGACAATGAGCCATCTTACATTCCAAAAGCCCCATTTCCTCAGAGGCTCACAAAGGTAAAGCAAGGTAACTCCATCAATGACATGATGGACATCTTCAAGCAGGTAAGCATAAATATTCCTTTACTTGATGCTATAAAGCAGGTTCCTGTCTATGCTAAATTTTTGAAAGATCTATGTACAACAAAGAGACAACTACATATGCAAAAAGGCATTTTTAATCGAACAAGTTAGCTCTATAATTCAAAGCAACACTCCGAAATTTAAAGATCCGAGGTTGTCCCACTATCTCATGCATCTTAGGAAACCATAAATTGAGAAAGCTTTGCTAGATTTAGGAGCTAGTGTTAATCTTTTTCCTTATTCGTGTATATACAACTTGGACTAGGCGAGTTAAAACCAACATCTATGATTTTACAACTTAGCGATAGATCCGTGAAAGTACCCCGAGGAATTGTAGAGGATGTTTTTTGATCTGAGTTGACAAGTTTTATTTTCTCGTTGATTTTGTTGTACTTGATACTCAACCAAGACGAGACTCTACAAAACATATTCCTGTAATTTTTGGTCGTCTTTTTCTGGCAACATCTAATGCTATTATTAATTGCAGGAATGGAGTTATGCAACTATCCTTTGGCAACATGACATTAGAATTGAATATTTTTAATGTCAATAAGCTACCACATGATAATGAGGATGTTGTTGATGTTGACATGATAGAAGCATTAGATGATGATTGTTTTGCCTATACTAATTGTGATGATGCGTTAAACATGTGCTTAACTCATTTGGGTTCTTATTTTGATATTGATAGTGCTATAAAAGAAGTTAATGTTTTGCTTGAATCAGCACCTGTCATAGGTACAACTAAATGGAAATAGAAAATTGAGCCACTTCCAACGAACGCCAAAGTCAATAGGTGCAAGAAAAGCAGGTCCTCCAAAGCACTATTCAAAGTGCCGTAAGGAAACTAGACAATAAGTCAAGCTAATGACTATAAATAAGCACTTAATAGGAGGCAACCCATTTTCTAACCCTTTTATTTACTTGCTTTATATGTAGTAGTTTAGATAGTTTAAATAATTTATAGTTTTTATTTTATTTATTGCACTTATTAGGCCTCACCATGTCAAGCGCAAGATATCCCACTTTGCGAGCCGCTTGGATACTATCTAGGCAATCATCTTTTGACCAAGGATCCCAGCACTACATCTGAGTCCCCTACATATTAGGCAGCTCCTTCTTCTCCACATCTATCTCTGGGGAGTAACTGATCTTTTCCCTCTTTTTCATTACGTTATTTTGTTCTTACATTGAGGACAATGTAAGGTTTTTGTTTGGAGGTGGGTTATAGTATCATGTTACTTAAGTACTTCTGATTTGCTTATCACACTCGTCCCTATAACTGAAATACTTTTGGAAAAAAAAATTTAGTTGCTGTTGAATATCTTGCCGTCATTGATGATATCTGTTCAAAATCGAGCACATTTTGAGGAGAATATTGGACAACACTTGTTAGACCTGATTATGGAAGCACATAGCCACATTGACTTATCATTTATTGGAGACATGACTTGAGTGTTTGTGTTGATATTATTGACTGAGTATCATGATAAAAATTCCGTTCCTACATTCTTAGAGCTAGTAACTAAACTGTTTTGAGAACAGTTTGGGAGTGTTAAAGTTACTACTTTTGTTCTAAGGTTTTTGATGGTTTGGGTTTTCTGGGTCTCATCTTTGGTTGAATGGGTTATAGTCAAGGAATCTAAACTGAGCACTACTCGCAGCTGATAAATTTAAATGAAATACCTGACTCGAGCAATTAAGCCTGTTAGGGTATCTTAAAACCTGGTGCCCTATGGTCATCTGACTTGGGAGTTATCGGCCCAAAGCTCGCTACATGAGTCCTGTATATAAAACAAAAAAAGAAAAAGAAAAGAGAGAGCGATATTTATAAATTTACATCTTCACTTCTCTATTAGCCTGTGAGACTCGAGCAATTAAGTCTGCTAGGGTATTTTCAAACCTGGTGCCCTATGGTCATCTGACTTGGGAGTCATCGACCCAAAGCTCGCTACAAGGGTCACACAGAATGCTAGTGAGAGAAAAGTATTGCACAGGATGTAAGACTGTTAACAGGAGTTGAATAAATAAACATAGTAGAAGTGCTCAGAAAGGATTGCTAGATTAGAACCTTAGAGATTGAAGATGAGAATTTAGAAATCTCTCACCATCCTAATTCTCAGAATACAAGTGCTAAGTTTTACCACTTTTGTTGAAAAGAAAAAGCATTGTAATGATCAATAGAAGCCAATTTCGCTAGAACACATCGGTATTTGAGAGAAAAGTTTTAGAAATGTGATAACTTACGAGAGGTGTAAGGAATAAATGACTACAAAAGGTTCGGGATTGCTAAAATATCAACAACACAATATTGGTCATGGTCTAATACATGTATAAGTTTAATATTTGGCTATTCACACACTCACACAAGGTCGAGCATCGGATAAGTGAAAATTTTTGTGCTGTTGTTTAATATCCTTCTAATAGTGTTGCTTTATTTTGAACTTGAGGCATATGGTAAGGAGTTTAACATTGACTAGTTTTCCCATTGATTCTATTAGCGTAGTTTTAAAGTATATTTTAGTTTTGTTTTTGTTCGAGGACGAACAAATGTTTAGTCTGGGGTGTTTGATAAGTGCGTTTTATGCACTTATTTTGGCCTTTGAATTAATCATTTATGCCTCATATAAGTGCTTTTCTACTCACTCTAGTTTATTATCATTCTATTTCAGTTTTGGACGCGTTTGTGAACAATTGGGGAAGTTAGGGCGAAAAGAGCAATGACTTAGAAGATATCTCATAAGTTCGAGGACTCAATTGCAGTCAACCCAAAGTTGAGGGACCAAACTGGACATTATGTAAAGTTGAAGGACCAAATGGGATGTTATGAAAAGATGGAGGACTGAAATTATCAAGACCTAAAGTTGAAGGACCAAATCAGTGACCGTTGAAACAAGAAGGACCAAGTTGCAAATCTTCAAAGGAACCAAGCTGGGCAATCGCCCGGCTTAATGCTGGGCGAGCGCCTAGAAGCTGAAGACATAAGCAAAACCTAAATAGCTCTGCTGGCGATTGCGGGAATAGCTCAGGCGATCGCCTGAGCCATTTTTACCCTGCGTTTTAATTTTTATTTTCTTTCCTTTTTTAGTTCTAATTTATTTTCCTAACTCTTGACCCACGAAATTTGTAATCTTTTGAGATATTTTGGGACACAACTAGGGTAGTATAAATATGAGTTATATCCTCATATCAAAGGGAGGATTTTTGAGAGCCGAATCGAGGGAAGACGGAAGAAAACAAGAGAAGACAACTGACTGACAATCAAGAGTTTTTGAAGATTTCTTCTCCTTCAATCCATGCCGGGTTCTATCAATTCTTGTATTTTTAATTTAATTATGTTCTTCTAATTTTCTGTAGCCAAGGTAGACGATGAAACCTTGTTTTAATTAAGTGATTATTCCGTTATTCGTTTAATTCCTTTTAGAGCTTTAATGTTTATGGTTCGTTCTTGATTAGGTTAATTAAATATATTTTCTTTCATCTTAAATATCATGTATTTTTGATAGTTAGATATTGATTTAATTAATCCATGCTTGGTGCATAAATATGTCTTATTAATTTCTTTTGATTTTTCGTCATCTTTTATTCGAATTGGGATACATATAATGCTTAGAGATTCTTTGATTCTTTGTCTTCTTTCAATTGAACTTGATACGAAAAACGCTTAAGTAATTTATGTTTGAAGCATAAGGGGAGCCTATATTTGAACTTCTTCTTCTGGACTTAATTGATAAATCTTTAGGGACGACAATAGATTGATTTCGTATTGTCGTGTGTGTTTTTTTGAGAATTAATGAATGATTGGATTATTGCTAAGTTAGACAATGGTGGATTCCGAAACCTTGATATTTTACACAACTTTAATTATCAATTCATCTTTTTATTATATTTCTTTAATCTTTCAGTTAACTATTTCAAAAAAAATCTCTTCAACTCAACTAGCTTAGAATAATAGTTAATTTGGATTAAATTATACCTTCCTCATAGCAGTCTTTGTGGGATCGACCTCGTTTTTACTTATCTATACTCCAATAGATTCGTACACTTGCGAGTTAATTAAAATTTGACATCACTTGCGTGTAATTGCACCTCGTTTTAACTACTTCATTTGCAGAAAGCATAGAAGACTCGTGCTTCGATTTCTGAAGAATGCCAAAGAGATGATGAGTGAAAATGGTGAAATACACATATCTCACAAGACGAATAATTTCCATATAGAATGGAATTTGAAATCTGTGGCTTCTTCACACTGACTCAAACTGATTGAAGCAGTGAAATTCAATCAATATGATTATCTAGGTTATAACACCAAGTGTGGATTTGGGGGTAACAATAATTTCAATTGTTACCCTAGCCAAACCTACAAGTTTGGACTTAAAAAGAGCTCGAATTCAGAATGTTAAAGTTTTAATTACTCGATGGTGTTGAGTAAATCTTAATATATTCCATCAGGTTTCAAAAGATTTAATTTTGGTGTTGTTTTCCACATTGATCCAACGTATTGAATGTTGATGACCCATTTTAAATTAGCTTCATAATATCCCTTACATATTCTTCGGACATAAAATTTACAATAATTTTACTTATCACTACAAGTGATGATCGTGTAGTCCACTGCAATTGATTGATACTATATAAATGTATTGTCTCTTTAAACTAATCAATTGTAGTAAATTTCACTGTCACATAGATAATTGATCATCATCAGTGAGTGATAAATAGCACTATTCTAAACTTAAGCTTTCATTTCTAAAATGTGAAATTTTTTTTAAAAAAAAATTGGAAGATATCTCCAATGTTTGTAGTTTATAGCACTTTGAATATCTCCAATGTTTGTAGTTGATATCTTTTTTAGCCTTTATTGATCATCCTATCTACACTACTTGTGCTTTCCTCATAAGTTCTTATCCCCTTTGGTTTGGAGTTCAAGTTATCAAACTTCTATTTTCAGGGCAATTTTCGTCTTTCTTTATTTTTGTGCAAAAATTAGTACTTTCTCCATCCTATAAAAATAGGCTTACTTATATTTTCACACATGATAGAAAATTTAGTTATTATAATTAGAACAATAAAATTTACTTATATTTTTTTTAATATACATTAATATAATAATAGATTATATTTGTTGATAAAAAGACACATTAAATATGAACATATTAGAAAGTAGCATATAATTTGGGACAGATAAATAAGGAAAGTAAACATATTTTTATGGGACGAATGAAGTATTAAATTTTAATAAAGATAAGTTTACTTTCACTTAATGAGCAAAAGAACTAAATATAAAAATGGAAAGTAAATACATGGAAAATTTAAAAATGGAAAATGAAAATTTAAAATGGGCATTTCATCGTACCAATTGAAAAATAGAATAATTAAACAAATGCTCCTAAAATCAGGGATATTTTAAAAAATTATGTTAGAACTAATTAAAATAATAAATTTGGTTATAAAAATAACAAATACGATTATAAAGCATTAAACACTGCATTATGCATTAATAATTACCTATATGACACTAGCCAAAAAATGGGAGATCTTGAGCTCCACTTCAATGAAGACCTATGACACCAAATTAAAAGATTGGAAGGAATCCATCATTCTAGGATACATTATTAGAGAAATTCGGGCAACACATCATTTGCCCGACTATCACATGTCGGCAGTCGAACAATTAAATCCTCCCTCCCTCTTTTATTATTGCTATTGCCCCTTCCCCCTCCCTTTCTGAATTGTGGCTGCTCCCATCCCATTCCATCCCACCTTTTTAAACCACCACTTTTCAAACACAAAATACACTATTAATTTGTCTCATAATATTACTCTGTTAGATTAATTGTTGTATTTTCTATTGTGTATATTTATTGGTTTGATTGCTTCAGAATGATCATGGATTGTTGTTTGAGAGTGATGATAATGTATATTAAATTTTTGCCTAAACCATAAATCTACGTTAACATCGTCAACCTTCAACCTTAAATCTACGTTAACACCGTCAAACTTAATAGTCTACGTGTCACCGTTAAATATTACATGACATAGACGTTGTTTATTTTTTTCGCCACGTCAGAAATTCTGTTTTTAAAAAAGAAAAAGAAAAATCAAATGGTCCGACAAGGAAAATTACTCTTGCCTAAAAAAAACAAAACAAAAAAGAGGAATTTTTTTAGATAAGAGCAAATTTATGACGTGACAAAATAATAAAGGACATCTATGCTACATGGCATTTAATGGTGTCATGTAGACTACCAAGATTGACGATGTTAACAGAATGATTTTTGCTGTAACAATATCAAAATTCAGTGACTAGTTGTTGAAATTAACCTTCCAACATAACATTTTTAGACAATTAAATTTTGATGAGACTAGCTGCAAATAGAAAAGCATAAAACTAAATCCTTGGAGAAATAAAGGAAATTTTGAAGAGCTCTTGTTCTTTTTAATTTATAGATGGACCCCACCAAGCATTAATGATGTATGCCTCAAATGACGGATTCGTTGATTTCTAGTCTTTTAATTTGGGTAATTATTGGCTGGCCCAAAGATTCCCCTTTGTTCCCGGGATTATAAATTAGAATTGGTTTATTTCAGTCAATTTTTTTAACTTTTCAACTTATTTTTAATATAAAATAATTATATTACTCTAATCAACAAAATATCATTCTAAAGTAGAAAAGTCAATTTTATCATTTTTTTGTTAAAGTAGTTTAAAAAGTCAACAATTTTAACTCAAATAAATCATTATTGGTTTATAAGTTGAACCCCAACCTTGAGGACCCCCCGCCCCTGCCCTGGAACCTTGGTAGAGGATGTAAATCGTAAGATGTGTCTCAGTGGAGCAGTGCTTAGAGCTACTTTTTAACTGCGCTTAAAATTAGCCAAATCCATACCAAAAGTAGGACTCGAACCCCCCACTGCAGCTGCCAGCGAAGCTGAGAATACCTCACTCCCGTTCTTTCAATCACTGAGTTATGCCCTGGGGGCTATAAGTTGATTTATAATTTCTGTCAAACGGGCGCATAATGCCATATGTAATTATTGATGTGAGACCAAAGATATCTTCTTCTTCTTTTTTAGCATATGCGTAAGTAGTTCTATACCTTTCCAAATCTTTTATATATTAATGTAATTTTCAATTTTCTATTTTATATGAAGGTATTTGTCTAATTATCCCAATTAAAATCTTCCCAAGGAAGCTAAGCATGAAGGCCACTAAAAGTAAGCAAAAATACCATACAATCAAATCAGTCGAGCCCAAAATTATCTTCACATTATCTTGACACTAACCACTTAAAAGTTAAACAGTATTACTTGCACATGGCTTGTCTGTTATTCTAATTTCTAACAAACGCCATTCTTTTTTTGAACCATATTACCACTAAAAAAAAGACATATTCTCATCTCCTACATCACTTACCCCAATAAAAAAATTACACTTGCAATTCTCAACCTTTTTGGATTCTAGTACTTTTATCTTCAATCTTTTTTTTTGGGCACAATTATCCTTACATTTCGTTTATTGACGGCCAACGTCCTTAGTAACAAAATCCGTCCAACTTAGACTTTAAATTTACATAAAAATACATATTTACCCTTCACATTAAATAAAGAAAATTATAATCTACGTCATCAACTTTTGGAGTTTTAGCACTTTTATCCTAATTTTTTTTTCTTGGCACGCTTATTTTCAATGTTTTTTTACTTGCGACTTTTGTCTCTATAGACGGAATGTCTAAAAATATGTTAAGTTGATATTAAAGACATATTTTACTCTCAATTAAATAAGCAAACCAAATAAATTTAATACAAAGAAAAATTAAATACATTTTTTACTTCATCTTTTTCAGACGAGGGCTTACGAGCCGACTTCAAATAAACGATGCCATGACGAGGACTTACGAGCCAACCTCAAAGAGACGAAAATTTACAACTAGCCTCAGAAGATAGCTAATACGACATGATTTACTGAAATTTCCACAACATTACCTTGTAACGTGAACTAAATCAATCTGAATAGCGTCACAAATTTCAAAACAAAAACATGCACTACATAATGGAGAACCATCGCCCCTTCCAGATGCTCATAATAATAGAATAAATTGAACTTGTAACAATAGAATAATAGATGGAATTTTCCATATTATGCCGCAAAAAACAATAAGAATGATGCATGAATTATACAGGGTGGAGCGGGCTCGTTTAGCTATATGCAAGCAAATAATGTATTGACAATAATAAAATAACGATATAGCAGGTGTTGTTGTAATTATGTTTTAGTAGCAATAACAAAACACTCGTAAGATACTAATATAACACTACTCTCTTAAGTCCGAGTGAAGTCAAACTTAATCCAAGTGGTTCACTTATTTTGCAAAGTGACAGGTAACTTATTTCTTGAATCATTATTTTTTTTTTATCTAATTTTGTAAGAGCATTTCCAATGCACTCCATGGATTGTGGCTGATGTGTCAGTTAAATAGAAGGACTTCTAAATAAATATAGAATAAATAGACGCGAAAGTCCAAAAGTTCTCTCCAATAAGTTCCTTCTATAATTCAATAATAGTGATTACATGTCATTTATTTTTTTAAATTAAATAATAATAAAACTGCTAAAATTTCCCTAATTACCCTTTTGTGAATTAAGTTCAAAATTAAAATAATTGTTGAGTCATCCAATCTCACATGACTTCTACATGTAGAAAGAGCACCCTACATCTTCTATTTTATTTTGTGCCATATCAGCCTAACATGGTGTTTCACATAGTGCATTAGAGATGTGATTTTAATACACATTATCTATTTGATGACATGACACTTTTTTTTTTCCAATCCATGATTTGCATTGGAGATGTTCTAAGGCAACATGCTTCGACGGTTGCCACTTGCCATTGACCTTTTAATGAATTTTAACTTCATTTACCTTGTGCACACATTTTTCTTTTCACTTCTTGTTCATTTGGTAATTTATGTCTTACGCAAAATTTTAAATCTGCTTGAAAATCAATCTGACTATAACTAAAAAGTTGTTCCTAAAGAATCACCATAGAATCCTAAATATACCATACAAACAATCGTACCCATCAAAATCTTCCCAAGGAAGCAAGTTAAACCGAGTCAGTTATTCCATCAACACTATTCACTTAACAAAGCAATAAAAAGTCATCGCGTATTATAGAATAAAGAGACACATTTTCTGCTTTTCATCTCCCTCTCTTCATCAAGAACCCATCAATGGCAGTGGTCAATGATTATAGAACTAGTAAACAAGAAAAAATAGCAATGGAAGAGAGATGGATCAAACATTATTCATCCTTTCATCGAATACTGTTAGTGGGTGAAGGAGATTTCTCATTTTCTCTGTGTTTGGCAAAGGCTTTTGGCTCTGCTTCCAACATTGTGGCTTCGTCTCTCGACTCCTATGGTTTGATCTTATTCTCTTTTCCTTTCTTTCGTATTCTTAGACAATCGTGCCAATATTTAAAGTTGGTTATTCTTCATTTATGCTTATTTCTTGGGTAATTTGTACACACAGAAAGAAAGACGAGGGTTGAATGAATTTGTGCTTGTTTACGTGGTGTTATTTTGTGTTGTAAAGGTGGATAGTTTCACTTGCAATGTTTGTTTTATCTGTGATGATGGTCTGAGTTATAAGCATATCAAAGTTCAAACTAAGGTTTATAGTCCATTTACTTCCGGATGTTGTTAATATTGAATTTTTGTTTTCTTGTAGTTATCATACAAGTAGAACTTTCATTGCTTTTGTCAGCTATACTTTTGCCATCCACTGAATTTAGTATTACTTATATGTGGCCTTTTTAGAAAACAATTTTTATGTGCTGTTTCGATGTATGGAAGAAATTTCATGATCATGGAGTTCAAGTTGGATATACTCTTAGAAAGTGAAATTCTAGCTCAAAAATGTTCTCAAAATATACATGGAAATCGAAAAGAATACGTAAAGCTCTCTTGCGTCCTTAGTGGTTAGTTAAAATCATGGTATATGCATTCGATATTTCACACTAAATGCAAGACGTGTTTTTACAATTGGTTTTCAGTTGAGTTTGACTTCGCGTTTTAAATACTGGTTTAGATAACAATAAAAGCACATTTTGCTACATTTATTGTAGAAAATATTCAAAAACAGAATATGTTTCCCCCATGACAACTAATAAGTGTGGTTTTACACTTACCTGGACCATCAAAAGTGGACGATTGTAAGTAATCTTAAGTGAATTTTTACTAAATTGTGTGTTGATTTGATTGCTTTAGGTCAAAACCCAAGTTCAAATGGAATCGGAGAAAACCTCGATTATTTGCACGATAAATCCTTCAACTTTTGGATGTTTGTAAGTTGGTCCCCATTTCCAAGTCTTCGTGCACTTTCAATTCTTTTTTGCCTATTTTGCTTTATTTTTCTCCAATTCCTTCCGAACTTGGATTTTGACCTAAAGCAATGAAATCAACGCACAATTAAGTAAAAATTCACTTAAGAATACTTACAATCGTCCACTTTTGATGGTTTAGATAAGTGTAAAACCACACTTATCAACAACAAAATTAAGTTTTTTCTGAATGAATGCATGAATCTTTTTCAACTGATATGTTTGTTTCATTGCTACATCTACCGAAAGATCTAATGGAATCAAAATATTAATAATGGAATACATTTGTTTCACATATTCTAATTTTGAAGATCCCAAAAAATTTCAATACTTACGACGAGGCCTTCTATGGACACCCATACACAAGCAAACACAACGCAGCTTAGATTAGTTGTTTTCTTTGTGATTAATGCCTTTTTAACATGTTTAAGTCATTCAGCTAAGTTGATCCCATTTCTCATGCTCAATTCTTTGTTTTGTTTTTCATTCTTGTGCTATCTTATGTCAAAGGAATTTTTTTGAAACAGATGTATTGATCATGAAGTACAAGGAGGCGAACTCAAATCTGGATGATTTGAAAAACATGGGGGCTTCTATTTTACATGGAGTGGATGCGACCAAGATGAAGCATCGTTCAGATCTTGGAAAACAAAAATTCGACCGAATTATTTTCAACCTTCCTCATGCAGGTTTCCACGGGCAGGAAATGTTGTCCCATGTTATTAGGCAAGTCTTTGTTCTTGCAAAGTAGAATAATGAGGTTCACTATTTGTATGGTAATTCTCCTTCAATTTGAATTCGTGTACTTTTTCCCATGGCAAGGAGTAAGCCTCACCGTAAATTAAAAATTTATTCAAATACAAAATAAGCTCATAATAAATCATAAACAATCTTCAAAATTCATAATAGAAACAGAACAATTGAAGAGTGCAAATAAACAAAAGAAAAATCTTTCAAATAACAAAAAGAAACTATTATTTCAGTTGGTGGGGGCATTGGATTATCCCAGAGTGGGTCAATGAGAAACAATTTTTTAATGTTTTAGTGGGAAGTGGACTATTCCCAAAATGGGTTGATCATTAGGCATACGCCTCCAAAAAACTGCCTTAGAATCAGCCACCTTGAGGTGTTTTTTGCTCGCCTTATTTTGAGGTGGGCCTCAACGCAAGCCTCTCAATTTAGTTTTTTTTAACCATGCTTTTTCCCTTCTCATTGTATTGGTTCTCATCAATGTGTAATGGTTTATAGGTCGTCACTTGCACATATGCTTTTGTTGTTTAATTAGTACGTCATTAGAATTAAAGCTATGTGTGTATAATTGATACTTTAAGCAACTCTTTACTAGAAACATTGGCACCGTCCATTCGTGAATTATGGCATCGTAACTTTTCATGATTGGTGCAAATCACTAAAATGAAAGAGGCAAATCACCAAAATGAAAGGGGTATGCGATATGCATGTATGCACCTGATACTGAATGTTGAATTTTCCTATATTTGCTGTTATAATGATGAGATGCTAAAATCACTTGCATCCTGGGGATATTGTTGACTATCTGTACTAATTAAAAGCACTTGGTTTTGAGAGGACATAAAAATGGACCTTGTTGTCTAAAGCTCAATTAAATGTTTACTCCAAGAGTCCAAGTCATGTTGAGAATCGATGCAAATTAAAGATGCAGAAATGGATTTTATTATCTCTGCTGTCAGTCAGGTAAAGAAAGACAGCCGATGTTCTAAGCTCTTGGTAGTATGGTATCCAATACAAATTGAGCTGCATTTTATTTTTTTGCTCGCATGCAATGCAGGTAATTTTCTTCATGCCTTCATGGCCCATTTTTAGCTACTTGCAGGTTACACAGGGAACTTCTACATGGATTTTTTAGGAATGCATGTGGCATGTTGCAGAAGAATGGTGAAATACATGTTAGCCACAAAACAACACGTCCATACAGCGAATGGAAAATTGAGGATCTTGCAGCTGAGAATTCTTTGACGTTTATTGAATGCTCTGATTTCAAAATTGAAGACTATCCTGGTTACAAACATAAAAGAGGCGACGGTTCCAGATGTGACGAGCCATTTTCATTGGGCAAGTGCAGTACTTTCAAGTTTACGTTTCAAGAGATTCCTGTCCTCACAGAACAGCACTCAACATCATTTGATAGACAGCTTCCATCAGGGCTGGTTCTGAAATTTTTGAGGCCCAAGGCGAATTCTAAAAATTAGGCCCTCAAGGCGAACTCTGATAAGGCATGGGCAAGGCTGTTGGTGGGCTGAGTTTCAATTATTTTTTTTAAAAAAAATGGTCCCCTTCGATTTTGGGTCACTAATTAATAATAGTCATGGTTCATCATGGAATGTGGCTTACTTTGCTTTGCTGAGTTTCAAAATTTTGCACAAATAATTTTTTTTTTAATGAAAATAGGCATCTTTTGGTTTTGGGCCCGAGGCGGTTGTCTCACTTGCCTCAGCCCAAAACTGGGCCTGGCTTCCATTATGTCAGTTTACACACATGAATGATGTCCCTTTGTACACTGGACTAACATCACAAGCCCACATTGGAAATGAATGCAGTAGAATATTTGGCAGATATCTTGATCACGTGCAGGAAACATTTGGAAGGACTAGTTATGATGTTCATGGTTCGCTTAATGATGCTCTGAGGCTCGGCTTTGAACAATACATGCGTGTTGGTCATGGAAGACCCTTGAGCGGTTACATTGATATTTTGGAAGAGCTTCACCATCTTAGCATTTTGAGATCACAATGGTTGATACGGAAGCTATCAGTTCTTGATATGCAACAATGAGGAAGCTGTACAGTAGTGTTTTAGTCGTTGGTAAGTCTGTAGACGTATGGAAATGTGAAGCAGGGGCTATGATATGGAGGCTTCGTGTGAATGTATATGTACTAATGGAAAATGGTTGGATATCGGGTCGGTTGGTGAGCTATATTCTCCTAAAGGACATTTAAAAATGGGTAAATAGCACTGGGGTCCTTAACCTTTGAACCTTATGACGATGGGGTTCCTAACCTTCCATTTCTAACCCCCGAGTCCCTAACCTTACGTGCAAACAAAGTCCTTCTGTTAAAAAAATCGTTAGTTTGACGGTTAACTAGTCAAATTTTACGTAAAATGACCAATTTACACTTTTTAAATTAAAATAAAAAACAAAGAAAATAAAGAAAAAATTGCAATCAAGTCCCTTATCAACTTCTTCTTCTCCAACTCACCTTTACCAACTCCGGCACCGGCTCCAATCATTCACCTTCACCAACTCCGGCGCCGGCAAGAAGCATCATTCACCTTCACCAACTCCGATTCCACCAACTCTACACAAAACCCACCCCCCACCGCAAGAGAAAAAACCGAAAATGATGTGTAACTCCTCTCATTTCTTCATCCAACAAAAGAAAAAAAAAAGCATAAAAAATGCATGCTTGAAGTACAGCGTACTGGCTGAGGGGTAGCAAGTATCCGGCATATTGTATGATTCGCTGCAACAGTAGACTGGATCACCAAAGGCCTCGCTGCAACAGTAGACCAGATCACCAAATGGGGACAGCGACTAGACACGTGCGCAGATATCCGATCTGCTCACCAGCGCGATCTGTGCGGTCGGTGCGCCCTCGCAGATCCAAGATTTGTGCGGCCGATGAGCACTGATCTTGGATTTGTGCTACCAGCGAGCGCGCAGATCTGGCACGGCCGAGCAGATGGTTTTCATGCCGTCATCTGCTCGGCTTTCTCGTCGTCCGAGAGATCGCCGTTGGCGGCGCCGTCGTGGGAGGCGACACATATCCGACTTTGGGGATTCGGGCCATGGTGGATTCTGGTGGCTTGTTGTATGAAGAAATGGGAAGAGTTGCACAGCATTTTCGATTTTTTCTCTTGCGGTGGGGTAGGTTTTGTGCAGAGTTGGTGGAACCGAAGTTGGTGAAGGTGAATGGTGCTTTTTGCCGGCGTCGGATTTGGTGCAGGTGAATGATTGAGCAAAGCGCGCTGAGTTGGTAAAGGTGAGTTGGAGAAGAAGAAGTTGATGAGGACCTGGATTGCAATTTTTCTTTATTTTCTTTGTTTTTATTTTAATTTAAAAGGGTAAATTGGTCATTTTACGTAAAATTTGACTAGTTAACAATCAAACTAACGAACGATTTTTAATGAAGGACTTTGTTCACACGCTTTTTTTTAAAGGTTAGAGACTCGGGGTTAGAAATGGAAGGTTAGGGACTCCATCGTCATAAGGTTCAAAGATTAGGGACCCCCAGTGCTATTTACCCTTTAAAAATCTACGAGTTGTGTAATATTAATTGTTTGCCACTTTACCTGCATATTTCTAGATTGAATTCTTGATAAACACTTTCCATTTTTTTTGTAAATTCTTTTGGTGTTTTTGAAAATACATTTTTGAAATTGGTAACTAATTACGTTTTCCCTATTTTGAAAAATTGAAAATTGAAAATTGAAAATTTAAAACGACTTGAAAACATTAAAGAGAATAGATCCTTAGTTTCTTCATTTATTGACTCTCTAAAATACAAAAGATACTTTTTATAAATAAAAAGTCCCTTAGAATATGTTATTACTAGTTTATTTAAACTAACTCAATCATGCACTTGTATTATGCAAGACAAGAAAGTTGGTGTAGAATAAAATTATAACATACTCTAAACTAGTTTTTAATTAACACCAATTATAGGTTACGTTAGAGCAATAATGCCCTTATAACTGGAGTACAGAAACAACGTAAGACCATGACTTTCTAAGTCAACATGCTCGACCGGTCGATTAGACCTTAGTTCAATAATAATAGGCTAAATTTCTTCTGCAGTCAATGCACTTGGGGCGAAATCTTAATTGTGTCACAGATTTTTAATTTGTCTTAATTGGTTTATTCAACTTTAATGTTTGTTTGGTCCAGATTAAAATATGTTAAATATTATTGTCAAAAATCAACAATTATTTTTAGTCATACATTTTAACAACTTTGTAATTTAAATAACATATATAAATTTAGAGAGAGAAACAAAGTATTTATTTTTAACTCTTCATTTTACTTCTGTCAATAAGTATTTATTATTATTTCATATATTTTATTTGGACATATTTTCCTCCTAATTATTATAATATTTTCCTCTATTTTATTTTGTATACTATTTAATTTAGTCAACGTATAAGTATTTAAAATTATTTGAATGCATTTTATTATAGAGAATGTGTTTGGCTCTCCAAATTTGAAAAATTAAATCTACTCTCAATTTTAAAAAATTAATTTAAATAATCTCTTGGAGCATAATTTAAGGATTGACTCTTTAAATATTAGCTTCATAATATTTCTTATCAATAATGTTATCTATTATTAATAGACATTATTGTTAGTTTTGATGGTATAGTAGGATTTTTGATTTATTGTCGAATACATTAAAATGCATCATAACTTCATTGTGGAATATCTTAATGTTATCTAAATTGGTGATAATGTCTACTAATGATATATAACATTACTCATCCCTTATATACTCACGTTAGAAAGTATAAATTTTATCAAGGGTAAGAGCATATCCAACAAGCTCTTTAAATATAGATTACTCTTTAAATTAAAGAGTCAATGTTAAAATTATGCTCCAATAGATTCTTCAATTTAACATTTTAATTTATAGAGTGGGTTTGACTCTCCACATTTGGAGAGACAAACTCACTCTCTATTATTAAATACATTCAAATAATTTCAATTTTTACTACCTGATATATTGGTTTTAATTAAAAAATATATACAAATTGGGAGGAAAATATACGATAAAAAAAGAGGAGGGGGAAATATATTAAATGCTTTTTGAAAAAAGTAAAATAAAGACTATGGAAATAAAGAGGTTGTCGAAATGTTTTAAAAAAATTGCTTTTTAAATTTAACGATGCTCTTTAAAATGCTAAAGATACTCTTTAAATATACATAAGATGTTGTAGATGCTCTAATTGGTTCAAAACGTCCATACATTTTAGAATTATTGTGCAAATCATCCATAACTATGAATTTTAGTATTTTCACCCTCAAATCTACATTTGTTTGCACAAAACACCCATGCCGTTCATTGCCATGCAAAATCTCTATTACTTAGTTAGGTTATTTTCTGCTCTCTTTCTTTTCACCTAAACCATGTTCTTCATAGTAAAATATTTACATATATAAAATAATACAAAGCAGGCAATATTTCATAATGAGAAGAATAGTTATGCAATTATATTTTGTTATAAAATTGTTCATCTGTACAACAAAATGGAGAGTGGTTTTTTTCGCCTGGTGTAACCCATTTATGTGTCCAAGATCTATGGAAATAATACCTAAACTGCTTAGATACAAGAATGAATTTGAACAACAAGTGCTTTATTTGTAGAATGAGAACAAGACGTTCTTTGTTCGAAGTTGATTTTTTTTTTTTTTTTTTGTAAGCTTATTGTAATGGGGATATTCATGTAAGATTGTTGATGTAATGTTGATCAAATCAAAAATCAAGTTTCAATAGTTAAATACACTTTTTATTTACACATTTCGTAAAATTTGACAAAAAATAATAATTACCAAATAAGAGCTTGTTTGAGAGAGTTTTTTTTTAGTAAATTTTAATAAAATGTTGATAAAAATATGTAGTTGAAAAATTAATAAAAATCGTAAGTCACATGAAATATGTAATTAAAATTAATTGTTGACTTTTGACTACAACTTTTTAGTTGTATGTTTGTCAGTACTAATAAATTGGTCAAATATTATTTTTATCCACATATTTAATAAAATTTACAATTTTTATTTATTTTTTACATTTTTTAAAATTCACTACTTATAATTTATAAAAAAACTTTATCAAACAAACACTTAAAAAATGACTATTTATACTTTACACGGAGTGTTGAAAGTAGTATCTTTATTGCAAGGATTCATATTCATCCGAGACTGTACGGAATGACGACATTTGTACTTTATACTGGGCCAACTAACAAAAGTTGGAACAGCGATTTGCCCTACTTTTGGGCCTAATTATATCTTCAAAGTTTCTATCTATCTTCCTCACTAAGTCTCGGTCTTCCTCCCCATTCTCCGTCAGTACTCGCCAGTCGTCTCTGTTTTCCATTCTCTTTCTGACCGGAAAATTTAGCTGCTGATTTCGAATACGAACTATGATCGATGCGATGCAACATGATCACGCGTGTGATTAACATTTTGCTGTGATCTAATTAATATGGTAATTAACCTCATCTTTTTCTTTTTCTATTATTATTTAGAACCGATTGGATTTATGTAGAAGTAGAACCTTAAATGATCTTGGTGTAGGTGCCTTTTTCTGACTGTACTAAAAGCTGAATTATTACCTGTTCAGGTGACAGTGAATAGCTTGATCATTGTTCGATGAAGTTGAAATGCATTCTGATTAATTAGACAATAAGTTAGGAGCTCATTCCCATCTAATTAAACCGCTGATACATAGCATTCTTCATCGTTTAATTGCTAAATTGATTGATGCGAAGCACCATAGTGCTGTTGGGTAGTATGCCCATATAGTATAGTTTTTGCTGTAATAAAATAACAATTTTATGATAAATAGAAATTTGTTCTTTTTATTTATTATTATTGCATTTGTTTAATATTGAGTATGTAAACAAAGTGCCAATGATCACTTGTGATAATATAAGTTGGATACTTGCGTTGAGAAGTATAGTGTGATACAACTTATATTTTGATCATCAATAAAATTATTCACAACTAATGTATAAGGGTTGGCGCCTTGTACCGGAAGGTTGTAGTGTTGACTATTTAATCATTCGGGTTTGCGATTTATCCTTATCGCAGAAATGGATTAATGGTGACACTAGTACACTAAGAGTGTATTGAAGCGGACCACGTGTCGAATTTAATTATATAGCATGACCGTGCGAATAATTAAATTCCACTTGATCACCGAAGTATTTCATCTAAATCCTTGACAGGATTGTGTATATCTTTTCGTTAGTTTAATAGTTCTTTGATTCATCAATGGGTGAGATCAATTTAATTGATCAAATATCTCGGTGAGTTGGGAGCTTGAGAATGGGCAAAGTAGAGAACACGAATTCGTGTCGGAGGCTCGCCACCGAAAAATGGGTCGAGTGACAACTTAAGTATTTTTGTTGAACGGTTATAAACCGAGCTCAAGATTTAGCGACGGCTAAACTTCGACATCCGTGATTAGTTCACGGGACCGTTGAAGAAAATGTAACTTAAAGTTAGTGAGAATAATTAGAGGGCAAAACGGTCATTTATGCTCATACCTAATTATCGGATCTCGAGCGAGAGATGAAATATATATACGGTAGGTCGGGAGGAAAATATTACGAACACGTAATTTTATATATTCGAGAGTGCAGTCTCTTGCCTTTAGTGGAAAAAGCAAAAGACTAATAATTAGATTGAAGGGTCTAGGGTCGACTAGACGGAATCTAATTATTGGAGCTTGGAAAATATATGTCCGATCAGGTCCTGTGGTAGCTCTATAAAGTTTTGGACTTAATCACAGTTACTATAAAAGTTTTGGACTTAATTGTAATTGTAATATAAGTTCAGGGATTACACGTGTAATTAAATCAATCCTAAACTAATTGGACTTGGATGCAATCAGGACTCTTGTCGTTGTTTGCAATCAGATCACTTGCCGTTATTTATATCACATTGCTTGTGATGTAAATTAATGCCAATTCATTCCAATTGATTCTAATTGATTCAATCAAGAAAAGAGAAGAAATTAAGTTTCTCGTTTCTAGATCGACCGGTCGTAAATTAGTTTTAGTTTTTGGTTAAAATTAAAAGGTGCCCACACGCGGTGTAATCCGGACTTGGGAGAATACCATAGAAGGCTTGCTTGAACGTTGGAAGCACCAAGTTCGTGAATCAAAAAAAGCAAGTTCGTGAATCGATTCGGATCAATATCGATTATCGATTCGTGTATAATACTAATCCATTAGTATTTAATTATAATAAATACGTGAACATCTAGCAAAGATCCACGGTTTTATGAATTAAAGAAATTTTTGTTTTTCGGCTAATTCTCGTGCCGGTTTCCAACAAGTGGTATCGAGAGAGGTCTAGATCGTTCACGTGTTTGTTATATTATCTAGATCCGATATTTGCATGTTCTAGTCGAGCGATGTCTAGGATTATATGTTTATATGTTGATTGAATAATTGATATTATTTTTAAAGCGTGATCCAATTATTTTGTGGCCCCAATTGATCATTGTATTTCGTTATTTTGAGTCTGTAACAAGATAGGTGGATTACGACTCCATCATCTTGATTTAATTTTTTAATTGCAAAATAGATTTAATTGTGAGCCCTAAATTGGGACTAGTTAATTTTTGTAATGGTTGAATATTGAAGATCAGACTGCAAGGAAGAAACGAACAATACAAAAATATATATATATCAGATAGCCGGAGATCTGGTTGGTGGGAGATCAGTGCTTGGAGGAGATCCGTGCTTGCTTGCATCTCGTGCGCAAGATCCCGGCGCACCGGATGATCTGCAACAGCAGATCGGTCGGCGCGGATCTGCGCGTTCGCGGATCCGGCGCTGCAGCAGCAGCGCCGCACGAATCGGCCGAGGATCCGAAGGCCGCAACGCGATCCGCTACGGATTCGCTTCATCGCTGAAAGCGGCAAAGTCGAGATCCGGTAGCGGAAGAAGCTGCAGTGGCAGATTCGTCTTGATGATGAGCGTGGCAGTCGATCCCACACGACCCTCCGGTTGATTTTCCTTTTTGCGGCATGTCTCTCCAGCGATGGTCCCTCTCCCGACTCCGGCCATGATGGTTGATTCTTGGACAAGAAAATGTCTTGAGGAAGAAGAACCATGTTTGGAAACTTGGATTGTGCATGTTTGGAAACTTGGATTGCTCTTGTTTGGTTCCTGGAATAGATGGGCTTGTTTGGCAATTGGAGCAAGAACTAGGGATGAAGATTAAATTTAAATATTGGGTTTGGGCCCAATTAGTTTTTAATTTGATTTTTTGAGTCGTGTTTTGGGCCACAAATAATTGTTAATTTATTACTAATGAATGCTTTAAATATTTGTTTGAAATATTGTTATTCTGTAAATCATGTCATATAGAATTAATTTTGGCATCGCTCGTGATACTTAGAATAGAATGCATTTCATTGTAACATTGGTTTTCCTTGATTAATTTAATTTAAATTAAATTTTTCTTGAAAAGGAAATCCGTAATAATTAAAGCGTATATTAATTTAATTAATGTGAGCAGTTGGTAATTATTTAAAATTAAAATCCATTATTTTAAAATATTGAGTGGGAGAGGGTATTTATTTAAATAAAACCCACGGTCTCCTCTTGTCAATCTATAAGCAATGTAATCGCGTTAGCTCTCGTCTTGCGAGAACGCAACGGACTCCCTATAGGAGGGCTGCGTAATTCGGGTTGTTTGATTGGATTCCTTTTTGGTAAGATCGTCTAGATAGAATATAATTTGAGATCATCCTATAGATGGCGGGATTATTTTTCAAGTATTTAGAGATCTAGACAAAGGTTATACACTCAAATCGAGATTATCTACGAACCTCCTATAGAGGCTCTCGTTTATAATCTTGGTGACCAAATAAAGTGATACTGGATTTATCTGGACATTTATTGTCAAGATATGATTTGTCTAGTGGGAGGATCCCCGGCTTAATCGATGGACACGGTGACCTTTCCTATAGAGGGCTGTTGGATCACAAGGATTAAGTAGTCGTTACATTATTGTAGTTTTATGGATCTACATGTGCATTCATGTATCATATGTTAAATTCACTGCTTAATTTTAATATGCAATATTTTTGTTATTTTCAGCAAAATGTCTCTCAGTCCATTTTCCGTTATCCTAAAACAAAACCAACTAACCGGAGAAAATTATGTGGATTGGAAACGTAACCTAATGATTGTTCTCACCGTTGAGAAAATTGATTTTGTGCTTGAAGAAGATTGGCCTGAGCAACCCACTGAGACTGCAAGCAAGGACATGAGGGATGCTTATGATAAGTGGGTAGCTGCAGACAAGTTGGCTCGCTGTTACATTTTGGCATCAATGTCAAATGTGTTACAGCAGAAGCATGACAGTCTTGAGACCTCTTATGACATAATGAAAAGCCTCAAGGACATGTTTGCACATCAAAGTAGGAGAGCTCGGTTCAAGTCATTCGTACTTCTGTAACATCCGTATGAAACCCGAACGCCGGTGAAGGACCATATGTTAACCATGATTGGACACTTCAATGTGGCGGAGAACTGGGTGCAACCATTGATGCAAATACTCGAGTTGATATGGTATTGAACTCTTTTACGATATGTTTTCACAGCCATCGTGGACTATCACTTACACAAGATGGATATGCCATCGATCGAGCTAATGAATGAGTTGCAAAATGTGGAAAGTGGTGCAAGAAGCCAAAGGTGGTAATGCTTATCTGAAAGAATTGGTAGCTCCTCCGGTTCCAAGCCGAAAGGCAAAGACGCAGAAGAAAAGGAAGAGAGCTAGCAAGAAGCCGAAGAAGCAACAAAAGACCAAAGCGGATGGAAAGCCGAAAGGCAAGTGTTTTCACCAAGCGAGAAAGGTCATTGGAAGAAAGATCGTCCCAAAGCACTAGCTAAACAAGAGCAGAGTGCGGGTGAGTTTTTCATAAGCGAGTCTTGTTTGGTGGTTGATTCTACATATTCTCGGGTTGTAGATTCCGGAGCTACTAATCATGTTTGCATGTCAATGCGTGTGCTTCAGAGAGCGAAAAACTCAATGAAGGCCGATTCACTATCACGATCGGCACAGAGAGAGATGAGTTTGGCGAGAGTGTAGGAGTAGTTTATTTTTATTTCGGTAGTGGTAGGCGTTTAATTCTTAAAGGCATTATTATGTCCCGCAAATGAAGCGGAATTTGATTTCCATTTCTTGTTTAATAGGACGGGGTTATTCTCTTGATTTTGCGCCTAATAAAGCGCTTTACATTTTGATGAATAAAGCTCCTATTTGTGCTTGGGATATTTGATGAATGGTCTTTATATATTAAACTATTCCACGAATGAAATTAATAATATACGCAAACCATAATAAACAAAATACATACCATACTAGTGATACTTATTTATGGCATCTTAGACTTGGACACATCAACCTTAACGGGATACGAGATCGGCAAAGGATGGTCCCTCAACTCAATTGAGGTTGAACCATTGCCGGTCTGTGATTCTTGTTTGGAGGGTAAGATGACCAAAAGATCCTTTCTAGCAAAAGGACATAGAGCCAAAGAAGTATTAGAACTAGTTCATTCTGATGTATGTGGACCTATGAATACACCAGCGAGAGGGGATATGAGTATTTTATCACCTTTACCAAGATGATTACTCTAGATTCGGATACATTTACCGATGACTCGAAAGTCGGAGGCTTTTGAGAAATTCAAAGCATATCGGACTGAGGTCGAGAAACATTTGAGTAAAAGTATAAAGACATTTCGATCAGATCGAGGTGGCGAATATCTCTCGGGAGAATTCAGGGACTACTTGACAGAAAATGGTATAGTTTCTCAACTGAGTGCGCCTGGTACACCCCAAATAGCGGCGTTTCGTAAAGAAGAAAGCAGGACATTGTTAGATATGGTTAGGTCAATGATAAGTTTTTCAACTCTACCTATCTCGTTTTGGGGATATGCACTGGAGACAGCCGCTTATATTCTTAACCTAGTTCCATCTAAGTCTGTTCCCAAGACTCCCCTGGAAATATGGAATGGGCGCAAACCAAATTTGCGTCACATCCGAATTTGGGGATGTCCGGCTCATGTGCTGAAAGGAAAGACAGAAAAGTTGGAGTCTAGATCAGAAATATGCCTGTTTGTGGGATACCCTAAAGGTACCAGGGGATACTATTTTTATAGTCTTCTAGATAGGAAGGTTTTTGTTAGCACAAATACAACCTTCCTAGAGGATAAATATATTAATGAACGTCAGTCCAAAAGTAAGGTTGTTTTGGAAGAAATGAGTGGGAGTAATCCCAACTCATCAATTCCTGAAACACAACCTAGTGACAGACTACCCATGGTATCGCAAATACCTAGGGAACGTTATCTGAGTGGGAGAAATGATTCATCATCTAATCCCATAGATCAAGAAAATGTTCAAGGTAGTGATGAGGTAATTGTATCACCTGAAGGTGATACTAACATTGATGAAAATGTTACAATTCCAAATGAAGCCACAATTCAAGATCCACCGCCCCTTAGGCAAAGTCAAAGGGTCATCAGAAAACCATCTAGGTACTTGTTTGTCGGAGAATCCAAACAGGCGATCTCTGTAAAACAAGTAGATGATCCGATTTCATATAAGGAGGCTATAAACGATGTGGATGCAGATTTGTGGAAACTAGCTATGAACACTGAGATGGAATCTATGCATTCTAATCAAGTCTGGGAACTTGTAGATGCACCAAAAGGGATAAAACCCATCGGGTGCAAGTGGGTCTACAAAAGAAAGAGAGGAGTAGATGGGAAGGTGGAAACTTTCAAAGCAAGGCTAGTGGCTAAGGGTTTTACCCAAAGAGAAGGTATCGATTACGAGGAGACCTTCTCGCCTGTAGCTATGCTCAAATCTATCCGGATTCTTTTATCCATTGCAGCTCATTATGATTATGAGGTGTGGCAAATGGATGTCAAGATGACTTTTCTTAATGGTCATCTTGAAGAGTGTATCTATATGGTACAACCGGATGGGTTCGTAGAGAACGTGGTCATGAATCTAAAGTGTGCAAGCTGCAACGGTCCATTTATGGTGCAAGCGAGCATCAAGATCTTGGAACAAAAGGTTCGACGAGGTGATTAAGACATATGATTTTGATCGAACTCTCGACGAACCACGTGTCTATAAGAAGATACAGACAAAAGATAATTTTCTTGGTGCTTTATGTGGATGATATTCTACTCATAGGAAATGATGTAGGTATGTTATCATCTACGAAAGCGTGGTTGGCCCAACAGTTTCATATGAAGGATTTGGGTGAAGCTAGTTATGTTCTAGGCATTCAGATCTTGAGGGATCGAAAGAACAAGCTGATAGCATTATCCCAAGCTACATATATTGACAAAATATTTGTCAGATTTGCCATGCAAGATTCCAAGAAAGGCAATTTGCCTTTCAGACATGGAATTCAACTCTCTAAGGAACAATCTCCAAAAACTCCTGAAGAGATAGAGCGCATGAGTAGAATACCTTATGCGTCAGCAGTGGGTAGTCTCATGTATGCTATGTTGTGCACTAGACCTGACATTTGTTATCTTTGTTGGTATGATCGATCGTTATCAATCTAACCCGGGACCGGAACATTGGGTGGTCAGTAAAAGCATATCTTTAAGTATCTTGAGGAGAACAAGGAACCATATGCTAGTTTACTCATCACCAAACATTGTTCCGATTGGGTATCTGATTCCGATTTTCAAGGCGATAAAGAGACTCGTAAGTCCACATCGGGATCATTGTTTACACTAGGTGGTGGAGCCATTATATGGAGAAGTATCAAGCAATCATGCATTGCTTCGATTCCACCATGGAAGCCGAGTATGTGGCATCTTGTGAAGTCGCTAAAGAGGCCGTATGGCTCAAGAAATTCCTAATGGACATTGAGGTGGTACCTGCATCATCACAGCCTATAACATTGTACTGTGACAATAGTGGGGCAGTGGCAAATGCTAAAGAACCAAGGAGTCATCAAAGGGGAAAACATATAGAACGGAAATATCATCTCTTAAGAGAGATTGTTAGTCGTGGAGATGTAATTGTCAGCAAAATTGCTACTGAGGATAACCTCGCGGACCCATTTACTAAAAGCCTTCCGGCTAAAAGTTTTGAGGGACATCTGCAAGGTATGGGGTTGCAAGACATGACATATATACTCTAGGGCAAGTGGGAGAATTGTTGGGTAGTATGCCCATATAGTATAGTTTTTGCTGTAATAAAATAACAATTTTATGATAAATAGAAATTTGTTCTTTTTATTTATTATTATTGCATTTGTTTAATATTGAGTATGTAAACAAAGTGCCAATGATCACTTGTGATAATATAAGTTGGATACTTGCGTTGAGAAGTATAGTGTGATACAACTTATATTTTGATCATCAATAAAATTATTCACAACTAATGTATAAGGGTTGGCGCGCGCACCTGGGAAGGTTGTAGTGTTGACTATTTAATCATTCGGGTTTGCGATTTATCCTTATCGCAGAAATGGATTAATGGTGACACTAGTACACTAAGAGTGTATTGAACGGACCACGTGTCGAATTTAATTATATAGCATGACCGTGCGAATAATTAAATTCCACTTGATCACCGAGTATTTCATCTAAATCCTCGACGAGGATTGTGTATATCTTTTCGTTAGTTTAATAGTTCTTTGATTCATCAATGGGTGAGATCAATTTAATTGATCAAATATCTCGATGAGTTGGGAGCTTGAGAATGGGCGAAGTAGAGAACACGAATTGCGTGTCGGGGAGCTGTCACCCCGAAAAATGGGTCGAGTGACAACTTAAGTATTTTCGTTGAACGGTTATAAATCGAGCTCGGTGTTTAGCGACGGCTAAACTTCGACATCCGTGATTAGTTCACGGGACCGTTGAAGAAAATGTAACTTAAAGTTAGTGAGAATAATTAGAGGGCAAACGGTCATTTATGCTCATACCTAATTATCGGATCTCGACAGAGATGAAATATATATACTGTAGGTCGAGGAGGAAAATATTACGACACGTAATTTTATATATTCCGAGAGTGCAGTCTCTTGCCTTTAGTGGAAAAAGCAAAAGACTAATAATTAGATTGAAGGGTCTAGGGTCGACTAGACGGAATCTAATTATTGGAGCTTGGAAAATATATGTCCGATCAGGTCCCTGTGGTAGCTCTATAAAGTTTTGGACTTAATCACAGTTACTATAAAAGTTTTGGACTTAATTGTAATTGTAATATAAGTTCAGGGATTACACGTGTAATTAAATCAATCCTAAACTAATTGGACTTGGATGCAATCAGGACTCTTGTCGTTGTTTGCAATCAGATCACTTGCCGTTATTTATATCACATTGCTTGTGATGTAAATTAATGCCAATTCATTCCAATTGATTCTAATTGATTCAATCAAGAAAAGAGAAGAAATTAAGTTTCTCGGTTTTCTAGATCGACCGATCAGAAATTAGTTTTAGTTTTTGGTTAAAATTAAAAAAAGGTGCCCTGCACGCGGTGTAATCCGGACTTGGGAGAATACCATAGAAGGCTTGAACGTTGGAAGCACCAAGTTCGTGAATCAAAAGCAGCAAGTTCGTGAATCAGATTCAGATCAATATCGATTATCGATTCAGGTATAATACTAATCCATTAGTATTTAATTATAATAAATACGTGAACATCTAGCAAAGATCCTGGTTTTATGAATTAAAGAAATTTTTTGTTTTCTGGCTAATTCTCGTGCCAGTTTCCAATAAGTGCTACATCACACTATTCAAAAATGTATTTTGATCAAGAATAATGCTATTTAGTCCCAGTGATGTTAAGTTCCAGCCTATGTATCAGTCGGGTCACTGCCGCATAGATTAGTGTTTCACACCACGAGTCCAAATATGTCCCGGGTGCCATATGTATCAGATTTATCTTCCCACCCGAGCCCAAGTGCCACATATGCCCCTCTTTCAGATTTGGGGTGGCAGTGGGATTATTCAGACGTGGATACATATTCCCTCCTCCAGTTGGAGTGGCGGTGGGATTATTCAGACGTGGATACATATTCCCTCCTTGATTTGGAGTGGCAGGGGATTACTCAAACTCGAGAAAATGAAGTGGATGATAACGCCGCATGGTCGCAACCCGCGCCGTGAGTCGGCCATGGAAGAAAACTTTAAACACCACACTAAGAAGTTGGATGTGTTAATTGATGAGCCTAGCTTGACATATCACTCTCTTGCACAAAGAAACGTGTTTGATATAGTTGATTCATTGTTTTTATCAAACACGATAAAAATGAGCAAAGGCTTAGACGATCGATTCGAGATAATCTCGAAGAGAGTTTGGTGGCGAAGGGAAATGGATAAAGCATTATAACAGTTACCACAGGATACTACTCGTAGGTGAAGGAGACTTCTCTTTCTCTGCTAGCCTGGCCGTGGCTTTTGGTTTTTCTTTTTTCATGATTGCAACTTCTCTCGATTCTCGAGGTAAGTGATTTTGTAAGGATAAATGCCCGCATTGCTTCTTGGCGTCTCTAATGTAAAATGGTGGGAAATTTTTCCAGATTTTTTGAAGAAAAATTATAAGCATGCAATGTCCAACATTGAGAAGCTAAGGAGTAGGGGTTGCATTGTAATGCATGAGATTGATGCTACTAAAATTGCAAATCATCACTTTCTTGGAGGAAAGACATTTGATCGTGTAATTTTCAACTTTCCCTTTGCTGGATTTTTTAAAGAATTATCTCGTGAGGCTACACTTGGGTGAGTTATCATTAATGGTCTTCGTTTTTTTTTTTTTTTTACTTCCTGGTAATTGCATTTAGTTTTTAACTAGTTCATTCGCAGAAAGCACAGAAGACTTGTGACTATGTTTTTGAAGAATGCTAAAGAGATGATAAGCGAAAATGGTGAAATACATATTTCTCACAAGACGAATTATTTTCATATAGAATGGAATTTGGAATCTGTGGCTTCTGCACACGGACTTAAACTGATTGAAGCAGTGGAATTCAATCAGTATGATTATCCAGGTTATAATACCAAGTATGGATTTGGGGGTAACAAGAATTTCAATTGTTACCCTAGCAAAACCTACAAGTTTGGACTTAAAAAGGACTCAAGTTCAGCATGCTAAAGTTAATTACTCGATGATGTTGGATAAATCTTAGCATATGTTTGGTAGTGCTAAATTTTTTTAAGTGCTTATATTATAAGTTGTATATGAATGTGTGGATAAAGAGTAACAACAATGATCTAATGCCCCCATGTGGGCATTATAAAGGTGCCAGCATCTTGATGTGGCGGCGTGTAGGCACTTGATGATAAAGTGCACTTTATCATCAAGTGCCCACATCTCGCCACATCGCATGTGGGCACCTTTATAACGCCCACATGGGGGTAGGAGATCACCCTTGTAAAGAGTAAGTTGTAAGTTGTGGGTCTCGTAAAATGTGTGGATAAAAAATATGTTTGACTAGTTTGACCAGCTAAAACTATAATTTAAGCAATGACAAACATGTGCTTAATATATTCCATGATGCTTGGTGTTGTTTTCTACATTGGTCCCCACATCAATAAATAGCTATGACACCAAATTAAAAGATTGGAAATAATTTGTCATTCTAGGATATATTGGGGTCCATCCATGAATTAAAAAGAACGAGAGTTTTTGAATTTTTCCTTTATTTCTCTGTGTTTAATTTTTTGTTTAGTTATTTCTTTTCGTTTTGTTGTTAATCTCATCAAAATTTATTTATTTAAAAATTTCTACATTAAAAAGTCATATGTTGTGTCACTTTTTAATCGAAAGATACGAACATTTTTTAATAAAAATATTTGATTAAGCCTATAGTGTGTTATAAAAACTTTTTAAATTAATACTTAGCTATTACTGTGATTTTTTTTTAATTTTTAATTTTTGTGTTAAACATGAATCATTTTCTATATTAAAAAGTTGCATGTTGTTCACTTTTCAATTAAAAGGCATTATTGGCTAAGCTTGCAATGTTTTATAAGAACATTTAAACTAATATTTAGATATTTCATTTTTTATTTGTTGTGTTGGATGTGAACTTTTATTTCACCTTAAAAAGTCACATGCTGTGCAAATAGACTTTTTTGGCTAATTTTTTTGAATAAGCTTACAATAAGAACTTATTAAATTAATTTTTAGCTATAATTTTTTTTTTTTTGTAGAGGTTAAATAAGGTTTTAGATTAGAAAGTGACAAGAAGTGTCACCTTTAATTAAAAGGTCACGTACTTCTTCTTTTTTCACAAAACATCATTAGATATGCTTACAACGTGTTTATAAGAACTTTTTCAACTAATATTTAGATCTTATTTTTATTTTATTTTTGTGTTGGCTCTGAACTAAAGTTTTGCCACTTTTTAATTAAAGTATTACACATTGTGTAATTCACTAATTTGACAAGTTCAAATAAAAATATTTGGCTAAACTTACCATATATTTATAAAATCTTTTTAAATTAATATTTATATTTTACTATTAATTTTGTGTGTGTTAAATTTGAATTAAGGTTATTTAAGAAGTTTTGTTCTGTTTAACAGCCTGCCCACCCTGAAAACGGCTCAGCCGGAGGTAGGGTATAAACACTTTAGCCAAAGATTTATATTTGAACATGTCAAATTAGTGAATTACACAGTATATGATATTTTAACTAAAAAGTAACATAACATGACACTTTCTATTGTACAGCATTAGTTCACATTATAAGCTTAGTCAACGATGTTTGTGTTTGTGATTATGCATGTAAGCACATTGTAAGTTTAGTCAAATATTTTTTATTAAAAAATAAATAAATTATAGAGTACTTGACATTTTAATTAAAAGTGACACATCTTATCACATTCATATAAGCATATTTTAAGCAAGTTTTTCGTTAGAAAATGACAATTTTTATAGTGTGTGACATTTTAATTAAAAAGTGACACGTATTTTCACTTTTTAAAGCAAAACCTAAATTTACATTCAAAACCAAAAATAGAAAATGAAAGTATTTAAAACATTCTTATAAGCATATTATAAGCTTAAGCCAATGATGTTTTGTTTAAAAAAAAAAAAAAAAAACCCAATCTCACAGTATGTAACCTTTTAATAAAAAATGACATATTTTATCACTTTCTAATATAGAACCTTAATTCACATGTATACGACAAAAATTATATTAATAGTGTTCTTATACAAGATTTTTATTTAAAAATGTCAATTTAAATAGTGTGTGACATTTTAATTAAAAAGTGACGCATCGTTTCACTTTTTAAAGCAAAACCTTAATTTACATTTAACATAAAAAATAAAAAATGAAAGTAAGATCTAAATATTAGTTTAAAAAGTTCTTATAAGTACATTCTAAGTTTAAGCCAATGATGTTTTGTTAAAAAAAACTAATTTAACCTTTTAATAAAAAGTGACACATCTTGTCACTTTCTAATGTAGAACCTTAATTTACATGTATACAACAAATATTATATTAATAGCGTTCTTATACAAGAATTTTATTAGAAAAATGTCAATTTAAACGGCGTGTGACATTTTAATTAAAAAGTGACACATCGTTTCACTTTTTAATGCAAAACCTTAATTTACATCCAACAAAAAAAAAGTAAAATCTAAATATTAGTTTAAAAAGTTCTTATAAGATATTGAAAGCTTGGCCAATGATATTCTGTACAGTATATAATATATGTAACCTTTTTATTGAAAGTGACACATCATGTAACTTTGATTGTAGAACTTAATTCTCATCTAACACAAAAAATAAAACAAAATAGTAATAGCTAAATACTAGTTTAAGGAGTTTTTATAAACACATTGTGAACTTAGTCAAAGATTTCTATTAGAAAAATTCAATTTATACAATGTATGACTTTTTAATTAAAAAGTGATACAATATGGCACTTTAATGCAAAAATTTAATTTACATCCAACATAACATTTTTAGACAATTAAACTATAAAAACAAAAGAAATAATTTAAAAGCAGAAAACTGACCCTTGAAGAAACAAAGGAAACCCAAGGAAGCTAAGCACAAAGGCCGCTAAAAGTAAGCGAAAATACCATGGCAATCAAATCAATCAAGCCCAAAGCTATATCTTAATACTAGCCACTTAAAGTTAAACAATAGCACTTGCTTATGGCTTGTACGTTATTCTAATTTCTAACAAACGCCATTCTTTTTTCCATCCAAATTACCACTAAAAAAAGGGTCATATTCTCATCTCCTACATCACCGCCCCCACTACACCTACCTATTATTTTTATTTTCCACTGCTCTATGCTAGCACAAGTATAGATTCGTGCGATGCATGTGTTGTAGTTCAAATTGTATTTATAAAAGAGAAAAGTGCAGTTGCGGTTCTCAACCTTTTTGAATCATGACACTTCTATCCTAAATCTTTTTTTTTTTTTTTGGGCACAATTATTCCCACGTTTCATTTATTGTTAGCCAATGTCCTTAGTAACAAAATATGTCCAAAATAGACGTTAAATTTAAATACAAATATATATTTACCCTTCACATTAAATAAAGAAAATTACAGTCGACGTCTTCAACTTTTGAAGTCTTACCACTATTATCTCTATTTTTTTTCTTGGCACGCTTATCCTCAATATTTTTTTTTCTTGGCACACTTATCCTCAATATTTTCTTTTATTAGCGACTTTCGTCTTTATAGACGGAATATGTCTGAAAATATGTTAAGTTGATATAAAAGACATATTTTACTCTAAATTAAATAAGAAAACCAAATAAATTTAATAAAAAAATTTAAATACATTTTTTACTTCATCTTTTTCAGGCGAGGGCTAGCGAGCCGACTTCAAAGAAACGATGCTTTACAACTAGCCTCGGAAGATAGCTAATATGACAGGATTTATTGAAATTTTGACTTCATCATTTTGTAATATGAACTAAATCAATCCAATAGCGTCACAAATTTCAAAACATAACCATGTACTACATAATGGAGAACCATCGCCCCTTCCAAATACTCATAATTATAGAATAAATTGATAATAAATTGAACTCGTTAATTTGGTAATTTATATCTTATGTGTTTATACGATCAAAATTTAAAATCCGCTTGAAAATCAATCTGGTTATAACTTAAAAGTTGTTCCTAAAGAATCACGGTAGAATCCTAAATTAAGAGCATCTACAACAGATTAGCTATATTTAAAGAGCATTTTTAACATTTTAAAGAGCATTTATAAATTTAAAGAGCAATTTTTTTTAAGCATTCCAACAACTTTTTTATCTATGCTCTTCATTTTACTTGTTCAAAGAAATATTTAATATCTTTTCACATTTTCTATTTTTTTTATATCCTAATTTGTATATTATTTAATTAAAGTCAATATATCAAGCATTGAAAATTAAAATTGTTTCAATGCATTTAATAATAGAGAATGTGTTTGGCTCTTCAAATTTGGGTAGCCAAATCCACTTTAAATTAAAATATTAAATTGAAGAGTCTATTGAAACAGAAATTTAAGAATTAATTCTTTAAATTAAAGAACATCATATGTTTAAAAAGCTTGTTGGAGATGCCCTAACATAACATGGCATGCAAACAGTCGTACCCATCGAAATCTTCGTAAGGAAGCAAGTTAAACCGAGTTAACACTATTCACTTCACAAAGCAATAAAAAGTCATTTCGTATTATTGCATAAAGAGACACCTTTTCTGCTTTTCATCTCCCTCTCTTCATCAAGAACCCATCAATGGCAGTGGTCAATAATTATAGAACTAGTAAACAAGAAAAAATAACAATGGAAGAGAGATGGATCAAACATTATTCATCCTTTCATCGAATACTGTTAGTGGGTGAAGGAGATTTCTCATTTTCTGTGTGTTTGGCAAAGGCTTTTGGCTCTGCTTCCAACATTGTGGCTTCGTCTCTCGACTCCTATGGTTTGATCTTATTCTCTTTTCCTTTCTTTCGTATTCTTAGACAATCGTGCCATTATTCAAACTTGGTTATTCTTCATTTATGCTTATTTCTTGGGTAATTTGTACACACAGAAAGAAATACGAGGGTTGAATGAATTTGTGCTTGTTTACGTGGTGTTATTTTGTGTTGTAAAGGTGGATAGTTTCACTTGCAATGTTTGTTTTATCTGTGATGATGGTCTGAGTTATAAGCATATCAAAGTTCAAACTAAGGTTTATGGTCTTTAATTTCAGGGCCATTTACTTCCAGATGTTGTTAATATTGAATTTTTGTTTTCTTGTAGTTATCATACAAGTAGAACTTTCAGGCCATATTACTTATATGTGGCCTTTAGAAAACAATTTTTATTGGCTGTTTCGATGTTTGGAAGAAATTTCAAAATCATGGATCGTGCCCGTTTGGTGTAGATTATAAACTAGTTTATTTGACCCAAATAATTTATTTGACAAAAAAATATTTATTTGATTAAAAAATTCAGCATGACATTGTTGGTCATTCTTGGTCAAATAAATTATTTTGTGTTGAAAAATTGGTTTATAATTTATATCAAACAAAACTGGTTTTCTGAATGAATTTGGATTGGCTGCACGAATCATTTTTCACTGATATGTTTGTTTCATTGCTACATCTACCGAAAGATCTAATAGAATAAAAATATTAATAATGGAATACATTTGTGAAATATTCTAATTTTGAAGATCCAACAAATTTCAATACTTTCGATGAGGCCTTCTATGGACACCCATACACAAGCAAACACAATGCAGCTTAGGTTAGTTGGTTTCTTTGTGATTAACGCCTTTTTAACATGTTTAAGTCATTCTGCTAAGTTGATCCCATTTCTCATGCTCAATTCTTTGTTTTTTTCTTTCTTTCTTGTGCTATCTTATGTCTAAGAAATTTTTTTTGGAACAGATGAATTGATCACGAAGTACAAGAAGGCGAACTCAAATCTAGATCGTTTGAAAAACATGGGGGTTTCCATTTTACATGGAGTGGATGCGACCAAGATGAAGCATCGTTCAAATCTTGGAAAACAAAAATTCGACCGAATTATTTTCAACCTTCCTCATGCAGGTTTCCATGGGCAGGAAATGTTGCCCCATGTTATTAGGCAAGTCTTTGTTCTTGCAAAGTAGAATAATGAGGTCCACTATTTGTATCATAATTCTCCTTCAATTTGAATTCGCGTACTTTTTCCCATGGCAAGGCCTAAGCCTTGCTGCAAATTAAAAAATTATTAAAGTACAATATAAGCTCATAATAAATCATAAACAATCTTCAAAATTCATAATAGAAATACAACAATTGAAGAGTGCAATTAAAAAAAGAAAAATCTTTCAAATAACAAAAAGAAACTATTATTTTAGTTGGTCAATGAGAAACAATTTTTTAATGTTTTAGTGGGCTATTCCCAATAAGGTCGATCATTTTTATGTTCTGTGGACCCACACCAAAACAAAAGTAAGTACAGAGAATTGAGGAACACATACATCACAAGCCTTGAGGTGATGCTGAGGCGTACACCTCCAAAAACTGCCTTAGAACCAGCCACCTTGAGGCATTTTTTGCTCACCTTATATTGAGGCGGGCATCAAGGCGAGCCTCAATTTAGTTTAATTAAACCATGCTTTTTCCCTTCTCATTGTATTGGTTCTCATCAATGTGTAATGTTTTATACTTCATCACTTGTGCGTATGCTTTTGTTGTTTATTTAGTACGTCATTCGAATTAAAGCTACATATATGTGCATATGGCATCATAACTTTTCATGATTGATACTTTATGCTACTCTTTAAATAGGAACATTGGCACCGTCCATTCATGAATTATGGAATCATAACTTTTCATGATTGATGCAAATCACCAAAATGAAAGGGGCAAGGGGTATGCGATATGCATGGATGCACCTTTCATTTATACTAATTAAAAGCACTTGGTTTTGAGAGGACATAAAAATGGACCTTCTTGTCTAAAGCTCAATCATATGTTTACTCCAAGTCATGTGGAGGATGATTTAAATTAAAGTGTTTATTATCTCCGCTGTAAGTCAGGTATAGAAAGACAGACGATGTTCTAAGCTCTTGGTAGTATGGTATCCAATACAGATAGAGCTGAGTTTTATTTTTTTGCTCGCATGCAATGCGGTTAATTTTCTTTATGCTTGCATGACCCATTTTTAGCTACTTGCAGGTTACACAGGAAACTTCTACGTGGATTTTTTAGGAATGCATGTGGCATGTTGCAGAAGAATGGTGAAATACATGTTAGCCACAAAACAACACGTCCATACAGCGAATGGAAAATTGAGGATCTTGCAGCTGAGAATTCTTTGATGTTGATTGAATGCTCTGATTTCAAAATTGAAGACTATCCTGGTTACAAACATAAAAGAGGCGACGGTTCCAGATGTGACGAGCCATTTTGGTTGGGCAAGTGCAGTACTTTCAAGTTTACATTTCAAGAGATTCAGATTGCTGACACAGAAATACAGATTGAAATTAAAGAAATGGAAATCAAAGTCCTACAGAAGAAGTTAGCATTACTTCTCCACAAAAAAAGTGCATCAACTTCTGTTTCTTTATGTTTTAAATAGTCTGAGAATAAGGGATCTATCTTGATACCTTTAGGTTCTCTAGCTATAGTAATGTTATGTTGGTTATGGATGGCATAACTAACTAGGTATGAAATGGAGAAATGTACGTTATTGTTTTTTACTAGGTCAGATCTACCGTATCTATGTACGAAAGACAAGATTCTATCAAAGTCTTAGTCATGTAAACTTATTGAAAGTCTAGGAAAAACTGTAAATATGAGTTTTCCACAAGCTAGGTTACCATTAACGGATTCTAGGCATCCTTCTACAGGTTCTGTATTCTTTCGTCAATCAAACTCATGGAAATAGGTTGATCGATTTTGTCTGATAAGGTGTATCCTAATTGCTCCTATAGTTACCTAATAAAGGTTCTTATTGTCATCTAAGTAACCTTTTGTTTGGCTTTGTTTATGTCTCGTTTAGTAAGCAAGGGAAATTCCTATCTTACCATATATATGCTGTACATGTATTGCAAATTCCTTTTGAGAAACTCCATAATAAATAGTTGGTTTCTATTAACAAATCTATTGATAAAGTTTGGTTGAACAAAAACTTCATTTGGTTGAATTGTCAAATTGGTTTTGTAAATTTTTGCTAACTTTTTATCAGAGATTAAAATCTCTTTTGAAAAGTTTCCATTTGTTCAAAAACTTCATCAATCTCTGTATTTACAATGTTTTCACTTTGAATGCTCATCATGTATGATGATACGTGGCATAATGTAAAATAAATGTTCGTACACAGTTATTATAATATGTCAAAACATTTAACTTTTTCATCTTCATTTTATTTATTGATGCATGATGTACATATGTAAATAAAAGATAATTATGTCTCTGTTTAAAGTACTTGTAAATTTCATAATATGATGTGAACGTCAAAATGTATGTTTCACATAAATGACAATCTGTATTACACATGATTAATTACTGTATAACATGGCTTTGATACCATTTTTTTTGCGGATGAACACGAAAGTTGTATGTATGATGTAAATTAGACAAGTGATCACAAATATGGATACCAAATAACTAAAAATTTAAAAGAATTTAAACTATTAAACCTTCTTACTATTGTTGAGGATGGTTGCTCTCTGTGTGCTACAATTCTGCCTCACTGTTATGAATCTGGTTCTGTTTCCCTAGCAATCCCATGCACGGCAGTACTCCTTTGAACCTCTGATTACGAACACATCCGTACAAAAAATGTATGCAAACAAAAATGTAAAAAGCATGAAGAACTAAAACATGAAGTTTTATTTCTGAAAAGAAGGTCTAAGGGCTAAACACTCTTAAACTTATTTAATTACAAGGTGATGTCCATGTATGGACCACTGTCTAAGAGGTTTTTAGTCTCGATACATTGAGAATTTTAACAAAAGTTTTTTGAAAGAAAAAATTGCTCTGAACAACTCTAAGTCTTTCTTTTTCAGTCTTCTTCTTATAGAGCTCCAAAGATGCTTATCTTGTCTTCCTTTTTCATTTGTCTTCGACTTGCCTAAAGCAAAGGTCACGTGCTTGTCCTCTAGTTTGCTTTCTGTCAGTCTTGAACAGTGAAGATGCTTTTGTCCACTATCCACAGTAGAAATGCCTTTTGAAAAGCAAACAATACTTTATACTGATTGGTAGGCAGTGTCGATAGGACTGTTGCAAGATTCCAATTTTGAAATTTCGGCATCCATGAAATCGTTCGCTTCTGCTTTTTCTTTATCCTCTGTCTTTTCCACTGTATTTTCACACCACTTGCAATTATGATATTTCCCTAGGCTAGACCTGAGAGCTTTACATAATTGTCTATCGTAGCTGTGGAGAGTATTGAACAAGTTGTAGAAGTTCTTTTCAAAACTACACAAAGTTTTGATACCTTCTGGTGATATGGTGGATCCTGTCTTGCTAGTCATTAAAATGAACTTGGAAGAGTGATTAACTTTGATTTTTGAATCTCTGTTAAATGATTTTAATTCTGTAAGAATTCTCTGAAAAGACAAAGCTCTCCAGTCTCTTAGGATTGTTTCATTGACACAAGTTGTCTGTCTTTCAATTGGCCTGTCCAAATACACTTCCTAAGTGGTTTTGATCTGTATGTGGTGATATCCCTTAACAAGGACATTGTTTTCATCCCAGAATGGAATTGTGCTATTAATCTCGAGTATCACCTGTAAATCTTGGTTCTTAATAACATATTTCTTGAAATCTTTAAGGGATTGCAAGAGATGACTGTCAACAACTTTGAGTTCTTCAAAATCTTGTCATGGTATTATCATCTTAATCAATCCACAATGGAAAGCATTTTTTACCATAGTGGGTTCTGATCCTGCTAAGAAGATAAACTGTCCGAACTTTTTGTCCAAAGTTCCAAAGTAGTTCTTTTCAGGAGCTGATTCTCCAACTGTTCTTGCTTCTTCCTCAAGGCAAAGGAAATCCTGTAACTATTAAGTCAGTAATCACAAGGTCTTCTTTCTTTGATGCTATTTTCCCCAGATTTTTGAATCTATTTGGAACTGTCTCTGGAATGGACTGTGTAATATCCTTATAGGACATCATTCTGAACCTCAAGTTTTCACTGATTGGGGGTCTGGAGGCTGGCATTCTGGGCCTAGACCTGATGTCTTTTTGTAAATAATTTGGACCCAAAACTAATTGGTTGTGGTCAAATAACTGTTTATATGGTATTGGGCTTATACCTTTGGATTCGTGGAATTCAGCAAAGGCTTTTTGGGCTTCGGTTTTATAACTCTTATGTTTGTGTGGTTTACCTTTGACAAGTGGTTCCACCTGTATCCAGTTTGTATAAAATCCTCTGTGCGGGCCATCAAAAATCACATAGAATTTTTTGCCTGCTATGGATTCATTAACTCCAACTAAAGGCTGAAGTGCTTCCTATATGGGACATGGGAGATTTTTCTGTTCCTGGGAACTGGATGCTGGGCTTTGAATGCCCTTTTTCTCTTGCGAGCTTTCTTCTTGACCTGCATTATTAAAATTTTTTTGCCAATGGCACTGTATTTTTATCTGCAGTGTTCTTGTCACTTTCAATAATGGGTGTCTTTCCCAAGACTGTATTTTTATCTCTAGTGTTCTTGTCACTTTCAATAATGGGTGTCTTTCCCAAGACTGTATGTTTACCTTCTGTTAGGGGTGCTTTTTTAGAGGTATCAACCTCCCCCTGAGAAACAGAAGTTGATGCATTTTTTCTCTGGATAAGTAATGCTAACTTCTTGTGTAGGACTTTGATTTCCATTTCTTTAATTTCAATCTATATTTCTATGTCAGCAATCTGTTCATCAATGTCTGTCATTTTTATTTGCATATGCAAATTCACGAGTTAATGAATCAGCTAAACAATTGTCTTTACCTTTAACAATTTCAATGTCAAAATTATAATGGCTGAACCACATCTGCCATCTGACAAGTCTTCCCTGTTTATAATCAAAATGTACTTGACATTTTAAAAATGACTTACATGTAGATGAATCAGTTCTAACTAAGAATTTGTTAGAAATGATATAAAGTCTAAAATTTGTAATGGCTTTTTTCATTGCAAGTATCTCTTTTTCATTGAATTAATTGTAATAAACTTTGCATGTTTGGAAGAATGTACCCATTTGCTTTTGTTATTTTGTTTAACTGGGAATAGTCTATGACTATTCTAGCTTTACCTCTGTGTTTTTCTGCTTCTTTTCTGACCATGAATGCAGGAGAAGAGAAGGGTGACTTACTTGGTTCTATGACCTATAAATTGAGTAATTCTTTGATTTGGATAGAGAACTCTTCTATGTCTTTTGGGCTATAGGCCATTGCCTTTGCTCTTACAATTTTGTCTTTGAAATCTTCCATGAGTTCAATTTTTGCTCTGAAGTTTCCCTTGTTGATTTTTGGATCAAGTGGGTTTTCTGAATAGCATATGTCTAAAAGATCTGAGATCTTTTCTCTTTGTGTGTTAATTTTGAATTTTTCCTGTTCTTCTATTGTTATGAATACAGTTGAAGTTTATGCAATATTCTCCCTTTTTGGAAAGGAAAAATCTTTTTTAATATCACAGATCTTTAAAGTTTCTAGAAATATTTCTTGTAAAAAATTGAAAGCTATTGCTTTCCTTTTCTTTGTAACCCAAATTCTTTTATTGTTTAAAGTAAAACTAATTGAATCAATTTCTTCAATGAAAGGATGATATAATTGACAAAAATTGTTTCCAATTATAAAATCAATTCATGTTTCAAGTTGATAAACTGTTGGGATTCTTAAATAAAATGTTTTAATTCGGACTTATGATAACCACATATTCCGATGTCTAGATTTTTCAAAACTTTAGAAGTATGGATTTCTGATTTATCAGCAATTTTCAAATTCAAAGTTTTTTTTGACTCAACCCAAAATTGTTCAGGTATGACCCATTTGCTAGCCGTGCAAATTGATGATCTGGTGTCAATGTATGCATGAATTGAAAACTTTCTATATCCTTTAAAACTTAATTTGATAGGGATGTAAATTGAGTTTGGGTTAGTAATGTTTTTACCATCCATCTCCAGAAGATTTTGAATCTGTTTCTGATTATGATTCTGATGTGAGTTAATATAATGATTATGTATCACTCGGATCTTCTACTAGGTAGAATCCTTGTTGTTCAAAGGTCTTGAGGAGTTTTATCTTGTCTTCATTCCAATCCTAGCTGGGCATTCATTTGCATAGAGTCCTTTTTCATTGCAGAGCCAACACCTGCAATTCTTCTTTTTTTGTGGGCAAAATTTCTTTTTGTTTTGTATCTTCTTTGGAGTCTTTTCCTTTTTCCGGATTTCTTTTGAATTTTTTGAAGTACTTCTTCTTCCTGAAGAATTTTTTCTTGTATGGTTGTCTATATTTTCTGAACTTGTAACTTTTCCTTTTTGGTCTTCTTTTTACCTGCCTCTTATCTGGTATACAACCATATTGTTCTGGGATTCTGTTCAAATATTTGTCACAACATAGTCTGGGGTTCTTGGCAACTGCTATTCTGCTAGTTCTTACCAAGTAACTTTCTTTGCATTTGTCTGCTAGTAGCTTCTTACCAAAGAGATTGCTAATCCCAAAGAAAAGTCAATTTGAAGATTTACTCTTGCATCTGTCTTTTGTTCATGTTTTGCTATAGCATCATTGAAAAGATCCATAACCTCATGGTTGAATGGTTCTAGTAATTTTCTGATAAATTTTTCTGTCATTGAAAAGATCCATAAATTTTTCTGTCAAGTTTTTCCAATCTGCCATTGGACAAATGTAAAAGTATTTCGAATATTCACATGCATAATTTTCGAAATAACACATGTCACAAATTGATATTTTTTCTAGGTGATTTAAGGCATCAGCTACCTCTATGGTTGTTCACTTTCTTTTGAATGGTTCATATGTTTACCCTGTAAACTGCTTGTATATATGTTCAACTATCCTTTTGATAAACTGTGGAATGTTTCTTTGGGAGTCTTTCCATATTTCATTCTTAACTTCAGAAGAAAAGGTTTATAGGAAAACTCTAACATTTCCTCTGGTACTGGCAAGGACATAATTCCAAGAATTTGTCTCACTCCGTATTATCTCTTTGTTTACAATCATGGCAACCATGATATGACTGTACCAATCATCTATCAGTTTTTCTGGATCTAAAGTGCAATCTAGATCTAGGATAGTGGCTGTTGGTGTTGTTTCTTTGGAATAAACTCAGAAGCTAAAAGGTTTGAGTCTAAATTGGTTTTGTCAGATTTTGGTAAAGGTCTAGGAATATAGTCACCTTCTGGTATTTTCCCATCTCCTATAGGGTTTTGGGATATTTGGGCCTCATACTCAACTTTTGGTTCTCTGATTTTTATTCCTTTTTGGGCTGGTTCCCTATTGGTATAGAATCTTTCATGGATTGTGACCTCTTCTTCTGAACTATCGTCAGGATTGTCTGAACGATAAGGGTTTTCCACTATTGGTTCCAGGTTATCCGGTTCATCTCCTAAAGATTTGGCTGTAGGGATAGTCTTTTCTTTTCCTATGTTAACATTCTTAACTATGGAAACTATTTTTTCTAGCTCATTGTCTTCAAAGGCTAAAAGGACATTGAGGAGTCCTAAGTCTTGGCTTGTCTCATAGATGTGTTCTAGGCCTTTCCTAAAACTAGTCATTCAATATATGAAATGTCAAATTTTCCATCTTGTTGGGTTTTTTTTTGGATTTGGGTAATTCCCCATTCCTTTCAAAAATTCCTAATGTTCTCTTTTTGGTGTGCGTAGGAGGTTGGTTCTTAACTCCAGCTATGATAATGGCTGAGTGTTGATCCATGGCCTTCTCTATTTTGATTTCAAATTTTTTAAGGGTTTCTTTAAGATCCTCCATACTGTCTTTCAAGTTTTTGATTTCTCTTAATATGTCAGCTATTGACATATTCTATTTCCCAAGTATGACATTAGCCATTTCATTGACTGTTTCAATCATTTGTCTTAAGTGTCTTTCCTGACTACTCTCAGGCTCATCTTTCCACCTAATGTCAGGCTTTTGTCTCATTGATCTTGTTTTGAGTAAAAGGGGTCTTTGTTCTTTTACTAAGGTTCTTTCTTGGCTAAGGTCAACTTCTACAGATGTCCTAGAGGGTTGGACCAACCATTATGTTCTAAATAGTCTGAGAATAAGGGATCTATCTTGATGCCTTTCGGTTATCTAATTATAGTCATGTTATGTTGGTTATGGATAGCATAACTAACTAGGTATGAAATGGAGAAAGGTATGTTATTATTTTTGACTAGGTTAGATCTACTGTATCTATGTATGAAAGACAAGATTCCATCAAAGTCTTGGTCATGTAAACTTACCGAAAGTCTAGGAAAAACTGTAAATATAAGTTTTCCACAAGCTAGGTTACCATTAAAGGATCCTAGGCATCCTTCTACAGGTTCTGTATTCTTTCGTCAATCAAACTCATGGAAATAGGTTCATCAATTTTGTCTCATAAGGTGCTACGGATCTGTATCCTAATTGCTCCTATAGTTACCCAATAAAGGTTCTTATTGTCATCTAAGTCAACCTTTTGTTTGGCTTTGTTTATGTCTTGTTTAGTAAGCAGGGAAACTCCTATCTTACCATATGTATGCTGTATATGTATTGCAAATTCCTTTTGAGAAACTCCATAATAAATATGTCTGTTTCTATTAACAAATCTGTTGATGAAGTTTGGTTGAACAAAAACTTCACTTGGTTGAATTGTCAAATTGGTTTTGCAATTTTTTGCTAACTTTTTATCAGAGATTAAAATCTCTTTTGAAAAGTTTCCTTTTGATTCGTTTTGTTGAAAAACTTCATCAATCTCTGTATTTACAATGTTTTCACTTTGAATGCTCATGATGTATGATGATACATGGCATAGTGTAAAATAAATGTTCTTACACAGTTATTATAATCTGTCAAAGCATTTAACATTTTCATCTTCATTTTATTTATTGATGCATGTTGTACATCTGTAAATAAAAAATAATTATGTCTCTGTTTAAAGTACTTGTAAATTTCATAATGTGATGTGAATGTCAAAATGTATGTTTCACATAAATAACAATCTGTATTACACATGATTAATTAGTGTATAACATGGCTTTGATACCATTTTTTGCGAATGAACAGGAAAGTTGTATGTATGATGTAAATTAGACAAATGATCACAAAAATGGATACCAAATAACTAAAAATTTAAAAGAAATCTCACAGAACAGCACTCAACAACATTTGATAGACAGCTTCCATCATGTCGGTTTACACACATGAATGATGTCCCTTTGTACACTAGACTAACATCACAAGCCTACATTAGAAATGAATGCAGTAGAATATTTGGTAGATATCTTAATCACGTGGAAGATACATTTGGAAGTACTAGTTATGATGTTCATGGTTCGCTTAATGATGCTTTGAGGCAAGGCTGGTTCTGACATTTTCGAGGCTCGAGGCGAATTCCAAAAATTTGGCCCTCAAGGTGAAGTCTGGTAAGACATGGGCAAGACTGTTGGTGGGCTGAGTTTCAATGTTTTTTTTAAAAGAAATGGGCCCTTTCAATTTTGGGTCACTAATTAATAATAGTCATGGTTCATCATGGAATGTGGCTTATTTTGTTTTTGTTGGGTTTCAAACTTTTGCACAAATAATTTTTTTTAATGAAAATAGGCCCCTTTCGGTTTTGGGCCCGAGGTGGTTGGCTCACTCGCCTCGGCCCAAAACCGGGCCTGCTCTGAGGCTAGGCTTTGAACAATACGTGCATGAAGGTCATGGAAGACCCTCGAGCGATTACATTGATATTTTGGAAGAGCTTCACCATCGTAGCATATTGAGATCACAATGGTTGATACGGATGCTATCAGTTCTTGATATGCAACAATGAGGAAGCTGTACAGTATATTTTTAATCATTAGTAATTCTGTAGATGTATGGAAATGTGAAGCAGTGGCTGTGATATGGAGGCTTCGTGTGAATGTACATATGAAAATGGTTGGATTTCTGGTCGGGTCGATTAGTGAACTCGGGTTGATTTTCAGCGTTTGTATTATTGTAGTTTGATGGACATTTAAAAATCTACCAGTTGTACGTAATATTAATTGGTTGCCACTTTACCTGCATATTTCTAGATCGTATACTTGATAAACATTTTTCATGTATAAAAAAGTATTTTGATGAGGAGGTATTAACTACGCTGGCATTCATCTATCACGTGTGTGTTTCTGTTTATTGGTAGTTTCTGAATCGTAAAAAGTGGTTAATATAGCACGTAAAAGTAAAAATAAGTGATAGCAAATTAGCAATTTAACTCCTTTTTCAATCAATTGAAATTCTTGTTTTAATCAATGAAAAATTTATCATTAATAAGAGGAACAAGAGGACAAGAAAGAAAAAGGAAAATTTATGCATCCCTTCCAATCCTACTCCCTGGTTCCGCTGCCGCCGCCTCTGCTGGCTTTCGTCATTCGTTTTCTCTCTTGTTGTGCATGTCTAAATAAGTTCATAATTTTGCAGGAAAATTTGGTGAGTGGAAATGTAGTGATTTATTAATCTCCAGATGATTTAAAGCTTTTTCAACCATGAATTTTTCTTCAATTTGTGAATTTTAATTGTCGAGATTTACTTGAATTTAATCACAGTCAGATTTACAAACGGATTGGAGTTGTTTGATTTCATCAGCCAATTGTGAGAAAATGACGCACTTGTATTGAGTTGGAAATTAGAAGAATTTTCAATTGATAACTTTCAACTCGATTATGATTTACATTGATTCAAGAGATCTTTATACAGAAAATGGATAAACAGAAATTACATACACTTTACAACCAACCAATCAGCACTATACACCTATGGTAATAATCTAACAATGCTCCTAAAATATAGGAGATGCTTGAAATCTGTTTCACCAGTCAGCACTGCAGAATGGATATTAAATAGCAGTCCTTGATGTTTGTTCTGATGCACTAAGGTCCCATTATCAGTTCTTAACTTCATTCAACATTCTCCCTCAAAAAAAAAAGAGGTTGAACTCCAACCTTGAGGGCCCCCACCGACCCCGCCCTAGGCCCTTGGTGGAGGAGGTAAATCGCAGAATGTGCCTCCCAGGAGCTAGGGTGGAAAGCTTATGGATAGGCCTAGGCTGTTAACTATATGGTAACTCCCGCTTGCGACAGGGCACAAATCCAATATTTCAGGATTCGAACCTGCACCCCGCCGCGCTAAGCCCTATCCGCCCTCCCCTTTGCCACTGGGAGATATGCCCTGGGGGCAACATCCTCCCTCAATCTAGAGGGCACTTTAGTTATTCCAAGCGTGCTTTTCAAGTAGTTAAATCTGGAATGAGATAAAGGCTTGGTCATTAAGTCTACAGTTTGATCAAATGATGAAATGTACTTGATTTGCAACCGTTTTTCTAATACTTTATCTCTAACAAAATGAATATCTAGTTCAATATGCTTTGTGCGAGCATGGAAGACTGGATTGGCTGCAAGGGCACTGGCACTTTGATTGTCACACCACAACATTGGTGTTTCTGCTTGATCAAGTTTAATTTTACCAAATAGTGACTGTAACCAAGAAATTTCTGATGTAGCTTGAGCCAAAACCATGTACTCAGACTCAGTGCTAGATCTGGAAACTACATGTTGTTTTTTAGATGACCATGCCACTAAACTGTCACCTAGATATATGCAGTAACTAGCAGTTGATCTCCTATCATCTAGACATGAAGCCCAATCAGCATCAACAAAGCCTCTGATATCATCATTCTCACTTCTTTTGATCCACAATCTCTGATTGCTAGTACCCTTAAGATATTTGAAAATTCTTTTTACAGCTTTCTAGTGTGTATCTATTGGACTTTGCAGAATCTGACTCATCTTGTTTACTACAAATGATATATCAGGTCTAGTATAACGTAGGTACTGCAATCCACCTATTGCACTCCTGTATATGCTTGGATCCTTCAAATGTTGTCCATCTTCCTTTGATAGTATCTTTCCAGCAGCCATAGGTGTTTCTGATGGATTCAGTTTTTCATAATCAAACCTTCTTAGTAACTCCAAAATATAGTGAGTTTGTGTTAAATGCATACCAGCATCATGTCTCTGAACTTCAATTCCCATAAATTGATGTAATGTCCCCATGTCTTTCAATGCAAACCTTTTGTTCAAATTCTGTATAAATTCTTGAATTAACTCATCATTATTCCCATTTACTACAATATCATCCACATACACCAAAGTGAAGATAGCAGCTTTACCATTTAGTAGAAAGAACAATGAAGTGTCATCTTTTGATTGTTTGAACCCCCAATCCAGAAGTACTTCATTCAGACTTTCACACCAAGCTCTAGGAGCTTGTTTTAATCTATACAATGCTTTATCAAGTTTGCAAATGTGTGAAGATTTGTTCTTGTAAACAAAACCTTCTGGCTGAGACATATATACTTCTTCCTCCAACCTTCCATTCAAGAAGGCATTGTTGATGTCAACTTGTTTGACTTTCCAGTCTTTTGATACTGCTAAAGCCAAAATCACTCTCAGTGTTGAGGCTTTGATTACTGGACTGAATGTTTCATAAAAGTCTACACCTGGAGTTTGTAAAAATCCTTTGGCAACAACCAACCTAGCTTTGTGTCTTTCAACCCTTCCTTCTGAATCATACTTCAGTTCGAAGATCCATTTGTTTCCAATGACTTTGTGGTTCTCTGAAGGTGGTACAAGTCTCCATGTTTTATCCTTAATCAATGCATCATACTCAGCTTTCATGGCTGCTCTCCATTTGTCACTTAATAATGCTTCTTTCATACTTTTGGGTTCAAAGTCTCTTACTTCACTTACTTCATTGTTCACACTAGTATCTGTTCCTTTACTAATATAAAGCTTTGGTTTGAATATACCTGATCTGCCTCTGGTTATCATAGGATGCTGATTGTTGTTTCGGATGTTTTCTGTTCTCATCAGTTGATTGAGTCGCATCAAAATACATTCCTTGCACTCCTATTCTAGAATTATCACTTTCTATAGGCTCTTGATGATTGAACTGATCAATTCAAGGATCATCAGCATATTGAGAAGCATTCTGAGGATCTATATCAGTTGAATGAGAAAGTGCATTTTCAGAATTATGATGTTAATAAAAGGGTAGTTATATAGGATGACCTCTGACTTGTTTTCAAATGATGATGGAGATTTTCTGTTTATAAAACCAGACTCAAAAGGAAAGATTAATTCATCAAAGATCACATGCCTAGATACATAGATTTTCCTAATAGAGCTAAGGCACTTGAATCCTTTGTGTTGACCACTAAAACCAAGAAACACACACTTTAGTGAATGGAAGTTAAACTTGTTCTTTTGGTATGGTCTAAGACAAGGATAGCAAGCACATCCAAATATCCTCAAGGATTTATAATCAACTGTCCTTTTATATAGAGTTTCAAATGGAGATTTTTCATTTAATATAGGAGTAGGTAATCTGTTTATGATAAAGGTAGCTGTTTGAAAAGCTTCCCACCAATAGTAGGGGCATTTTTAATTGTGCAAGTAAAGTCGGTCCCATTTCTGTGATATGCCTATGTTTTTTCTCAGCTCTCCCATTCTGAACAGATGTATAAGGGCATGAATATCTTAAGTCTATACCACAATGAGATGCAATGTTTTTAAGTGGTCTATAATCACCTCCAAAATATGATTGAATTGTTTTTATTTTCTTGTCAAATTTGTTCTCAACCAGATTTTTAAAATAAGTAAAGATACTAAGGACTTTAGACTTGGCTCTAAGAGGATAAATCCATGTAAATCTACTGTAATAATCAAGGAATAGAATGTAATATCTGAAGCTATTTGTTGATGTTATGGGTGCTGGACCCCAAACATCTATGTGAATAAGTTCAAGTGGTTGTGTTGCATGATAAGCTTAGATACACTCATTATCAGATGTAAGTTTAGATACACTCATTAAATTCTTTTTGATAGCAGGGACAATAAGCATATTTCTCATAATAAGATTTTTACTATCTAAGGCATGAAAGTGAGTGCATCCAATGTGTGAGATATTCAAAGTTTTACCATCTCCTATTGTTAGTTCACTCTTACCACCATACTCTTCTGTAGTTTACAGATTATCCTTGCTTCCAGTTACATGATGACTGGCACCTGTGTCTGCAAACCATACTGTATTAGCAACTGAATTTGGGGATGCAATGTAGGCTGAAGGAGCATTGTTCTGCGAGTGAGTTGGTCTACTTCCCATAAATCTATCAGCATATCTGTTGTAGCATTTATCTGCTGAGTGATTACTCAGTCCACAAATCTGGCAGTTCTCATTCCTTTCATTTTGTCTGTAGTTTCTACTTCTACCTCTGCCAGTACTTCTGTGATAAACTCATCTTCCTACATATCCAGGTCTGCCACCTCTGTGGCTATTGTAGTTGGTTTTGTGAACAAAATTAGCTGAAGAATTAGCCATATTAAGAGAACTCATACCAGCTTTGATAGTATTAAGATGTTCAAGTCTGCTCTCATAAGCCATAAGTACTGACTGAAGTTCATGCCAAGATATAGTCTCCTTACTGCTGATTTGAACTACTATAGGTGTGTAGTCATCATCAAGTCCAGATAAAACATGTGTGATTAAATCATCTTGAGAAATTACCTTCCCAGCAATTTGTAAGTTGTCAGCCAACTGTTTAATTGTGCACATATATTGATCTATGTTCATAGCTCCTTTTCTGGTTCTTTGCAGCTCACTGGTAAGAAAAATAATCATTGATCTATTCATTATCCCATAGCTTTCCTCAATGGCACTCCACAACTTACTTGAACTGGTGGATCCCAAGACTCTCATGGCAATCTCAGTTGTCATTGAAGAATATAACCAGCCCATTAGTAATTGATCAGTAGTTACCCAACTGTTATACTCGGGATTTTGAGTCATTTCAATAGTGGTTGTAGCATTTTCATTATTCAGGCTTCCAGCTATTTGGACTGCAGTAAACTTCGGTGGATACACCTTTGTCCCCAGAATAAAGCCTTCAAGATTATGACCTCTGATAATAGGCATTATCATGTTTTTCCATAGCAACAAATTATTCTTATCTAGTTTGACTGCTGGAGTTTGAGTAAGATTCATTCCAAAGGGTGAAGGGTAGTTACCTCCCAACAATGGAGATAAAAGAGAGCTTGATGCAGAATGATTTGTGGACTCGGTATTAGCCATTGCAGCTCTGATACCAAGTTAGAAATCAGAAGAATTTTCAATTGATAACTTTCAGCTCGATTATGGTTTGCATTGATTCAAGTGATCTTTATACAGAAAATGGAAAAACAGAAATTACATACACTTTACAACCAATCAATGAGCACTATACACCTATGGGAATAATCTAACAATGCTCCTAGAAAATAGGAGATGCTTGAAACCTGTTTCATGATAAGTGCATTTTATGCACTTATTTTGGCCTTTGAATTAATCATTTATGTCGTCATATAGTTGTTTTTCTGCTTAATCTAGTATATTATTGTTCTATTTCAGTTTTGGACACGTTTGTGAATAATTGGAGAAGATTGGGCGAAAAGAGCAATAGACTAGAAGATATCTCATAAGTTCGAGGACTCAATTGCACTCAACCCAAAGTTGAAGGACCAAATTGGAGATTTTGTAAAGTTGAAGGACCAAATGAGAAGTGTGAAAAGATGAAGGACCAAATGATCAAAACTAAAAGGTGGAGGACCAAATCGATGATCGTTGAAACTAAAAGGACCAAACCGCAAAAGCGTTGAAACTTAAAGGACCAAGCGCAAAGCGAAACAACAAAATGGGCGAACTTAATCTTTGGCGGCGCCAAAGAATCGCAGACGGAGCAGAGAGAGCGACAAAGGTGGCTCAGGCGATCGCCCGGGAATGCACTGGGCGATCGCCCAGTGTAAATTGGCTGCGATTTTTGTTTTATTTTCTTTCCTTTTTTTAGCTCCAATTTCTTTAGGTAACTTTTGGCCCACGAATTTTGTAATCTTTTGGGGATATTTTAGGGCACAATTAGAGTAGTATAAATATGAGATACATTCTCATAACGAGGGTTGGATTTTTGGGGAGCAAATCAAGAGAAGACATCAAGAGAACAAGAGATCAAGACTTACTCGACTATCAAGATTTCTTCGAAGATTTCTTCTCCTAAGATCCATGCCGGGTTTTATTAATTCTTGTTTTTCTAGTTTAATTATGTTTTTCTAGTTTTCTTTAGCCAAGGTAGACGATGAAACCTTGTTTTGATTAAGTGATTAATCCGTTATTCGTTTAATTCCTTTTAGAGCTTTAACGTTTATGGCTTGTTCTTGACTAAATTAATTAAATATGATTTCTTTCATCTTAAATATCATGTATTTTTGATAGTTAGATGTTGATTTAATTAATCCATGCTTGGTGATATAATATGATCTATTAATTGCTTTTGATTTTTCGTCATCTTCTATTCGAATTGGGATACATAGAATGCTTAGAACTTCTTTGATTCTTTGTTTTCTTTCAATTGAGCTTGATCTGAAAAACGCGCTTAAGTGGTTTATGTTTGAAGCATAAGGGGAGCCTATATTTGATATTCTTCTTCTGGACTTGATTGATAAATCTTTAGGGACGACAATAGATTGATTTCGGGTTGTCGTATGTGTTTTTCTTGGGAATTAATGAATGATTGGATAATTGCTAAATTAGACAATGGTGGATTCTCAAACCTTGGTGTTTTTTACACAACTTGAATTCTCAATTCATTTATTAGCTTATTTCTTTAGTCATTAGTTAAACAATTTCAACAACAAATCTTCTCAACTCAACTAGCTAGAATATAATGATTAATTGGGATTAAATTACACCTTCCTCATAGCAGTCTCTCTGTAGGATCGACCTCGCTTTTTTTACTTATCTATATTCCAATAGATTCGTACACTTGCGAGTTAATTAAAATTTGACATCATTTCACCAGTCAGCACTGCAGAATGAATTTTAAATAGCAGTCCTTAATGTTTGTTCTGATGCACTAAGGTCCCTGATCAATTCTTAACTTCATTCACCATATTGAATATGAAAATGTCGATCGATTCCGACAAAACCCTTTTTAGTCAAGTGGGAGATGTAGTCAGGTGGGAGTTAGAGCGAATCGACCTTTTTTTCTTTTTGCTTAAGTAAGGGTGTTTTTGAGATTTTTTCTTTATAATTAAGTTGTCCAAGGAAAGGAAGACATAATATGTTGTGTGGTCAAACGAGCTACCTAATTGTGAGAGCATGTTAAAGAATAAATTTCATATCGAATAGAGACACAAATATCAATCAATTATATAATGGTTTGAGTTACTCTTCTTAAATTTGTTGGCCTTTTAAGATAAAACCACAAATCTCAATATGATATCGAGTCCATTAAGTTCAAGCGATTCAAATTAACATACGGATTTCAAGTTTGACATGCTCAAACTAGCCACCTTCTTGTGGGAGCATGCTAAGGATAAATTTCACATCGAACGATGATGAAATAAGTATATGATTCCATATATTTTCATGGCGTTCTACATCTTTCTAGAATTTTATCTGAAGCTTCTGTGAATGTTCATGATTCGGAATCCATTAATGGTGTTTTACATATTTCTAAACATAAATAACTAATCTGCCGTGTAATTCTAGAACATGGGCATCATAGTACCATTGTTCCTTTTAACTGAAGAAAGACTTGGTCTGTTAAAGCGCGGGAAGACATTGTTAAGGAAGTTTACTCTTCAAAAATTATAATTACTTAATGTATGTTTTCACTATTTAATATTAATAAATCATTAAAAAAAATCCGAGGCTTATTGTTGTGGGGTTTGTGTTTTCACATATAAATACACACTCACATTGAAAGACTTAAGCAAACGGAGGCTCACCAGTCACCAAATATATTGAAGGTTGGCTCTATATATATATATATATATATATATATGTTCCAAGAATATGGGACTATTAATTGCATGCATTTATCTATTATATATGTATTTAATTAATTCTTTATAAATTTTCTTTTTCAGTTGCAATGAAGCAAAAGATTGTTATTTATGTTCCAATACATGAAGAAAAGAATAGATCAAGAGCCATGAAGATTGCTTCAAAAATTAAGGGTATGCATGCTATGTACGTTTGGACGTATATATATGTGTGTGTTAAATGTATTTATGTCGGTTGCTAAAATTCATTTTGAACTTAAAATAATTTGAAGTCGAATAACTTAACTTAAAAATTTATTAAGGTTTATTTTTGTAGGTGTGACGACCATAAAGATTGTGACGGAGAAAAATCATTTGGTGGTAATTGGAGAAGACATTGATTCTGTTAACTTGGTCATTAAACTAAGAAAGAAATTATACTTTGCTAAAATTGATAGGGTCGAAAATTTTGAATCAGAATATGAAATGGAGGAGTTGAACCAGGGCCAAACACATTACAACTATACCAGCCAAATTCAACACCCAGATTATATTGCCACTACCACCTATTCAGTTTCTGATCCCAATCCGGTTTGTTGTTCAATTATGTGACTCAAATTCGGCCATTAAGCTTTGCTTACCTATGTTACTGGATTTTTGTTTTTACTTTAATAAATAATTAATGGTGTGACCGAATAACCCATATACTATTAGATAAAATTATTATTTAGTTTGTTTATGAAGAGTGGTATGTTCTTTTCCCGTATTAGGGTTTTGCAGTGAATATATATCGTTTTTGTTAGTATTTTCAACATATTGAATAATACGAATTACAAATTATCTATAAATTAGTCATGTTATCAACAAATATGAACTACCATTATAAAATATAGAGATATATTGGAAAAAATGTAAATAAAATTTATGGTTTAACTATATTAAACTATATTAAATGTTGGACAGATATACTATAATGATTAATGGAAAAATCATGTCTCCAATTTTTTGTTGAATTCTATCGTTTTTCTTCTTTAATTATTAAAACAAATAATATTTTCAACGAACTAGTTTTGTCGTTGAGAATCATTGAAAACCATCCATTTTTTTGACAGAAATTTTCCATCCTGATGACTTTCAATGACATAACGCTGCATTTCTTTGTGGTGAAAATAATACTAACTTCTATTTTGAACAAAATTTATATCAAGAAATTATAATTTGATTTGAGCTTTTGGTTCATTAATTAATTCTTAGCTGATGGGTACTTTTAATTTGCAAAAAAATGCAAATTGGGCAAGAGTATGAACGTTTCAAACCCATTGATTCAACTTGTTTTTAGAACATGAATATGACAAGCCCCAACTAGGCCACTTGCCAAAACCAGGTCAAGATTGATAATCAGCTCATTCAAATGTTTGGAATATCGAGAGATCATATATTTATAGGCCTTTTTGAACAAATGGTCCCTGACTTTTGTATTTACTGCGAGTTGAGGACCTATCATTTCATTTTTGACAGTTTAACCCCTATTTCAAATATTTTTGGCAACAATGATCCTTTCGTTAATTTCCGTCCAATTCCTTCATTAAATGAGCGCGTGTACTGCACATTTGACCATGAAAAATTTTGGACATAAAAAGTAAAGGAAAATTTGCAGCAAAAATCTCAAATCTTTAAAAAAGTGTCGAAATTTCCCAAACCTTCTAATCCTAACACATGACCCAAACTTTTTGACAATTTTACTCCTAACTTAAATAAATTAAAATTAACTCCTAAACCTTTTCAAAAATACAAATAAGTCTTAAATCTTTTTATTTTTTTGCAGATTTATACTTAAAATAATAAAAAATGTGTCATCAAGTCCCAAAACTTTAAATTTTGTTCACCAAAATGACATTTAGTCTCTACAGATTTTGTCCAGTAGTCCGTTAAGTAACCAAAAAAATTATACCCATGATCAAAATTTGACCAATTTCAAATTTGTAGAGACTCTAAGAACTTGTTTGTTTAATTTTGATTTTGTTAAAAAGTCAAAGTCAAAGTGACTTTAATTTTTTAGCAAAATCAAAATTGAAAACAAACAGGCTCTTAATCTCTCTGATTTTGTCCAATGGTTTGTTAATTAACAAAAAAATTATATCAATAATCAAAATTTGACCAATTTAAAATTTTAATTTATTTTTCATACAATTACTAAATAATAATTAAAAAAAAATATTCTTCACCATCTCCAGCCCACACCCTACGCTAACCCACTCCCACTTCTCCCCCCCTGATTTGGTCGAAACCAGGGAGAATGTTTCCCCATGTAGCCGACACACCGCAGGTTGCGGTGCGTGTGCAGTGCTAGTAATAAGAAGAGAAATTCTCCCTGTTTTTGGGTGGGGTGGGGGGGGGGGTGGGGGGGTAGATGAATGGGTTGGGATGATGATATCTTTTTTGTTTTTCTTTTCCAAAAAATTATTTTGAATAATAAAATATAATAAATTATTTTGCACTTATTAAATTGGTCAAATTTTTATCATGGGTATAATTTTTTTTATTAATTAACGGACCACTTGACAAAATCTGTAGAGACTAAATATCATTTTGGTGAACAAAATTAAAAGTTTTGAGTCTTGATGACACATTTTTTATTATTTTAAATGTAAATATGTAAAAAATAAATAAAAAGATTTAGGACTTATTTGTATTTTTGAAAAGGTTTAGGAGTTAATTTTAATTTATTTAAGTTAAGGATAAAATTGTCAAAAATGTTTGGATCATATGTGTTAGGATTAGAAGGTTTGGAGACTTTTTGAAAGATTTTGGACTTTTGCTGCAAATTTTCCTTCACTTTTTTGTCCCAAATTTTTCATGGTCAAATGTGCATTACATGCGCTCATTTAAGCGGAGGAATTGGACGAAAATTAACGGAAAGAACCATTGTTGACAAAAACATTTGACATAGGGGCTAAACTGCCAAAAATAAAACGATAGATCATCAACCCGCAATAAGTACAAAAGATAGGAACCATTTGTGAAAAAAAAAACCTATATTTATATATAACCAAATTGTAGCCAGACTCGTTAATAAAACATTCGATCACAATTGACTCTAAGGGCCTATTTGATTTGTGGATAAAATTATTTATGTGAATAAAAGTTATTCAGATAAAAAGTTTATCATTATCCTGTTTGGTTCAGCTAGGTATAAAAATAGAAGAAGTTATTGTTAAAAAGTCAACTTTTTGTAAAAAAAATACGATTCTTAATTAAATGAAAAAATAAATAACTAAAAGAGAAAAAAAAGGTGGAGCAACGGAAGACGGTAGCAGAGGGCGGGCAACAACGATTATTCTACAGTATGGATGTTCAAAATAGATTTTTTCTATATTATAAAGGACGTGCTCGTCTTTTTTTAAAAAAAAAAAAGAGTTTATCTTTATCCGGATAAAAAGATTTGTCATCCTCTTTTCGAGGATAAAACTTATCCTTATTTTTTGCTTAAATAATTATTTGGATAAAAGTGTATCTAGACATCAATTATGTCCAAACAAAATAAGACAAACTTTATATATTATTTTTAATCATTAACAATATACCAAACGAGCTATAAATAATTGGTTCGTCAATTTTAAATAGTGAACTACAAATTTGGAAGTGTTTATAAACACTTATAAAGTTGGTCAAACACTATTTTTATCTACACATTCTACAAAATTTTATTTACTTTTTATCTATAAATTTTGTAAGACCCACTACTAATATTCTGTAAAAAAAAAAAATTACCAAACAAATACTTAATAAATGAAAATTCGGAGTTTCATTCCATTGAATTTCCACAAATGGGGCCCAATACAACATGCATCCACTCTCTAATATCATAAACTACAATTTCTTTGAGATTAGTGTCGTCAAACGAGCTGCCAAATTGTGAGAGCATGTTAAAGAATAAATTTTATATCAAATAAAGACAGAAATTTTAACCAATTATATAAAGATTTGAATTACTCCTCCTAAAAATATTGACCTTTTAATATGAAACTACAAGTGTCAATATATAATTAAGCTCAAACGATTCAAATAAGCATACGGATTTCAAGATTGACATGCTCAAACTAGCCACCTTCTTGCAGGAGCATACTTGAACGACAATGAAATAAATACACGATTCCATATTCATTGGTGTTTTACATCTTTCTAGAATTTTATTTGAAGATTCTGCGGTGAATGTTTATGATTCGGAATCCATTAATGTTGTTTTACATATTTCTAAAAATAATAACTAATCAGCCTTGTAATTCTAGAACATGGGCATCATTAGGCATGGCATGCTCGGCTCGGCCCATAAAAACCGAGCTCGGCTCGTCCATCGTCCCCAAAAAGGGCACTCGGTTCGGCCCATGAGCTCGTGGGCCGAACGGGCCGAGCCCTCAATTTTTTAAAAATTTGAAAATAAAAAAAAATACAATATCAAAAATCATTTCTGTTAAAAATTAAAGATTGAAAACCCTCATCCTTTTTCCGGGCTTGGAATCGACTACTTTGAAAGTAGGCTGAGTTAAAATTATATACGAACAAGATGTTACGAGTACAATTTTTTATTAAAATAAGAAAAAAATATCAAATACTAATGCAAAATAATACTTACTACAAATCTGATTAATCCATATTCAAATCTTCAAGTTCTTAGGACATCATTTTGTCCACTTTGTCTTGGATTCGAAGTTCGGCGTCATTCCAATCCTTTAGACACAGTAATTTTCTAAAATATAAGCTTTGAGTCTTGACTTGATATCAAACAAAACCCTGCCACTTGTACTTAATGCAGCCTCCGATGCTACAGTTGAGACCAGATGTGTTAGGAGATCACGTGTCATTTTTGAAAGAATTGGATAACTACGTTGATGTTGTCTCCACCATCGTAGTATATCAAAAAAAATTCTCTCTTTGTCATCTAACATACTAATCACATCATGCGCAAAATACCTAACTAACTATACAGGTGTATCATTAGAACAGGAAATGGAAGAACTATAAGAAATACCAAATTGTTGACCTTGACCTTGACCACTCCTTGTGTAATGACGTAACTCCATAAGTCAATGTCATCAGTTGATGACGAAGTATATGTTGGATTAGGGGGTCGTACAACGTTCGTACCGACCTTTTCAGCATAGACCTCATACAAAGAACATAAAGTTTGTTCTAAATTAACGCACGTTACTAGATTTTTGTAAGTTAATTTATCTGAAATTGCCATTATTTTTATTTTCATACCCTCTAAGTTAAGTCTAAGATCCATAATACATGCTAATAGAAATAACAAAGGCAATTTTTTTTAATATTTTCTAAATTTAACTTCCATGACCTATATAATACTAGAAAAAAGAGCAAAATTCTTATACCTATTAAAATTGTTAGCAATATAATATAAATGATTTAAAACAAGTGAAGTAGTTTGATAATACACACCAGAACATACAGTTGTTGCGTCGTAAAAAGTTTTTAAAAATTTTCTAACATGACCACATATTTCTCAATCATGTAATTCTAAATTATATTCAGAGCCGTGTGAGTGTTGGTCATTATAATATACAATAATGCAATATTCGTAGTCTTCACAAGATTCAAGCATAAGATATGTCGAATTCTATCTATTGGCAACATCGGTTGCAAAACTTTTTAATTGCAGCCCCATTTTCTATACATAGAGCAAACTTGTTTTCTTGATGATGAGACCGAAATATAATTAATAACATATCTAATTTTTTTCTAATTTGAGTTGTATAAATTTTAATCCATCTTGTACAATTAAATTAAACACATGACATATACAACGAATATGAAATAAAATACCATCAAAATTTGGACTACAATGTTGCATTAATTTTTCAATTACTATATTATTTGGGCATGCATTATCAAATATAAAACTACGAGCCTTAGAATCACATTTAAATTCATGTAACACACCTAATAAAACATGATAAATATTATTTCCATTATGAGGATAGTCTATTTTTTTAAATGCTATTACTTTTTTTATGCATTAGCCAATTATTATCAATATAGTGTGCAGTTGCAACTATGTATTCTTTTTTGTTACAACCTGTCCATGAGTCTAATGTAAAAGATACAACACCGTTGTAATTATTAATATCATTAATAATAGCTTCTTTCTTTGTATTATATCTAACAATAGTGTCTTTACGAAGTGTATTTCTAGAAATATTAACATACTTTGGTTACTTTGGTTGGAGATATTTTTGGATGAAATTTGTCTAATGAGGATTGTCCACCAAGCATAGTGGAAACTCGACATTTGCTATCAATTCCGGCAGTCCTTCGTGGCGCATGAGTTCTTATGAATATATCCAGTTGTTAAGAGTAGGACTACCAGACCTGGCTCCCGGAGATTCAAACTAGAGTTGTGCGTGATTTGTATCCAAACCTCCATGTTTGTATTGACACTTTTTGAAGTGTCTGTTTAGATGGGTCATGTCTATCCCATTTTACCAAGCTAACTTCTCTTGACAGTGTTTATACTGCGCTTTGAACTCAGAGACTCCGTCCACTAGTTTACCATTCGGCACCAACTCAAAATGTTACCAGCACTTAGCCTTTTGTTTAGTGCTAGAGCCGGTGGTAGTTTGTGTATGTGTATATTCTTGAAAATCTTCCAAATCAATTAGATCACTGCTACTACCAAACTGATCAATAATATCGCTTAGAATTGGAATGTTATTAAGACCACTGAAATCATCATCACTTCGATTGTATGCCATTTGAAATAATAGAATAAAGAGAATAGGAGAAGATGAAGATGTAGTACAAAGTAGAAACTGGAAAATAGAAATGTAAAGAATTAGTAGAAGTAGAAAATTACAACTTAAAATTATAGAGTAATATCTAGATAATGAGATATTATATACTAATTATAACACTAATATTGAGAAAATAAAATTTGAGAATTGTTAATGGATTAAGTATATAATTGAATGAGAGATAAGATATTGAAGTGTGAAATAATGAGTTTAGAATAGGGGTATTTATAGGAGAAAAATGAAATTTAAAAAAAATGGATGTGACCGTTGGCCAACGGTCACAAAATTGTGACTGATCATCCAACGATCACAATTAAGTGACCGTTACACGAGCCACGAGCCGACGGCTTGTGATTTTGGGTGAACCCACAAACCGGCTTGTTTTTTGGCCGAGCCGAGCAAGCTCGGACCTCTTTTTTTTTGTGCTCGGCCCGTGCTCGTGCTCGTCCCTCGACGAGCCTGAGCCCGAGCCCATACTAGACTGAGACGACGAGCTTTTTTGCCACCCCTAGGCATCATAGTACCATTGTTCATGATTTTTGTTTTTACTTTAATAAATAAATGGTACAACCAAATAGCCCATATACTATTAGATAAAATTATTATTTATCTAAGTTGTGACTGCATCTGGATTTATTTGAGTGAAGAACAGGGAAAAATGTCATCACTCATCAGGATTAGTCAGACGAAGCTTGGAACACCTGAGTCATCAAAAAATAAAAAAATATTATTTAATTAATCTATGAAGAGTAGTGTGGTCTTTTCCCGTGTTAGGGTTTTGCAATGAATATATAAATTATTTCTGTGTAGTATTTTCAACACGTTGAATAATACGAATTACAAATTATCTATAAAAGATATATTTTGTATTTTAGAGAGCATATATACATTTAGAGAATAAATTTTTTGAAGTATTACAATAACCTCTTTATTTTTAACACTTCATTTTACTTTTCTCAATAAGTATTTTTTTTTCTATATTACTTTTTACGATCTTTGTAAAACGAAGTAGTGATGACAACGGGACGGATCGGAGATAATTATAGGAGATCCAAATCTACCACGTAATAATTGTAGGAGATCCAAATCTGCCCCCGCGATCTGCTATTTTTTGGGTCGGATCGGATACAGATGAAGGCGGATCAGAGCCCTGATCTGTTTTTGTTTTTTTTTTTTTTTGCATTCAAAAAATTTAAAATATATTGAAAATATACTAAATATATTGAAACATTAATTAAGGCCCTACATTACAATTTACAACTAAAGAAACAAATAAAACTTGAATAGAATTTGGTTTACCTAATTCTAGTTCCGAGGTGAGAACTCTATACCTGATTCAGAAATGTTTTCTTCATATATTATCAAATTGCTTCAACCCTTTTCATAAATAGGTTTCCAAAACTTGTGTAATTATCACTTTCTGCTCCATATAAGCATAAAAAATTGTTTTTATGAATAAAATCTTCACCGAAGTGCCCGCCTAAATTTGCTCCAAAAATCTGATGCCAAAAATTATGCCACATTCAATCCTCCCGTCAAAATCCACAGTAAACAACTTTTTTAAAGTTAATTTTCTAACAAATTAAACCAAAAAAAAAAAAAAAAGTTTCTTACAAGGGTTGTTCTTTTACTTTTACTTTTTTCTTCTTTTCTCCTTCATTCTCGGATGTTCTTCTTGTTGGAAATGGACCACTTTGACATAATATTTGGGTGGGACCCAAGCGTCGATTTGTCAAAATAAATAGTCGATTAAATTCTACGTTTCGAGTAGATGAACGTAGTATATTTAATTGTACTAAACCATTCCATTATGAATGAGAAATTATGGTTGAAAGTTGGACAATAAATGAGGAATAAAATGGGAGATAATCGGAAAGTGGTTGTCCCACATTGGTTGCAAACTAAAAATTGAACCACTCAATATGCTCCAATTTTGGAAATGGGTTTGGGCCCCAAGGGGCACCACAAGTCTTTAGAGGGGAGAGGACGTAGGCCGGCTCGGCTCGGCACGTGTCCGGGTCGTGGGCTTGGGCTTGGGCTTGGGTCGGGTCGGGCCTTGTCAAATATTAATTTTTGGATAAAATTGTTTATATTTCCTCCAAAAAGCAGTTGCACACATCATTCGCATGTGTGTGTATCGTGTGGTGAATGGAGAGCTATGTGCGTGGGAAACTGTCAACCCACCATCTCCATCATCGTCCAAACTGCCAGACCCTCCATCTCCATAATCGTCCAAACTGCCAGCCACCTTCCTCTTCTATTTAACTCCCCGTCTTTCAGTGAAAAAATAAAGAGCAATAGCAAAGCACACCATACACATTTCAGATCATTTTCTTCACGTTTTTTGCATACATAACTTCAGAGAGTTCTTCACTTCCTGGTTCGTCATTCTTGCATTTCTTGTGCTAGAATTGCAAAGTGATCGTTGTATCTTGGGAGACTTTTACCGCATACCGTAAGCACCGTGTGACGGGGGTAAAAACGTCTGAAGGACAGAGAGCCTAGTTCTCGCCTCGATCGTTATTGTTTCGGATTCTTTTCTTGTTTTACTTTCTGCTGCAAATAAAAAACCTGCTTCATATGTTTCTGCATTAATTTCAATCTGTTTGTGCATTCTGTGTTTTTTGTGATCAAAACAGAAACCATAAAGTCCAACACTTCTTCCGCTGGTGGTGGTAGGCGTCTGTTTTCCACGTGGTGGGCGGCTGTTTTCAAGGTGGGTGGCTATTTCTTTGGGACGAATAGTGACCGAGGCAGCGTGGTGGAGAGTCTGGAATAGTGGAATTAGGTTTCTGCCTTTTTGGAAGTGGAATAGAAATTAGAAAGCCAACATCACGTATAGCGTATAGGATATTAGGAATTAGGAAATTTTAATTGCAATTTCAGCCCCTGCCTCAAATCTTTGATTTTTAGACAATTTAATTCCTATATTTTTTGAACGGATCGGATCGGCCAATCCGATCCACGGTGGATCACAAATGCGCCCGATCCAGCCCACCGATCTGCAGATCGAGAATTTTTTGCCCCACTCGAATCAGGTATCTATCGAGTTTGGGGCGAATCGAATATTTTTGTCATCACTAAAACGAAGGAAGTAATAATTAAGAGGGAAACAAGTCAAAATAAAATATAAGAAAAGTAATAAATACTTATTGGGGTAAGTAAAACGAAGTGCTAAAAATAAAGAAGTTGTTGGAGTACTTCAAAAAAGTTATTCTCTAAATTTATTGATATTTTTTAAAATACAAAAGATACTCTTTATAAATAAAAGGTCCTTTGGTCCTTTGAAAATATTGTTACTAATTTATTTAAACTTACCCATCCACGCACTTATATTATACAAGAAAGTTGGTATAAAATAAAATTATAATCATATGTTACGTTAATTGGTTAGAGCGATAATGGCCTAACTGGAGTACAAAAACAACGTAAGACCATGACTTTCTAAGTCAACGTGCTCGACCCTCAGTTCAATAATAATGGGCTAAATTTTTTATTCTGCCGTCACTGAACTTTGCGTGAATCTTAATTGAGTCAACTGGTTTATTCAACTTCAGTACTTGTTTGGTTCATATTAAAATATGTTAAAAATTATTGTCAAAAATCAACAATTAGTTTTAATCTCACATTTCAACAATTTTGTATTTTAAATAGCATTTAAAGAGTAAAATTTTTTAAAAACTCTAACATTATTTATTTCTTACTTTTTATTTTACTTCTCTCAATAAGTATTAATTATCATTTCATATATTTTATTTTTGACATATTTTTTTCCTAATTATTATATCATTTTCTTCTATTTTTCTCTATTTTATTTTGTACATATTGTTTATTTTAGTCAATGTGCGAGTATTGAAAATTGAAATTCTTTGAATCCATTTTATTATATAGAGTGTGTTTGACTCTCCAAATTTGGAGAACTAAATCCACTCTCTATTTTAAAAAGTTAATTTAAAGAGTATCTTTGAACATAATTTTAAAAATTGACTTTCTAAAATAGAGAGCATCTTATGTTTAAAGAGTCTCTTGAAGATGCTCTAAATATTAACTTCATAATATTTCTTATGAATATTGTTATCTATTATTAATTGAAATTATCGCTATTTAAGATAGCAGTAGAGTTCTTGATTTATTGCCGAATGCATTAAAATGCTTCATAAATTCATTGTTCAATCGAGGTTATCTTGGTGTTATCTAAATTTGGTAATAATGTCTCCTAATGAAATATAACATTACTCATCCCTTATATACTCATGATAGAGAGTATAAATTTTATCAAAAGTAATTGGTTCAAAATGTCCACACCTTGTAAACTTATTGTGCAAATTATCCATACCTATAAAATTTTAGTATTTTCACCATCAAATCCACAATTACTTGCACAAAACACCCCTACCGTCCATTGTCATCCAAAATATCTGTTACTTAGTAAGGGTATTTTCGACAACATATCAATTTCTCTTTCTTCTTGCCTAAACCATGTTATTCCTAGTAAAATACATAAATAAAATAAGGCTTATTTGCACAAATGGTCCCTGACGTTTGCACTTACTGCGGGTTGAGGACCTATCTTTTTATTTTTGGCAGTTTAGCCCCTATTTCAAATATTTTTGGCGTCGATGGTCCTTTTCATGAATTTCCATCCAAATCACCGTGAAATTTGACGGTAGAAATTTTTTTATTTAAAAAGGTCTTATTTGCACAAATGGTCCCTGACTTTTGTAAAGGAAAATTTGCAACAAAAGTCCCTAATCTTTCAAAAATGTTGAAAAGTCCCATAACCTTTTAATCCTAACACATATGACCCCAAATTTTTTTGACAATTTTACCCTGACTTAAATGAATTAAAATAACCCATAAACCTTTTCAAAAATACAAATAAGTCCTAAATCTTTTGTTTTTACTGATTTATACTTAAAATAAAAAAAGTGTGTCATCAAGTCCCAAAATTTTTAATTTTGTTCACCAAAATGATATTTAAAATGTGTTTGATTAAAATCAGATTTTTTTAGTAAAAATTGTTGAAATGTGTGGTTAAAAAGTTGTGGGACCATAAAATGTGTGGTTAAAATTAATTGTTGACTTTGACTTTAACTTTTTAGCAAAATCAAAATTGAAAACAAACGGACTCTTAGAGTCTCTACAGATTTTGTCCAGTGGTCCATTAATTAACAAAAAAATTATATCCATGATCAAAATTTGACCAATTTAAAATTTTAATCTATTTTTCATACCAATTTTAAAAAAAGGTGGTGGTGGGCTGAAGATTGTGAAGAATTTTTTTTTTAATTATTATTTAGTAATTGGTAGAGCTGGCAAATGGGCTAGATAGACCGCCCAACCGAAATTAGCAGGCCACATAAAAGATTGGGTGAACTAATCCCCGACATAATTTTACATGAAATTTTGGTATTTCTTTGGGCCAACCCAACTCGATTTTGGGCCCGCGGGGCCAATGGGCGATCCAACTTATTTTTTTAACTTATTTTTTCAAAATAATTACTTATAATTTTGTAAAAAAAAAATAAAATTAAATTAAAAAAATTAAAAAATTTATGTGGCCCGTCTAATTTCAAGTTGAGCCAGTCCATCTAGCCCATTTGCCAGCTCTACCAATTACTAAATAATAATTAAAAAAATTCTTCACAATCTTCAGCCCACCACCACTTTTTTTTAAAATTGGTATGAAAAATAAATTAAAATTTTAAATTGGTCAAATTTTGTTCATGGTATAATTTTTTGTTAATTAATGGACCACCTGGACTGACAAAATATGTAGAGACTCTAAGTTTTCGTTTGTTTTCAATTTTGATTTTGCTAAAAAGATAAAGTCAAAGTCAACAACTAATTTTAACCACACATTTTATGGTCCTACAACTTTTCAACCACACATTTCAACAACTTTTACTAAAAAAATCTGATTTTAATCAAACACATTTTAAATGTCATTTTGGTGAACAAAATTAAAAAATTTGGGACTTGATGACACACTTTTTATTATTTTAAGTGTAAATCTGTAAAAAAAAAATAAAAAGATTTTGGACTTATTTGTATTTTTGAAAAGGTTTATGGGTTATTTTTAATTCATTTAAGTTAGGGGTAAAATTGTCAAAAAAATATTAGGTCATATGTGTTAGGATTAAAAGGTTATGGGACTTTTCAATACTTTTTGAAAGATTAGGAATTTTTGCTGCAAATTTTCCTTTACAAAAGTCAAAGACCATTTGTGCAAATAAGACCTTTTTAAATAAAAAAATTTCTACCGTCAAATTTCACGGTGATTTGGATGGAAATTCATGAAAAGGACCATTGACGCCAAAAACATTTGAAATAGGGGCTAAACTGCCAAAAATAAAAAGATAGGTCCTCAACCTGCAGTAAGTGCAAAAGTCAGGGACCATTTGTGCAAATAAGCCAATAAAATAATATAAAGCAGACAATGTTTCACCATGAGAAGAACATTTATGCAATTATATTTTATTTTGAAATTGTTCATTTGTACAGCAAAATAGAGGGTGTGGCTTTTTCGCCTAGTACAACCCACCCACGTGTCCAATGTCTATGGAAATAATACCTAGACTACTTACATCCAGGAATAAATTTGAACAAGTGCTTATTTGCAGAATGTGAAGAAGGCGTACTTTGTTCGAAGTTAATTTTTTTGTTTTGTTTGTAAGCTTGTTTTAATGCGGCTAATCATGTAAGATTATTGATGTAATGTTGCAAAAATCAAAAATCAAGTTTCAACTATGAAGAAGACATTTTGATGAACTGGAAGACATTTTGCTGTGTTTGATAAAATGGAATTGTTTTTCCCTATTTTAGCGTGTAATTGTTGTGTGAAATGTCACTAACCAATTAATAACATTGCGTTCAATGTCCCTACCTTTGTAACTCTTTGACGTATAACATCTCTACCTTTGTAACTCTTTGGCGAATAACATCCTCTTCAATCTCCAATCTAGTCCACCCCTTCTCCCAAACTTATTTTTTTCTTTCTATAATAAAACTCCACTTGCATTTTTGTATCAACTTCACGTAAAACCTCTGGTGAACCATGCAGGATAAAGGATATGCAAGAAGAGCAAAACTCCATTCTCTTAAGGACACACGAAATGGAAAACCCTCAAAAATCCTTCCACCACTCAAAGATGAAAATCAAAAATTGCAAATGAAAAAAAGCAAAAAAAAAAAATTTACTTTTCGAACTCACCTACAGTCGTCTCATTGACATTTTATCAATCGACAGCTGGCTGTGTGGGATTTCATCTGTGAAGTGGAGAAGAAAATGGAAAAATTGAGTTTTCGTGTATTGTTCGTTTAAGTTCTTAACGTATGCACAAACAATGAAAATCAAACCAGAAGAAATGGAAAAATAGTTGTGTTGCTGAAAGTACCTTTACTATGTGCCAATAGTGGTGTTCACGCATCCATTTTATGGAGATTTTAGATGGTAATGGATGACATTGGTGTTTTGCACAAGTAAATGTGGATTTGAGGGTGAAAAAATCAAAATTTCATAGGTAGAGATGATTTTTATAATAACTCTGAAAAGTAAGAACGTTTTACTCTATGGGTAATTAGCACAAAACGTCCATACATTTTGAATTCGTTGTGCAAATCGTCCATACCTTTGAAAATTTGATATTTTCACCCCATCTCAATCATTTCTTGAGAAAAACGTCATTTCCATTGTCATCCAAAATCTGTCGTTAACTTAATTCCACAACACGAGTCATAACACAAAGGAAGAGTAAATTTGTTCACTTACCTCTTTCACTTGTCCTACTGTTAAAACCAGAGAACATAAACAGACAGAGGCAAGTTACTGGAAGTTTTGCCCCTTTTCTTCTGTATTTCACCGAAGAAATCGTCTACTTCCAGCCTTGCATTGTGCAAATCATTCTCAACCATCTATTGGTGAGTTCGAAACTCATTTGTTTGCTTCGTTACATTTGCAATTTCGGGCTTTGTTGTTTGTGTGGTGTAAGGGTTTTGGCGGTTTTGCATTTCGGTTGTCCTAATGGAATTTTTTTCTATTTTTGGTTTTTATTACAGATATTATATCAAATCTTCTTCTACAAAATAAAATGCTACCTCTAATATTCAGATAGCTCCAAGATGATCCACCCGCTTATTGTGATTTTTTGTTTTATACCATGGTTATTCATTTTGTGACTTTTGGTTGTCATCATAGTGATTGTGATCAGTGTTTACTTCTGTTTATGTATTTTATGTTGGAAAGTATAGATTGTGTACAATGATTTCTGTTTATGTAATTTGTGTTTATCATTGTGTACAATTATTTGAATATGGGTTTTTTGCATATTTATTGATTGGGTCTGTCGTTGGCCAATTCTGAGTGTCTGCAGGCGACAATACAGACTATCTCACAATTGAAGTCCATCATGGAGGCAAATTTTATGATAAGCCAAACAATGTGGCATATGAATGAGAAGTTGTGCTATGTTTGGATTTCATCCATCCTGCATGGTTCACAAGAGACAACTTAAAGATGTTCTTACGGTCACTCGATACAAACATCTCATTGGAGTTTTATTATAGAAGGCCAAAAATGAGTTTGGGAAAAGGGTTGAGTAGATTGGAGAGTGAATATAATGGCAGATGCTAAGAGACGAGGATATGAGTAGGATGGTAGATGTTTATATTATACGTGCAGTACAAACTCATGCACTGCCACTCGTTCCAAATGAAGAACACAATAAGGGAGTTTCTACCACAGTTGATGAACAAGAACAATAGAATCACAATTATTTCAATTGAGTCATTAATCGAGCATTTAGAACATAAGACTCGTGTTAGACATCTTTACAACAATTTCAGTGCAACCCATAAGGGAAGGGCTTTGAAGAACTGTCTTTGGGATGCCGCTAGAGCTACGATTGAGACATAGTGACTTGAACACATGCAAATGATGCTGGAAATAAAGCCAGCAGCTTATGGATGGCTTGAATCTAAACACGCCTCTCATTGGACCAAACCCCATTTCAAAGAGTGGACCAAATGTGATATGCTCTTCAACAACCTATGTGAATCATTCAAGAGCACAACTGTGAATGCAAGAGATAAGCCCATCCTGAGCATGCTAGAAGAAATTAGGGTGTATTTGACAAAGAGAATTGTGGTAAGGAGGAAGGCATGTGATAAGTGGACAACAGAAGTAGGGCCAAAAATCCAAAAGATTCTTGTGAAGAACAACTTGCAAGGATGGAGTGGGCTGATTATTCGGGCAAAAAATTCCAAGTCAGACATAATGCAGGATATGTACTCTATGCCGTAGACATCAAAGCAAGGACTTGTACGTGTTGTTCTTGGCAATTAACTAGGATCCCTTGTTGCCATGTCATTGCGTCTGTAGTTTCGAGGTGTCTGCCGATCATGGATTTTGTGGACGACATCTACAAAAAGGAAGCATAGATGAGGACATATATTCCATCAAATTTTCCATAACGGGGCCAAAGTCGTGGCCTAACCCAGGTCTCAACCCTCTCACTCCACCTGTGTACACAAAAAAAGGCTGGGATGCCAGTCCAGAAGAAAAAGGCCAATGAAGAGGCATCATCAAGCCAAGCAAAGAGTGCAAGAAAGTCTTCACGCAATACAACATTTGTAGAGAGCAATTCAGGTTCTGGGAATGTTCAAGAAAGATGAACAGGGCTAGTAATGACATGTACGAACTGTGGTGAATGAGGCCACAACAAGAAGATATGCAAATGGGCACCACCACCAGTGCCAAATTAGCAACTAACAACTCTGGAAATTTTTTTTGTTGTTAGCTTTTGGAACAGATGGTTTTTTTAGTATTTTTGGGACTTCTTGCACATGTTTGTTTCGAAAATAATGTATCATCTCAATGAAAGTATTTTGACAATGAATTATATTTAATGCTCGCTAAAGAAACTAGATTTTATGATATTGCATTGGTGTTTGTACTGATTGTAGTTCTACTTGTTTTACTGTTGTTTCCATTCTATGTTGTCCATCAATTTTTAAGCAGGGACGTTGACAAGCGATAACACAATTAGGTTAGGATGTTCACCACAAAAACCTAGGAACATTAAGGACGTTTAATGCATAGTAGAACCAAAGATAAGGACGTTTTGAACAAAATATAAACAAATGTATGGACAATTTGCACATTGTTATACAAAGGTTGGGATATTTTCCGCAACGACAATTACACATCAAAATTGGTACATAGCAATACCAGTCAAGCAATCCCAAGACTGCATTCTACACCACTGAACCATGATTCTAATTTAATTAGGCAATATTACAACAGGACACATCACTACAAGCCCACAAACAAAATCCAAAAACCAACTCCGAACATAGCTTGTCATCTTCTTATTCTGCAAATGAAGCTGATACGAGCCAGAGCCATGGACCGACTAGCAAGGACTCGATACATATTCCAGTGGGAACACTAACGAGATCAAGAGCCAAGAAGATCAAAGAAGACATAGAAGGTCTTGTTCAAGCTACGTGGCCCAAAACCGATATCAAAAGTACGACACCAACCTTCAAAATGAGTATGACAAATGAAGTGACAACTTTGGTACATTTAATTCAAGCTAAGGACCATATTGGAGGTATATCGGAGGCTAATGGAAGATTGGAGGACCAAAATGAGCGTAAAAAAAAGTTGAAGGTCAAAAATGAGGATTGGGCAAAGGTGATCGCCCAACCTATTCAAACCATATCAGAATGCATTTGGTGTATCCTGGGCGATCGCCCAGGCATTCTCCAGGTAAAAGTTGGAATTTTTATTATTTTTGATTCCTTTTTTAACTAGGACTCTTATTTTAATTAGTTTTTAATTATTTTCGAATTAGATTAGAATTTCTTTAATGTTTACTATTTAAGCACTTTTCATTGTAAACAATTACAATTTTAATTTTTGAGATAATTAATTAAAAGTGAGGATTCACTTTTCTTCCGTATTTTTAATTGAACTAACATAAAACTCATCAAAGATTTTGCAAACCTTTGTGGCGTTCATAACTTTGGTTCTTTGATTCAAGTAATCACCGAGTCAAGTTCTTGCGACCAGATTTTAGCTTTTTGGGGTTCTAATCAATCCTTTTGTGGGTTTTGAGATTCAATTCTTCGCGGGTTCGCATCAGAAGCACTTATTGTTCACATTCATTCTTGGATCTAAGCAGTCCAGGTATTATATCTACAAATCTTGGACACATGGGTAGGTCGCACCAGGCAAAATAGCCACAACCTCTATTTTGCTATACGAAGTACCCATTTCAGAATAATATACAACTGCAAAATGTAATTGCGCACATTTTTAGCTTACGATTACTAACCTGACGACGTTGACATGTAAAGAAGCGTCTGCCAAGATTTACTTGCGTCCATGAAGTCTTCATTTCAATTTGGATTATGCATATGCACAATCGATTTGCCATTATTCTTGCTCAAATAGTCTGCTTTCCCCTATTTTATATATATGAATTTCCACAACCGTTAAGGACTTTGAACAGTGAGGTGGGACGACAAGTGAAATAGGTATGTGGACAAAATTATCCTTCCTTTGTGTTACGACTCGTGTTGTGGAAGTGGGTTAACAACAGATTTTGGATGACAATGGACGGAAATGATATTTTGCACAAGAAATGTTGAAGTGGGGTGAAAATATCAAAATTTCAAAGGTATGGACGATTTGCACAATGACTTCAAAAGATAGGGACGTTTTGTGTTACATTAATGAATCTTTTATCAAATCTAACTTGCTTCTTTAGTGACATAAAATGTGGGGAAAAAATTGCAAGATATTTCCAATGTTTGTAGTTGGTAGCACTTTGATTTGGTATTCAAGTTATCAAACTTCTATTTTTAGAGCAATTTTATCGTTTTTCTTGATTTTTGTGCAAAAATTATTACTCCTTCATTTCCATGAATACAGATTTATTTTTTTTATTCATCTATCCCAAATTATAGTTTAATTTTTTTTGTTGATAGTATAATTAATTTCTTAATTTTCTAACATGTCTCTATTTAATATGCCTTGTTATCAACAAATATGAACTTTCATTATATTGATGTAGGGATATATTGGAAAAAACATATGTAAAATTTATTATTCTAACTATAATAATAATTTTTTTCTTAATATGTTTGAAAATAGAAGTAAGCCTATTTTTATTAGACAGATAGAATATTAAATTATAATAAAGATAATTTTACCTTCACTTTCTCATAAATAAAAGAACTAAATATAAGCCTTATTTTATGAGACGAATAGAATATTAAATTTTAAAATGACATCAAAAAGGGCATTTCATTGTCGTATCCCAACTTTTTAAAAAAAAAAAAAAAAAAACATTTCAAACATCTTCTACATTTTACAACCATAATACGTTACACAACCATAATTATAATCGTATCCCAACTTTCTCAAAATTTGCACTATCCACAATTACTGCTAAAAAAAAGTCATATTCTCATCTTTTACATCATCGCCCCAAATTTACCCAATGTATGTATTTTTCCCCACCCTATGTTAGTCCAAGTGTAGCATCGTGCGATACACGTATTGTAATTCAAATTGTGTATATAATAGAAAAAAATTATAGTAGCGGTTTCCAATCTTTGGGGTCTTGGCACTTTTATCTCCAATATTTTTTTCTTGACATGATTATCTCAAACATTTCATTTATTGGAGGTACCGAACTTTTTTATCTTGTAACGATGGGGTCCCAAACTTTTCATGTCTAGTGACCGGGATCTCAAACATTTTAAACGTCTATGTCTAAAGTCCTTTTGTGACGAAAAACGTCAATTTCACCGTAAATGGTCAAATTTTATTGAAATTACAGTTTTACTCTTATTTTAATTTAGGGTAAATAGTATTGGAAGTCTCTAACTTATAAAACTGTATGACAATGGGTCCGAATCTTTAATTTCTAGTACTTGGGATTCTAAACTTTTTAAAAAGTATGCACTTGAAGTCTTTTAGTGGTGAAAAATGTCAGTTTGACTGTTAAAAATATCAAAAATTGAGTAAATTAGTGTACCCCTATTTAATTATAAATAAAAAGAAAATGAAGAAACAAAAACAAAAGGAAGAAACTAAAAAGAAATAATCATTTTCCTCAATTTTAAACTACCCAGACCAACCCTAGCGGCAGAGGTACTGCTGTCACCACCCATCATAAAATAAACTAATTAATATTTGATCACCACCCAATGGGAATGATTCTTTTATTTTTATTTTCTTTTATTTTCTTTCTTTTTAACGATCAAACTGACGTTTTTCAACATAAAAGACTTCAAATGCAGACGTTTGAATATTTAGGGTTCTGGATGTTAAAAATCAAGGATCTCATTGTCACAAGGTTTAAAGATTAGGGACTCCTAGTGCTCTTTTCCCAAAATTAAAATAAGGGTAGAACTGTCATTTCAATAAAAAATTGACCATTAGCGGTGAAACTGACGCACTAAAGAACCTCATACGTAGACATTTGGAAGTTTGGAATCTCGAGTGCTAAAATCAAAAGTTCAAGACCTATCGTCACAAGGTTTAGAGGTTAGGAACCCGTAATGCTATGCTAAAAAAATTGCAGCCAGCATCTTCAATCTCTTATCCCTAATATTTTTTTCTTGGTACGCTAATCCTCAACATTTTGTTTATTTACAACTTTCGTCTCTACAAACAGAATATGTCTAAAAATCTATTAAGTTGATAGAAAATACTCATTTTCTATCTCAATTAAATAAGCAAAACAAAAAAAGTTAAATTTATTTTTACTTCAACTTTTCCATACAAGGGCTTATGATCTGACCTTAAAGAGATGATGCTTTACAAAGATGTCATGGTGATACAGGGCTTATGAGCCGACCTTGAAAAGACAAGGCATTACAACTAGCCTCAGAGAGGGACTGAGAAATTAATAGAGTGGAAAACTTATGTTCAAGCTTTACCTTATTCTGGCATCAATAAATATATCTATCTATGCATTTCTCTCTTTATATATGTATATGTGTGTGTGTGGAAAAGTGTTTGATTTTCGACTATGAAATTCAGGATTTATTCTCAATGGTTTGTATCAATCAAATAAGTCATTCGATTCAATTCTGCAAAAGCCAAACAGCCTGGGCATATATTTTCAAGCACGTATGCAACGAATATTGAAAGTAGTATATATTTATTCCATATAATATATGGGCTGTACATCATATTCGTCCGAGACTAAGACTTTACAGAGAACGAAGATGTTTATACTGAGCCAACTAAAAAAAGTTGGAACAGCGATTTACTTTTCTTTTGAGCCTAATCATATCTTCAAAGTTTCTATCTATCTTCCTCACTAAGTCTTGGTCTTCCTCCCCATTCTTCGACACTACTCGCCGGTCGTCTCTGTTTCCCGTTCTCTTCTGACCGGAAAATTTAGCTGCTGGTTTCTAATACAAACTATGATCGATGCGATGCAACATGATCACGCGTGTGATTATCATTTTGCTGCGATCTAATTCTTAATATGGTAACTGAGTTCTAACCTCATCTTTTTTTTTTTTTCTTTAATTATTATTTAGAACCGATTTGATATATGTAGAAGTAGAACCTTAAATGATCTTGATGTAGGTGCCTTTTTCAGACTGTACTAAAAGCTGAATTATTACCTGTTCAGGTGACAGTGAATAGCTTGATCATTTTTCGATGAAGTTGAAATGCATTCTGATTAATTAGACAATAAGTTAGGAGCTCATTCCCATCTCATTAAACTGCTGATACATAGCATTCTTCATCGTTTAATTGCTAAATTGATTGATGCAAAACACCATGGTGCTACATAACACTATTCAAAAATGCATTTTGATCAAGAATAATGCTATTTAGTCCCAGTGGTGTTAAGTTCCCGCCTATGTATCAGTCGGGTCCCTGCCGCATAGAATAGTGTTTAACACCACGACTCCAAATATGTCCCGGGTGCCATATGTATCAGATTTATCTTCCCACTCGAGCCCAAGTGCCACATATGTCCCTCCTTCAGAATTGGAGTGGCAGGGGGATTATTCAGACGTGGATACTTCAGATTTGGAGTGGTGGCAGGATGCATATGCCCCTCCTTTAGAGTCGGGGTGGCAGGATGCATGCGTCCCTCCTTCAAATTCGGGGTGGGAGGATGCATATGTCCCTCCTTCAAATTTGGGGTGGGAGGGGGATTATTCACTCGTGGATACTTCAGATTTGGGGTGGCAGGATGCATATGCCCCTCCTTCAGATTTGGAGTGGCAGGGGGATTACTCAAACTCAGAAAATGAAGTGTATGATAATGCTGCATGGCTGCAAACCCGTCGGCGGAGTCGGCCATGGAAGAAAACTTTTAAACACCACACTAAGCAGCTGGATGTGTTAATTGATGAGCCTAGCTTGACATATCACTCTCTTGCACAAAGAAACGCGTTTGATATTGTTGATTCCGCTGTTTTTATCGAACACGATAAAAATGAGCAGTGCTCAGACGATGAGTCTGAGATAACCTCTGAAGAGAGTTTGGTGGCAGAAGGGAAATGGATAAAGCATTATAATAGTTACCATAGGATACTACTCGTGGGTGAAGGAGACTTCTCTTTCTCTGCTAGCCTGGCCGTAGCTTTTGGTTCTGCTTCTTACATGATTGCAACTTCTCTCGATTCTTGAGGTAAGTGATTTTGTAAGGATGGCAAAATACCCCGCATTTCTTCTTGGCGTCTGTAATGTAAAATGGTGGGAATTTTTTTCAGATTTTTTGAAGAACAATTATAAACATGCAATGTCCAACATTGAGAAGCTAAGGAGTAGGGATTGCATTGTGATGATGAGATTGATCCAACTAAAATTGCAAATAACCACATTCTTGGAGGAAAGACATTTGATCGTGTAGTTTTCAACTTTTCCTTTGCTGGATTTTTTAAGGAATTATCTCGCGAGGCTCAGCTTAAGTGAGTTATCGTTAATGGTGTTTGTTTTTTGTCTTCCTTGTAATTGCTTTACATTTAACTAGTTCTCATTCGGAGAAAGCACAGAAGACTTGTGAGTCTGTTTCTGAAGAATGCTAAAGTTTATGATTAGTGAAAATGGTGAAATCCACATTTCTCACAAGACGAATGAATTCCATATTGAATGGAAGTTGGAATCGGTAGCTTTTTCACACAGACTTAGACTTATTGAAGCGGTGGAATTCAATCAATTTGATTATCCAGGTTATAACACCAAGTGTGGATTTGGTGGTAACAATAATTTCAATTGTTACCCTAGCCAAACCTACAAGTTTGGACTTAAAAATGGCTCAAATTTAGCATGTTAAAGTTAATTACTCGATGATGTTGTGTAAATCTTAATACATTCCATGAGGTTTGACAAGATGTAATTTTGGTGGTGTTTTCTACTTTGGTCCAATGTGTTGAAAGTTGATGACCCATCTTACGAGACAAAGCAGCATTTAAATATTAGCTTCATAATATTTCTTATGAATAACACTACTAAAAATCGCCTTTTCACCAACAAAAATTTACCAGCAGATTATTTCCGTTGGTAATCGAGAATGATTATCCATTGGTAAAAGTGATGATCTTTTACCTACGGTAATCAGCGACAGCTTTTCCGTTGACAAATGTAATAGTTTTTCACCAACGAATTTTCACCTTTCACCAACGGATATTCCGTTGGTGAAGAGTGATTCTTATTACCTACAGAAATTCCGTTAGTGTTATTAATTAATTTTGAAAACCAAAACATATTTCGACATTTCACCAACGGAATATCCGTTGGTGAATAGTGAATCATATTACCTACGAAAATTCCGTTGGTGATATTAATTAATTTTAAAAACTAAAAAATATTTCGACATTTCACCAACAGAATATTCGTTGGTGAAGAGTAATTCTTATTACCTACGGAAATTCTGTTAGTGATATTAATTAATTTTGAAAATCAAAAAATATTTCAACCTTTCACCGATGGAATTTCTGTTGGTGGAGAGTGAATCATATTACCTACGGAAATTCCGTTCATGATATTAATTAATTTTGAAAACCAAAAAATATTTCGATCTTTCACCAACGGATATTCCGTTGGTGAAGAGTGAATCATATTACCTACGAAAATTCTGTTGATGATATTAATTAATTTTGAAAAAAAAAATATTATCGACCTTTCTCCTATGGAATATCCGTTGGTGAAGAGTGAATCATATTACCTACAAAAATTCCTTTGGTGATATTAATTAATTTTGCAAATGAAAAAATATTTCGATCTTTCACCAACGAATATCCGTTGGTGAAGAATGATTCTTATTACCTACGGAAATTCTGTAGGTGATATAAATCAATTTTGAAGACCAAAATATACAATTCATCTCTTCAAATAAAAGAAATTTATGTGAAGAGTAATTCATAAGTCGAAAAAATCTTTCAACATATCACCTACAGATAATTTATATGTGATATTACTATTTCAACCATTGAGCTACAGAAAATATTGGTGAAGAGTAAATCTTGTTACCCGCATATTTTTAATGAGTAATATAAATCAAATTTTGAAAATAAAAAAAGATTCAACTATATGGAATTGAAGGTTAATCACTTAAGGATTAGTCGTAAATTAAGTTTCATTCATTTAAAATTCGAATTTTCTACAACGAAGTTATATATGCAATTACAAAAATAAAAAATATTCGAAATATAATCCCGTACGAAGAAAATATAGGTGGATTAGTTTACCTATTGTAAGACATCCTTTTAGTTGGGCATTTCATGTTTAAATGTGAAAGCAAACAATGTTTATTATCATTTAATACAGTTTGTACAGCTATAATTTTTTTTTCGAGCAATGTGATATTTTATGTTTAAGTGTTAACACAATGTGGAATTTGATTTTCACTAATATTTATTTTTTACTTTATAAGAAATTATAGAAAATGTTGCTAATTGAACTAATATATATTATAAAAACAAATACAATTACAAGAATTCATTTGTCTCCAATGGTTTGGTTGTAACTTCACAACTCTTAGATCAATGATTCAAATCATATTACATCCATTCTAAATTAATAAAATAATAAAAATGTTTGACAAAGCTTAGTAGATTGGGTCGGGCCTTTGGTCGGTCGAGTTTCAAGCCCATAATTGGCAAGTCAGGTCAGGGGTCCACCAAGTATATGAAATTAATTTTTTTTAATTATTAAAAACTTGCACTATTACCTACAGAATTTCTGTTGGTAATAGTGTTTGTCATTTCTGTTGCTATTTTGAGAGTCACTGAAAGTTACCAACGAAATTCGTTGGTAAAAGCATGTGTCATTACTAACGGAAATTTCGTAGGTAAAGGGTTAGAACATTATCAACAGAAATTCCGTTTGTAATAATATGAGTCATTACCAAAGGAAATTCTGTAGGTAATAACACGCTTTTACCAACGGAAATTCCGTTGGTAACTTTCAGCGCCCCTCAAAATAGCAACGAAAATTCCATTGCAAATAGTCCGTTGGTAGCGACTATTAGGCACGGATATCGTGGCTTCTAGCAACGAAAATCCGTTTCTGAAGCCACACTTTTTTGTAATGTAATGATATCTATTATTAGTAAAAAAATATTGTTTGTTTAGATAGTAGTGATGTTCTTGATTTATTATCGAATGCATTAAAATGCATCACAATTTTATTAGACAATGAATCGCGGATATCTTAGTGTTATCTAGACTGCATGTAATAATGTCTATTAATGATATATAACATTTCTTATCCCTTGTAAACTCACGAGATCGCTGAGTATAAATTTTATCAAGCCTAACTTGCTTCTTTAATAACATAAAATGCAAGAAAAAAATGCAAGATATTTCTAATGTTTGTAGTTGGTAGCACTTTGATTCTGCCCTTTGATTTGGTATTCAAGTTATTGAACTTCTATATATTTTTAGAGAAAATTTATCATTTTTCTTGATTTTTGTACAAAAACTAGTATATCACCCGTGCGATGCACGGCACTTTGTTTTTCATGATAGTTATTTTAAAATATTATAAGAGTATATTGTTTATTTATTACATTCAAATAGAAAAAAAAAATCATATAAATAACATTTGATTACTCATTGATATTGAAAAAAAAAACAATATAATTAATCCAGATTTTGAAACACCTCTTTGAAAATCACGTTTGTGGTCAAACTGAGGTGGACTTTGAATCGTATGAATTTAATTTTGAAATTATCATATCTAGTTTATTAGTTTAATCGACTTATTATTTTTAATCAATAAATCAGATCATTTGATAATGTAACACAATTATATATTTTTCGTGTATTGATATTTTTTTTAAACTGCAACCTATTTAAACCCAATATGGGAAGCATAAAAAATTTGTAGGGAAAATAAATCTATTTTTGGAAAACTATTGCATTATTGCCAATAGTTCTCGTGTATTGATGTTTCATTTTTTTAAAACACAATTTATTTAAATTCCTCAACCGGTATAAATTAAAAAATCTGAAAAGTTGTTGCATTTATCATATATAATATTAAATGTTACAATTCGTTTTTTGCAAGAAAATAGAAAAAATAAATAAATAAACAATCGATGTATAAAACCAATTAAAGAATCTGAAAATTTTTTGCATTTATCATATATAATATTAAATGTTACACTTTCTTTTTTGCAAAAAAAAAAAAAAAATAAACAATCAATATGTGAAACCAATTAAAGAAAACAAACTTTTATGCAGCATTTATGGCGGAACTTACCAAATCTGGAAAGAAAAAATGGCGGAAAAATGTGTGCGTGAAATTTTCGACGGCACTTCTGTTTTTATATATAGATAGATAGATAATATTAAATGTTACAATTCATTTTTTGCAAGAAAATAGAAAAAATAAATAAATAAACAATCAATGTGTAAAATTCATTAAAGAATCTGAAAAGTTTTTGTATTTATCGTATATAATATTAAATGTTACACTTTGTTTTTTGCAGAAAAAAAAAAAAAATAAAATAAACAATCAATGTGTGAAACCAATTAAAGAAAACAAACTCCTATGCAGCATTTATGACGGAACTTACCAAATTAGTGTGTGAAACCAATTAAAGAAAACAAACTTTTATGCAGCATTTATGGCCGAACTTACCAAATTTGGAAAGAAAAAATGGCGGGAAAACGTGTGCGTGAAATTTTTATTGCACTTTTTTTTTTATATATATATAGATTAGTACTTATCATTTTTCTTGATTTTTGTACAAAAATTAGTACTTTCTTATAACAATATGCTTTTTTTTTTTATTATTTTCCACAAATTATAATCTATTTTCTTTGTTGATAGTATAATTAATTTCTTAATTTTCTAGTATGTCCCTATTTAATTTAGTATGTTTTGTTATTAACAAATATTAACTTTGATTATACTGATGTAAGAATATATTAAGAAAAACATACTAACATTATTGTTCTAACTATAATAATAAATTTTTTTCTTAATCTGCATAAAATAGAAGTAAGCATATCCTTATGAGACGGATAAAATATTAAATTTTAATATAGATAATTTTACCTTCACTTCGGGTGTGTTTGATTTTGATTAAAATAAATTTTTTGTAAAAGTTGATAAAAGTTGATGAAATGTATGGTTGAAAAGTTATAAAAAAAATTGTGAGTTTGTAAAATGTGTAGTTAAATTAATTGTTGACTTTGATTTTAATTTTTAATAAAAATTTTAATTGATTTCAAACAAGTCTTAAATATAAATATGGAAAGTAAATACATAGCAAATAAAAAAATGAAAAATTTAAAATGTCGTCAAAATGCACCTTTTCATAGTCATATCAATTAAATTCTCCTATCCAAGGAAGCACAAAGGCCGCTAAGAGTATGTTTGTGTGTGCTTATAAGTACTTATAAGCCAGTCAAATATCAATTTCATCAACACATTTTATAGGATTCACTGCTTATAATTTACAAACTTTTTTATCAAACATATTCTAAGAAATGTAAGAATACCATACAATCAAATCAGTAAGGCGTAAAGCTATCTTCACATTATCTTGATGCTAACCAATTAAAGTTAAACAATAGCACTTGCATATGGCTTATCCGTTATTCTAACAAACGCCATTCTTTTTTTCTTCCATATTATCGCTAAAAGAAGTCATATTCCTATCTTCTACATCACCGCCCCCAATCCACCCACTTATATATAGTTTTCCCCACCCAATGTTAGTCCAATTGTAGCCTCGTGTTATGCATGTACCGTATTTCAAATTGTGTTTATAATTAAAAAAAAAAAAAAAAATTTGTAATCGCGATCTCCAACTTTTGAGGCCTTGACACTTTTATTTTTAATCTTTTTTTCCCCAATCCACCCTCCGGACGTTGAATTTGCACAAAAAAGCATATTTACCCTTCACACTAAATAAAGAAATTGCAACCAGCATCTACAACCTTTGGGTCATGGCACTGTTATCCCTAATTTTTTTTTCTTGGTGCGCTTACCCTCAACATTTCTTTTTAATTTACGACCATCGTCTACAGATGAAATATGTCTAAAAATCTATTAAGTTGATAGAAAATAAATATTTTTCCCCTCAATTAAATAAGCAAAGCAAAAAAATTAATTATAAAAAAAGATAAATATATTTTTGCTTCATTTTTTCCAAGTAAGGGATTACAAGCCGACCTCGAATAAACGATGCTTTACAGCTAGCCTCAGAAGATGTCATGACGATGCAGGGCCTACGAACTGACCTTGAGGAGACGAGGCTTTACCACTAGCCTCATAAGGGAACTAAGAGATTAATAGAGTGCAAAACTTATGTTCAAGCTTTACCTTATTGTGATCGTTCATATGGCGATCGCAAAGGTCACTAAATGAAGTCTTATGTTTCTTTTGTAGGTGCTGACCTGCAGCGAATCAAAAATGACTAAGTAACCATGGTGAGGGCTTATGAGCCAACCTTGAATACACGAGGATTTATAGCTAGCCTCGAAAAATAGCTATCACAACTATTTAAATTTCGGCAGCATCATTAATGTAATATGAATTAAACCAACCTGAAAAGTGTCATAAATTTCAAAACACAAACATGCACTATGTAATGGAGAACCACTTCCAAATACTTATAATAATAGAATAAAATATGAAAAATCGAACTCATAACAATAGAATAAAATGATGATGAATCGAAATTTTCAATGTCCTGTTGCAAAAAAAAAAAAAAAAAAAAAAAAAAAAAAAAAACTAGTGATGCATGAATTGTATAGTCCAGCGAGCCTATCTAACTATATATGTAAGCGACCATGCATGTATCATTGCAATAGTATATTGGCAGTATGAAATAACAGTACAACAAGCGTCAAGAAAATAGTGTATTGGCAATAATTAGAGGCGGAAAAGGGGAGTCCGGGGGGGAGACCAAGACCCCCAACTTTCTAAAAAATTTTTTTTTTTTTTTAATTTTTGTTTTAATTTACTAATCAGCCAAACTCAAAGCCCAATTGTCAAAACCAAATAATCAATTAAGGCTCAATAAAAATGAATAACCTAAACAAAGAAGGCCCAAAAATAGATTGATATTCATCTTTTTCCTCACTGGACTTCACGTCTTTTGGTGTGTGAACTTCAAATCACGAATCACGTATGGCAGGCGGCAGTAAAAATCACGTCGTCTAAGTCTTCTATCGAATCGAAAGGCCAAGTTGCCATAAAAAATTAGATTCTCATAAAAATTGGCTCAATAATTGTAGTTTGATAAAAAAAAAAAATTGGGAACGCTGCCCCCAAACTCTGGTGAGAGGAGATCCCCCCCCCCCCCCCGCCTTACGCCCCCGCCCCTACCGCCATATCCTGGCTCCACCCCTGTTTGATGACCCCCACATTTAAAAATGTCTAGCTCCACCACTGAGAATAATGAAACAACGATATAACAAGTTTTGTTGTAAATTATATGCTAGCATCAATAATAAAATACAAGTAAGATACTAATATAATACTAGTCCGGTCCTATATTTATGTTAGGCACCAAACTTTATCCAAGTGGTTTTCTGGTTTTGCAAGATAGCAAACAACTCATTTCTTGAATCTTTTTTCTTTCCAAGGCAACATACTTCGGCCGTTGCCACTCGTCTTAATGGATTTTAACTTCATTTACCTTGTGCACGCAATTTTCTTTCGTTTTTTTTTTTTTTTTTTGCCTTCTTTGTAATTTGTGGTGTTCTTTGTAATTGCAATTTGTTTTAACTAGTTCATTCGCATATAGCATAGAAGACTCGTGAGTCGATTATTGAAGAATGCTAAAAAGACGATGAGTGAAAATGGTGAAATACACATTTCTCACAAGACGAATAATTTCCATATAGAATTGAATTTGGAATTTGTGGCTTTTTCACACAGACTTAAACTGATTGAAGCAGTGGAATTCAATCAGTATAATTATCCAGGTTATAACACGAAGTGTGGATTTGGTGGTAACAATAATTTCAATTGTTACCCTAGTCAAACCTACAAGTTTGGACTTAAAAATTGCTCAAGTTCAACATGTTAAAGTGAATTTCTCGATGATATTGTGTCAATCTTATAACATTCCATGAGGCTTGACAAGATGTAATTTTGGTGGTGTTTTCTACTTTGATCCAATGTGTTGAAAGTTGATGACCCATCTTACGAGACAAAGCAGCATTTAAATATTAGCTTCATAATATTTCTTATGAATAATGATATCTATTATTAGTAAAAAAAAAAAAAAAAATTGTTTGTTTAGATAGTAGTGATGTTCTTGATTTATTGTCGAATGCATTAACATGCATCACAATTTTATTAGACAATGAATCACGGATATCTTAGTGTTATCTAGACTGCATATAATAATGTCTACTAATGATATATAATATTTCTTATCCCTTGTATACTCACGAGATCGCTGAGTATAAATTTTATCAAGCCTAATTTGCTTCTTTAATAACATAAAATGCGAGAAGATAAAAAAGCAAGATATTTCTAATGTTTGTAGTTGGTAGAACTTTGAAGAGAAATTTTATAATTTTTCTCGATTTTGTGCAAAAAGTAGTACTTTCTTATAACTCACTACTAAAAATTTGACTTTTTGGGACGCTTTATTGGGGACGGTTGAAAAATTCGTCTCCAATAATCAATTATTAGGGACTATTTATAAATATGCGTTCCAAAAAGCTAGTTATTAGGGATGGTTTTCTTAAACTTCGTCCCCAATTATGAATTATTTGGGACTATTTGATCCGTCCCAAATGGTCTTTTAATTGTGACCTCAATTTTTGAAAAAAAAAATGTACAGGGACATTGAGTAAACTGTCCCAAATAAAATTATTCGGGACCGCTTTTTCCAAAAGTTTCCGTCCTTAATGCATGAAAAAAATTGGCTCCAAGTTTTCCTTCCACTTTTTTAACTCAAAATTTTTGCCGTGGGAAATATAAACAATTAGAGATCTTTGATGTACATTAACATAAGTTTTTCTAAAGCTTTTTCTCTCTCCCACCCTCAGAACAAATCTTGCCCTACCTTCAAATCGATCCATCATATTTTTCTCCTCCGTCCGGTGCGGCCGTTACCATCACCGTCCGAAGAAGGTAATTCTCTGTTTCCTTAAATCGTGTCTACTCTTTCTTTGCTTTGAATTTTCGCTCGTGTCTACTCTTTTCTCGCTTTGAATTTCGTCAAGTGTAAATTAGGGATTCAAATCACCGTCACCGTCGCGTCACCATTCAAGCATCTTGTCGTCGCCGTCAAAGAAGGTAATTCTCTGTTTCCTTAAATGCGTGTCTACTCTTTCTCTCGCTTTGAATTTCAGTTCAGAATAAAGGATTTACCCTCCGTAAATAAGGGAAGAAGAGATTTCTCGATTTCGGTCTGAGAGCTCCATTCGACCCAAATGAATTTCGTGTTTAATTCGTTATAAGAAAGTCCATTTTAATCAAAATTAATAACAAAGATATGTGTTACCTATTTTTTCTTTTTACATGAGTGATCTGTTCAGTAATTTGCTTATGAAAACATGAATTTCTTGTTGACTTGACACATGATCAATTGGTTTATACAAGAAATTGGTTTAATTTGATTTGGATTACAAGAATGTCTGAAAAACATGATATGTGTTCCATGGGTTTCTCCAATTTTCTTCTCATTTCCTGACTTTCTGTTTTCTTTTTTCTTTTTGAAAAGTAGTGTATCTTTTCAAGTATGTTATTGATATTAAAGTATGGATTGGAAGTAGGTAATGCAAGGAACGTGAATTTTGTGTGGCGGCACCAAACAAATAAGTGCTATACAACATCCATCCTCACTTGAAGAGTAGTCTAATGTTTGTGGCTTATGATTATGGCCTTTCTTTGATACTACTGAACTCCCAGTCTTTGGCTATGATAATTGAAACAGATAGATTTGGACATGCTCTTTTCACATTGGGTTTGGGACTAGCTTCCTTAATTGTTTTGACCGGAAGATAAAATGATATTTATTAATTCATAGTTTATTACAATAACATTATAGAAAGGGATGAAGAAAACAAAATAGCAGCCACTCTTTTGTAAACTGCACAAATAAGAAGTACGTCTAGGGATACATTTACCGACACGACACACGTGATTTTTTAAGTAGGATAATGACACATTGATTTAAATTATTTAAAATTACACATTTATGGAGATTACCAGGATTGCTTAATGGACACTTATCTTCCTATAAAGATCATCTTGATATGGAGATCTTTGTGCGCTGGACTATCTCAATATTTTGTTCGGTTAGACAATAAATTTAAAATATAATCCCTTCAACTTTTAATCACTAGAAAATTACATTATATATGGAAATTTGTTATGATTTTATAATAAGCTGACTTTTATTCCTGAATTTACTTCTTTCACGAGGTTGGTGCACATTCGTAAGGAAGGACAAGTGAAAATCTATGAGCTTCTAGATCCACTTGAATTGGAGAAGTGGCAAGCTGCAGTGTTTTTTCATTAGTTGATTTATTTGAATATGTAATGTTCTTTGCTAGCTGAAGCATCTGTTGGCATACCCGTGTAAGTCGGAGATGAACTATTGTTTCACATCCTAAGCATTTTAGACATGCATGATCATTGCTACAAATCTTGTTTTCTTAAAGTGATTTTGTTCACACAAGTTCCCACCTGTTATGTCTCTTAAGATCTCTCTTCTTCACACACATCTTGCATCATTTTCACCCATTTTTTTCATTCAATTGAATCATACATTTTCACAAGTACAAAATTTAACGAGAAGCATATTTTTAGATTTCGACTTTGCTTAATTAGCTCCAATAGTTTTTAAATACTAGTGATGAGTCTAATTAATCCGTGTCTTTGAGCGTTATTTGAGTTGTGTTTTAACCGAAATAGTCACCTGAGCTCGCTTATGAAGTATGGCACATAATTATTCTTCATTATTGACTTTACTAGATAAGCATAATATATGTTTTAAATACTTGGATTTTTCGTCATTCACCATCAATGGAATTAGTTTTGGTATTGACGCCTTGCGGGACAAATATTTTCCAGCATTAAAGAAGGTTTAGTTTGATACATTTGTAGGTGAATTTCAAAATGTAGCAAACAATTGTACATTTTAGTGAGATGTTGTTTAATTTCTAATATTAATAAGAAGTATTATTGGATTTGCGAGATATTTAAAAAGATGGTTATGCAGATAGAGGACTTTGGAAATGATTCAAAGGTGAATGCTATTTTGACTTGTGAATGGAATGTGCACGATTTTATTTTGGTTTTGTATATGGACTTGGATATGTTCTTTTAAATCTCTTAATGGAATGTAGGTGGATGTTATTTTGTCTTGAGAATGAAATTTTCACGATCTTACTTGAGATTTGTTAATTGATATGGATATCTTATTTCAGATTTATAATTGAAAGCAGGTGGATGTTATATTGATTTGTTAATAGAATGTTAAGTTATTTTGTGAATGTGGAATGGTTATTATTGCTTAGACTTGAATGATAAATATTGTCTTGGTGAAAATGTGTAACCACATGTTAACAAGTATTGTAATGAACAAAATAGGAAGAAAAAAAAAAACTTTTAGGGACGGTTTTCATAGTCCCTAATAAGTAAAAAATGTGTCAGGGACGGTTTTACTTGTACATTGGGGACAGTTCAAACTATGGCAAAATTTTTTTAAAATAGATATATATAGGGACGATTATATACCGTTGCAAATAAATAGATTTTTCTCAACGCTTGTTGAACTGTCGCACAAGACCGCCCCCAATACTATTTGCCACGCTTTTAACAGGGATGCTTTTATTATTTGTTTCAAATAATTATTGGGGACAGTTAGGTAGTATTGGGGGACGGTTATGTCAATTTTTAGTAGTGACAATATGCTATTTTTTTATTCATTTGCCACAAATTATAATTTATTTTATTTGTTTATAGTATAGTTAATTTCTTAATTTTCTAGTATGTCCCTATTTAATTTAATATGTCCTGTTATCAACAAATATTAACTTTCATTATATTGATGTAGGAATATCTTAAGAATAACATACTAAAATTATTGTTCTAACTATAATAATAATTTTTTTTCTTAATCTGCATAAAATAGAAGTAAGCATATCTTTATAAGACGGACGAAATATTAAATTTTAATATAGATAATTCTACCTTCACTTCGAGTGTATTTGATTTTGATTAAAATAAGTTTTTTTTTTGTAAAAGTTGATAAAATGTATGGTTTAAAAGTTGTAAAAAAATGTGAGTTTGTGAAACGTGTAACTAAATTAATTGTTGAGATTGATTTCAATTTTTTAGCACAAATTTTAATTGATTTCAAACGAGTCTTAAATATAAAAATAGAAAGTAAATACATAGAAAATTAAAAAATGAAAAATTTTAAATGTCGTCAAAATGGACCTTTCATAGTCATACCGATTAAATTTTCCTTCCCAAGGAAGCACATAGGCCACTAAAAATATGTTTGTGTGTACTTTATAAGTACTTATAAGCAAGTAAAATATTAATTTCATCAACACATTTCATAGGACACACTGTGAGTATAATCTACAAATTTTTTTATCAAACATATATTCTAAGATATGTAAAAATACCGTACAATCAAATCTAGTAAGGCCCAAAGCTTTTTCACATTATCTTGATGCTAACCAATTAAAGTTAAATAGTAGAACTTACAAAAATTAATATTTTATTTGTTCCATAAAGATAGACTTTAGTTAATGTATAATAATTTCTAATGTTACAGATATGTTGTAGAAATACCATAGGAAGCGATGTCTAAATTGACGAAAAGAAAGTTACAAGATATTAGTAAGCTTCACAGAGATTAATGAAATTTAGTTATTATAATTAGACAATAAATTTTACTTATATTTTCTTAATATACATCTACGTTAATACAAGTTCACATTTGTTGATAACAAGACACATGAAATAGGGACATATTAAAAAGTGGTCTATAATTTAGGGCATATAAATAAGAAAAATAAGCTTATTTTTATAGGACGAGTGAAATATTAAATTTTAATAAAGATAATTTTACCTTCACTTAATGAGCAAAAGAATTAGGGGTGTGTTTGATTTTAATTAAAATCAACTTTTTTTGTGAAAGTTGATAAAAGTTGAAGAAATGTGTAGTTGAAAAGTTGTAGATTCACTAAATGAGTTGTTAAATTTAATTGTTAATTTTGACTTAAGCTTTTTAACAAAATTTTAAGTAAAATCAAACGAGCTCTAAATATAAAAATAGAAAGTAAATTCATGGTAAATGAAAATTTAAAATTGGCATTTCATTGTACCAATAAATGGAACAATTAGACAAATACTACTAAAATCAAGGACATTTTCAAAAATCATGTTAAAATTAATTTAAATAACAAATACGGTTATAAAGCATTAAACACTGCAGTGTATATTAATAATTACTTGTATATGACACTAGCCAAAAAATTGGGATCAAGGGCCACACATCAATAAATACATATGACACCAAATTAAAATATTGGAATGAATCTGTCATTCTAGGATACATTATTAGTGTTTGGTGGTCCATCCATAAATAAAAAAGAACAAGAGGTGTTTAGTTATTTATGTTCTTTTTGTTGCTAATCTCATCAAAATTTATTTCTTTAAAAATATCATATTCTTTGTGTAGATAAATTAAAATTCTAAATTAAAAAGTGATATATTGTCACTTTTTAATCGAAAGACACGAACTATTTAAGCTAATATTTTTTAATAAAAATATTTGACTAAGCCTACAATGTGTTTTCATTTTTTTTAAACTAATACTTAACTGTTACTATGATTTTTTTTTTTTTTTTGTGTTAGACATGAATCAAGTAGGGTTGAACAACGAAATCGCCAAACCGTAAAATCGAATTGAAACCGCCTTTTCAAAACCGTTGGTTTGGATCCACGTGGATCCGTCAACGTTTTGGTTTTGAACCGAACCAAACCGCTTCGAAGTGGTTTGGTTTATGTTTCAATTTTTTCAAACCGTTTCAAATCGCCAAACCGTTTAAAATAAAAAAAATAAAAAAATAAAAAATAAATAATTAATTTTAATTTTATTCATCTCAATTAAAACTAAATCAATCCATTATCCATATTAAACCCAACCCAATTAAACCAAATACCCAACTCAATTAAAATTCATCAATTATTTATATTATCGTTTCTCTTTCTACAATTCTTTCTCGATCTCGACCGTCGCTCTCGAAACTCTTGATTTGCCTAAATAACCACTATACTCTAATTTTCTTTCACCAAACTTCCTATGGGTTTTAAGGAGTGATTTGATATGTAATTCAAGAAAATTCTCTATTTTCTTTGTAGCAATATAGTTTATTTTCTACCAGATTTGTAGATGTTATAAGGAAATAGTGACTTCATCATTAGCTCTATCAAAATATACTACTCAATCTGGTAGCCCAAGTCCTTTACAAACTATTTTGGGTATTTTCAAACTCATTCCATCAATTTTAAAGCTAGATTTATTCGAGAAGCTCAAGCTGAAAACTAATGATTCAAACACCAACAATTTCTTCTTTCTATTAGTGGTCAGATTCTTGATTCTTTTAGGAGTTTGTTGAGTGTAAAGATGATTGAGGCGGTGATTTGCACTAAGAATTGGTTGCATAGTATCAAGGAATCTATAGTGATTCGTCAATGTTTGAATGAAGTAGAAGCATTAGATAATTCAGAAAAGTTATAGCATGTATTATCGTATTTGATATTTCTATTCATTTTCTTTTATTATTAGCATTATATCATTTAATTATAATTAATGAATACGTTTGATATATTCTTATATTTATGTTAATACTTTTTTGTCTTTTATTAATACTAATATTTATGTTTTATTACGATGTTGTAGACTAATATTTATGATTTAACTTGTTCGATATTTTTTTTTATTTATTTGCTAAACCGTAGTTTTAAACCGAACTAAACCGCAAAAAATGGTTTGGTTTGGTTTGGTTTCGAAAGTGAAGTGGTTTGGTTTGGTTTGGAAAATTTTCAAACTGCTTTAAGTGGTTTGGTTTGAAAATTTACCACAAACCATCCAAACCGAACCGTGTTCACCCCTAGAATCAAGTTCTATAAAAAGTCGCATGTTGTTCTCTTTTCAATTAAAAGGGATGATTGACTAAGCTTGCAATGTTTTTGTAAGAACCTTTAAACTAATATTTATATATTTCATTTTTTATTTGCTGGTTGGATGTGAATTTTTTCAATTAATTTTTTTGAAAAAGCTTACAATGTGCTTATAAGAACTTATTAAATTAATATTTAGCTATATTTTTTTGTGTGTAGAGGTTAATTAAGATTTTAGATTGTAAAGTGATAAGATGTGTCACTTTTAATTAAAAGGTCACATATTACTTCTTTTGTCACATAACATCATTAGGTATGCCTACAATGTGCTTATAAGAACTTTTTCAACTAATATTTAGATCTTACTTTTATTTTATTTTATTTTTGTATTAGCTGTTAATTAAAGTTTTTGCTTAAGAAAGTGACATACTATACCATTTTTTAATTAAAATATCACACACTGTGTAATACACTAATTTGACAAGTTCAAATAGAAATAATTGGTTAAACTTACAATATATTTATAAAAAATTCTTAAATGAATATTTAAATTGTACTATTAATTTTTTGTGTGCTAAATTTGAATTAAGGTTATTTAAGAAGTTTTTATAAACACTTTAGCCAAAGATTTATATTTGAACATGTCAAATTAGTGAATTACACAACGTGTGATATTTTAATTAAAGAGTGACATAACATGACACTTTCTATTGTACACCATTAATTCACATTGTAAGGTTAGTCAATGATGTTTGTGTTTGTATTTGTGTTTATGCCTGTAAGCATATTGTAATCTTAGCCAAAGATATTTTGTTAAAAAATAAATAAATTATACTGTACGTGACTTTTTAATTAAAAGTGACACATCTTATCAGTTTCATATAAGCACATTTTAAGCAAGTTTTTCAATAGATAATATCAATTTATACAGTGTGTAACCTTTTAATTAAAAAGTGACATGTATTTTTACTTTTTAAAGCAAAACCTTAATTTATATTTAACACCAAAAATAGAAAATGAAAGTAAGATCTAAATATTAGTTTAAAAGGTTCTTATAAGCACATTATAAGCTTGAGCCAATGATGTTTTGTTTTTTAAAAAAAATCCAATCTCACAGTATGTAACTGTACAACGAATTTCGTGTATTAAAATACAGAAACTGTTACAAATTGAAATTTTGATAAATTACAAAGTAGATAATCTCCTTGTGACTGCGTAGCTGCAGAATCCTCTGATTAACGATCCGAGTGTTGAAGACGAGGGGCCATGTGGCTTGAATCCTGGACTTCGAGGCTTGTTGGAAATTTAATTTGCTTGAACCTTCAATGTTTGGACTTGGCTTGAATTTGATTTGTGAAGAAGCTTTGATCTTCTTGGACTTGCTTTAATTTGAAGAAGATTTTGATCTTCTTAAAATTTCCCGGGTTTTGGATTTTCTGCGGGTTGTGGATTTTCTCCTGGACTTGCTTATGGACTTACGGCTTTTCTTACGCCGAGATTTTAACTTCGATTTCTCTTGGACTTAATGTCCTATTTATAGAGAAATCTCAAATTACCCACTTTTCATTTATAACCATCAATACGTATTAAATATAAAAGTGGAACGAATGTTCTCGTGGGTTAGTTTTAACACGAACAGTCATAAATAGACTTGGGCGTTGATCAATTTAAATGGGCTATTTGTTTTTAATAGGCCAAGCCCATTTATTTATTTCTTTTTATTTTTAGTGTCTACAAATACCCCCTCAAGATTTATTCATTTATTATACAAAATAAATAAATGAATAAATTTTAATTAAATTAAAATTTGAATTATACAAGTTGAAGGAAATGAGATGAAAAAGAACTAAAAATTTGAATTAACTTTAGTGTCATCCACTTTCCATTTTTAACCCACGTTGTTGTTGTTGTTGTTGTTGTTGTTTTTTTTTTTTTCGACTTTCAGGCCTCTTTTATGATTTAGGATTTCATCCAAATTTGGACTCTTCTTTTTATTTCCATTAAAAAAAAAGAGTTCTAAATGAAGTATACAAGTTGAGTTCTTAAAGAACTCGAACTTATAAATATACCAATTCAGAATTATAAAATCGAACTTGAATTTAAGAAAAATAATTAGAGTCGAAATTTAGAGTACAATTTATTGACCCATACCTTTAAAGGAGGAACTAAGAGAAGAAACAATGATTTGTTTGGACTTTGTGCTTGAACTTGTTTGCAGACCATTTATCTTCATCTTTCAAAAAAGGTAAATTTCTTTCTCACCTTGTTTATGTGTATATGCGTGTGTTTGTATTATATATATATATATAAAATCTTGACTTTGTTGGAACTTTTTGGCTTTCTCTCTCCTAGATGTGTGTGCGTGTGTTTGTATTATATATATATATATATATTAGAAAAGAAGGCACAATCCACAAACAGTAAAGTAATGATGAATTTTTTTTTTATTTATTTATTATTTCTTCTTACGTGGGTGCGTTTTTTTTTTTAAGATGATGTTTCAATTCCCTTTTTTTTTTTTTTTTTAAAAAAAAAACACAAATCTTAAACTTACACATTTTTCGGTATACGTGCATGTAGTGTAATCTTGGTTTCAGTTTTACACCTTTTTATTTTTTTTTATTAAATAATGTTTATATATATATATATATATGGTATATTCACGTGTGTATATACCATGTATATGTGTGTGTAATGATTATTTGTGTGTTTTAGTGCGTGCATGTGATTATGTTTTGAATTCTGTGCTTCTTTTTTTTTTTTTTTGGGATAACTTCAAACTTATGTAAATTTGAACTATTTATTCTTTTTAAACATTCACTATTTTTTTTTTTTTGTTATTTTGTTGACAGAATCTTTGGAGCAGACCAGAAATTTTGAGATTCGAATGATTTTAATTGTGAGAAATAAATATCTCCATGATAGAGGTGTTTCAGAAGTCCAGAAAATTTTGTGTTAAAGACCAAGGACCGAAACTTTTAATCCAAGGCATTTTATGTATTTGGAAAACTTGTCGTTCTGGACATTAAATCTTAAAATACTTGAAAGATTTAGTGCAAAGAACTATTTCAATTAGTTTTTATTTTATTTTTATTATTATTATTATTATTTTTTTGAATGAGAATTTTTTGTTTGGAAGACACGGAAATCGAGGCTTGGGCGTATCTTTTAGATATTCCCGAAGACTCACCCTTCAGGATGGAGGATTTAGAAGACACGGAAATAGAGGCTCGGGCGTATCTTTTAGATATTCCCGAAGACTCACCCTTCCGGGATGGAGTTTGAAGACTTGGAAATAGAGGCTAGAGGGAACGTATCTTTTAGATATTCTCCGAAAACTCACCCTTCCAGGATGGAGAATTTAGAAGACCTGGAAATAGAGGCTCGGAACGTGTCTTTTTAGATATTCTCCGAAGACTCACCCTTCCAGGATGGAGTTTCAGAAGACTTGGAAATAGAGGCTCGGAATGTATCTTTTTAGATATTCCCGAAGACTCACTCTTCCAGGATGAAGTTTTAGAAGACCTGAAAATAGAGGCTCGGAATGTATCTTTTTAGATATTCCCCGAAGACTCACCCTTCCAGGATGAAAGATTTTAAAGAATTTAAAAAATTTAATGTTCATAATTACTTTAAATTATGGACCATTTTTTTTTTAATTGTTTCTTTGACTATTTTACTATCATTTTATTTTCTTGTTTGCTTTTATTTGTTTATTTATTTATTTTATTTCTTTGTTTGTTTGTTTATTTTGCAGGAATGGTACAATCAAATTCTAAAAGCAAATAGAATTTGAAATTACCTGAAATTATTGAGCTTAATGATACGACGCGGAAGGGCAAAGTTCTTTGCTTTCCTAAGACAATTGTGAAGTATCACGGCCGGACCAACGCCACGGGGAGAGCCCAAGCTTACTATCCACAAGCCGATGCCATGTCCTTCGACTTTGTGTGTCCCTTTAAATGAGCTGCACATGCATATTCTCGATGGCCTTGAGAGGAACTCGGATGCCATCCAACATTCTTCTTTGGGTCCACATCCACATCATTCTCGGGATATGACGATTATTCCGAGGCGATCATTTTCGAGAGGATTAATCAAGAGAAATAAAATGGGGAAGTACACTTAGCGACCGTGGAGAAACTTCTTATCTTTCAAAGTTTTGGGAGTGGTCGGTTTGGATCCATAAACTCTTAGTCAAAAGAAATCTTCTGAGTTAGCTTCTGCGGTTTATTACGCTACAAAGGAATATTCTCGTCTCAATTCTATGTCTGAGCTCTTTGTGAAGTTTGGTGTCCAGGGCACCAATACCTTTATTACCACAAATGGAGAAATTGGTATTTCTCTTTGGGATATTCGAGATCCTTTGGACTCTCTATTATGGGTGGATTATTATGAGGAGGTAGTTCAAGTCTTCGAGCTGTTGAATTTGCTTCTCCGGTCTTGCTCATATTTGTTTAAAGCATACTCGCGATAGTCGATAAGAAGAAAAGCGATCGAATTCGCCATGTCGATTGGATTGAGTTTTGGTTCCAAGAAGATGATTGCGTTCCAAATCCTCGGAAGAGTAAGCCTTTCAAGAAAGCTATGAAATCAAAGCCATATAAAGAAGGTCAACGAATAGTAAAAGGCAGGATACGGAGACCATGTCGTCATAGACAAGCCAAAAGATATTTTGCTTGTGGGTGACGGGGAGTCATTGGAACTCTTCTTTATCTCATTGATGAGGAAGAAGAGTTAGAAATAGCGACCTATCTTTCGCTTTGGCTTTGTCGTTTCATTTTCCTTCGAGAGCGACTATCTTAGAGCCGGGACTTTCAAAATAGCTTCGAGAATGGCTGCCAAGTCGACTTCTGTTTAGTTCCTCCTATTTTGGCTAGTATTTATTGAGGACTTACGAAACATCAAATTGCGTGGCGGTCATGACATTGGATTGATCAAATATGCATTTCTGGACATTTTACGTATGCTTGGGCTGCAACCTATTTTCTCAGGAATTTCTGACAACATTGACAAAAGCATTGGTCGCCCTATTATCGGAAGATATGCGGAACTTTAAATGATCTCGACCTTGGGAAGTTGACATGTTTGATTGTCGAGAACTTGTTCGTGGAAGGATGGATCACAATGATTTTGTTGGAACCCTATTCATTTGCCTCCTCATTGTGGTATATGCTGAGATAAGGACGATAGATCTACGGAGATTTTGAGTTCATGATTAGCATTCGACTGGATTTGTTTCTTATCATGAGGATCGGTTCATACATTCTTGAAGCATATAACCCTCATCGATTTGGAAGGCAACAAGGCTTCAAACAAAAACTTCGGGCTCACCAAAAGATATGAACACTTAGTAATAAATCCAATGACTCTTTATTGTGCTTGGTTATCTTTGACACAAGTAGGGAGTGGATGTTCATTCCATATTCGAGGAGAACCAATAATATACAAAATCAAGTTGATTACGCATACGAAGATTGGTGGAATAATGAAGTACTTCAAGATTGAACAAGGTTCAAGTGAAGGAGTTGTTATCGATGAGGATCTGAGACTTTAGACTCGAGCAACCCTCACATATACCGAAGCATAAGGAGAATGACAAAGCTAAAGAGATCAACCCTTCCCGTGTAGCTTCCCAAAGAACTTTTCAGAAAAGAGCATTAGATGTTCCAGATGAAGGAGGTCCTAAGAGGATTAAATTTACATTCCCTTCAACAGGAATCGTTTCCTCTTCAAAGCGTGTAGAGAAGATACCTAGGACAATTTTGGTTTCGGAAGGCGGTAATTAGGAGATCAAGCATCTCGAGGACTTGAAGCAACTCTTGTTACGGAAGATAGTAGTTACGAAGATCGGGGTATGATTTAAATTTCTTTTTTTTTTTGTTTGTTTTTTCTTAATGTATCAACTTTTGACTTGAGCTCTGTTTCTTTTTGGTACATCGTCGAAAGCGGTCGTCTGTTGAAAAAGCCTCAATCTATTCAAAGCAACCACGAAGCTGTCTTTGAAACTTCAAAAATGGATTTGAGCATCCGGATATACCTTTACATGGCGAAAATTTAGACATGTCGCCTCTTGAAAGCGGTGTATATTTGTTCTTTATTATTTTACTGATTGTTTGATATATCGATTGTGCAACTTTCCTTCATCATATTTTTTTTTTTTTAGGATTTCCAAAATTCGAAGGCTGAATTTTACACAAGTCCAAGTCCTTTCTTTGGATCGGACTAGCGAAAATCTTGACATGATTGATGCACTTGAAGGGATTGATGGCCTTAATGGTTTGAAAAATCTTCCATGCGATTATCTAGTCATATCGGTGGTGGTATTTTGACATCAAGGCGGCGGATATCAATGATGAGGAGAAGTAAATTACGGAACGATGAGTCAAGATTAGGAGAATGGACAAGAAGCACTTGTTACCCCATCTTCGTTGTCTTTGATTGTTGTTCCTACTTCAAATATAAACAATCGTGGGATTGCGCCAATTTGTTCTTCCATATACGAACTTCCGCTTGGAATTCTTGAAGATTCTTCTTTTCTAAAAGATGTTTTCAGAAGCCATGACTAAGTATCTTAAGAAGTCATTCACGGATGTGATAAAACACGGTTTTCAAATCTTAGGACTTGGTGGGCTAAAAGCAATAAGAGACTTCAAAACACGATCACCGAATCATTTCAAGCGGATCCGGCACCTTTGACGAAGCGTATGGAAGTGTTTCTTAAAAGAGTTGATGCTTACCTTTCCGAAGAAAGCAAATTTTAGAGTGTCCAGAGCTTTAGAAGAAAGGGACCAACAATTGGAGTATTTGGACGATCGAATAGATGTAGAGATGACCATATTTTCTTCTTTGGAAACTAAGACTGACAAGTTGGCTTTCCAGCTGGACAAACTCCGTGATGAACTTCAGACTCGTAAGGAAAATCTGGATAAAATGAAAGAGGCCAGGATCACTCTGAGACAATCAAAAATTAGACATATCGCCAACGTGGAATCCATCGATCAGGAAAGGAAGACTCTTGAAGACAGCTTCTTGCAACTGGCTGAAAGTGATTGATCCTTTGAGCTGACACTCTACATTTCTTCTTTTTTTATTCTCTTTTGTATCATCTTTTTTTTCTTTTTTCTTTTTTCTTTTTGCAAAGATAAATAAAGAGATATAAATATGATTATCGATTTTGACTGAACTTGAATTTATATATATGATAATTTTTTTTCTTTTTATATATATAGCCGTTCACAGTTTATCCTTTTGCGGGCCAAGAGCATTACACAATTTTTTTTTTACAAAGGAAAATAAAACAAAGTTTAAGCGTAAAAATGCTTCAGAAATTTTCCGTTAATAGGTCCAATCTGCAATCCATCTTTGTCCGCGATCTTGTATGCTCCATTGGTGAACACATGAGTAACGACAAATGGACCATCCCATTTAGGTTGGAACTTGCCCCCTGTCTTTTTTTGTAATTATGATAGAGCCTACGTCTTTGAAAGTACTAAATCTCAACTTGAAATGATCTTGGCCGTACTTTTTTATTGAAAGACTTTGCCATCCGAGCTTGATAACATTGCGGGTGCATTTGAGCTTCTAATCTTTTCTCATCCAAAGCTTCCGGCTCCTCAAGTCGAAGCGGACATTTTCCTCTATCGTCAAACCTTCTTGGATGGCAATTCTCAATGATGGAATCGACACTCTAAAGAAATCAGACTTCCACACCATATACCAAGGCATATGGAGTAGCTTGTGTTGGAGTCCAGGTAAGTAGTGCGATAAGCCCACAAAGCTTCTCCAATTCTTTCATGCCGGTCTCTTTTAGATTTGGATACAACCTTCTTCAACAAATTGCACAAGGTCTTGTTGAATGCCTACGCCGATCCATTAATTTCTTTGCATTATACATAGGCGAATTGTATTATGCGAATCTAAACTTGGTGCAAAGATTATTGATGTGGCTATTGCGAGAATGGTTTTCATTATCGGTGATGATGTATCGGGGAACTCCATACCGATAAATTATTTGACCGTGAATGAAATATGCAACATTTTCTTTCTTTACTTCCCTTAATGGTATAGCTTGACCCACTTAGAGAAATAGTCGGTCCAGTGATGATGTATGAATGTCCGGTGAAGACTTTGGTGTTATGGGTCCAATCACGTCAAGACCCCATGCATCAAATGGCTAGGAAGCTATTGTCGGATGTAATAGTTCTGGAGGTTGATGAATGAAATTTGCATGGACTTGGCAAGCTTCGCATTTTTTTGCAAAATCCATAGAATCTTGAACCATAGTCGGCCAATAGTATCCCATTCTTTTATCCGAAAATGGAGTTTAGGTCTGTTGATGAGCACCACATATTCGAATGAGCTTCCTCCGGGCGTATGTCGCTTCCTCACTACTTAAGCATCGAAGGAATACTCCATCAAGCGGCGATGATAGAGTGTGTCATTATAGAAGATAAAGCGAGAAGCACGTCTCCGAACTTCTATTTTCTGACGAGAGCTATCGGGTAACTTATGATGTTGAAGATAATCAATTAACGGTTGCCTCCAAATCATCCACTTCTTTGCTACTAATTTCAACATTATTGTTCTCCTCAAGATTTTCAAGAGGAAGCGGTGGTGGAATTATCCATCTTTGAATAATTGATCTTGGGTGAGAAAAATCTTCATCTCGACCGGCCAAAACAATGACCAAATTAGCCAAGGCATACGCTTCTCTCTGTTTTCATTCACGGAGGCGAATTTGAGTTTTCTTGATTCAAATCATTTTAGGAGTGTTAATGCATATTCATGATATGGCTTGAGGTTTAAATTCGAACTTCATACTCGGAAAGAGTTGGTTGATTATCAACAAAGAATCTCCAAAGACTTCTAGTTGATTGACTTCCATATCCGATCTTTATTTCTAAATTAATAATAAGAGCTTGATATTCTGCCATATTGTTGGAACATCTTTACATCAAAGAAAATGAATAGGGCATGACTTGATCATGGGGAGTAACAAATACAACTCCTGCTCCAGCACCATATCTTTGAGCTGCACCATCAAAGAATAACCTCCATGAAGGTATAACCCGATGTAAAAAATTTCTTCGTCAGGAAAGTCTTTAGAAAGTTTCCATTCTACTTAGGAATAGGATGATTAGCGAGAAAATCTGCGAGCTTGTCCCATATGACCTTTTGTAGAATGAATTTGATGTCGAACTCGGACAATAGAAGTGCCCATTTTCCTATCCTCCCGGAAAGAATCGGTGCGGACATTATGTATTTTAATGGATCAATCTTTGAGACAAGATTGATTGTGTGTGCTAGCATGTAATGCCTCAACTTTTAAGCGCAAAAATCAATGCAAGGCATATTTTCTCAATAGGTGAATACTTCATTTCAAAGCACCTACCAATGTCCGACTTAAGTATTATAGTGCATTTTCTTTTTCTTTCGTCGTTGATTTGGACAAAAGTGCACCTAAAGAAGATTCTTGTGTTTGACGACATAGAGAGTCAATGGCTTTCCGGGATTGGGCTGTGAGCACCGGTGGATGAGATAAATATTGTTTAATACTTTGGAATTTCGACAAGTATCATCCCATTCAAATGGCACATCTTTCTTCACTAGCCTGTTGAATGGATGGCAACGACCAGCAAGATTGGAGATAAATCTTCGAATGTATGCCAACCTTCCTTGAAGACTTTTCAATTCATGCAAATTACTTGGCTCTGGCATGTTTATTATAGCATCAATTTTTGATTGATCTATTTCAATACCTCGATGTCGAACAATGAAGCTAAGAAATTTTCCAGAAGTAACACCAAATGCACACTTTAATGGATTCATTTTCAAGCGATAACGCGCAGTCTTTTAAAACATCCCACAAGTCTTGTAGATGATCATCTCGTTTCTTTGTTTTGACAACAAGGTCATCCACATAGCATTCCACTTGCTTGTGCATCATATCATCAAAGATCTTTTGCATCGCCCGTTGATAAGTTGCTCGGTATTTTTCAATCAAAGCGGCATGACCTTGTAACAATATATGCCCTTAGAGTGCGGAATGCCGTGAGCTCCTCGTCTTTTGGATTCATTCGAATTTGATTGTACCACGAAGACCCATCCATGAAAGATAGAACTTTGTATCCTGTAGTAGCATCCACCATCAACTCTGTTATCGGAGTGGAAAATCATCTTTAGGACAAGCTTGATTCGGATCTCGAAAGTCAACACGAGACTCTTATTTGTCCATTCTTTTCATTTGGAGCGATATTAGCAATCCAAGTTGGGTACTTAACCGGCGTATGAACCCGGCTTCAATAAGTTTGTTAACTTCTACTTCAATTTGTGGAATCATTTACGGTCGGAATCTTTTTTGGGGTTGTTTGATCGGGCGAACTCCATGCTTTACCTCAAGATGATGCAATGCAACTTTAGGATCCAACCACGGCATTTCTTTGTAGGACCATGCAAATACATCTTTGTATTCTTGGAGCAGGTTGAAGTACTGATTCATCCTTTTCTTCGAGAAGAGCGCTTACAAACACCGGTCTCATATCTTCTTCTGTTCCCAAGTTTAACTACTTCAAGCCATCCATGATAGCTTGCCCCCCTTCTTCGAATATTGGCGGAGCTAGTTCAGGTTCATTTGCCGTGGTTGAATTTTCAAATTCAGAATCTGAGTCAGAGGCTTCTTCAAAAGCAATGTGATTAATTGATACCTCTTCTTTATCTTCGCCATTCTTTTGAGATAAAGACAGTTTTCGATTTCTATTCCTTCTTCTTGTTGTTGAGGCTTCAAACTTGAATTAGAAGTCTTAACTCCAAGTCGAGAAAATGTGGGTGTCTTTGAGAAGATTACGGATAAGCACGCACATTTTGTCAACTTGAATAGAAGTAGGAGAATCATCAATTAACCTTTGAAAGAGCGGATGTTCTACCTCTTGGATCAACTATTGTGGAAGTCTCTCTTTCCGACCTTTTGAATCTTGAAACTACGACATTCTCACTTTGAATTCGATCAAATCTTGAAGGTCTTGACTCTTTTGGCTTTTCTTGGCGATCTCATAGATTTGAATCATGATTGGATTTGAGGACACCTTCTTGACTTTAATTTTTCTTGGTGGACTGGATTATATCCCAATCCATACTTTGGTTTTGCAATAAATGATCCACGAATCGAAGGAACACGTCCACCTAAAAAAACGACATCAAGATCACCCAGTTCTGAGGCTCTCCTTTCCCAAATTCGGCATTCTCGAACAACATCTTAACTTATGGATTGTAATGTCCCTTAAAAGTTTGTTTTGGTCTTCAACTTCTTTGACATGTGGCATGTTTTGTTGGGATGAATTAGAGATCTGAGCTTTTCTATATTCGGAATACATGTTGAAACTTTGCTAGTCTCTGGAACTGTAACAAGTTGATAGGCGAGAGCAATTTAGAAATGTTGGGTATCGGAAAAGTTAATTCTTTTCTCAATACCTTAACATACGCTAACGTCGTTTGAGGTTGTTTGCCTTTGGAGAGCTCTCCACAAGTAAGTTTCGATCTACATCATAAGTTGATGGCGGCACTACAACAAGTCGGTGATCATTGTTTGTATCTTCTTTGATTTCAAATCCAAGCTGCGGATAATCCTGCTGAATGAAACTCTTCACCTTAGAGTAGAACTTGGCATCGCAAAATAAGATTCTTCTTTGAGGAATGGTTTTGACTCGGCCACCACAGATTTTGACTTCTCCATCTCTCGGTTATACTTGAAACATTGATGCCAAGTTGAAGGCACCACTCGGTTTCATGTAGCCAAACACGTCGAGGAGCAACTCGTATGATGTTTTGGCATCAATGACATGAAAAAAGCTGAGAAATTTAACTCCCTATTTGCAACCGGTGCGAATCATGCCGATAGCTCGTTGACCCTTTTGATTGAATCCTTGAATCATGATATTGCTCTTTGATAGATCATCAACATTTATTCCAATCTTCTTCATTGTTTTGATTGGCATAATGTTTACTGAGTGAGCCGCAATCAATCATTATTCGATACAATTTACATTCTCGGATACATCCACCGGCGTATAGTGGTCTATTATGCAAGCGAGATCTAAGTTGTAAATCATCATCGTTGAATGTGATAGTGGCCATATAGTCTTGATAAGTTGTAGATTTAAGCGGTTCGAGTACTTTTCCTTGGTAAGCTTCGGATCAATCAATGCTGCGATTAGAGCCATACGATCATCAAAAAGAGATTAAGGGCATACGCCAAGTTCGTCTCGGAAGGAATATTCTTGAGTTGTGATATGACCTTTCTCGTCTTTGAACTCTCTCTGGTAAATTTTTTGACTCACTTCCTCCATCTACATTGATGACATTGGAGGTGAAACATTGTTAAATCAAAGAAACTCTTAGGAAAATATTCTCCTAGGGTTCTTGGTTTAGAAAAAGAACGTGGTGTAGCCTCTGTTTCTATTGATTTTTTGTTTGCTCTTGCTTTAACTTTGGTATTCCTCTTTTGATTGTTTCTTGGTTTTCTTCTTGATTCTGGTTTTTCGTCATGGGTGTTAGGACTTGGAAGCCGTGGAGCTTTCTGGCGGCGTCTTTTCACGAGAGTCCATGCCCCCTGACTTTCTTCAGATGATACTTTATCAATAGTTTGAACTTCAATACTCCGTGCCCCCAATGTCGGTCCTGCAAGAGTGCTGGAAGATGATTTTTACTGTTTCGTTTGATCTCGATATTTCTCCTTCTTACTTATGAAAGTAGACCATCCATCCCCAATTTCATCTTGATTGAGTCGAGAATCAAACGTCTAGATCACCGGTCATGATTTCATAGAAGGTTGGACGATTACCGCTTCTCTGGTTTGACCATCTACGGATAAACATACGTGATGGTGACTTCTTTGTCTACTTTGAGTTGTCTGGAATAGCTCCTTTCGGAAGTTGAGGTCCAAATTCAACTACCTCAGATAATGACTTTCCAGCATCATATGGAGTAAGGAATGTCTGCTCTTTATTTGAAATGGGAATTGGGTCAAATGATCCAAACGAAACCATCGAACAGCTGGCAGTTGGATTTTCACTAGTTTCAAGTTTGATTTTATTTTCTCTGTCTAAGCGGACAATAAGATCCTTTAGCACAAAACACCTCTCCTTTGGGTGACTAATGATTTGATGGAACTGTAATATTTAGGATGATCAACTTGACCGACCTCTTAGGCCTTTTGGTCTTTGGAAGTTCAATTATCTTTGTTCGAGGAGTTGATCTAAAATCCGAAACTTTGAGTGCGAGAATGGATATTCTTTTTTTCAAGTTCCTTGAGTAAGAAGACCTTTCATTTGGACTTGTACTTTGTTGGGTGCGAACTCCGGTTTTGGCTTTGGACTTGGGACTTGAACTTGATTTTTAAAAGTGATTTTGCGAGGAGCAGTGGAAATTGTCATGGCCTCTTTGGGTTTACGACTTACCATCCCTCTTGATTTCCTTCTTGGGATCTTTCTTGTCACGTAGATCACTTTCGGTAAGTAACTTCCGTGTCTTGCAATCTGAATTTCTAGATTATGGGCACGCGTAGCCAACTCTTCAAAAGAATGAGGCATATTTGCTTGGAGATTATAAAGTAGTCCCCAATGCATACCTTGGACACACATGTTAATAGAGGATGTTTCGCTAATCGTTCTTTATAGTTAAGAACAAGGTTTCTCCATCTTCGATATACTCTTGACCGGCTCCTCCTTGCTCTGTTTTGTTCGGGCAAGTTTAGGAAGGCTATTTGTCACTTTAGTACTATAGAAGCGTGTTAGGAACTCCCGCTCAAGTTGATCCCAACTATCAATTGATCCGGTAGGTAAGTCGTATACCATTCAAATCTTTGCGCCTCACGAGGGAGCGTACAAACTGCTTCACCATGGTGTCGTTGTAGGTGCCAGCGTTATTACATGTTTCAATGAAATGAGCAACATGTTGCTTTGGGTTTCCTTTTCCATCGAAACATTGGAACGTCGGAGGTTGGTAACCAAGTGGCATCCTCATTTCTTCAATCCGACGGCTGTAGGGTTTAGCATAAACCATTGAAGATTGTGGCGAACCACCATATTGGGCACGGATCGTGTCAGCAATCATATGCTGGAGTTGTTGGACAGATGAGAGAGCCAACAAAGAGTTGAGTGGTATCACATGATACATTTTGCACTACCGTTTGGTCATGCATATCTTGCTTTACATTGGTGTTCTTGGATTTTACGGATCCTTAGTTACGGAAGAGCTTGCATTTTTGGGACATCTTACGTCAATGGACTTGGCGATTCGAGTTGGTGCATGAGGGTGGAAATTTGTGCCTCTTTGTCTTCCAGCGTTTTTTTGTTAGCTTTTCAATGGCCAAGGCCATTTGTTTGGTCGGTCATAGAGTCGGTGTCATTTCCGCAACCATCACTAGCTCGAGAGATTCTTGAAGTGGTATAATCACCCCATTTTTGCGGAGAAGTGACATGTGTCGATCCGGACATGGATCCATTCTTTGGAATCAGAGCCGGAATGAGAACTTTTTGCTAAGTTCTTGGATTTTTCTGTGACGTAACCGGACTTCCTAGACTTAAAAATTTTGACTTTGCCCTTATTAGAAAACTTCCTCGATTGGTGAAACCAACTGAATTTTCCCGATCTTAAATGCGGGCTGCGGTTGTATGGAAGAGTTCGACAAGTGGTTCCTCGAATGGAGTCACGATTTCTTTCGATTTTTACTTTGCCATAGTTGATATAGTGATTGACTTGAAGATTTCACGGAATCGGAAGATGAGAGGGCAAAAAGGTCCCCCCAAGGCGTGCAAGAAATTTGTACAAGCAATTTCGTGTATTAAAATCTGACTGTTACAAATTGAAATTTTGATAAATTACAAAGTGGATAATCTCCTTGTATTGCGTGAGCTGCAGAATCCTCGATTAACGATCCGAGAGTGTTGAAGGCGAGGGGCCGCGTGGCTTGAATCACGGACTTGAGGCTTGTTGGAAATTTAATTTGCTTGAACGCTTCAATGTTTGGACTTGGCTTGAATTTGATTTGTGAAGAAGCTTTGATCTTCTTGGACTTGCTTTAATTTGAAGAAGATTTTGATCTTCTTAAAATTTCCGGGTTTTGGATTTTCTGTAGGGTTGTGGATTTTCTCTGGATTTGCTTATGGACTTACGGCTTTTCTTACGCGAATTTTTAACTTCGATTTCTCTTGGACTTAATGTCCTATTTATAGAGAAATCTCAAACTACCCACTTTTCATTTATAACCATCCAATACGTATTAAATATAAAAGTGGGACGAATTTTTCACGTGGGTTAGTTTTAACACGAACAGTCATAAATAGACTTGGGCTTTGATCAATTTAAATGGGTTATTTGTTTTAATAGGCCAAGCCCATTTATTTATTTCATTTTATTTTTAGTGTCTCTGGTAACCTTTTAATAAAAATGACACATCTTATCACTTTCTAATGTAGAACATTATCACTTTCTAATGTAGAACCTTAATTCACATGTATACAACAAAAATTATATTAATAACGTTCTTATCCAAGATTTAATTAAAAAATGTCAATTTAAACAGTGCGTGACATTTTAATTAAAAAGAGACACATCATTCACTTTTTAAAGCAAAATTATAGTCAAACACAAAAAAGTAATATCCAAATATTAGATTAAAAAGTTCTTATAAGATATTATAAACTTAACTAATGATATTCTGTTTAAAATGTCAAATTACACCGTGTATAATGTGCGTAACCTTTTAATTGAAAGTGATCATCATGTCACTTTTTATTGTAAAACTTAATTCACATCTAACATAAAAAATAAAAGAAATTACTAATACCTAAATATTAGTTTAATGAGTTTTTATAAACACATTGTAAATATAGCCAAAGATTTCTGTTGGAAACATTCAATTTATACAATGTGTGACTTTTTAATTAAAAAGTGATACAATATGCTACTTTAATGCAAAACTTTAATTTACATCTAACATAACATTTTTAGCAATTAAATTTTAATGAGAGTAGCTACAAAAATAAAAGAAATAATTTAAAAGCAGAAAACTAAACCCATGGAGAAACAAAGGAAACCCCAATGAAGCTAAGCACAAAGGCCACTAAAAGTAAGCGAAAATACCGTACAATCAAATCAATCATGCCCAAAACTATCTTCACATTATCTTGATACTAACAACTTAAACAGTAGCATTTGCATATGGCTTGTACGTTTTTCTAATTTCTAACAAATGCCTTTCTTTTTTTTTCATCCAATTACCACTAAAAAAAGTTTATATTCTCATATCCTAATCACCGCCCCCAATACACCTACCTATTGTATGTCTTTTCCCCTACTCTATGTTAGCACAAGTGTAGGCTCATGCGATGCACGTGTTGTAGTTTAAATTGTGTTTATAATAGAGAAAATTGCAATTGCGGTTCTCAACCTTTTTGAATCTTGACACTTTTATTTTCAATTTTTTTGGCACAATTATCCTCACGTTTCGTTTATTGATGGCCAACGTCCTTAGTAACAAAATTCGTCCAAAATAGATGTTAAATATACATAAAAATACATATTTACCCTTCACATTAAATAAATAAAATTACTGTCCACGTCTTCAACTTTTGGAGTCTTAGCACTTTTATCTCTAATATTTTTTTTTTCTTAACATGCTTATCCTGAACATTTTTTTATTTGCGAATTTCGTCTCTACAGATAGAATATGTCTAAAAATATATTAAGTTGATATAAAAGACATTTTACTCTCAATTAAATAAGCAAACCAAATAAATTAAATACAAAAAAAATTAAATACATTTTTACTTCATCTTTTTTCAGGCAATGGCTTAGGAACCTACTTCGAAGAAATGATGCTTTACAACTAGCCTCGAAAGATGTCATGACGAGGATTTACGGGCCAACCTCAAAGAGACGAGAATTTACAACTAGCCTAGGAAGATAGCTAATACGGCATGATTTACTGAAATGTCGATAGCATCACCTTGTAATATTAACTAAAACTATATGAACAACGTCCCAAATTTCAAAACACAAACATGCACTACATGATGGAGAACCATTGCCCCTTCCAAATACTCATAATAATAAATAAAAGGGATTTTTCATAAATAAGCCACTTTTTGAAAATAATTTCAAAAAGCCATTCTTGTTTCATTAATTTTAAAAATACTATTTTTTTTAAAAACTATTATTTTAAATTATTATTTTAAATAATATATGGTAACTGAATATGTAAATTTGCTGTTTGAGTCATTGATTATTTTTACAGTAAGTCATTCATATTTATAATATCTCTACTTTAGTCTCTATACTTCCTATTTCATTTCAATTTCATCTTCTTTTATTTGCAATTCAAGTCCTTCAATTTTTAGATTTTTACAAGTTGATCCCCATATTTATACTTTTATGTCAATTTAATCCTATATAGTATCATTATTTGATACAAATGTTACAAATGATATTGTGTATCAATATTTGATACAAATGTTACAAATGATATTTTATAACAATCTGTGTTACAAATCGAGATGTAAAACATCAGTGATACATAATATCAATTCATGTAACATGCGCAGTGTAAAATAACATAATATAATCTGTAACATATTTAGTGACACAAAATATCATTTGTAATATCTGTATCAAACAGTGATATATAATATCATTTGTAACATTTGTATCAGATCGTGACACTAAACAGAAATTGTTACAACTGCAAAACCAACTCTAAACTTTAAGAAGTTCGTATTAATATACACATTGGACTCTAAAAACCTATTGATATTGTGTAACATCAGTATGATATAGATATGTAACACAATGCCAAATTTAACAAATAAAACTATTGATTTCATCATTTGTAATATAATATCAAATAGTGATACTATAAATGACTAAATTGACATAAAAGTATAAATATAGGGACCAACTTACAAAAATTCAAAAGTTGAAGGACTTGTGCTGCAAATAAAAGAGGACAAAATTGAAATAAAAGAAGAATTACAGAGACTAAAGTGGAGATATTATAAAGATAAATGAATTACCGTAAAAATAATCAAGAACTCAAGAAGCAAATTTGGGTCAAAATAGACCCAAAATAGACATCTTTTTTCTCTATTACATTAAAAAAAATCAAAAAGTAAAAATGAACAAAACATAGGATCCCAAACCCCTTTCAATAAAAATGCGAACAAAGTTATATTCGACTGACTTAACAAATTAGAACTAAAATGATAAAATGTTAACATATTATGACTTCTGACTTCACGTTGATAACATGCGGAGTAAATCAATACCTGGGAAAAAAAATGGAACCAATTAAGGATCAATAGTTGATTGGGATTCGGGAAAATAAAGTATTTCAAGACAAATACGCACTTGGACATATAGAATGATTGATGGTATAAAAATGCATAATTCCTATTTGTAATTTTGCAATTAGAATATCATCATGAGATGGCAACTGGACCACAGAGAGTATAGCAGTTGCATAACATTACGTACAACAAACTAAACTAGAAGTATCCAAATGAGTTAATTTATTGAAAACGGTGATCTAACAATCAATTTGACAACCTAATCATGCTATAAAAAGTTCATGATCTTGACCATTAAAAAGTTCAATTTGACAATCTCATCATCCAAATGAGAACTCTTTATTGGTTGTTGTTACATCGTAATAGTAAATTAGTCAAATGCAGTTACCAATCTATCTTGGAATTGCAGGCAAAGTTATGCTCAATGATATATGTCCATATGGGTCAATTTGTAGAAAATTATTTTAGATTTGCTTAAATGAGGTAGTTATTGATACTCCAGCCAACCTACCTATAATCATGTAAACAAAATATGCATCAAAATCAAAACAAGAGAAAAGGAGATAGTTTAGAAAGCCCTTGTATCAATCATAACTATAATATTCACAAGAAGAAATGTGTACCTTCTTTCCACAACTAATATCCAGCACAAGTTTCTTGTTTCTGACAACATGAGCCATTTCCTTAAGCCATTTAAAGTTTATTTGTTCATTACTAAACACATACTACAAACCAATCAAGAAGCGTTGAGAATTTTGGCTGACTATTTTATAAGAATTCCAAATCACACCTACATCCCCACACATCAACATTTAGAGAAAATCATAAGCAAATGTCTGTTTTCTTCCTTGAAATAACATATAATTTAAATCAACATTACACAAAACACATGAACAAATTAAAAAAAAAAAAAGAATTTATAAGAAAACCATAGCTCTCATTCTATAAATTTCCCCACCATCTTCATTTGGAAACACACCAAAATGCATAAAACAAGTAGAGCAATAAACAAATTGGTACACACTTGAAAATTTATGACCCAAAGTTGAATCCACCAGGAGAACACTTGACTAAAATCCTTTACCACAGATGAAAGGATTTTGGTTGGGGAAGAAAATAATCGGAGTTGGCCATCTGGATTATAGGTTTTTTAGGCTGATTTGGCGAAGTTGAATCTCGAGATCGGATATAGGTTTAAGAGCAACTCCAACTATGATTTTTAAAATTGTGCAACTTTTACATCAAAATAGTGCAATTTTCACACTATTTTTTTACTATCTCCAACCATGATCTTTAAAAATTGCACCAAATGAATAGTACTTGTTTTGTTTCCTTATTTTTTTTTTTTAATTTTCAACAATTTATTGATTTCAAAATTTATTTAATAAAACATTCTATCACTACTCAAATTTATAATTGAAAAATTAAATAATTTTTTATTACTAAAAATTATAAATTAAAATTTTATTACTAAAAATTATAAATTAAAATGATCTATATCATTTCATGTTCTATTTTACTTTTCAATATTGTTGTCATAATAATAAATATCGTCTTCTTGTTTTCACATTTTTAAATTTTTAAAATTAATGAGTAATTTTATTTTTACATATACATTAATTATTTTTTATTAATCGATTACAATTTTTTATATTAATAAAATAATAATGAAATGAAAAAAAACAAATAAAATTAAACTATAAAATAATAAAATGGTATGAAAAATGATATACAAAGAAAAATAAATTGAACAAGAATCAAATAAAGGACAAAAATGGAATTAAAAAAATCTGGAATTCCTGCGCCAAATTCACAGTGCTGCTCCAAATTGTTCACTACTCCAAAATGGAGTAGTGAGATACAGTTCGGTTGGAGCAAATTTGGAGCTCCATTTTGTCGTTCACGCCAAAATGGCGCTCCATTGGAGTTGGCCTAAAGCCTGAAGTATGGTATGAAGTGCTAGGAATTTGGGGATCGGATTTAGCTTAAATCATTTAGGTTTAAAGCCTGAAGTAAGTGGGAAAAAGAAGAAGAAGGGCCAGTCCATATAAACTGGGCTAGTCCGGACCGAGCCCAATTGGCTCGGTGGGCTAAATGGACTGGGCTATATAGGGCCAATTATTTCGGGCTATTTTTTATTGGGCCAAATCAACCCAAAATTCGGGCTATATGGTCTGGCCCATTGGGTTGTGTCAGTTTTGCCAACTCTACTAAAGAATCACCATATAATTCTAAAGAGTTAATTATATTCACAGTCCCCATTCTTTTAACTTTGTAACAATATTATTCTCATTCAATTTTCTTCGCATATATTGTCCATATTCTTTCATTAATTCGCACATATAGTTTTCAAATAATTTTTTTTGACAATTTTACCCCAACTTAAGTAAATTAAAGTGAACATAAAATAATAAAATTGTATTTAAAGTTCCCATCCTTTATAAAAGTGTAACAAATCATTAACCATTTATTTTTGAAAATTAAAAAAAAAAAAAAAAGAAACCAAAAAGATTCTTATTTTATTATATTTGGGAAGATGATCCTTTTGGTTTTTTTTTTAATTATTTTAAATAATAGAATGTGAATATATTATTTTGTCTTTGTTAAATTAGTCAAATTTAGGTCATGAGTTTGAATTTTTGTCAATTAACGAATCTCTGTACGAAATCTGACTAGACTCCAAAGGTCTTTTCGGTGAACATAATTAGAAGGTTTTAGGACTTGATAACACATTTTTTATTATTTTAAGTGGAAATCTGTAAAAAAAAAAAAAAAAAAAAAGGAGAAATAAAAAGTTTAGGATTTATTTGTAGTTTTAAAAAGATTAGGGTCCAATTACAATTTTTCATTGTATTTTATTTTTCCTGTTATTTTAATTTATTTAAGTAATGGAAAAATTATCAAAAAAATTATTTGGGGACTATCTGTGTGAATAAAAAAAATTGGGATGATATCTGTGAATAAAATTAAATAGAGATGATAGTGTTATAAAATTAAAAAAATGAACACCATGAGTGAAATTAACCCAATCCTAAATATTCCATACAAACAGTCGTACCCATCGAAATCTTCCTGAGGAAGCCAATACGAAAAGTCGCAAAAAAATCACAGAATGCCCTCAAACGCCGAGTCAGTTTTTCCACTATTCACTTCACAGGCAATGAAAAGTCATTTCAAATTATTGGATAAATAAAGAGGATTTTGGCACAAATGGTCCTTAACCTTTGTCTTTAGTGTAGAATGGTCTATAATATTTATTTTTTACAAACAAGTCCATAAATTATGTGTTTTGGTACAAAATTGGTCTTTATGACAAATATGCCCTTAGTTTTAATTAGAAAAAAATTGTATGTGGATTCTTAATTATTACAAAATGTGCAAATAGACCCAATACTTTTATTTTTTATAAAAAAATTAAAAGCTTGTTTGGTATCCATTTTTTTTGTCAAAAAAAAAGCTTTTCAAAAAACTGAAATGACCAAATTGTCCTTCATTTGAAATATGTAACAATTTTGATAAAGGACTTTAATGAAAAAAAAAATAAACGAGCTCTAAAGAAAACTAATCGATTTTTTTTTTTAATTAGCACTTTAATAATAAATATATCAAATAAAATTATTATTTTTATTATTAAGTAATTATATTATTTAAAGGGGGAGAAATAATTTTTCTCCCACTTTACTTATAAAATTTTTCTCACTCTTTACTTTAAAAATTAATTTACATAAATAACAAAATGACGTATATAAATTTATGACATTGAACTAATCTTATTATATTTTTATTTAACATAAAAATACTAATAAAAATTAATTTACACATTATGTGTTCTATTTTTGAACAAAAATAAAACGATAAATTAAAATATGAAGAATATAGTTGGATTTCTAATATTTGTAATTAATAAACATATAACTCAATTAAATAAAAGTATTTGAACATTCAGTTTGTGATAATGTTATTTTATTTATACAACAATAAAATAAAAGTTTAAATTTTAAATAATATAATTACTTAATAATAAAAATAATAATTTTATTTGACATATTTATTACTAAAGTGTTAATTCAAAAAAATTCATTAGTTTTCTTTAATTATTAATAAAAAATAAAAGTATTAGACCTATTTGCACATTTTATAATGATTAGGAATCTACATATAATTTTTTCTAATTAAAACTAAAGGTATATTTGTTTTTTTATCCCATAAGAATCAATTTCGCACTAAAATACATAAGTTAGAGATTTGTTTGCTAAAAAATAAAGATTAGGGACCAATTTCATGCTAAGGGAAAAGGTTAGGGACCATTTGCTCCAAAATCCCTAAAAAAAGAGACCTTTTCTGCTTTTCAACTCTCTCTCTTCGTCAAGAACCCATCAATGGCATTGTCAATGATTAAAGAACTAGTAAACAAGAAAAAATAGCAATGGAAGAGAGATGGATCAAGCATTATTCATCCTTTCATCGAATACTGTTAGTGGGTGAAGGAGATTTCTCATTTTCTCTGTGTTTGGCTAAGGCTTTTGGCTCTGCTTCCAACATTGTGGCTTCGTCTCTCGACTCCTATGGTTTGATCTTATTCTCTTTTCCTTTCTTTCATATTCTTAGATAATCGTGCCGTTATTAAAACTTGGTTTTACTTCATTTATGCTTATTTCTTGGGTAATTTGTACACACAGAAAGAAAGACGAGAGTTGAATTAATTTGTGCTTGTTTACGTGCATAATGATGATATTTTGTGTTGTAAAGGTGATAGTTTCGCTTGCAATGTTTTGTCTTAAGTTAAACCACTCGGGGTAGGGTTCAGTGGGTAGGAATATGGTTTTGTCATTTGAAATCACATTATGCTCTTGAGTTGAATATAGGTTATTATGTGTACTTTGAAATATTTAAGTACAAATCCAATGTTTGAATATTGTACTTTTCATCTTTTGTCTTTGTTGTTTTGTTTTATCTGTGATGATGGTCTGAGTTATAAGCACATCAAAGTTCAAACTAAGGTTTATGGTCAGTAATATCAGGGCCATTTACTTCCTGATGTTTTTAATAATGAATTTTTGTTTTCTTGTAGTTATCATACAAGTAGAACTTTCATTGTTTTTGCCATTCCCTGAATTTAGTATTACTTATATGTGGCCTTTAGAAAACAATTTTTATTGGCTGTTTCGATTTCATAATCATGGAGTTCAAGTTAGATATACTCTTAGAAAATGTTCGAAAACAGAATATGTTTCCCTGTGACAACAAAATTAAGTTTTTTCTGAATGAATTTGGATTGGCTGCAAGAATCCTTTTTCACTGATATGTTTGTTTCATTGCTACATGTACTGAAAGATCTAATGGAATCAAATATTAATAATGGAATACATTTGTTTCACATATTCTAATTTTGAAGATCCCAAAAAATTGCAATACTTAAGACGAGGCCTTCTATGGACACCCATACACAAGCAAACACAATGCAGCTTAGGTTAGTTGTTTTCTTTGTGATTAACGCCTTTTTAACATGTTTAAGTCATTCAGCTAAGTTGATCCCATTTCTCATGCTCAATTCTTAGTTTTGTTTTTCTTTCTTGTGCTATCTTATGTCTAAGGAATTTTTTTGGAACAGATGTATTGATCATGAAGTACAAGGAGGCGAACTCAAATCTGGATGATTTGAAAAACATGGGGGCTTCCATTTTACATGGAGTGGATGCGACCAAGATGAAGCATCGTTCAGATCTTGGAAAACAAAAATTCGACCGAATTATTTTCAACCTTCCTCATGCAGGTTTCCACGGACAGGAAATGTTGCCCCATGTTATTAGGCAAGTCATTGTTCTTGCAAAGTAGAATAATGAGGTTCACTATTTGTATCATAATTCTCCTTCAATTTGAATTTGTGTACTTTTTTCCGTGGCAAGGCGTAAGCCTTATTGTAAATTAAAAAATTACTCAAAAACAAAATAAGCTCATAATAAATCATAAACAATCTTCAAAATTCATAATAGAAATAGAACAATTGAAGAGTTGCAAATAAACAAAAGAAAAATATTTCAAATAACAAAAAGAAACTATAATTTTAGTTGGTGGGGCAGTGGATTATCCCAAAGTGGGTCAATGAAAACAATTTTTTAATGTTTTAGTGGGAAGCGGGCTATTCCCAGAATGGGTCGATCATTTTTATGTTTTGTTGGCCCACACCAATAGCGAAGTAAGTGAGTACGGAGAATTGAGAGTGCATACTTCACAATCCTTGAGGGGATGCTGATGCGTAAGCCTCCAAAAACTGCTGATATGGAGGATGATTCAAGTCATGTGGAGGATGATTCAAATTAAAGTGTTTATTATCTCTGCTGTACGTCAGGTAAAGAAAGACAGCCGATGTTCTAAGCTCTTGGTAGTATGGTATCCAATACAAATAGAGCTGCATTTTATTTTTCTGCTTACATGCAATGCAAGTAATTTTCTTTATGCTTTCATGACCCATTTTTAGCTACTTGCAGGTTACACAGGAAACTTCTAAGTGGATTTTTTAGGAATGCACGTGGCATGTTGCGGGAGAATGGTGAAATACATGTTAGCCACAAAACGAAACGTCCATACAGCGAATGGAAAATTAAGGATCTTGCAGAAGAGTATTCTTTGATGTTGATTGAATGCTCTGATTTCAAAATTGAAGACTATCCTGGTTACAAACATAAAAGAGGCGACGGTTCCAGATGTGACGAGCCATTTTCATTGGGCAAGTGCAGTACTTTCAAGTTTACATTCTGCACTGCTGCTGGAAAAATGCGGAGGATAGGGAGGAGGGAGTTGGACATAGTGCAGTTTCAAGAGATTCCTGTCCTCACAGAACAGCACTCAACATCATTTGATAGACAGCTTCCATTATGTCGGTTTACACACATGAATGATGTCCCTTTGTGCACTGGGCTATCACAAGCCTACATTAGAAATGAATGCAGTACAATATTTGGCAGATATCTTAGTTACGTGGAGGAAACATTTGGAAGGCCTAGTTATGATCTTCATGGTTCGCTTAATGATGCTCTGAGGCTCGGCTTTGAACAATACATGCGTGAAGGTCATGGAAGACCCTTGAGCGGTTACATTGATATTTTGAAAGAGCTTCACCATCTTAGCGATTTGAGATCACTATGGTTGCAACGGATGCTATCAGTTCTTGATATGCAACATTGAGGAAGTTGTACAGTAGTTTTTAATCATTAGTAAGTCTGGAGACGTATGGAAACGTGAAGCTGGGTCTATGATATGGAGGCTTCGTGTGAATGTACATGTACTAATGGAAAATGGGTGGATTTCGGGTCGGTTAGTGAGCTTGGGTTGATTTTCAGCTTTTGTATTATTGTAGTTTGACTCACTCTTTTGGCGGCTATATCCTCTTCAAGGTCATTTAAAAATCTACCAGTTGTTTTATATTAATTGGTTGCCACTTTACCTGCATATTTCTAGATCAAATCATTGATAAACATTTCTCATGTATAAAAAAGTATTTTGATGAGGAATAACTTTAATTGGTCAGTGGAATTAACTTCAAGCGTGTGTTACGCTGGCGTTCATCACTGATGAATCACCAGTCACGTGTGTTACATGGGCGTTTATCTCATGTGTATTTTTTTGTTTATTGGCAATTTTTAAATCGTAAAAAGTGATTAATGGAATGTAATTTTTTTAAAGATAAGTGAGCACACTAACTTCAATCAATTAAAATTCTTATTTTAATTTATTTATTAAGAGGAAAAAGAGGAAAAGAAATAAAAAAAGGAAAAATATATGCATCCATTCCAATCCTACTCCCTGGTGCCACTGCCGCCGCCTCTGCCGGCTCTCGTCCTTCGTTTTCTATCTCTTGTTGTGCATGTCTAAAACAAAGTTCATAGAAAATTTGGTGAGTGGAAATGTAGTGATTTATTAATCTTCATATGATTTAAAGCTTTTTCAACCTTGAATTATTCTTCAATTTGTGAATTTAATTGTCGAGATTTACTTGAAAGGTGTGGCTTTTAAATCACAGGCAGATTTACAAACAAATTGGAGTTGTTTGATGTCATTAGCTGATTGTATGAAAATGTGCACTTGTATTGAATACTAGTGAGCGTCCGTGCGCTGCACGTGGAGTAGCATATATTTATCGATCATATTTAGTCTCACTATTTGAACCTGTGTTCATTAAGTTTAAATATTGGAATGACATTAAATATTATGAGAATAACACCGTTATCCTCTAATCCATAATTAATATATCTAGTTGAAGTGTAAGACAATACATACATATAATTAAAGGAGGAAGAACATTTTCTTTTGTTAGTCCAAGTGAACAAATTGAGTGCTAACATTGAATCGTTAATTGAGCTCTTTTGTATCGTTATCCTCACTAAAGAAGTATCGTTAATTTCTTCATGCTCATTCCAAATTCGAAGAACCATTTGTATAAATAAGAATCCCCTTTGTTACATGATATCTTCTTCATATCGATAGATATAGGATCTATGGGGCAATCATTTTTTTTTTTTTTTTGGTTCAAGTTACTTTTCCTTTTGTCTAACTCACTTCAGAAAGAAGAGTTTATATCTACCAACACCGACTTGCATTAGGCTGAGGAGCAAAATAAGGAATCCTCCCGAGGGATTGAGTCTGATTAGCTAGTTGGTGAGGCAATAGCTCACCAATATTGCAAGTTTGAAAATAGCAATATATGATTCATGTAAGAATCTGAGTTGTATGTCCACCACATAATTGGTACACTTGAAAGGTTGGTACTTCACTGTCAATATGTGTTAAATTTAATTATGAAAAATTGTGGAAGAACGCCGAATGAAAAATGTACATTGAGTAAAAATGAAAAGAAAAAAGTGTAGCTATATTAAATATCATTCGATTAAATTGAATATTAAGCAATGACATTTTTTAGTTCTAAAATCAAGGTCGAATCCCTAAACCATGTTATGTAGCCTAAAGTAACATAAACATAAATTCCTTATATTCTGAAATTTTGATGGCCATCACAAAAAATTGAATAAATTATAAATTAGTACTAAAACTATACGTTTTTTTTCCAATCTTTTCCAGTGTTAACTCTGAGTCCATTGACGATCCAGCTTATCAAAGAAAACACCAATTAAAAACTTATGCAATAAGAGTATCTACATATGAAGTTTGAATTTTTAAAGCTTAAAATTAATTTGTCTATTGAGATGAGTCTACATCGACCGCCTCTAGTTTACTCACCAATTATGAATTTCATTCCAATTAACTATTTATTCAAATTAACTATTTTTAACATGTGCTGCAATATACTAAAGCACAAAGCATTATTGATGTACTGAAGAAAATGGATTAACTGGCATCCTGCAATACCTAATATCTAATAAAGAATATTTATTAAGTTTCTCATCTCAGATTTTAAAAAAATTGTTAATATTTATAAATTTGAATGAATTTCATGAATTTGAATAGAATTCCATAGAATTTATAAGATTTCAACAGATTTATATATTATAAATTTCAATATATTCTAATGGATTTCTATGAATCTATTAAAATCTGAATTGATGACACCTAAATTTCAATTGAATCTATCAAAATTTGAACTGGGGACACCAAAATTTACATGAATTTTTAAAATCTATTCAAATCTAAGTTGATGACACCCCTCTAAATATAATAAAGTGTTATAATAAAAAAAAAATCAAACAACATCATCATCCCCTAGTTTATAGTTAATACTTTCAGTTGAAACATACAAAATAGTTATATATAATTAGGGGGAAAAAACAAAAAAACAAAACAACATTATCCCTTAGTTAAAGTTGATAGAATGAGTGTAAAAATTAAAAATATTACTGATTACCAATTATCAACAAATGATTCATGTAAAAATCATTATTGATTTCATGTATTGTTCGTTTGAGTTCTTAACGTGTGCACAAACAATGAAAATCAAACCGGAAGAAATGGAAAAATAGTTGTGTTGCTGAAAGTACCTTTACTATGTGCCAATAGTGGTGTTCATGCATCTATTTTATGGAGATTTTAGATGGTAATGGATGACAGTGGTGTTTTGCACAAGTGAATGTGGATTTGAGTATGAAAAAATCAAAATTTCACAGGTAGAGATGATTTTCATAATAACTATGAAAAGTAAGAACGTTTTACACTAAAGGTAATTAGCACAAAACGTCCCTACCTTTTGAAGTCATTGTGCAAATCGTCCATACCTTTAAAATTTTGACATTTTCATCCCCACCTCCACCATTTCTTGCGCAAAACGTCATTTTCATTGTAATCCAAAATATGCCGTTAACTCACTTCCACAACACGAGTCGTAACACAAAGGAAGAGTAATTTTGTCTACATACCTCTTTCACTTTTCCTACTGTTAAAACCAAATAACATAAATAGACAGATGCAAGTTACTGGAAGTTTCGACCCTTTTCTTCTAAATTTTGCCGAAGAAATCGTCTACTTTCAGCTAGGGTTGGGCAAAAAACCTGCGAAACCGACGACCCGAACCGACCCGACCCGACCCGTTTTTGGCCCGGTTCGGTTTTTGGGTTGGGTTCAACCCGAAACCGACTCGGTTTATAAAAAAAAAAAAAAAATTTTTTTTTTGTTCTTCAAACCGGCCCAAACCGACCCAAGTCGGTTCGGGTCGGTTTCGGGCCAGTTTTTTCATTTTTTTTTTTGGTTTCGGTTTGGCTTTGGCCAAACCGATTTTTGGTCGGTTTGGGTCGGGTTGGGACCCAACCCGACCCGAACCGACCCACGCCCACCCCTACTTTCAGCCGTGAATTGTGCAAATCGTTCTCAACCATCTATTGGTGAGTTCGAAACTCCTTTGTTTGCTTCGTTACATTTGCAATTCCGGGATTTGTTGTTTGTGTGGTGCAAGGGTTTCGACAGTTTTACATTTCGGTTGTCCTAATGGAAATTTTTTCCATTTTTGGTTTTTATTACATATATCATATCAAATCTTCTTCTACGAAAAAAAAAATGCTACATCTAATATTCAGATAGCCCGAAGATGATCCACCCACTTATTGTGATTTTTTGTTTTATACCATGGTTATTCATTCTGTGACTTTTGGTTGTCATTAGAGTGATTGTGATCATTGTTTACTTCTGTTTATGTATTTTGTGTTGGAAAGTATAGGTTGTGTACAATGATTTCTATTTATGTAATTTGTGTTTATCATTGTGTACAATGATTTGAAAATGGGTTTTTTTGCATATTTATTGATTGGGTCTGTCGTTGGCCAATTCTGAGTGTCTGTAGGCGACGATACAGACTATTTCACAATTGAAGTCTATCATGGAGGCAGATTTTATGATAAGTCAAACAATGTGGCATACGAATGAGGAGTTGTGCTATGTTTGGATTTCTTCCATCCTACATGGTTGACAAAAGACAATTTTAACGATGTTCTTACGGTCACTGGATACGGACATCTCATTGGAGTTTTATTATAGAAGGCCAAAAATGAGTTTGGGAAAAGGGTTGAGTAGATTGGAGAGTGAATATGATGTTAGATAGATGCTAAGAGACAAGGATATGAGTAGGGTGGTAGAGGTTTATATTGTACGTGCAGTACAAACTCATGCACTGCCATTCGTTCCAAATGAAGAACACAATAAGGGAGTTTCTGCCACAGTTGATGAACAAGAACAAGAGAATCACAATTATTGCAACTGAGTCATTAATCGAGCATTCAGAACATAAGACTTGTGTTAGACATCTTTACAACAATTTCAGTGCAACTCATAAGGGAAGGGCTTTGATGAACTGTCTTTGGGATGCCGCTAGAGCTACGACTGAGACATAATGGCTTGAACACATGCAAAGGATGCTGGATATAGAGCCAGTAGTTTATGGATGGCTTGAATCTAAACCTGCCACTAATTGGACCAAATGTGATATGCTCTTCAACAACCTATGTGAATCATTCAATAGCACGATTGTGAATGCAAGAGAGAAGCCCATCCTGACCATGCTAGAAGAAATCAGGGTGTATTTGATAAATAGAATTGTGATAAGGAGGAAGGCATGTGATAAGTGGGCAGCAGAAGTGGGCCCTAGAATCCAAAAGATTCTTGAGAAGAACAATAGACTTGCAATGATGGAGTGGGTTGATTATTCGGGTAAAAAATTCCAAGTCAGACATAATGTAGGAGATGCACTCCATGCCGTGGACATCATAGCAAGGACTTGTACGTGTTGTTCTTGGCAATTAACTAGGATCCCTTGTTGCCATGTCATTGCGTCTATAGTTTCGAGGTGCCTGGCAGTCGTGAATTTTGTGGACTACATCTACAAAAAGGAAGCATATATGAGGACATATATTCCATCAATTTTTCCCATAACGGGGCCAAAGTCGTGGCCTAACCCAGGTCTCAACCCTCTCACTCCACCTGTGTATACAAAAAAAGCTGGGATGCATAAAAAGTCCAAAAGAAAGAGGGCAATGAAGAGGCATCATCAAGCCAAGCAAAGAGTGCAAAAAAGTCTTCACGCAATACAACATTTGCAGAGAGCAATGCACCTGCTGGGAATGTTCTAGAAAGAAGAACGGGGCTGGTAATGATATGTACGAACTGTGGTGATTGAGGCCACAACAAGAGGAGATGCAAAGGGGCACCACTACCAGCGCCAAATTAGCAACTAACAATTCTGGAAATTTTTTTGCATGTTAGCCTTTTGAACATATGGTTTTTTTTTAAATATTTTTGGGACTTCTTGCACATGTTTGTTTTGACAATAATATATCATGTCAATGAAAGTATTTTGACAATGAATCATATTTAATGCTCGCTAAAAAAACGAGATTTTATGATATTGCATTGGTGTTTGTACTGATTATAGTTCTACTTGTTTTACTGTTGTTTCCATTCTCTGTTGTCCATTAATTTTTAAGCAGGGACGTTGACAAGCGATAACTCAATAGGTTAGGATGTTCACCACAAAAACCCAAGAACATTAAGGATGTTTAATGCATAGTAGAACCAAAGATAGGGACGTTTTGCACAAAATATAAACAAATGTATGGATAATTTGCACATTGTTATACAAAGGTTGGGATATTTTTCGCAACGACAATTACACATCAAAATTGGTACATAATAGTACCAGTCAAGCAATCCCAAGACTGCATTCTACGCCACTAAACTATGATTCTAATTTAGGCAATATTACAACAGGATTCTTACATGAGTACCCATATCACTACAAGCCCACAAACAAAATCCAAAAACTAACTCCGAAAATAGCACGTCCTCTTCTCATTCTCTAAATGAAGCTAATACGAGCCAGAGCCACGGACCGACTAGCAAGGACTCGATACATATTCCGGTGGGAACACTAACGAGATCAAGAGCCAAGAAGATCAAAGAAGATATACAAGGTCTTGTTCAATCTACGTGGGCCGAAACCGATATCAAAAGTACGACACCAACCTTCAAAATGAGTATGACAAATGAAGTGCCAATTTTGGTACATTTGATTCAAGCTAACGACCATATTGGAGGTATATCGGAGGCTAATAGAAGATTGGAAGACCAAAATGAGCGTGAAACAAAGTTGGAGGTCAAAAATAAAGATTGGGCAAGGGCGATCGCTCAACCTGTTCAAACCATAGCAGATTGCATTTAGTGTATCCTGGGCGATCGCCTAGGCATTCTCCAGGTAAAAGTTGGAATTTTTATTATTTTTGATTCATTTTTCAACTAGGACTCTTATTTTAATTAGTTTTTAATTATTTCTGAATTAGATTAGGATTTCTTTAATGTTTACTATTTAAACAATTTTCATTGTAAACAATTACAATTTTAATTCTTGAGAGAATTAATTAAAAGTGAGGATTCATTTTTCTTCCGTGTTCTTAATTGAACTAACATAAAACTCATCAAAAATTTTGCAAACATTTGTGGCGTTCATAACTTTGGCTCTTTGATTCAAGTAATCATTGGGTCAAGTTCTTGCGACCATAATTTAGCTTTTTGGGGTTCAGATCAATCCTTTTGTCGGGTTCGCATCAGAAGTACTTGTTGTTCACATTCATTCTTGGATCTACGCAGTCCATGTATTATATCTACAAATCTTGGACACATGGATAGGTCGCACCAGGCGAAATAGCCACAACCTCCATTTTGCTATACGAAGTACCTATTTCATAACAATATATGCAAAATATAACTGTACTTTTTCAGCTTACGATTACTAACCCGACGACGTTGATATGTAAAGAAGCGTCTACTAGGATTTACTTGCGTCCACAAAGTCTTCATCTCAATTTGGATTCTACATGTGCACAATCGATTTGCCATTATTCTTGCTCAAATAGTATGCTTTCTCCAATTTTATATATATGAATTTCCACAACCGTTAAGGACTTTGAACAGTGAGGCGGGAGACAAGTGAAATAGGTACGTGGATAAAATTACCCTTCCTTTGTGTTACGACTCGTGTTGTGGAGGTGAATTAACAACAGATTTTGGATGACAATAGACGGAAAGGGCATTTTGGGCAAGAACTGTTGAGGTGAGGGTGAAAATGTCAAAATTTTAAAGATATGGACGATTTGCACAAAGACTCTAAAAGGTAGGGATGTTTTGTGTTGCACCAATGACTCTTTTATCAAATCTAACTTGCTTCTTTAGTGACATAAAATGTGGGGAAAAAATTGCAAGATATTTCCAAAGTTTGTAGTTGGTAGCACTTTGATTTGGTATTCAAGTTATCAAACTTCTATTTTTAGAGCAATTTTATCGTTTTTCTTGATTTTTGTGCAAAAATTAGTACTCCTTCATTTCCATGAATATAGATTTATTTTCTTTATTCATCTATTCCAAATTATAGTTTATTTTCTTTGTTGATTGTACAATTAATTTCTTAATTTTCTAACATGTCCTTATTTAATATGTCTTGTTATCAAGAAATATGAACTTTCATATTATATTGATGTAAGGATATATTGAAAAAAATACGTAAAATTTATTGTTCTAACTATGATAATAAATTTTTTTCTTAATATGTTTGAAAATAGAAGTAAGCCTATTTTTATTAGACAGATAGAATATTAAATTATAATAAAGATAATTTTACCTTCACTTTCTCATAAACAAAAGAACTAAATATAAGTCTTATTTTATGAGACGAATAGAATATTAAATTTTAAAATGACGTCAAAAAGGAAATTTCATTGTCGTATCCCAATTTTTTTTTTAAATAACATTTCAAACAGATTTCAAGCCTTTCAAACGTCTTCTACATTTTACAACTATAATACATTACACAACCATAATTATAATCGTATCCCAACTTTCTCAAAATTTGCACTATCAATAATTACTGCTAAAAAAAAGTCATATACTCATTTTCTACATCACTGCCCCAAATCTACCCACTGTATGTATTTTTCCCCACCCTATGTTAGTACAAGTGTAGCATCGTGCGATACACGTATCGTAATTCAAATTGTGTTTATAATAGAAAAAATTATAGTAGCGGTTTCCAATCTTTGGGGTCTTGGCACTTTTATCTCCAATATTTTTTTCTTGACATGATTATCTCAAACGTTCGTTTATTGGAGGTCCCGAACTTTTTTACCTTGTGACGATGTGGTCCCAAACTTTTCATGCCTAGCGACCGGGATCTCAAACCTTTCAAACGTCTATGTTTAAAGTCCTTTTATGACCAAAAATGTCAGTTTCACCGTAAATGGTCAAATTTTATTGAAATTACAGTTTTACCCTTATTTTAATTTAAGGTAAATAGTATTGGGAGTCTCTAACTTATAAAACTTTATGACAATGGGTCCGAATCTTTAATTTCTAGCACTTGGGATTCTAAACTTTTTCAAAAGTATGCACCTGAAGTCGTTTGGTGGTGGAAAATGTCAGTTTGACTGTTCAAAATATCAAAAATTGAGTAAATTAGTGTACCCCTATTTAATTATAAATAAAAAGAAAATGAAGAAACAAAAACAAAAGGAAAAAACTAAAAAGAAATAATCATCTTCCTCAATTTTAAATTACCAACACCAACCCTAGCGGCAGAGGTACTACTGTCACCATCCATCATAAAATAAACTAATTAATATTTGATCACCACCAATGGGGATGATTCTCTTATTTTTATTTTATTTTATTTTCTTTTTTTTTTAACGATCAAACTGACGTTTTTCGTCACAAGAGACTTCAAATGCAAACGTTTGAATATTTAGGATTCTGGATGTTAAAAATCAAGGATCTCGTTGTCACAAAGTTTAAAGATTAGGGACTCCTAGTGCTCTTTACCCAAAATTAAAATAAGGGTAGAACTGTCATTTTAATATAAAAAAAATTGGCCATTAATGATCAAACTGACGTTTTCCATCACTAAAGAACCTCATGCATATACATTTGAAAGTTTGGAATCTCGAGTGCAAGAAATCAAAAGTTCAGTACCCTATCGTCATAAGGTTCAGAGGTTAGGATCCCGTAATGCTATGCTAAAAAAATTGCAGCAAGCATCCTCAACCTCTTATCCCTAATATTTTTTTCTTGGTACGCTAATCCTCAACATTTTGTTTATTTACAACTTTCGTCTCTACAAACAGAATATGCCTAAAAATCTATTAAGTTGATAGAAAATACTCATTTTCTATCTCAATTAAATAAGCAAAACAAAAAAAAATTAAATTTATTTTTACTTCAACTTTTCCATACAAGGGATTATGAACAGACCTTAAAGAGATGATGCTTACAAAGATGTCATGGCAATGCAGGGATTACAAGCTGACCTCGAAAAGACAAGGCTTTACAACTAGCCTCAGAGGGGGACTGAGAAATTAATAGAGTGCAAAACTTATGTTCAAACTTTACCTTATTGTGGCATCAATAAATATATCTATCTATGCATTTCTCTTTTTATATATGTATATGTGTGTGTGCGCGCCTGCGCAAGTGTTTGATTTTCAACTATGAAATTCAGAATTTATTCTCAGTGGTTTGTATCAATCAAATAAGTCATTCGATTCAATTCTGCAAAAGCCAAACAGTCTGGGCAAAAAAATTGTTCTAAGAATCAAAACAATGACGATCAAGGCAACACATTTGCAAGATATAAGTTAATCAAATATAATTTTTATTCATATATTTTGTAAGATCTAAAAATTTTATCTATTTTTTATCTTATCGACACATTCTGTTAGATTTACTACTTATAATCTCAAAAAAACAAAAAACGAAACACTTCACAAAACTATAATCGAAATTTTCAAGCACGCATGCAGCGAGTATTGAAAGTAGTGGATTTGTTGAAAGTAGTATATATTTATTCCATATAATATATATGGCAGTACATCATATTCGTCCGAGACTAAGACTTTACAGAATGAAGATGTTTATACTTTAATATACTGAGCCAACTAACAAAAGTTGGAATAGCGATTTACTTACTTTTGAGCCTAATTATATCTTCAAAGTTTCTATCTATCTTCCTCACTAAGTCTTGGTCTTCCTCCCCATTCTCCGACACTACTCGCCGGTCGTCTCTGTTTCCCGTTCTCTTTCTGACCGGAAAATTTAGCTGCTGATTTCGAATACGAACTATGATCGATGCGATGCAACATGATCACGCTTGTGATTATCATTTTGCTGTGATCTAATTCTTAATATGGTAATTAAGTTCTAACCTCATCCTTTTCTTTTTCTTTAATTATTATTTAGAACCGAATTGATATATGTAGAAGTAGAACCTTAAAGGATCTCGATGTAGGTTGCTCTTTCTGACTCTTCTAAATGCTGAATTAATGACTGATCTTCTATCCTTATATTTAATTGGACATATTATTTAGTTTAATACTGTATTATGATTGGTGATTATAATTATTAGTTTAGGTGATGGTAAAATGTTTTGATTACTGGAACAATGAATTATGAACTCATTGGCATTTAAACTGACGATAATCACTAGTAGTGATACGTAGCATTCTTCATCATTTAATTGCTAAATTGATCGACGCAAAGCACAGTGGTGCTACGTAGTACTGTTCAAAAATGTTTTTTGATCACGAATAATGATATTTAGACCCAGTAATAATGTTAAGATCTAGTCTTTGTGTCAGTGGGCACTGCCGCATACATTGGTGCTTGACACCACGAGTCCAAATCTGATGTCAATAAGTTGTGGAACATAGTTTTCTTATGAGTTGAATTTTGAAGTGTCAATAATGTTGTGGAACATAGTATTTTTTTAACAGTTGAATTGTGACCGGGGACAGCGAGATGAGTACCACACACATCTGAATTCAAACACGGTTGGAGCTAAATAGCATTATTCTTTGTTCAATTATGTGTTGGTTTAGGACTAAAAATTGAAGGATTAGTACTTTTTATTGATTGATCATTGTGCGGAATACATGGCTAATACTTTACTATGGAGTTATAACTGAATATTTTGATACTTTACTGTTTGCATTTTTAAAGTTCATGCTTGGCTAAAGGTTAAAGAATTACTTACAAGTTATTAGATTTTTGTGTAAATAAGAACATAAGAAGATAATTTTTTTTTTTTTTTTTTACTTTAAAAAGTAATATGTTGAAACATGTGAAATAAAAATTGTACTTAAATTTAAACCAAAAATGTCATTGAAATCTGGAAAAAGGCTGGGAGCACCGCTAAATTGCCAAATGCCAAAATGATAAAATGATGAATGCCTGTTAGTGAAATTCCCAATTTTGACACAACCATTTACAAATTCAAGCAAGAAGAATAGGAAAAGGCACAAGTAAAGATTATTGGGAACTGGCATAAGTTACTTCAATAGTCATCCATATTATCTCCTTTCAAGAAATTTAGAAGCTTTCACTGCAGCTCACATGAAAAGATTTGAAGATCAAGAAAATGGGAATTCTGCAAAGTATATTGAGATCCTTGGGCATTAAAGAAGAAGATGAAGAAAGGTCGAGGGGACTGTACTATCCTGTACTTGATCATTACCGAAATCCCAGTAATGGAGGTTCACTTTTCACGAATCTGTGGCGGATGATCTTCAACAAGCTTTTCTTTGCAAAGCCAAGAAAACCAGAACCCATACTTCCTGTTCAAAATCCTCTAGTATCAAGCACAAATCATGCATTTTTGCAAATCCAAGAGATTTCTTCGCCTTGTTCAGATATATCTTCAGAGTCGAGCCCAGGTGCCACATATGTCCCTCCTTCAAATTTGGAGTGTCAGAGGGATTATTCAGACATAGAAATTCAATCGCATGTTAAAGCTGATACATATGCCCCTCCTCCATATTTGGAATTGCAGAGGGATTACTCAAACTCAGAAAATGAAGTGTATCCTAATGCTGCATGGCTGCAAAAACCGCCGGTTTCTTCTGCAATCCGGCCAGAGTCCGCCATGGACGAAAACTTCAACCACACAGTGGATGTGTTAATTGATGTGCCTAGCTTGACATATCACTCTCTTGCACAAAGAAACGCGTTTGACATAGTTGATTCTGCTGTTTCTATCGAACACAATAAAAATGAGCAGTGCCCGGATAATCAGTATGTGATAATCTCTGAAGAGAATGTGATGAAGAGTTTGGTGGCAGAAGGGAAATGGATAAAGCATTATAATAGCTACCACAGGATACTACTCGTGGGTGAAGGAGACTTCTCTTTCTCTGCTAGCCTGGCCATGGCTTTTGGTTCTGCTTCTTACATGATTGCAACATCTCTCAATTCTCGAGGTAAGAGATTTCGTAGGGATGGTAAAATACCCGCATTGCCTCTTGGCGTCTCTAATATAAAATGGTGGGAATTTTTTTCAGATTTTTTGAAGAAAAATTATAAACATGCAATGTCCAACATTGAGAAGCTAAGGAGTAGGGATTGCATTGTGATGCATGAGATTGATGTAACTAAAATTGTAAATAACCTCTGGGAATTTTTTTCAGATTTTTTGAAGAAAAATTATAAACATGCAATGTCCAACATTGAGAAGCTAAGGAGTAGGGATTGCATTGTGATGCATGAGATTGATGCAACTAAAATTGCAAATAACCACTCTCTTGGAGGAAAGACATTTGATCGGGTAGTTTTCAACTTTCCCTTTGCTGGATTTTTTAAGGAATTATCTCGCGAGGCTCAGCTTAAGTGAGTTATCATTAATGGTGTTCGTTTTTTGACTTCCTTGTAATTGCATTACATTTAACTAGTTCTCATTCGCAGAAAGCACAGAAGACTTGTGAGTCTCTTTCTGAAAAATGCTAAAGAGATGATTGGTGAAAATGGCGAAATCCACATTTCTCACAAGACGAATGAATTCCATATAGAATGGAAGTTGGAATCGGTGGCTTCTTCACACAAACTGAGACTGATTGAAGTGGTGGAATTCAATCAATTTGATTATCCAGGTTATAACACCAAGTGTGGATTTGGTGGTAACAATAATTTCAATTGTTACCCTAGCCAAACCTACAAGTTTGGACTTAAAAATGGCTCAAGTTCAGCATGTTAAAGTTAATTACTCGATAATGTTGTGTAAATCTTAATACATTCGATGAGGCTTGACAAGATGTAATTTTGGTGGTGTTTAATACTTTGATCCAATGTGTTGAAAGTCGATGACCTATCTTACGAGACAAAGCAGCATTTAGATATTAGCTCCATAATATTTCTTATGAATAATGATATCTATTATTAGTTAAAAAATATTGCTTGTTTAGATAGTAGTGATGTTCTTGATTTATTGTCGAATGTATTAAAATGCATCACAATTTTATTAGACAATGAATCACGAATATCTTAGTGTTATCTAGACTGCATGTAATAATGTCTACTAGTGATATATAACATTTCTTATCCCTTGTATGCTCACGAGATCGCTGAGTATAAATTTTATCAAGCCTAACTTGCTTCTTTAATAACATAAAATGCGAGAAAAAAAATGTAAGATATTCCTTATGTTTGTAGTTGGTAGCACTTTGATTATGCCATTTGATTTGGTGTTTAAGTTATTGAACTTCTATATATTTTCAGAGAAATTTTATCATTTTTCTTGATTTTTGTACAAAAATTAGTACTTTCTTATAACAATATGCTTATTTTTTTTATTAATTTTCCACAAATTATAATCTATTTTCTTTGTTGATGGTATAGTTAATTTTAATTTTCTAGTATGTCCCTATTTAATTTAATATATGTCTTGTTATCAACAAATATTAACTCTCATTATACTGATGTGGGAATATATTAAGAAAAACATGCTAAAATTATTGTTCTAATTATAATAATAATTTTTTTTTTCATAATTTGCATAAAATAAAAGTAAGCATATCCTTATGGAACGGATGAAATATTAAATTATTGTCACGTCTAGATCTTGGTGAAATGAACATAATTGGCTAAGGTTAGTGTCACTAATCATAATATATCAGATGATCTAATAAGTTTAGAACATTTTTGGCCTTGTTAATTGATTATAATATAAATTTTTTGTATAATATATTTTGTTTGTCATTTTTTTTCGAGTTTTAAGTTTACAATTAGTTCTGTAACAGCCTTGTGAATTTTAAATGTATAATGCAATTTGAGAGTCCATTGGGGGGCCTAATTTCTGAACTTCACCTCAGGTCCCGAAAATGTCAGAACCAACCCTGTCCCACCAATGTTAGTCCAATTGTAGCCTCGTGTTATGTATGTACCATAATTCAAATAGTGTTTATAATAAAATAAAATAAAAATTGTAATTGCAATCTCCAACTTTTGAGGCATTGGCACTTTTATTTTTAATCTTTTTTTCCCCAATCCACCCACTGGACATTGAATTTGCACAAAAAAGCATATTTACCCTTCACACTAAATAAAGAAATTGCAGCTAGCATCTACAACCTTTGGGTCATGGCACTGTTATCCCTAATATTTTTTTCTTGGCGCGCTTACCCTCAACATTTTTTTTTATTTACAACCATCATCTCTACAGATGAAATATGTCTAAAAATTTGTTAAATTGATAGAAAATAAATATTTTTCCTCTCAATTAAATAAGCAAAGTAAAAAAATTAATTAAAAAAAAAAGATAAATATATTTTTGCTTCATTTTTTCCAGGTAAGGGATTATGAGCCGACCTTGAATAAACAATGCTTTACCGCTAGCCTCAGAAGATGTCATGACGATGCAGGGCCTACGAACTGACCTTGAGGAGACGAGGCTTTACCACTAGCCTCATAAGGGAACTAAGAAATTAATAGAGTGCAAAACTTATGTTCAAGCTTTACCTTATTGTGATCATTCAAATGGCGATCGCAGGGTCACTGAATGAAGTCTTATGTTTCTTTTGTAGGTGCTGACTTGTAGCAAAGCAGAAATGACTAAGTAACCATGGTGAGGGCTTATGAGCCAACCTTGAATAAACGAGGATTTACAGCTAGCCTCAAAAGATAGCTAACACAACTATTTAAATTTCGGTAGCATCATTAATGTAATATGAATTAAACCAACCTGAAAAGCGTCATAAATTTCAAAACACAGACATGCACTATGTAATGGGGAACCACTTCCAAATACTTATAATAATAGAATAAAATATGATAAACCGAACTCATAATAATATAATAAAATGATGATGAATCGAAATTTTCAATGTCCTATTCCAAAAAAATTTTTAAAAAAAAAAATACGAGTGATGCATGAATTGTATAGAGTGCAGCAAGCCTATCTAACTATATATGTAAGTGACCATACATGTATCATTGACAGTATGAAATAACAGTACAACAAGCGTCAAGAAAATAGTGTATTGGCAATAATCAGAGGCGGAAAAGGGGTCCGGGGGAGACCAAGACCCCCCCAACTTTTACGAAAATATATTTTTTTAGTTTTTTAATTTTTTTTAATTTACTAACCAACCAAACTCAAAGTCCAATTGTCAAAACCAAATAATCAATTAAGGCTCAACAAAAATGAATAACCTAAATAAAGAAGGTCCAAAAATAGATTGATATTCATCTTCTTTCCCACTGGACTTCACGTCTTTTGGTATGTGAACTTTAAATCACGAATCACGCACGGCAGGTGGCGGTAAAAATCAAATCGTCGAGTCTTCTGTCGAATCGAAGGGCCGAGTTGCCGTAAAAAAATTAGATTCTCATAAAAATAGGCTCAATAATTGTGGTTTGAGAAAAAAAAAAATCGGGAACGCTGCCCTCAAACCCCCGTGAGAGAAGATCCCCCACCTCACCTGGCCCACCCATTTGCCATATCATGGTTCTATCCCTAATTGGAGACTCCCCAACTTAAAAATGTCTGGCTCCACCACTAGCGATAATGAAACAACGATATAACAAGTTTTGTTGTAAATTATATGCTGGCATCAACAATAAAATACAAGTAAGATACTAATATAATACCAGTCCGGTCCTATATTTATGTTAGGCACCAAACTTTATCCAAGTGGTTCGCTAGTTTTGCAAGATAGCAAACAACTCATGTCTTGAATCTTTTTTCTTTCCAAGGCAACATACTTCGGCCGTTGCCACTGGTCTTAATGAATTTTAACTTCATTTATCTTGTGCACGCATTTTTCTTTCGTTTTTTTTTTTTTGGTCTTCTTTGTAATTTGTGGTGTTATTTGTAATTGCAATTTGTTTTGACTAGTTCATTCGCATAAAGCACAGAAGACTCGTGAGTTGATTTATTAAGAATGCTAAAAAGATGATGAGTGAAAATGGTGAAATACACATTTCTCACAAGACAAATAATTTCCATATAAATTGGAATTTGGAATTTGTGGCTTTTTCAAACAGACTTAAACTGATTGAAGCAGCAGAATTCAATTAGTATGATTATCCAGTTTATAACACCAAGTGGGGATTTGGTGGTAACAATAATTTCAATTGTTACCCTAGCCAAACCTACAAGTTTGGACTTAAAAATGGCTCAAGTTCCGCATGTTAAAGTTAATTTCTGGATGATGTTGTGTAAATCTTAATACATTCCATGAGGCTTGACAAGATGTAATTTTGGTGGTGTTTTCTACTTTAATCCAATGTGTTGAAAGTTAATGACCCATCTTACGAGACAAAGCAGCATTTAAATATTAGCTTCATAATATTTCTTATGAATAATGATATCTATTGTTGACCTCCAAAAATGGCTGTCAACAGGATCCCCACGCTACCTCTGCCCACGTGTACTTTTCCTTTTACTAAGACTGCCACGTGGTTTATTCAACCACGTAGATAAGCCTCGGGCCGGGTAGAAGAATAACAAAAGGTCAAGGACACTCTTAAGGTAGAGGTGATAGCTTGAGGGCCTCTAACTAACAAATTCCCAGGTGGTTAAGACACTTAAGAATGGTTAGAATGGAGGACTTGATATATGTGCGGTAAGAGTAATATTTTCAACCTCCTTTTCTTGTGGAAATAAGCTTAGTATTTATAGGCAAATTCTACAAGAATGATCCCCTTCGATGTGCGACACGTGGTTCCATCTGAAGGGTTCTCGAGTCACATCTTTGGCGTCACGTCAATAGCATTAATTAAAAAGTCACTGTCGGCCGCATGCTAAGAGGCTATGACTGTGACAAGCTGCATTAGCAGGCAATCTCATCAGTCTTTTCAAGATTGAATTGCAAGTTTGGCAGAGAGGCTTTCTTAGCACGCAACTAAGGTTGGTTACTCAAGTTACTCGGCATCCCAAGCCTCGGAATTTACCCCCTTGGCCCTGGACCGCCTCGGAGAAGGGTTAGGCTCGGCCCAGAATGCCTCGGAGGCTCGGCCCAGACCACCCCGGCTACGCCTATGTGGCGCTGCAGACTGCCAGGTAGGATTGGTGCGTAACATCTATTATTAGTAAAAAAAAATTTGCTTGTTTAGATAGTAGTGATGTTCTTGATTTATTGTCGAATGCATTAAAATGTATCACAATTTTATTAGACAATGAATCACAGATATCTTAGTGTTATTTAGACTGCATGATAATGTCAACTAATGATATATAATATTTCGTATCCCTTGTATTCTCTCGAGATTGCTGAGTATAAATTTTATCAAGCCTAACTTGCTTCTTTAATAACATAAAATGCAAGGAAAAAAAAGCAAGACATTTCTAATGTTTGTAGTTGGTAGAACTTTGATTCTGCCCTTTGATTTGGTGTTCAAGTTATCGAACTTCTATATATTTTCAGAGAAATTTTTATCATTTTTCTTGATTTTTGTGTAAAATTTAGTACTTTCTTATAACAATATGCTTTTTTTTTTTTTAATTCATTTGCCACAAATTATAATTTATTTTCTTTGTTGATAGTATAGTTATTTTCTTAATTTTCTAGTATATCTCTATTTAATTTAATATATCTTGTTATCAACAAATATTAACTTTCATTATATTGATGTAGGAATATATTAAGAAAAACACACTAAAATTATTGTTCTAACTATAATAATAATTTTTTTTCTTAATCTGTATAAAATAGCAGTAAGCATATCTTTATGAGACGGACGAAATATTAAATTTTAATATAGATAATTTTACCTTCACTTCGGGTGTATTTGATTTTGATTAAAATAAATTTTTATTGTAAAAGTTGATGAAATGTATGGTTGAAAAGTTGTAAAAAAATGTGAGTTTGTAAAACGTGCAATTAAATTAATTGTTGAGTTTGATTTCAATTTTTAGCACAAATTTTAATTGATTTCAAACAAGTCTTAAATATAAAAATAGAAAGTAAATACATAGCAAATAAAAAAATGAAAATTTTAAAATGTCGTCAAAATGGACCTTTCACAGTCATACCAATTAAATTTTCCTTCCCAATGAAGCACAAAGGCCACTAAAAGTATGTTTGTGTGTACTTATAAGTACTTATAAACAAGTCAAATATCAATTTCATCAACACATTTCATAAGACACACTGTTTATAATTTGCAAATTTTTTTATCAAACATATACTCTTAAGATATGTAAAAATACCGTACAATCAAATCATTAAGACCCAAAGCTATCTTCACATTATCTCGATGCTAACCAATTAAAGTTAAATACTAGAACTTGCAAAAATTAATACTTTATTTGTTCCATAAAAATAGACTTACTTCTATTTTCACATAGAATAATGAAATTTAGTTATTATAATTAAACAATAAATTTTACTTATATTTTCCTAATATACATCTACGTTAATAAAATATTAGTTCACATTTGTTGATAACAAGACACATAAAATAGGAACATATTAAAAAGTGGTCTATAATTTAGAACATATAAATAAGAAAAATAACTTATTTTTATAGGATGGATGAAGTATTAAATTTTAATAAAGATAATTTTACCTTCACTTAATGAGCAAAAGAATTAGGGGTATGTTTAATTTTGATTAAAATTATTATTATTATTATTTTTGTAAAAGTTGATAAAAGTTGAAAAAATGTGTAGTTGAAAAGTTGTAAAAAATTGTGAGTTTACTAAATGAGTAGTTAAATTTAATTATTAATTTTAACTTAAACTTTTTAATAAAATGTTAAGTGAAATCAATCTAGCTCTAAATATAAAAATGGAAAGTAAATTCATGGAAAATGAAAATTTAAAATGGGCATTTCATCGTACCAATAAATGGAATAATTAGACAAATACTACTAAAATCAAGGACATTTTCAAAAATCATGTTAAAATTAATTTAAATAACAATTACGGTTATAAAAGTAACAAATACAGATATAAAGCATTAAACACTGCACTATCTATTAATAATTACTTGTATATGTTGATCAAAAAAAAATAATTACTTGTATATGACACTAGCCAAAAAATGGAGATCTTGGGCCCCACATCCATAAATACCTATGACACCAAATTAAAATATTGGAAAGAATTTGTCATTCTAGGATACATTATTATTGTTTGGTGGGTCCATCCATGAATAAAAAAGAACAAGAGGTGTTTAGTTATTTATGTTCTTTTTGTTGCTAATCTCATCAAAATTTATTAATTTAAAAATGTCATATTCTTTGTGTAGATAAATTAAAATTCTAAATTAAAAAGTGATATATTGTCACTTTTTAATCGAAAGGCACGAACTATTTAAACTAACATTTTTTAATAAAAATATTTGACTAAACTATTACGTGTTTTAATTTTTTTTTTAAACTAATACTTAGTTATTACTATGATTTTTTTTGTTAGACATGAATCAAGTTCTACATTAAAAAGTCGCATGTTGTTCACTTTTCAATTAAAAGGCATTATTGACTAAGCTTGCAATGTTTTTATAAGAATCTTTAAACTAATATTTATATATTTCATTTTTTATTTGCTGTGTTGGACGTGAATTTTTTCAACTAATTTTTTTGAATAAGCTTGCAATGTGCTTATAAAAACTTATTAAATTAATATTTAGGTATAATTTTTATTTTTATTTTTGTGTAGAGGTTAATTAAGATTTTAGATTACAAAGTGACAAGATGTGTCACTTTTAATTAAAAGGTCACATGATTACAAAGTGACAAGATGTGTCATTTTTAATTAAAAAGTTACATACTTCTTTTTTCGCATAACATCATTAGGTATGTTTACAATGTGCTTATAAGAACTTTTTTAACTAATATTTAAATCTTACTTTTATTTTATTTTATTTTTGTATTAGTTGTGAATTAAAATTTTGTGTTAGAAAGTCACATGTTATACCACTTTTTAATTAAAATATCACACACTGTGTAATATACTAATTTGACAAATTCAAATAGAAATATTTGGTTAAACTTACAATGTATTTATAAAAAATTCTTAAATGAATATTTAAATTGTATTATTAATTTTTTGTGTGCTAAATTTGAATTAAGGCTATTTAAGAGGTTTTTAAAAACACTTTAGCCAAAGATTTATATTTTAACATGTCAAATTAGTGAATTACACAATGTGTGATATTTTAATTAAACTATGATGTAACATGGCACTTTCTATTGTACAACATTAATTCACATTGTATGTGCATTGTAAGCTTAGTCAATGATGTTTGTGTTTGTATTTGTGTTTATGTCTTAAGCACATTGTAATCTTAACTAAAGATATTTTGTTAAAAAATAAATAAATTATAGAGTACGTGACCTTTTCATTAAAAGTGATACATCTTGTCACTTTCATATCAACACATTTTAAGCGAGTTTTCAATAGAAAATGACAATTTATATAGCGTGTGACCTTTTAATTAAAAAGTGACACGCATTTTTTCTTTTTAAAGCAAAATCTTAATTTACATTTAACACCAAAAATAGAAAATGAAAGTAAGATCTAAATATTAGTTTAAAAGGAACTTATAAGCCCATTGTGATGTTTTGTTTAAAAAAAACCCAATCTCACACCATGTAACCTTTTAATAAGAAATGACACATCTTATCACTTTCTAATGTAGAACATTATCACTGTCTAATGTAGAACCTTAATTCACATGCATATAACAAAAATTATATTAATAGCATTCTTATACAAGATTTTATTAAAAAATGTCAATTTAAACAGTGTGTGACATTTTAATTAAAAAAAAACATCATTTCACTTTTTAAAGCAAAATCTTAATTATAGTCAAACACAGAAAAGCAACATCTAAATATTAGATTAAAAAGTTCTTTTAAGATATTGTAAACTTAACCAATGAGATTCTGTTAAAAATGTCAAACTACACAGTGTATAATGTGCGTAACCTTTTAATTGAAAGTGACACATCATGTCACTTTTTATTGTAAAACTTAACTCACATCTAACACAAAAAATAAAAGATAATAGTAATACCTAAATATTAGTTTAATGAGTTTTTATAAACACATTGTAAGTTTAGCCAAATATTTCTATTTGGAAAATTCAATTTATACAATGTGTGACTTTTTTATTAAAAGTGATACAATATACCACTTTAATGCAAAACTTTAATTTACATCTAACATAACATTTTTAGACAATTAAATTTTAATGAGACTAGCTACAAAAAGAAAAGAAATAATTTAAAAGAAGAAAACTAAACTCTTGGAGAAACAAAGGAAATCCCAAGGAAGCTAAGCACAAAGGCCACTAAAAGTAAGCAAAAATACCGTACAATCAAATCAGACAGCCCAAAACTATCTTCACATTATCTTGATACTAACAACTTAAAGAGTAGCACTTGCATATGGCTTATATGTTATTCTAATTTTTAACAAATGCCATTCTTTTTTTTATCCAATTACCACTAAAAAAAGATATATTCTCATCTCCTACATCACCGCCCCCAATACACCTACCTATTGTATGTATTTTCCCCTACTCTATGTTAGCACAAGTGTAGGCTCGTGAGATGCATGTGTTGTAGTTTAAATTGTATTTATAATAGAGAAAATTGCAGTTGCGATTCTCAATCTTTTTGGATCTTGGCACTTTTATTCTCAATTGTTTTTGGCACAATTATCCTCACGTTTCGTTTATTGATAGCCAACGTTCTTAGTAACAAAATCCGTCCAAAATAGACGTTAAATATACATAAAAATACATATTTATCATTCACATTAAATAAATAAAATTACAGTCCACGTCTTCAACTTTTGGAGTCTTAGCACTTTTATCTCTAATTTTTTTTTCTTAACATGCTTATCCTCAACAATTTTTTTTTTATTTATTTTTTTTTTTTTGCTAATTTTGTCTCTACAGATGGAATATGTCTAAAAATATATTAAGTTGATATAAAAGACAAATTTTACTCTCAATTAAATAAGCAAACCAAATAAAATTTAATACAAAAGAAAAATTAAATACATTTTTACTTCATCTTTTTCAGGCAATATCTTAGGAACCGACTTCGAAGAAATGATGCTTTACATCTAGCTTCAGAAGATGTCATGACGAGGATTTATTGGCCAACCTCAAAGAGGCAAGAATTTACAACTAGTCTAGGAAGATAGCTAATACGACACGATTTATAGAAATTTCAAACCATCACTTTGTAATATGAACTAAACCAATATGAATAGCGTCCCAAATTTCAAAACACAAACATGCACTACATGATGGAGAACCATTGCCCCTTCCAAATACTCATAATAATAAATAAAATGATAATAAATTGAACTCGTAACAATAGATTAAAATAATAATAGACTGAAATTTTCCATATTCTGTTGCAAAAAATAATACGAATGATGCATGAATTATATAGGGTGGAACGGGCTCGTCTAACTATATGAAAGCAAATAATGTATTGACAATAATAAAATAACGACATAGTTATTGTTGTAATTATGATCTAACAGTAATAACAAAACACTCGTGAGATGCCAATATAACACTACTCTTAAGTCCAAACCTATATTTATGTTAGTTATCAAACTTTATCCAAGTGGTTCACTATTTTTGCAAAGTAACTGGTAGCTCATTTCTTGAATCATTTTTCCGTGGCATATAGTGAAGATAGCCTTCAAGAATTGCTAAATCTTCAAAAGAGCCTTTGACCAAATAAAACCTAAAATACCCTTAACATATAAAGGAATACCCTTAACATACAAAATTTTTAATATTTGCTATATTGCTCCCTTATAATTACGATTTTAAGTTTCCGCACCCAAAACTGGTATCAGAGCCAATTAGAAATATAATTATGTCAAATAATTATAACAAAATATCAAAAAATAATATAATTGAACAAATTAATTGGATAAAAACCTTTTTGATATACAAATTCGGATTAATTGATGAAAAACATATTAGAAAAGAAGATCAAGAAATTTTCAAAGAAATCCTGCAAATTGAAATATTAAATAATACAAATAAACAAAAATTACAGAATCTTAGAAATAAACTTTCTGAAGAATATATAACGTTAAACGATCAAATAAAATTAATAAAAACACAGCAAGAGTTGGAAGAGTTAAAAGAAAAAATAAAAATATTAAGAAAACCTTTAACTCTAGAAGAAAGAATAATAAAATAGAAAGCGAAATAATGGATTATAAAGAAATAATTCTATGAAATTGGGAAAAGATTAGGATTTCAATTTGAAGAAAAGACAAATTATTAAAAGAAAATATTGTTATGATGAATGAAGTAAAACAAAATTTTCCCACGTAACAAGAAACTATAATAGAAGAATTTCTTGAACAAAATAATAAATACTACCAACAACTTGAACCTTATAACCTAAATCCAAATATGAATACTCAATTAAAAGATATTTCAGAAAATCTTTTAAAAATTAATGAAAATATTAAAATATCAACAGCAATAACAGGAAAACATATAAAAATCTATACTAAAGAAGAACCTCAAACTCTAGAATCTGTATATAATTTAATAAATGAAACCAAACAAGATCTTGAAGAAAAATTCTTTGAAACTTCGGGAGAAGATGCAGAGAGATATAGAAAAATGTTAGAAGATTTAGAAATACAAATGGCAAACATAAGTTTAGGAAATACTAAAATGAATTCATAAATTATAACTTTATGAATGAAGTAAGAATTGAAGAAAGTATGGAAATACAAGAGACTAACATAGACAATATAGAAGGAATAAGCCAAATTACCTTGAAGAAGAAAAATATGATGAAATTATGAAAAAGTTTTATCCTTGAATCAAAAGATGTTTTCAAAAATAAAACATTTTGGAACATATTACCAAAACTAAACAAAACTATTTATGTTATAAAACATAATGAAGTTCCTATTTATATAGAAAATGTAAAAGGATCTACAACAATTCCCATACTAAATAGGAAATGGATAAATGAAGAACTAGCTAAAATAAAGCACGATATTAGAAACAAAATCAAAAATGTAGAAATTGGAGGAATCCGGATCCTTATGAAAGGATTCTTCAGACAAGGTATGGATATACCAGTCAACATATTTTGCATGGATAATAGAATATTACATGATCCTATAGATGCCCTTTTAGGAGCAGTTTCAGGTAATTTGGTATACCAGAAACTAATATTTACCTTAAAATCGTGGATTTGCAAGTATCTTTATTAGATGAAAATATAGACATATCCTTAAATTTATATCATAAAATAGATAGATTAGATATGCGAGAAAAATCTAAAGGCGATAAGCCTTACCATAAGATCTATATTTGCTTTTACTACTAGCCACCATCAAGAAATAAGAAGAAGTTTTGAAGAAATAAAAATTGAAGAATGATTTGAAGAATTAGCGCAAGCTATTCCACTAGAAAATTCAGATCCCACGAAATGAGAGATACGAAGAATTTGTTTTAGATTTCAAAAGAAGAATTAAAACAATTAAAGAAACAGACAAACCAAGAATCTACAAGGCAATGTTTCTATTGATTCAATAGGAAATATGATAGCAAAATTCCTCCTAGAAGAAGTCTCAGTCTTCCTAGGAAAAGTTACATAGGAGAGACATCCACTCCAAGAAACCATTGGAAAAGGAATATACCAATATTTGCCAAATTAGATAAACATGGAATAGAAGAACAATTCTACATCCTAACTGAATGGATAAAACCTACAGGAGAAATACAAGAAATGATTGCCCTAATCAATACAGGAGCAGGGTCAAGCCATGTTCAAGGAAATACAGTTAGTATGCTACCGGAACAGGACTTACCTCAAGGATATAAATATAAAGATTATCATGGAATAGAATATGAAATCAGAAAATTCGTAGAAATGAATCTTATACTTACCAATATAAGAGGAGAACAATTCCCTATAACTATAGTTATACATAAAGATCCCAATAGGATAGAAACCAATGCACCAATCCTATTAGGAATGGACTTTTTAGATATGTTCAAACCATATAGCATTCAAAATGATAGATTACAAGTAACAATTAACCTTGAAGAACAACATATCCTACGGATTACTAGTGAAAAGAAAAGATTTACTAACTATATGATGATTAGTTATAAATCTATAACCAAGAACATAACAAATCCATTAAGTCCCTATGTTGAAATAAAACTCAACCTACACGAATATTGTAGAATTACATTTCATGCTTATCTGAGATCACAGGATCAACATTATATACAAGACAATATAATGTTTTACCGACTTCCCTCTTGGAAAAGCAGATCCTAAAAAGAAATACTATACTCAAACAGCTAGTGGCCTATTTGAACCGTACTCTTTATATGCCGAAAATATACCATTTTTACTAGGAAATAGAGAAGTCATAGTTAGAGAACTTTACTATGCCCCCAAAATAGAATGTGACATTCTTTTAGGACAGACCTTCCTCCTAGAAGATTATGCACCCTTTACACAATATAAAAATCCTACAAGATTTGAATTTACAACACCCTGTAACCATAAAATAATTGTACCACAAATACAAAAAGCTATATCTATAGCTCAAAAACCAATAAATCATCAGAGATCCTCAACCCAACGTGGTGGATGTTATACAAAAATAGAAAAAGAAAATTTCAAATCACTATTATACAACAGTATAAACCTCCAAATAAGTGAATCAGAAAATGAAAAATTAGAAAGAATAAAAAATAATCTCAGAAATAACTTTTCAGAAAATCCATTAGAAAATGGTCCGTAAATAAAACAACGGCTAAAATAGAATTAATAGAACCAAATGTCATAATTAGAGTTAAGCCTATGACATATAGTCAAGAAGACATAAAAGAATTTGATATACAAATAAAAGAATTATTAAAAGCAAAAATTATTAGACCAAGTAAAAGTCCACATAGTAGCCCAGCCTTTATGGTTAGGAACCATGCCGAAATAAAGAGAAATAAAGCCAGAATGGTTATAAATTATAAGAAACTAAATGAGAAAACCAAATTTGATCGATATTACCTACCAAATAAAGATATTCTCATAAAAGCCATACAAAATAGCAAAATATATTTTAAGTTTGATTGTAAAAGCGGATTTTGGCAAATATGTCTAGATGAAGAAAGTAAACCACTAACAGCATTTAGTACTCCTAATCCTTTAGGACAATTCGAATGGAATGTAATGCCATTTGGATTAAAAAAATGCCCCCCAAATATATCAAAGAAGAATGGACGAGGTATTTAAACCAATTAAAAAATTTTGTGTAATATATATTGATGATATACTTATACATTCTACTACTTACAAAGAGCATCTAGAACACCTAGAAAAATTTGCATATATTATCAACAAACATGGAATAATACTCTCGTAAAAGAAAATTTGAAATAGCTAAGACAAATATAGAATTTTTAGGACTCATCATCAAAGAGAAAGAAATTCAATTACAATCTCATATTGGAGAAAAATTACTCGAATTTCCGACGAAATAATAAACAAAAAAAACGACTTCAAAGCTTTTTAGGATTATTGAATTTTATTCGAACAATTTATTGAAGGATGTGCTTTACTTAAAAAGCCATTTCTAAATAAACTAAAAAGGATCAGTTTGGAATTGGACCAATGAAGATACTAAGAGAATCCAACACATTAAAAATATTGTTCTAATCTCCCAAAACTATCTATAGCGAAGATGATGACTATTTTATTCTTGAAACAGATGCTTCGACTATTGTTGGGGAGCGATCTTAAAAGCGAGATCAAAACATGGAGAAAATTACCCATGTCATAAAGATTGTTCAAAAACATGTCCTGAAAAATTAGTTGCATATACTTCGGGAACCTTTAAAGATGTTGAAACTAGATATGACTCCAATAGAAAAGAGTTACTTGCTGTCAAAAAAAGAGTTGCTAAATATGAATATTATTTGATTAAAAAATCATTTACTATTAGAACAGATAATACTCAAGTTAAGTACTTTCTTAAAAATAATTTAGAACCAAATGTTGCTAACAAGCCATTAATTAGAATACAATCCTGGATGGCCAACTTCAAATTTGATATTCAATATATTCGTGGTAAAGATAATTTTCTTCCTGATTTCCATTCCAGAGATGGAGCAAATCAAGCAAGAGTTGCAATCAATGAAGCTCAAAATAAAGGAGATGGAAGAGAAAATATACAAAATGGAGAATGAAAACCTCCAGAAAGAAGATATTCCACGAAATATTCAAAAAATCACACAAGATATCAAAGAAAATAAAGAGGCTTCCTCCTCTCAGCCCCAACCATCCATTATACAAGATATATCTGGAATTAACAAATCAAATGTTATACAGTTTTGCAACAGTCTCCTATCCTTTGGGATAAAAGATGAAGCAGGATATAAATACAAAATATGTCTTTTCAATCTTGTGGCCTGTTGGTTTATTGAAATTGGTAATAAGCCATGGATGAAGACTTTGAACTATGGAAAATATAACAAGGTGAATTTCTATCCTGGAGCACCACCAAATTGGATTCGCCATATGTATGATATTGGAAATATACTCTGATTTATCCTAGCCAAAATCTCGGAGAAATTTTTATCTTTGCCAAAGAAGAATCAAAATAGCAATCGAAGAGTTTGTCCGAATTACTAAGCCTACCAACATTTATATCAGATTCTTCTCTGCAGTTCCAGAATGGGATATTTATGATCATTACCTCATTCCAGTCAAAAATGTTATCAAAATTGGATTAACAAGAAAATTGTTCGATCCAACAAATAAAAATACTCATGAAATCACTCCTCAAGAAATTTTGAAGATTGAACATTTCGTAAGAGCCAAAGGATTCAAAGACCAATTTGATTTCTTAGTTGACACCATGAGCAAAAATGAAAATATCTGGATATACCCATGTGAAGATCACATAATCTTCAGCAACTGTACCAGAAAGACTCGTGATCGAGGATTGGGCCCTACTTGACCCAAAAGTGCGACAAAATAATGAATAATGAAAATGATGGATCACCAAACTTTCTTCGGAAATGTGTAAGATTATGGTGAGTCATCTTGAACATAGTTGTGTCAAATTGCATTATTGAAGATATGGACCACGTCTCCTCAATGAAGACGACATGCCACAGACTACTTTGAAGGAAAAATGATCGGATAGGACCCTTCACTCACTACCAATGGTGATAATTTTATCACTTTGAAAAAGTCATGGTCCCTATTTACCGACAAGATAAAAAGAGATTCCTTCTTGATAAGGATCAATTATTGAAAATAAGTTGTATCCGAGTCTTTATATACCACTTACATATCGAGTTGTAAGGTATCGAAAGTTAGAGACAATCACCGAGTTTTCTCATATCTCTCTACTATCATACCATAGTCTTGCGTCTTTTCTTGAGACGTCAATAAGGTAATCTCTATGGAGTTCTAAACTTCAAACATAGGGAGTTCCAAGAGTGTTTCTTACTAAAGTCTTTGTATATCGGTGTGTACTTGTAATATGCTCATAATAATTTCTATAAAAGTATTTGAAATGTTTTCTTACAATCTTTTCTAAAGAAAACTTCCTTTGATAGCCGGGGTCCCGTGGTAGTAAAATAACCTTGTGTTATTTCCTTTAAATCTCCTTGTTTTCTCGTTTTGGCTTGTGTTGCTTTGTTTGGGAATGTTTGGAGTGTCAATGGAAAAATCAAGTAGGTTTCTAAACTGAAAGATTTGTTACAATAGGGGTGAAAAGCAGACTAGGCGAATTTCCGTGTCAGGGTTGAATCCTTTTGGATTTAGATCCGTTAGCTTGAACTATCAATGCAAAAGGAAGAAGTAGAAAAGAAAATGAGCGGAAGACATGTTGGACCCTTCTGTTAAAAACCTTATGAGCTATAGACAAAAGCTTATCTTGCTTTGCTAATGCACATTTATACACAAAGACTTGAAGAAGATCACTCAAGGAAACCTAGCTTTCTTTATTGAAGAATTATTCCGTGTTCGACGTTCTTATTTTCATGAACACCTTTGCACAAGCATCCACATCCACCGATTGTGATCTTAAATTGTATTTAGATGATAAATATATCTCGTTTTTATTAACCTTGGTTGATAAATTAGAAAAATTTATTTTCTTGGTCAATCTTAGCTCAAAGATATTTACACTAGCATAGATTTTGCTTGCAAAAATAATATAAGAATTAATTTCATGAGAAACATCTAAAAATATAAAGAAAATTGAAGATATTATTTACGAATATAAAGATTTAGAAGAAGAGGTATCGAAGGAATTGTTTTAGGATATATAACTCAATGAAACATCCTAACGCATTTAAGAAATTATCTGCATATATAGATTATTTAAATGCCAGGATATAATTTAAAAGGTTATGATAACCTTGAACATCATATATTAGATTTATTAGAGGAAGAATTCGCAAAATTAAATAATATCCAAAATAAAATATCTTTAGAATATTTAGAACAAACTAGAATAGTAAACAGATTATTAGCCAGATACGAAAATATTCTAAATATTAAATTAGAATTGTTGGGAAGATTAAGTGACGAATAAATAAATAGACATAGGAGAAGTTAAAAGGGCATTTTGGGCACTTCATTCAAAAAAGAGGCCTTTACAACTTATTTATAAAACACTAGGCTATTTCTTTGTAAAGCTTGTTTGACAAGGCTATTTGAAAAAATTCCCCCATTTTTCCACCTAATTTTGTAAAGCAACATACTTCTACGGTTGCCATTGACCTTAATGAATTTGAACTTCATTTACCTCGTGCACACATTTTTTTTTTTCACTTCTTGTTCATTTGGTTATTTATATCTTATGTGTTTATTCACATACGTCACCGAGCAAAAAATTTTATCCGCTTGAAATAACTTAAAAGTTGTTCCTAAAGAATCACCATAGAATCCTAAAGAGTTAATTATATTCACAAAGATCCATTCTTTTTAATTTTAGAATAATATTATCTCCTTTCAATTTTCTTCGCGTATATTGTCCCAATTCTTTCATTAATTCGCACATATAGTCTCCAAATAATTTTTTTGACAATTTTACCTTGACTTAAATAAATTAAAGAGAAAATAAAATAAAAAAATTGTATTTAAAGTTCCCATCCTTTATAAAAGTGTAAATAAATCATAAACTATTTATTTTTAAAAATTAAAAGAAAAAAAAGAAACCAAAAGATTCTTCTTTTATTATGTTTGGGAAGATGATCCTTTTGGTTTTTTTTAATTATTTTAAATAATAGAATGCGAATAGACATTTGTTAAATCGGTAAAATTTAGCAAACTTGATTTTTTGTCAATTAATGGATCTTTAGACGAAATCTGACCAGACTCCAAAGGTCTTTTCGGTGAATATAATTAGAAGGTTTTATGACTTGATAACACATTTTTTATTATTTTAAGTAAAAATCTGTAAAAAAGAAATATAAGGTTTAAGATTTATTTGTACTTTTGAAAATGTTGAGGTTCAATTGCAATTTTTCATTGTATTTTCTATTTCCTGTTATTTTAATTTATTTAAGTTGGGAGAAAAATTGTCAAAAAAATTATTTGAAGACTATCTGTGTGAATAAATGAAAAAATTGGGATGATATCTGCGAATAAAATTAAATTGGATGATATTGTTACAAAGTTGAAAGATTGAGGATTATGAATGTAATTAACCCAATCCTAAAATACCATACAAACAGTCGTACTCCTACCCATCGAAAATCTTCCTGAGGAAGCCAAGCCGAAAAGTCGCAAAAAAAAAAAATCACCGAAATCCCTCAAACGCCGAGTCGGTTATTCCACTATTCACTTCACAGGCAATGAAAAGTCATTTTGTATAAATAAAGAGACACCTTTTCTGCTTTTCAACTCCCTCTCTTCATCAAGAACCCATCAATGGCAGTGGTCAATGATTATAGAACTAGTAAACAAGAAAAAATAGCAATGGAAGAGAGATGGATCAAACATTATTCATCCTTTCATCGAATACTGTTAGTGGGTGAAGGAGATTTCTCATTTTCTCTGTGTTTGGCTAAGGCTTTTGGCTCTGCTTCCAACATTGTGGCTTCGTCTCTCGACTCCTATGGTTTGATCTTATTCTCTTTACCTTTCTTTCGTATTCTTAGATAATCGTGCCATTATTTAAACTTGGTTATTCTTCATTTATGCTTATTTCATGGGTAATTTGTACACAGGGAAAGAAAGACGAGGGTTGAATGAATTTGTGCTTGTTTACGTGCATAATGATGTTATTTTGTGTTGTAAAGGTGATTGTTTAGTATTACTTATATGTGGCCTTTAGAAAACAATTTTTATTGGCTGTTTCGATGTATGGAAGAAATTTCATAATCATGGAGTTCAAGTTGGATATACTCTTAGAAATGTTCGAAAACAGAATATGTTTCCCCATGACAACAAAATTAAGTTTTTTTCTGAATGAATTTGGATATCCTCTTTCACTGATATGTTTGTTTCATTGCTACATCAACCGAAAGATCTAATGGAATCAAATTATTAATAATGGAATACATTTGTTTCACATTCTAATTTTGAAGATCCCACAAATTTCAATACCTTCGACGAGGCCTTCTATGGACACCCATACACAAGCAAACACAATGCAGCTTAGATTAGTTGGTTTCTTTGTGATTATCGCCTTTTTAACATGTTTAAGTCATTCAGCTAAGTTGAACCCATTTCTCATGCTCAATTCTTTGTTTTGTTTTTCTTTCTTGTGCTATCTTATGTCTAAGGAATTTTTTTGGAACAGATGTATTGATCATGAAGTACAAGGAGGCGAACTCAAATCTGGATGATTTGAAAAACATGGGGGCTTCCATTTTACATGGAGTGGATGCGACCAAGATGAAGCATCGTTCAGATATTCGAAAACAAAAATTCGACCGAATTATTTTCAACCTTCCTCATGCAGGTTTCCACGGGCAGGAAATGTTGCCCCATGTTATTAGGCAAGTCTTTCAAATTCTTGCAAAGTAGAATAATGAGGTTCACTATTTGTATCATAATTCTCCTTCAATTTGAATTCGTGTACTTTTTCCCGTGGCAAGGCGTAAGCCTTACTGTAAAATAAAAAATTATTCAAATACAAAATAAGCTCATAATAAATCAGAAACAATTTTCAAAATTCATAATAGAAATAGAACAATTGAAGAGTTGCAAATAAACAAAAGAAAAATATTTCAAATAACAAAAAGAAACTATTATTTTAGTTGGTGGGGCAGTGGATTATCTCAAAGTGGGTCAATGAGAAACAATTTTTTAATGTTTTAGTGGGAAGTGGGCTATTCCCAGATTGGCTTGATCATTTTTATGTTTTGTTGGCCCACACCAAAAGCGAAGTAAGTGAGTATGGAGAATTGAGAGTGCATACTTCACAATCCTTGAGGGGATGCCGATGCGTAAGCCTCCAAAAACTGCTGATATGGAGGATGATTCAAGTCATGTGGAGGATGATTCAAATTAAAGTGTTTATTAGTATGGTATCCAATACAAATAGAGCTGCATTTTATTTTTTTCCTCACATGCAATATACACGTAATTTTCATTATGCTTTCATGACCCATTTTTAGCTACTTGCAGGTTACACAGGAAACTACTACGTGGATTTTTTAGGAATGCACGTGGCATGTTGCGGGAGAATGGTGAAATACATGTTAGCCACAAAACGAAACGTCCATACAGCGAATGGAAAATTGAGGATCTTGCAGAAGAGTATTCTTTGATGTTGATTGAATGCTCTGATTTCAAAATTGAAGACTATCCTGGTTACAAACATAAAAGAGGCGACGGTTCCAGATGTGACGAGCCATTTTCGTTGGGCAAGTGCAGTACTTTCAAGTTTACGTTCTGCACTGCTGCTGGAAAAATGCGGAGGGTAGGGGGGAGGGAGTTGGACATAGTGCAGTTTCAAGAGATTCCTGTCCTCACAGAACAGCACTCAACATCATTTGATAGACAGCTTCCATTATGTCGGTTTACACACATGAATGATGTCCCTTTGTACACTGGACTGTCACAATCCTACATTAGAAATGAATGCAGTAGAATATTTGGCAGATATCTTAATCACGTGGAGGAAACATTTGGAAAGACTAGTTATGATGTTCATGGTTCGCTTAATGATGCTCTGAGGCTCGGCTTTGAACAATACATGCGTGAAGGTCATGGAAGACCCTTGAGCGGTTACATTGATATTTTGGAAGAGCTTCACCATCTTAGCATTTTGAGATCACAATGGTTGATACGGATGCTATCAGTTCTTGATATGCAACAATGAGGAAGCGGTACAGTAGTTTTTTAGTCATTAGTAAGTCTGTAGACGTATGGAAGCGTGAAGCAGGGGATATGATATGGAGGCTTCGTGTGAATGTACATGCACTAATGGAAAATGGTTGGATTTCGGGTCAGTTAGTTAGTGATCTTGGGTTGATTTTCAGCTTTTGTATTATTGTAGTTTGACTCACTATTTTGGCGGCTATATTGAATCTCAAGTACATTTAAAAATCTACCAGTTGTGTAATATCAATTGGTTGCTACTTTACCTGCATATTTCTAGATTGAACCCTTGATAAACATTTCTCATGTATAAAAAAGTATTTTGATGAGGAATAACTTAAATTGGTTAGCAGAATTCACTTCAAATGTGTGTTATGCCGGCGTTCATCAGTCATGGGTGTTATGCGGACGTTCATCTCATGTGTGTGCTTTTGTTTATTGGCAGTTTTTGAATCGTAAAATGATTAATGGAATGTAATTTTTCAAAGATAAGTGAGCATACTAACTTCAATCAATTAAAATTCTTGTTTTAATCAATGAAAACTTTATTTATTAAGAGGAAAAAGAGGACAAGAAAGAAAGAAGGAAAAATATCTGCATCCCTTCCAATCCTACTCCCTGGTGCCACTGCCGCCGTCTCTGTTGGCTCTCGTCATTTGTTTTCTATCTCTTGTTGTGCATGTCTAAAACAAAAGTTCATAATTTTGCTGGAAAATTTGGTGAGTGGAAATGTAATGATTTATTAATCTTCAGATGATTTATAGCTTTTTCAACCATGAATTATTCTTCAATTTGTGAATTTGATTTTCGAGATTTACTTGAAAGGTGTGGCTTTTAAATCAAAGGCAGATTTACAAACAGATTGGAGTTGTTTGATTTCATTAGCTGATTGTGAGAAAATGACGCACTTGTATTGAATTTGAAAATGTTGATTGTTAAGCTCTGGAGCGTAATTTGTTGCGTTACGTGGAGTTGAGCACGAATCGACTTTTTTTTTTTTTTTTGCTTAAGCAAGATGTTTTCGAGAATTTTTTTTTTTTTTTTAATTAGGTTGTCCTAAAATTTCATTATAATTAAGGAATTTTCATTGAGTTGTTATATGTAGGACTATTCTTATATAAACAAAAATCATCATTCATTATAGTGAATTACTGCAGCGGCTTAATATATGATGTAGTCTTATATTAAGACGAACTTGTATAAATTATTGTGTTCTTTATTTTCTGTCATTTATTTATTCCTCTAATTCTAACACTTTGGTACTTAAAAAACTCATTTTTCAACATCCTAGCCTCCTAGGAAACTACCAAACGTAAAAAGGACTTAAAAATATGTTGTGTGCTTCGAGGTAAATGAGGTATTTGTCTGGCTTCATAAGAAGACATCAATGTTTATTAGCTCTTGTATGATATATAGTTTATAAACTAGTTTATTTGACTAAAATAGTATATTTGATAAAAAATGTCATGCTATCAATGCAATTTTTTTTTTTATCAAATAAACTATTTTGGTCTAGTTTATTTGACATGGCATGCTTTATATTACTATACTAGTATAGAATAAAATTGTATATGGGAGAAAGAAAGTTGAATACTCCCTCCGTCCCACAAAGATAGACTCACTTTTTTTTTTCACACAGATTAAAAAAACTCATTTAATATAATTGAAATTATAAAAATTTTACTCAATTTTCCCATTATACCCCCATTTAATATTAATCATATATAAATCTAATAATTTTAAATAATCATTAAGTTAAATGAAATCATAATTGTGCATGGGTAAAAATGTTAACTATTATTGGAACTATAATCATGGGTAAAAATAAAGAGTAACAAAATTGATAAATGTGCCATTAATTGAAAATTCAATATTTTTAACCAATAATTAAAATTTAAAAACTGGGCAGATTCAAAATTGGCAAACTTGCCAACAATTAAAAATTGAAAATTTCTAATCAACGCCGAAATTTTAGTTTGGAAAAATCGGAAGCAATTCATACATTTAAAATTAGTTTGGCAATGTATGATATGAAAATTTAGAGATAGATATATATATATGTGTGTGTGTGTGTGTGTGTGTGTGTGTGTGTGTGTGTGTGTGTGTGTGTAGAGAGAGAGAGTGTGTGTGTGTGTGTGTGTTTTGTAGAGGGAGAGACACTTACATGGAAAAAAAGAAAAAGTAAATGAAAATAGAGAGAGAGAGAGAGAGAGAGAGAGAGAGAGTTTTACACGGGAAAAAAAAAAATAAATGAAGGTTGTGGAGAGAGAGAGAGAGTTATAGAGAGAGAAATATTTGGGTTGATAATGTAAATTAAATAAAGGTATATTAGAAAAAAAAAAAAAATTTAATACACACTGTATAAAGTAAGTGGCATATAATTTGGGACAAATATAAATAAAGAAAATGAGTCTATCTTTGTGGGACGGTGGGAGTATCATATTAATTATAATCTTTAAAAAAAAACTTTACTAAACAAACACTTGGTTTAGGGTTTAAAGATAGTAACTCTCAAACTCCTATAAGTAGATATTGATTCCCGAGGTCAAAAGATTCCCATATTTCTACATTGCTATTCTGCACATTTAAATCAATCATCTACTAATTATTACACCAGAGTGGGTACGGGGGACAAAAGTCCAGCCATTTATTGCAGGTCTCCACCACTATCACTACCGTGCTCGGAAAAGAAGAAAAACGTTTATCATCAATTGGCACGGTCTGTGGGAACACCGCACAAAAAGTTATGGCCCAAACTAGTACAACGAAGAATGTAACTACCCCCCAATCTCTATCAGAGATGTTGACACTAAAAATAAGCACACGAATTTTAAGATTGACGTTACTCAAACTAACAACCTTCTTGTGGGTTATGCTAAGGTAAATCTCACATCGAATAACAATAAAATAAATGAAAAATTGTCTAAAAGTCATCAACAAGTGACTTGTTTTAAATTAGGTCAAAACAAATTTCAAAATTGTTAATAAGTCATACTCTTCATCAAATTTTCATATTCATCCCAAAATTATCCCACACCGCTGCAGCTACCACCACTCTCACTCCCGCTCCCGCTCTCACCACCACCACCACCACCACCACCACCACCACCCACCACTAAGACATGCGATTAGTCGTCGTGTTGTCGCCGTCAGTCAATAGAATTTGGGATCGTCAATAGAATTTCGTGAATGATCTGAATCCATCACATCAGAATTTAGCTCGTTAAGATCCAAGCTATTTCTTAATTTCAATAGAAGCGGCAAAATATGGAAGCTTTCCTCTCTGGTCACATGACAAACAAGAAAAGAGATGGCTAAAGAATAAGATAATGAGATTGTACTGCTGAGAGATCTATACCATATCTGGTTCTGCACCAGGCTTAGAACCAAGCTCAAATTCATCGTCTTGGTGTTGAATGATCTGAATAATCTGAATCCATCATATCTTAGTGATGGACAAAATCCATCATTTATTGTTAAGTGCAATAATCTGTAGATCAAATATTGAACTGGAGTTGTCTCAGTGCTGGAGTGTCTATATGGATGATTTGTTTGATGAATTTTTATAGGAGATGATACTGTATTATAGTAAACAGTATTATAGAATATAGTATGATTATATTGGTTGTGGCTATGATTTGCAGTTTGATGATACTGTATTATAGAATATCAGCTTGATACTGTATTAAGTTGGCCATTAGATTATTTATTTGTATTGTTAATTAGTTATGTATGTTGTTTGATACTGTATTATACAAAACAGTATCACAGAAAACAGTATCACAATATAAATAGACATATAATTCGCATACGTGCTCAGAATTTTTATTATAATATGTTTTCGGAATGGTCTCGACGAGACGATAAAGACCAGTTGTTTTGTCACTACGTACGATGGATTTTACCCGTTTGAAGTCATTTCTTTAGTTTAAAATGACAATCTTTAATTTTTCTTGTCAAAACAGTATCACAAATTCTCTAAAACAGTATCATAGATAACATGCAAAGTTGTTGCATCATAATCGTTGCTCGAAGAAATTAATTGAATCAGAAATGAATTAACACAGTCATGATGGTTAAATCAGATCAAATACACACAAATAGGCTGCTTTTAAGCTTAACCAAACATACGTAGAAATGAATTGAATAAACAAAATACAGAAATTATAAATGTCACTTACAGCACATTGAAGTGCAAAAATTTACAAAGACCCATTAAAAATTCCATGAATCCAGCCATATATAAAGTTTGATATATTAGTATCATAGTTGAAACATTATCTTAAACAAACAGTATCATATGTTGATGGATTAAAGTTCACTAATGTACATTATCTAAATAAAAACAGTATCATGGATTAAACAGTATCAAAGTATACTAATGCACATTACTTAAATAAAACAGTATAATGGATTAAAACAATATCATGGACAAAACTAAGAGATTGAAAAATTGTCATAATTAAACAGTATCAAAAATAAAACTAAGAGATTGAAACAGTATCATAGGTTGAAACTTTGTCATAATATTTCACTATAATTTGAAATATGTTTTAATCCTATATTACTGTTTTAATCCATGATACTGTTTAATTATGGCAATGTTTGAACCTGTGATACTGTTTGAATGTCTTAGTTTGAATGTCTTAGTTTTAATCCATGATACTGTTTTAATTTCTTAGTTTTAATCCATGATATTGTTTTTATCATGTGATACTGTTTGAATCTATGTGATCTTTGATACTATTTAATTATGGCAATGTTTGAACATGTGATACTATTTGAATATCTTAGTTTTAATCTATGATACTGTTTTAATCCATGATACTATTTTGTTTAGGTAATTTGCATTAGTATATTTTAACACCGTTTTAATCCAATGATACTGTTTTTATCCTGTAATACTGTTTGAATCTATGTGATCTTTGATATTGTTTAATTATGGCAAGGTTTGAACATGTGATACTGTTTGAATGTCTTAGTTTTAATCCATGATACTGTTTTAATGTCTTAGTTTTAATCCATGATATTGTTTTAATTAACGACAAAACAGTATCACCATAAAACAGTATCACAATTATCGTTTTTTTCACAATTAAGGGTATGTTGGTCTTTTAGCTCTAAAATATGATTTTAATTGAATTAAGTTTTGAACATATGACTTTAGAGCCCATAAGTACCCAAACAATGACCGGCCCTGAATTTACTCTAAAATAAATACTCCCTCCGTCGTATTTGATTTTTTTCATTTCTTAATATACTCCTATTGAATGTACTTTGTTATCAACACAAATAAACTTGTATTATTTCAAATGTAATGGGAATTGATAGTATTTAAATAAAGGTATATTAGAAAAATTCTTTGCAAATTTGTTTTCAATAACATTAATTAAAATTTTCTAATTCATGTGGAAAACAAAATCAATCCATATAAATGAAACGGGACGGAGAAAGTACACAATATAGGCTCAAAAGAACTTTCTATGAAATATCAACGATACCAAATTCATTGGTGTTTTACATCTTTTTAGAAATTTATCTGAAGCCTCTGTGAATATTCATGACTCCAAATCCATTAATGGTGATTTACATATATCTAGAAATAATAACTAACCAGCTTGTAATTCTAAAACACGGGCATTTATAAAATGTACATAAGAATCCATTTATTCATTTTTAACTTGAGACTTGGTCTCTTAAAACGCTGGAGGACATTGTTAATAGATATGGTAAATGGGTCAGACGGGTCGGTCCAACTCAAAATTAGACGAGTCACACAAAAAATTGGGTTGGACTAATCCTGATCCGATTTTACACAAGCCCACATTTACTGGCCAACTCAGCCTGTTTTTGGGCCATATAGCTATTGGGTCAGCCCAACTAAAATTTTAAAATTATTTTGGGAAATTGGCACAAATGGTCCCTATCGTATGACATTAGTACGCAAATGGTCTCTAACAATTTATTTTTGGCGGAATGGTCCCTAACCTATCCATTTAGGTGTGCAATTGGTCTTTTTTGACGGATTCCGTTAAAAATCCGTTAAAAACCTATCATTTAGGTGCGCAAATGGTCCCTCTTTTTTTTTTTATTAATAGGGTAAAATTGTCAAGTTATATTTTTTTTTTAATTATTAAAAATTTTTTAAAAAAAATTTTTTTAAAAAATTTTTTTTTTAAAAAAAAAAAATTTTTTAAATTTTTTTAATTTTTTTTTTTAAAATTTTTTTTTTTTTTTTTAATTTTTAAATTTTTGGGAAAAAAATTTTTTAAAAATTAACAAAAAAATTTTTTTTTAAAAAATTTTTTAAAATTTAAAACCCAAATTTTAAAAAAAAAAAAATTTTAAAATCCGCTTTTTAAAAATTTTTTTTTGGTTTTTTTTTTTTTTTTAAAAAATTTTAAAAATTTTTAAATTTAAAAATTTTTTAAAAAATTTGTTTTTTTTTTTGAAAAAAAAAAAAAAAAATTTTTTTTTTTTGGAAAAATTTTTTTAAAAAAAAAAAAATTTTTTTAAAAACCCCTTTTTTAAAAAATTTTAAAAATTTAAAAAAAAAATTTAAAAAAAAAAAAAATTTTAAAAAAAAAAACCCCAAACCCAAAATTTTTTTAAAACCCCCAATTTAAAAAAATTAAAAAAAAAAAAATTTTTTTAAAAACCCCTTTTTAAAAAAAAAAACCCCCAAAAAAAAAAAAAAAAATTTTAAAAAAAAATTTTTTTTAAAAAAAAAAAACCCCTTTTTTGAAAAAAAAAAAAATTTTAAAAAAAATTTATTTTAAAATTTTAATTTTAAATTAAAAAAATTTTTTAAATTTTTTTTTTTTTATTTTTTTTTTTTTTTTTTTTGGGGGTTTAAAAAAAAAAATTTTTTTTTTAAAAAAAAATTAAAATTTTAAAAATTTTTTTAATTTTTTCCCAAAAAACCCAAAAATTTTTTTTTTAAAAAAATTTTTTTTGGTTTTTTTAAGGTTTTTTTTTTAAAAGGGGTTAAAAATTTTAAAAGGGAACCTTTTAAAGGGGTTTTTAATTTTTTTTAAAGGGAAAATTTTAAAAGAACCTTTTTTTTTTTAAAAAAAAAAATTTCCCCCCAAAAAAAAAAAAAATTTTTAAACCCCCCTTTTTTTAAAACCCAACCCTTTCCCCAAATTAAAAAAAAAAAGGGGGGTTTTTTTTTCCCCCAAAAAAAAAAAAAAAAAAAAAAAATTTTTTTTAAAAAAAAATTTTAAAACCCAAAAAAAAAAAATTTTTTTTTTTTTTTTTTTTAAAAAGGTTTTTTTTTTTTCCCAAAATTTTTTAAAACCTTTTTTTTTTTTCCCCCCCCCGGGGGGGGGGGGGGTTTTTTAAAAAAATTTTTTTTAAAAATTTAATCTTTCCCTTTTTCTTTTCCCCAAAAAAATTTTTTTAATTTTTTTTTTTTTTTGGGCTTTGGGGGTTTTTCCAAAAAAAAAAAAAAAATTAAAAAAGAAAATTTCCCAAAACCTTTAAAAAAAAAGGTTTTTTAAAAAAACCAAATTTAAACCCCCAAAAAATTTAAAAATTTTGGAAAAAAAGGGAAAAAAAAAAGGGGGGGGGGTTTTTTTTTGGAAAAAATTTTTTCCCCTTTTTTTTAAAAGGGAAAAAAAAAAAAAAAAAAACCCTTTTTTTTTTTTTTTCCTTTTTTTTTTTTTTTAAAAAAAAAAAAAAAAATTTTTAGTTTTTTTTTTAAAAAAAAAAATTTTTTAAAAATTTTTTAAAAATTTTTGGGGTTTTTTTTTTTTTTTTAAAAATTTTTTTAAAAAAATTTTTTTTTAAAAAAAAAAAAAATTTTTAAAATTTCCTTTTTGGGGATTTTAAATTTTAAAAAACAAAAAAAAATTTAAAATTTAAAAAAAATTTTAAAAAAATTTTTTTTAAAAAAATAAAATTTAAAAAAATTAAAAAAAAAAAAATTTTTTTAAAAAAAAACCCTTTTTAAATTTTAAAAGGGGTTTTTTTAAAAAAAAATTTTTTTTTTTGGGAAAAAATTTTTTTTTTTTTTAAAATTTTTAAATTTTTTTAAAAGGGGTTTTTTTTTGGGTTTTAAAAAACCGGGGGGGCCTTTTTGGGGGGGGGGGGGGGGGGTTTTTTTTTTTTAAATTTTTGGGGGGGAAAAAAATTAATTAAAAATTTGGGGAAAAAATTTTTTTGGGGAAGTTAAAAATTTTTTTTTTTTTTTAAAAAAATTTTTTTTTTGGGGGGAAAAATTTTTAAAAAATTTTTCCATTTTTGGGGGTTTCCCCTTTTTTTTTTAAAAAAAAAAAAGGGGGGGGGTTTGGGGGGGCCCCCTTGTTTTAAAAAGGGTTTAACCCAATTTAAAAAAGGGGGGGGTTTTTTTTTTTTAATTTTTTTTTTTTTTTTTTTTTTTTTAAAAAAAAAATTAAAATTTATTTTTTTTTTAAAAAACCTTTTTAAAAAAAAATTTTTAAAAAAAAGGGGGGAAAAAGGTTTAAATCCTTAAAAAAAGGTTTTTAACCCTTTTTTTTCAAAAAAAAAAGAAAAAAAATTTTTTTTTTTTAAAAAATTTTCCAAAAAATTTAAATTTTTAAAAAAAAATTTTTGGGTTTTTAAAGAAATTTAAAAAAATTTTTTTTTTTTTTTTTTCAAAAATAATAAATTTTATTTATATTTTTCTTAACATACTCCTACCATTAATATAATAGTAGTTCATATTTGTTGATAACAAAATACATTAAACTGAGATATATTAAAAAATTAGGAAATTAACTATCCTATCAACATAAGAAATTGGCCTATAATTTGTGATGGATGAATAAGAAAAATAAGTATATATTTATGAGACGGAGGGAGTAATTCTTTAATATAGGTTTTCACTATTTTGGTTAATATTTCATGAAAAAAAATCCAAGCTTATTTTTGTGGGTTCGATTTTTTCCATATAAATATACAAGACTTCAAGAGCATCTCTAATTCAACCGTGGATTGCAAAAAAAAAAAAAAATTACCACATAAGTAAAATAGACTATCAAAAAAAATTATTCTTCAATGCAAGTTGTTAGGCACTATCAAACTGATATGGCAGAAAAAAAAATAGACAATGTCTAAATATTTATTAAGGTGGCCTTTGGTTATGATATAGGTGTGACGACAATTAAAGATTGAGACGGACAAAATCGGAGAAGGCGTTGATTATGTTAACTTGGTCATTGAACTAAGAAAGAAAATATGTTTTGTAAAATTGATAGGGTCAAATTTTTTTAATCAGAAATTGGAATGGAGGAGTCGAGCCAAATCCAATGATTTAGTTTATTTATGAAAGTAGTGTGGTCTTTTCCCGTGTTAGAGTTTTGCAGTGAATATATATATTATTTTTGTGAAGTATTTTCAACACGTTGAATAATAGGAATTACAAATTATTTATAAAGCACATCTTTTGCATTTTAGAGAGTATATATAAATTTAGAAAATAATTTTTTGACGTATTGCAATAGTCTTTTTATTTTTAACACTTCATTTCACTTCTCTCAATAAATATTTATTATTTTTTTCTAGATTATACAATATTAAATTTTAAATTTTAGAAGTCTATTATAGAATAATAAATTTTAAAATGACGTCAAAATAGGCATTTCGTAATCGTACACGCATGCAAAAATACTTTATAATCAATTCACTAAGGCCCAAAGCTATATTCACATTATCTTGATATTAAAGTTAAACATTAGCGCTTGCACATTGCTTGTCCATTATTCTAACAAACGCCATTCTTTTTTTCAATCCATAATTACCACTAAAAAAAAGTCATAATCTTATCTTCTGCATCACCGACTGAATGTATTTTCCCCCACCCTATGTTAGTACAAGTCTAGCATCGTGCGATGCACGTGTTGTAATTTAAATTGTGTTTATAATAGAAAATTTTGTAGTCGCAGTTTCCAATCTTTGGGGTCTTGACAATTTTATCTCCAATCTTTTTTTTTTCCTTGACATGATTATCTCCAACGTTTTGTTTATTGGAGACCAACGTCCTTACTAATAGAATCTGTCTAAAATGAAGGTAAAATTTGCATAAAAAGACATTTATCTTTCACATTGAATAGAGAAATGGATAAATAGTACTCGAGGCCCGGCCCAAACCTTTTTTACCTTGTGACGATGTGTCCCAAACTTTTGATGTCTAGCTTCCGGGATTTCAAATGTCTATGTCTGAAGTCCTTTTATAACGGAAAACGTAAGTTTTATCGTAAATTGTCAATTTTAATTGAAATGACAGTTTTACTCTTATTTTAATTTAGGATAAATAATATTGGGAGTCCCTAACTTTTAAACTTTGTGACAATGAGGTCCCATATCTTCAATTTCTAACACTTGGGATTCTAATTTTTTTTCAAAGGTATGCACCTGAAGTCCTTTTGTGATTAAAAAAAGAAAAGAAAATGAAGAAACAAAAACGAAAAAGAAATAATCATCTTCATCAATTATAAACCACCCACCCCAACTCCAGCAGCAGTGGTACTGTTGCCACCACCCATCATAAAATAAACTAACTAATATTTGATCACCACCTAGTGGGGGTGATTCTTTTATATTTATTTTATTTTATTTTTTTTAATAATCAAACTGACGTTTTTTATCACAAAAAACTTCAAACGCAAATGTTTGAATGTTTAGGATCTTGGATGCTAAAAATCAAAGATTCGGAGACCTCATTATCATAAAGTTTAAAGATTAAGAACTCCCAATGCTATTTATCCAAAATTAAAATAATGATAGACTGTCATTTCAATAAAAATTTGACCATTAATGGTCAAACTAACGTTTTTCATCACAAAAGAACCTCACGTGTAGAAGAAGTTTGAAAGGTTTGGGATTTCGAGTGCTAGAAATAAAAAATTCTGGACCCTATCGTCACAATGTTCAAAGATTCGGAACCCCAATGCTATTTACGCTAAAAAATTGTAGTCAGTATCCTTAACCTTTAGAGTCTTGACATTTGTATCCCTAAATTTTTTTTCTTGGTACACTTATCCTCACCATTTTATTTATGTACAAACAGAATATGTCTAAAAAAATCCTTTAAGTTGACAGAAAATACTTATTTTCCATCTCAATTAAATAAGCAAAACAATAAAAAAAGTTAAATTGATTTTTTCTTCATCTTTTCTAGACAAAGACTTACGAGCCGAACTTAAAGAGACGATGTTTTACAGCTAGCCTCGGAAAGATGTCATCGCAATGCAGGCTTACGAACCGACCTCGAATAGACGAGACTTTACAACTAGCTTTAGAGGGGGACTGAGAAATTAATAGAGTGCAAAACTTATGTTCAAGCTTTACCTTATTATGGCATCAATTAATATTTCTATCTATGTATTTCTCTCTTTATATGTGCGCGCGCGCAAGTGTTTGATTTTCGACTGTGAAATTCAGAATTTATTCTCAATAGTTTGTATTAATCAAATAAGTCATTCGGTTCAATTCCACAAAAGCCAAAATCTGGACAAAAAAATTGCATTAAGAATCAAAACAATGACGATCAAAGGCCACACATTTATAAGATATAAGTTCATTAAATATTATTTTTATTCATATATTCGTAGGTTCCAAAAATTTTATTCATTTTTTATCCACACATTATGTAAGATCTACTACTTATAATCTTAAAAAAAAAAAAAAAAATCACAGAACAATTATCAAAATTTTCAAGCTCGTATGCAGCTGAGTGTTGAAAGTAGTATCTTTAATTCTTCATTGCAAAGAAACATATTCGTCCGAGACTGTACGGAATGACGATATTTATTAATACTTTATACTGAGCCAACCAACAAAAGGTGGGACAGCGATTTGCCTTTTTTTTAGCCTAATTATATCTTCAAAGTTTCTATCTTCCTCACTAAGTCTTGATCTTCCTCCCCATTCTCCGTCAGTACTCTCCAGTCGTCTCTTTTCCCATTCTCTTTCTGACTAGAAAATTTAGCTGCTGATTTCGAATACAAACTATGATCGATGCAATGCAACATGATCACGCGTGTGATTATCATTTTGCTGTGATCTAATTAATATGGTAATTAACCTCATCTTTGTCTTTTTCTTTTTCTATTATTATTTAAACCGATTTGATCTGTGTAGAAGTAGAACCTTAAATGATCGTGATGTAGGTTGCTTTTTTTGACTGTACTAAAAGCTGAATTAATGACTGATCTTCTATCCTTATATTTAATTGGACATATTATTATTTAGTGTAATATTGTATTATGATCGGTGATTATTATTAGTTGGGGCTAAAAAATTGAAGGATTAATAGTTTTTATTTGATTGATCATGGTGTGGAATATTACATGGCTAATACTTTACTATGGAGTTATAAGTCAATATTTTGATACTTTACTGTTTGCATTTTTAAAGTTCATGCTTGGCTAAAATTTAAAGAATTACTTTGTTATTACTTTTTTGTGTAAATGAGAACATATGAAGATAATAAAAAGTAATACTATGTTGAAACATGTGAAATAAAATTGTACTTAAATTTATGCCAAAAATGTCATTGAAATCTGGAAAAGGGTGGAAGCACCGCTAAATTTTGACACAACCATTAACAAATTCAAGCAAGAAGAATAGGAAAAGGCACAAGTAAAGATTCTTGGGAACTGGCATAAGTTACTTCAATAGTCATCCATATTATATCCTTTCAAGAAATTTAGAAGCTTTCACTGCAGCTCATATGAAAAGATTTGAATATCAAGAAAATGGGAATTCTGCAAAGTATATTGAGATCCTTGGGCATTAAAGAAGAAGATGAAGAAAGGTCGAGGGAACTGTACTATCCTGTACATGATCATTACCGAAAGCCCAGTAATGAAGGTTCTTTTTTCACGAATCCATGGCGGATGTTGAACAGTAATGGAGGTTCTTTTTTCACGAATCTATCGCGGATGATCTTCAACAAGCTTTTCTTTGCAAAGCCAAGAAAACCAGAACCCATACTTCCTGTTCAAAATCCTCTAGTATCAAGCACAAATCATGCATTTTTGCAAATCCAAGAGATTTCTTCCCCTAGTTCAGATATATCTTCAGACTCGAGCCCAGGCGCCACATATGTCCATCCTTCAGATTTGGAATTGCAGAGGGATTACTCAAACTCAGAAAATGAAGTGTATGCTAATGCTGCATGGCTGCAAAAACCGCCGGTTTCTTCTGCAATCCTGCCGGAGTCGACCATGGACGAAAACTTTAACCACCACACTAGTAAGCAGCTGGATGTGTTAATTGATGTGCCTAGCTTGACATATCACTCTCTTGCACAAAGAAACGCGTTTGACATTGTTGATTCTGCTGTTTTTATCGAACACGATAAAAATGAACACTGCCTGGACGATCAGTCTTTGATAATCTCTGAAGAGAAGGTGATGGAGAGTTTGGTGGCAGAAGGGAAATGGATAAAGCATTATAACAGTTACCACAGGATACTACTCGTGGGTGAAGGAGACTTCTCTTTCTCTGCTAGCCTGGCCGTGGCTTTTGGTTCTGCTTCTTACATGATTGCAACTTCTCTCGATTCTCGAGGTAAGTGATTTTCTAAGGATGGCAAAATACCCCGCATTGCTTCTTGGAATCTCTAATGTAAAATGGTTGGAATATTTTTCAGATTTTTTGAAGAAAAATTATAAACATGCAATGTCCAACATTGAGAAGCTAAGGAGTAGGGGTTGCATTGTGATGCATGAGATTGATGCTACTAAAATTGCAAATCATCACTTTCTTGGAGGAAAGACATTTGATCGTGTAATTTTCAACTTTCCCTTTGCTGGATTTTTTAAGGAATTATCTCGCAAGGCTACACTTGGGTGAGTTATCATTAATGGTGTTCTTTTTTTTGACTTCTTTGTAATTGCATTATGTTTTACTAGTTCTCATTTGCAGAAAGCACCAAAGACTTGTGAATCAGTTTTTGAAGAATGCTAAAGAGATGATGAGTCAAAATGGTGAAATACACATTTCTCACAAGACGAATAATTTTCATATAGAATGGAATTTGGAATCTTTGGCTTCTGCACATAGACTTAAATTGATTGAAGCAGTGGAATTTAATTAGTATGATTATCCAGGTTATAATACCAAGTATGGATTTGGGGGTAATAATAATTTCAATTGTTACCCTAGTAAAACCTACAAGTTTGGACTTAAAAATGACTCAAATTCAGCATGTTAAAGTTTTAATTACTCGATGGTGTTGTGTATATCTTAATACATTCCATCAGGCTTCACAAGATGTAATTTTGGTGTTGTTTTCTACTTTGATTCAATGTGTTGAAAGTTGATGACCCATCTTACAAGACAAATGTAGCAGCATTTAAATATTAGCTTCATAATTTTTTTTATGAATTGTGATATATGTTATTAGTAGAAATTATTGTTAGTTTAGATATTAGTGATGTTCTTGATTTATTGTCGAATGTATTAAAATGCATCATAACCTTGGGGGTGGATCCAGAAAATTACACAATGGTGGGCTAGGGGAGGAGAACTATATGGGGTTGGGCGGCATGCCCACTTTTTATTTTTTCTAAAATGACAATTACTTAGTCTATTTTTATAAGAATCTAATTACAAATTGTCAATTCAAAATTCAACTATAGTATTGAAGGGGTTTAGTTTTTGAAAATAATTACAAAAAAAGAAAAAAGAAAAAATTAAATTAGATATAACTTGACGATACAATTCGTAAATTATGGTAAATATCTTAAATTTTAAATTCAGTTTAACATATTAAATAATGAAGAAGCAACATTAATTATCAAGAAATAATCAAATAAGTCAACCAGACAATTGGAATGGGGATAATTTCACTATAATATTACATGATAAATTCTTATGAATATGTTAATGGTGGAAATTGGATTAAATTTAAAGTGGGTATGGGCTTTGGGCTTATGTTTGGGTTTGGGTTTTGCCTATTATACTATATTATATTCATTGTTTCAATTGTTTTTGGGTTTGGTTTCAAAAAATTCCTTCAACTTTTTTTTGGGGCCATGTTTGGGTTTGGGTTTTGTCTATTATACTAATTATATTCATTGTTTCAATTGTTTTGGGCTTGGCTTCAAAAAATTCCTTCCAACTTTTATTTTTGGGGGCGGGTGGGCTCAAGCCCACCCATGCCTGAAATTTGGATCCGCCTCTAATCATAACTTTGTTAAACAATGAATTACAAATATCTTGTGTTACTTGTTACCTAGACTGTACTAGTGATATATAATATTTCTTATCCCTTGTATGCTATATAACATTTCTTATTCCTTGTATGCTCACGAAATCAGTGAGTATAAATTTTATCAAATCTAACTGGCTTCTTTAATAACATAAAATGTTTGGGTGGTGGGGGGGGGGGTGCAAGATATTTCCAATGTTTGTACTTGGTAGCACATTGATTCTGCCCTTTGATTTGGCATTGAAGTTATGGAACTTCTATTTTCAGAGAAGTTGTCATTTTACTTGATTTTTGTGCAAAAATTATACTTCCGTCTCATAACTCCTACCCGAAGACGCAATTGATGTTGTCACATTCAATGTGTCACTTGTACATTGGATGAATTGTCCATATAAATAAATGTTACATCATCAATTCATCCAATATGCAATTGTCAAATTGAATGTGGACAAATATAACAATTCAGACACCTGGAGGCAATAGATCACTTCTTTATAACAATATGCTTTTTTTTATTCATTTGTCACAAATTATAATCTATTTTCCTTGTTGATTGCATAGTTAATTGCTTAATTTTCTAATATATCCCTATTTAATTTAATATGTCTTGTTATCAACAAATATTAACTTTACTTATATTGATGTAAGGATATATTAATAAAAGCATACGTAAAATTTATTGTTCTAACTATAATAATAATTTTTTTTCTTAATCTCCGTAACATAGAAGTAAGCATATTTTTTTTTGTGATGGATGAAATATTAAATTTTAAGAAAGATAATTTTACCTTCACTTCCTCATGAACAAAAAAACTAAGGGTGATTTTTTGTAAAAGTTGATGAAATGTGTTATTGAAAAGTTGTAAAAAATTGTGATTTTGTGAAATGTGTAGTTAAATTAATTGTTGTATTTGACTTCAAATTTTTAGCAAAATTTTAATTGATTTCAAACAAATCTTAAATATAAAAATGGAAAGGAAATACATAGCAAATAAAAAAAATGAAAAATTTAAAATTTTGACCTTTCATAGTCGTACCAATTAAAATCTCCTTCCCAAGGAAGCACAAAGGCCGCTAAAAGTACGTTTGTGTGTGCTTATATGTACTTATAAATCGATCAAACATCATTTTCATCTATATCTTTTATAGGACCCACACTTTTTATCCACACATTTCATAGGACCCACTCCTTATAATCTACAATTTTTTTTATCAAACATACTCTAAGGTATAGTTATCAGACCCGGCTTGAACATCAACTCGGACAAGGAGGCAGGTCATCGAGTTTCTGGTTCAACCGGTGATCCGATAGTTGAACCGATTGGTCAATTTATGTCGAACCGATAAGTCTATTTTTATTAAATCATGACCATCAAAAATTTATTTAGCAAAATAAGTACGAGACTACTAGTATTATCAACTAATTCTTGTAAAAAAATAGCATAAATTATTGTACTTCATTGCATTAACATGTAATTAATAGAGTGGAGAAGTACTTGGTGCATTTTTTGGGTAGAATACAGTAATAAAAAAATTGAAAATTTTCATTATGTAATTAATCGGCCGGGTCACTGGTTTTGGGTCACCGGGTTACTAAAAAATCGTCGATTTTTTGGGTCGTAAACGATTCAATTGCTGGGCGGTCCAATTAAGAGAACCAGACCGGTTTGGACACGGATCGTCAATTTTGGTGAGTCGGTGCGAGTTTAATAATATAAGGTCTATGTGTAAAAAATATAGTACAATCAAATCAAGAAAGCCCAAAGCTATATCCACATTATCTTGATACTAACCAATTAAAGTTAAACAATAGCACTTGCATATGAATTGTCCATTATTCTAACAAACGCCATTCTTTTTTTTCATCCATATTATCGCTAAAAGAAGTTATTTTCTCATCTTCTACATCACCGCCCCCAATCCACCCACTATATATATTTTTCCCCACCCAACGTTAGTCTAAGCGTAACCTCGTGCTATGCATGTATTGTAATTCAAATTGAGTTTATAATAGGAAAAATTGTAATCGCGATCTCCAAATTTTGAGGCTTTGACACTTTTATTTTCAATCTTTTTTTCCCCAATCCACTCACTGGACGTTGAATTTGCATAAAAGACATATTTACCCTTCACACCAAATAAAGAAATTGCAACGAGCATCTTCAACTTTTGGGGTCTTGTGCTTTTATCCTTAATATTTTTTTCTTGGTGCTCTTATCTTCAACATTTTGTTTATTTACGACCTTCTTCTCTACAAATGAAATATGTCTAAAATATGTTGAGTTGATAGAAAATACATATTTTCCTCTAAATTAAATGAGCAAAGCAAAAGTTTAATACAAAAAAAGAAAAAAGAAGATAAAATATATTTTACTTCATCTCTTTTTCGGTAAGGGCTTACGAGCCGACCTCAAATAAACGATTCTTTACAGCTAGCTTTGGAAGATGTCATGATGATGCAGGGCTTACGAATCAACCTTGAGGAGGGAAGGCTTTACAACTAGCCTTAGAATGGGACTAAGAAATTAATATAGTGAAAACTTATATTCAAGCTTTACCTTATTTTGATCGTTCAGATGGCGATCGTAGGGTCATTGAATGAAGTCTTGTGTTTCTTTTAGAGGTGCTAAGCAGAAATGACTACGTAACCGTGGTGAGGGCTTATGAGCCAACCTTGAAGAAACAAGGATTTAATACTAGCCTGGAAAAGATAGCTAACACAACTACTTAAATTTCGACAACATTGTTCATATAATATGAATTAAACCAACTTGAAAAGCGTCACAAATTCCAAAACACAAACATGTACTATGTAATGGGGAATCACTTGCCCCTTCCATATATATATATTAGTTTTATATATATTGCGTTGCCCATGCGTTGTAATGTAGCAATTATAACATTGTAGAATTTAGGACAAAATCCCACAAAAAGAAAAAAAATGGTCAAATTTGGCTTTCAACATAATTTAAATGTTGGGGATGGTCAATGGCAAAAAAAATTAAAATTGTGGGTAATTTTTCTGAAGTTCACACTCGACAAGAAAAAAAAAAATCTTGTCAAGTGAAAAAAATTAGAAATGGAAAAGCCCACCTAAAAAAAAATTGTGAAGTGAACACAACTCGACAAAGTTTGTGTGATTCTTTATTCACGCAATTTATTTTTATTTTGTACATTTTGTACATTTCTTCCATTTTGAAGATAATAATTGCTTCAATTTAATAAAGTAACGTGTCAAAAGAACATCTGATTTGAGAAAAAACTATTGTTCAAAATATTTTCAAATGAGAAGTTAAATATCTAATTATGGACAAAGTGGATAATTTTCTGCTTCTTTATAAAAAAACAGTGATTATGATTGAAAATTCATTTTAATTACAAGGAAGTTTCACCTTGATGCTACTTTTGCATACAATGTCGGAAGTTACGAACGAATGTTCATCAATATAGGTCAAGAATAACAAATTGTGTGCACTAAGCATTCTTACAACTTAAAAACAAAGAACCAACATACTATAATTAATCCACACTTAATATAAGATAGAGAAGATTATTGAATCCCATCTCACAATGCAGTAACATGGATAGTGAGTTTTTCTTGAAACTTAATAGATCATAATAACTAAGAATTGTCTCCATTTTTCATGTATCTTCATCTGATTATGAATATGCTTATTTGGAAATGAAGAAGTGCAACATTTGTATGTAAAAAGTGAGGAGAATGGTGGGAGAAATTGGAGTTTTATTTAAGTATTTCGTGGTTTTGGTAGGAGACAAGCAAATAGTTGCAGATACAATCTCCAAAGAATGGTGTCATTAACCTATAAATTAATTTTAACCTTCAATATGTCCGAAATGAACTTATATACTTAAATTATGTTGTATTATGTTGTCTGTTCGATATAAAATCAAAATAAATTAGAGCGCTAAACGCATATATTTAGCAGTAAGATGTGATTAAATGATTTGGACTGCATTCTTGATTCTGTTTTGAACTTCTTTGATCATTATAATGAGAAGAAATACACCATGACAAAAGGTTAAAGCATTATCACTAATTGTTGATTTTTTTCGTTGAGAAAAAAATTAGAAATGGAAAAGCTCACATTTAAAAAAAAAAAAAAAAAATTTGCGTGAGCGATGGTTTGTCAAAGTTACTATTCACGTAATTTTTTTTTTGGGTGGTATGTGGACTTTTCATTTCCTTTGTCTTTATAATTTTTTTCACTTGACAAGATTTTTTTTTTTTTCAAATGGCACATTTATGATTGAATAAAGCAAGAGTAGTGTAGATTTAGGTATATCTTGATTTGGTCTCATTGCTCGTTATTCACTTCTATGAACTTAAACGCTATAGAATGTTGCTAGTGATGGAGTAAAATTTATTCTATGCTTTTTCATATTTCCACAATAGCCAACTTTGTAATCTCTTTGAAAGTTCTATTTTGATGCAATTGCTAAAGCATGGTCCATTTCTAGTAAGTATCCATTCATTCATTTGAGCAAATTTGCTAATTTCAGTGGATCACTTAGCTTCACTATAGATGAGATGGTGAAAACATCTCCACGTTGAATAGTAGTTTCTTAGAGGAACTCGAATTTTCTTTTTTCTTTTTCCCGAGTAGCTACACAATCTATCATGACAAAAAAAAATTATTAAAAAAATCATTTTGTCGAATTACTTGACAAACTCCAATTGGAGTTATTGAGTAACTCGATATCAATTTTTGACAAAATTTTTTTTATATTAGATTAATCCTTTCAGCCGCAATATTTGATTTCTTCATCTTTTATTTTATTTTATAGGACAAAATGGTTAGATTTGCCACATAAAAAGAAGAAAAACAAAAAACGGAAGTACAAGTCAAAAAATACAGCTAAACATTCAAAAAAAAAAGCCAACAAAAGCTGATTTGTTAATAATTTAATGAAAATTTGTGGTACAAAAGTGTGAGATTAGGGCAAAATTAGAATAATAAAACACTAAAACTACGTCGTATTGATTGAAGAGTGAACAGTAAACAGATGATAGACAATTATATTATAGTAAGGATATATATTATATATATTATAATAGGATAACCGTCAAAAATTTCACGCACACATTTTTCTGCCATTTTTTCTTTTCAGATTTGGTAAGTTCTGCTATATATGTTGCATAGGAGTTTGTTTTCTTTAATTGGTTTCACCGATTTTGTTCTAAGGGACACTTGTCCAACAAATGTTGGACGAGTGTAATGGCCCACTTTACACACATCCAACACTTGTTGGACAAGTGTCCTGGTGGGCATTATAACAATGCCCACCGTGGGCATTAGAACCGGAGTGTTGGTTTCACACATTGATTTGGTAAGTTCCGCTATAAATGTTGTATAGGAGTTTGTTTTCTTTAATTGGTTTCACACATTGATTGTTTTTTTTTTTTTTTGCAAAAAAACGAAATGCAACATTTAATATTATATACGAGAAATGCAAAAAAAATTCAGATGCTTTAAATGGTTTCCAAATTTGCATATTCTTATTTAATATCTTTAGACAATTATTAATAATAACAAATTTGAATGCTACAATTATTAATCAATATAAGATTTAGAGTATCTAAATATTACTAATTGTCTACAAATAGAAAAATAATAAATTTAATATCATTAACGCAATCTCCATCTTTACAATTTAGAAAATCAATTTTCAAATTATAATTTAAAAATTAGTGGGTATTTTAATGAGCCGCGCCAAAAATTAAACTGGAAGCACTTCTTAAAAATTAGAAAATGATAATCAAGCATTCCCTTAAATTCTGCTTTTTTTTTTTTTTCCACGTTAACTAAGAAACAGTTAAAATTAGTTGCAATTTACAAAATATATATAAATACACATACACAATCCGACTGTTAAATAGAGATAGGAAAACACATTCATTTGATTTAAACAAATGATAAGATTTAAACTGTTATTGTAATTGAAAAATGAATCCATGTAATAATATTTGTGTCGATTATTAAAAAACTTATCTATGTATACTTGAAAATTATTTTTCAAATTATAATAGAAAATTACTCAATAAGTTTTAATATTATATTATTTATATTATATATTGCATAATATTAAAATATTTATATTATATTATTTATATTATTATTATTATTATTATTATTATTATTATTATTATTATTATTATTATTATTATTTACGCAGAGTGAGTAAAAAAATATAATTAAATCAAATGACAAAATTTTAATATTTTATAATATTAAAATTAAATTAATTAATTGTCAAACTTTAGGTAATTAATAAAAAGTATTACAATATAAATAATCAGCATTCCAATACAATTTAATTAGGATGTGTTTTCCAATATTTTAATTTTGGATAAATAGCATTAGGGATCTCTAACATTTGAATGTTGTAACGATGGGGGTCCTAAACCTTTGTTTACTAGCATCCAGAGTCTCGAACCTATGAAACGTTAGCGATCGAGGTCTTTTTTGACAAGAATCATCGTTTGTTTGAGTTAAATGGTCAAAATTTTGTTAAATAGATCGTTTACCCTTAAATTGAATGATTAAAAAAAAAAAATAAAAAAAAATAAAATTGCAACTAAACCCCAACCAACAAAATTCTAACTAAACCCCAACCAATAAAATTCTAACTAAACCCCAACCCAATTTGCAATTGGTCTCCATCTCCATCTCCAAAACCGCTGTGACCCACAGCCTACCACCCACCGAAAAAAACCAGCCAACACTAGTGAGTTGTAGCAAAATTCTCCGGTTCAACAAGAAGTAAGAACAAACACCCATTTTTGTACATACTGTTGACCAGCACTTCAAAAAATACCCCCACTATTATCACTAAATTCAATTTTTGCAACCCATTAGAAGAGATTTTGAGTAAGTTTAGTGTTATTTATTTGCATGTGGGTTTACTGAATGTTGATGGCTACTACAACTACCTTTTCAACTTCATTGACAAAGCAGTAGATGATGGCTTCATAAAGCCTTCTCAGTGTCACATCTTTGTCTCTGTCCCCAACGCCAAAGAGCTTGTTCAAAAACTGGAGGTTTGCGTGTCTTCCCTTTTAATGGTTTTTCCCCATAGGTCAAAGCAGTTGCACAAAAATAGCAAAGATAAGATCTTGATCAAAAGAGAAATAATCTTCATACTTTTTCATCTGGGTGCAATAAAAATTGAACTTTTGTGTTAATTTCTGTAATATTTTACTGAATAGAGGAGTACGTGGCTAGGCCCGGTTTTGGGCCGAGGCAAGTGAGGCAACCGCCTCGGGCCCAAAACTAGAAAAGGCCCATAAAAAAAGAAGAAGCAAAATCTTACTAGTCTGGCCCAAAGGCCAAAACCAGAAAAGTTGTAAACAAAAAACAAATAATGTAAGTCCACAAAATCCAGCCCAATAACATTAACAATTGAAAATGAATTTGAGGCATTCAGTAACTGATTTTCACGGCAAAAGTAGGCTTTGTGTTTTTGGTTGCGAATCTGAATCCTCTTTATCCATCTTCTTCTTCTCTTCGAAAAGTTCCGACAAATCGAAGCCTTCAGAGTTTAGACAATAAAATTATATGGAAAGCATTCGTAGTATGTGTTTCCTTTAATCCTTTTCCTTGTCCTAGTTTTATCTCCCTCCTTCGTGTCTTTGTTTTTCCGGCATTGGCTCGGCTGTGAAGCGGTAGGTACTCTATTTTTTTTTTAGTTTTTCTTAGTCTTTGTTAATGGGTTAAACACAACAAACATAAATTTCTTGTCAAAATGTGAACTGTGAAGATTGGGTCAAGCACATACCTTGTGTATATTTTGTAGAAGTGCATAACTTTGAGATTTGTGCACCAGGGTTCCACCTCCTGCAAATAGGGAATTATTGTGTCATCGATAAGAAGAGAAGAAAGAAGAAAGAAGAAAGAGTTGTAATTAAGAGAGTACATGTAATTGGAACCGCACTAATCATGCTTATAAATTGAGACAGACAAAAAAGAACCAAAATCAAAATGGCAGCCATATACATTTTAGTCAAAAAGGTGTTTACAATCTTTAAGGTGAAAATGAAGGGCTGACGGGTCAAAATGAAAACAAAAACATGAACAAACAGTGTGCTAGTTTTAGAACATTTTTTTAAATGGAGGACAATTTGCTTCAAAAACTGTAAGACGAGTTGTATTTAAGTGATAGTTTAGAACATTTTCGACCTTGTAATTTGATTATAATATAAATTTTTTGTAGAATATATTTTGTTTGTCATTTTTTTCCCGAATTTTAAGTTTGTAATTAGTTCCATAACAATTTTGTGGATTTTAAATGTATAATACAATTTGGGGATTCATTGGAGGGCCTAATTTTTGGATTTCGCCTCAGGCCCCGAAAATGTCAGAACCGACCTATACGTGGCTGTGCAAGATGAAGTGGTTGTCAATTTAAAGTGGGAAGAACAACTAGAGTTGCCATCAACACTACCACCTTCACCGCCACCAAAACAAGTGGGATTCAAAGCTCTGCAGCAGACTGAAATAGGAATTGCTCTATAGATGTGGATATAATATGGATATGGCGGAGTCTTTTAAGGTTTTCAAGGTTTGGAGGATGGCCGACTCGGGTTTGAGTTTGGATTTGAAAGGAAGTTTTTAGGAGTCAGAGTCGTCGGTCAGTCGGCGACGCTTTCTCTTATCAGCCATTGTTATGAATGGGAGAGGCGGGAAATCGAGCTAGGGTGACGGGTGGTGGTGGGATGGGTGGTGGGCGGTCGGCGGCGCTTTCTCTTATCAGCCATTGTTTTGAAGATGGAGATGGAGACTAATTGCAAAATTGGGTTGGAGTGTAGTTGCAATTTTGTTAGTTGGAGTTTAGTTGCAATTTTTATTTTTATTTTTATTTTTTTAATCATTCAATTTAAGGGTAAAACTATCTATTTAACAAAATTTTGACCATTTAACGGTCAAACTGACGGTTTTTGTCAAAAAAGGACCTCAAGCGTTAACGTTTCATAGGTTTGGGACTCCGGCTGCTAGTAAACAAAGGTTCATGACCCCTACGTTACAACGTTCGAAAGTTAGGGACTCCTAGTGCTATTTACCCTTTTAATTTTCTATTATACTTGGTTAAATGAATAATATTAAGAATTAATATATTTTTTTTTAAAAATGTACATTTTCCATAACAAGATAAATTTACTTGAAAACACAAAACAGATGAGGTTATGTGTTCTAAAGTCCTAATTTATATCGGTTGAGGAATTTAAATAACTTGTGTTTTCAAAAAAAATTAAACATCAATACACGAGAACTATTGACAATAATGTAATAGTTTTTCAAAAATGAATTTATTTTCCCCACAAATTTTTTATGCTTCCCATAGTGGGTTTTGATATTAATGAAATGGTAGAAGTAATTCTATCAATCGGTTTTGTGTTGTGTGTTCGGCTTTTTGTTCTATGGATTTGAAAAGAAGGTATTTCTCTATTATCAATATAAATGTTTCTTCTCCTCTGCTAGTTACAATAAACCTACTATTTATAGAAAAAAACATGAGTGTGATGACTCAGCATATTCCAAAAGAAGATGATGTGGCGAAGACGATCGAAGATCATAACTACACTGCCGTTTATTTATGTTTTGTGATAGTATTTCATCGACTGGGTAACTTTGAGGATAGCCACTCTTGTAAAATCTGTCAAGATGATCGATGACCAAATAGATCAGTCGAATTTTACATGTGGTCTGTTAAACGATCAATATATTCGGCATCAAGTTTAAATAGGTTACAGTTTCAAAATATAAAAAAATATCAATACACGGAAAACATATAATTGTGTTATATTATCAAATTATTTGATTTATTGATTAAAAATAATAAGTCGATTAAACTAATAAACTAGATATGATAATTTTAAAATTAAATTCATACGATTCAAAGCACGCCTCAATTCGACCACAGACGTGGTTTTCAAAGAGATGTTTCAAAATCTGGATTATGTATATTGTTTTTTTTTTCAATATCAATGAGTAATCAAATGTTATTTATATGATATTCTTTTTTATTTGAATATAATAAATAAACAATATATTCTTAGAATATTTTAAAATCATTATCATGAAAAACAAGTGCCGTTGCGGCATCATACGGGTGATATACTAGTACTTATAATAATAGAATAAAATGATGATAAATTGAACTCGTAACAATAGAATAAAATAATGATAAATCAAAATTTTCAATGTTCTGTTGCAAAAAAAAAAAAAACTAGTGATGCATGAATTGTATAATGTGTAGCGAGCCCATCTAACTATATATGAAAGCAACAATGTATCATTGCAATAGTATAACGACATTATAAAATAACGATTACAACATGCGTCGAGCAAATAGTGTATTGGCAATGATGAAACAACGATATAACAAGTTTTATTGCAAAATATATGCTAGCATCAATAATAAAATATCAATAAAATACTTATAAAAAGTTGAGATATGTTGTCCCAATTCTATGCCTCCTTGGTTGTCCCTCCAAAGAAAGTCTTACACATCATCAATGTGAATGCATTAAACGTTGTTTATAATAATCCTCTTACTTATTTAATTGATAATGTGTAAGATTTTTATTGGAGAGACAGTCAAGAAGACATAGAATTGAGACAGCAGATCTCAACTCTTTATAAAATGCCTATATTTATGTTAGGCATCAGACCTTATCCAAGTGGCTCCCTGATTTTGCAAGATGGCAACACAACTGCACTAAGAATCAAAAGAATGACAATCAAGGCCACACATTTGTAAGATATAAGTTAATTAAATATCATTTTTATTTCATATATTTTGTACGATCTAAAAATCTTATTTATTTTTTATCTATACATTATTATGTAAGATCTACTATTTATAATCTAAAAAGTAAAAAAAATTCACAAAACAATAATCAAAATTTTCAAGCTCGTATGCTGCTAAGAGTTGAAAGTAGTATCTTCATTGCAAAGAAAATGTATGGCAGTACAACATATTCGTCCGAGACTGTACGGAATGAAAATATTTTATACTGATCCAACTAACAAAAGTTGGAACAGTGATTTGCTTTTCTTTTGAGCCTAATTATATCTTCAGAGTTTCTATCTATCTTCCTCACTTCAGAGTTCCTATCTATCTTCCCCACTAAGTCTTGGTCTTCCTCCCCATTCTCCGTCAGAACTCGCCAGTCGTCTCTGTTTCCCATTCTCTTTCTGACCGGAAAATTTAGCTGCTGATTTCGAATACAAACTATGATCGATGCGATGCAACATGATCACGCCTGTGATTGTCATTTTGCTGTGATCTAATTAATATGGTAATTAACCTCATCTTTTTTTTTTCTTTTTCTATTATTATTTAGAACCGATTTGATATATGTAGAAGTAGAACCTTAAATGATCACGATGTACTGTTTGCATTTTTAAAGTTCATGCTTGGCTAAAGTTTAAAGAATTACTTACAAGTTATTTGATTTTTGTAAATAAGAACATATGAAGATAATAAAAAAGTAATGTGTTGAAACATGTGAAATAAATATTGTACTTAAAATAAAGCCAAAAATGTCATTGAAATCTGGAAAAAGGGTGGGAGCACCGCTAAATTGCCAAATCCCAAAATGATGAATGCCTGTTAGTGAAATTCCCAATTTTGACACAACCATTAACAAATTCAAGCAAGAAAGAATAGGAAAAGGTAGAAGTAAAGAATCTTGGGAACGGGCATAAGTTACTTCAATAGTCATCTCCTTTCAAGAAATTAGAAGCTTTCACTGCAGCTCACATGAAAAGATTTGAAGATCAAGAAAATGGGAATTCTGCAAAGTATATTGAGATCCTCGGGCATTAACGAAGAAGATGAAAAGTCGGGGGAACTGTATCCTGTACTTGATCATTACCGAAAGCCCAGTAATGGAGGTTCCCATTAACAAATTCAAGCACGAAGAATAGGAAAAGGTAGAAGTAAAGAATCTTGGGAACGGGCATAAGTTGCTTCAATAGTCATCCATATTATCTCCTTTCAAGAAATTTAGAAGCTTTCACTGCAGCTCACATGAAAAGATGAAGATCAAGAAAATGGGAATTCTGCAAAGTATATTGAGATCCTTGGGCATTAACGAAGAAGATGAAAAGTCGGGGGAACTGTATCCTGTACTTGATCATTACCGAAAGCCCAGTAATGGAGGTTCTTTTTTCAAGAATCTTTGGCGGGTGATCTTCAACAAGCTTTTCTTTGCAAAGTCAAGAAAACCAGAACCCATACTTCCTGTTCAAAATCCTCTAGTATCAAGCACAAATCATGCATTTTTGCAAATCCAAGAGATTTCTTCGCCTTGTTCAGATATATCTTCAGACTCGAGCCCAGGTGCCACATATGTCGCTCCTTCAGATTTGGAGTGTCAGGGGGATTATTCAGACATGGAAATTCAATCGCATATTAATGCTGATACATACGCCCCTCCTCCATATTTGGAATTGCAGATGGATTACTCAAACTCAGAAAATGAAGTGTATCCTAATGCTGCATGGCTGCAAAAACAGCCGGTTTCTTCTGCAATCATGCCGAAGTCGACCACGGTCAAAAACTTTAACCACTACACTAATAAGCAGCTGGACGTGTTAATTGATGTGCCTGGCTTGACATATCACTCTCTTGCACAAAGAAACGCGATTGATATAGTTGATTCCTCTGTTTTTATCGAACATGAAAAAAATGAACAGTGCCCAGACGATCAGTCTGTGATAATCTCAGAAGAGAAGGTGATGGAGAGTTTGGTGGCAGAAGGGAAATGGATAAAGCATTATAATAGTTACCACAGGATACTACTCGTGGGTGAAGGAGACTTCTCTTTCTCTGCTAGCCTGGCCGTGGCTTTTGGTTCTGCTTCTTACATGATTGCAACTTCTCTCGATTCTCAAGGTAAGTGATTTCGTAAGAATGGCAAAATATCCCGCATTGCCTCTTGGTGTCTCTAATTTAAAATGGTTGGAATTTTTTTCAGAATTTTTGAAGAAAAATTATAAACATGCAATGTCCAACATTGAGAAGCTAAGGAGTAGGGATTGCATTGTGATGCATGAAATTGATGCTACTAAACTTGCAAATCATCGCTTTCTTGGAGGAAGGACATTTGATCGTGTAATTTTCAACTTTCCCTTTGCTGGATTTTTTAAGGAATTATCTCGCAAGGCTCAACTTAGGTGAGTTATCATTAATGATGTTCTTTTTTTTGACTTCCTTGTAATTGCATTACGTTTAACTAGTTCTCATTCGCAGAAAGCACAGAAGACTAGTGAGTCTGTTTTTTAAGAATGCTAAAGAAATGATTAGTGAAAATGGTGAAATCCACATTTCTCACAAGACGAATGAATTCCATATAGAATGGAATTTGGAATCTTTGGCTTCTTCACACAAACTGAGACTGATTGAAGCAGTGGAATTCAATCAATTTGATTATCCAGGTTATAACACCAAGTGTGGATTTGGGGGTAACAATAATTTCAATTGTTATCCTAGCAAAACCTACAAGTTTGGACTTAAAAAGGGTTCAAGTTCAGCATGTTAAAGTTAATTACTCGATGATGTTGTGTAAATCTTAATACATTCGTTGAGGCTTGACAAGATTTAATTTTGGTGTTCTTTTCTACTTTGATCCAATGTGTTGAAAGTTGACGACCCATCTTACGATTGAGACAAACGAAGCAGCATTTAAATATTAGTTTCATTGTATTTCTTATGAATAATGATATCCATTATTAGTAGAAATCTTTGTTAGTTTAGATAGTAGTGATGTTCTTGATTTATTATCAAATGCATTAAAATGTGTCACAACTTTATTAGATAATGAATTACAGATATCCTAGAGTGTGTTTGATTTTGATTAAAATCAGATTTTTAAGAAAAGATGAAATGTGTGATTAAAATTAATTATTGACTTCGACATCAACTTTTTAGTAAAATTTTAATTAAAAACAAACGGGATCCTAATGTTATTTAAACAGCAGGTGATAATGTCTACTAATGATATACAACGTTTCTCATCCCTTGTGTACTCACGAGATCACTGAGTTTATATTTTATCAAATCTAACTTGCTTCTTTTATAACATAAAATGTGGAGGAAAAATGCAAGATATTTCCAATGTTGTTGGTAGCACTTTGATTCTGCCCTTTGATTTGGTGTTCAACTTATCGAAATTCTATTTTCAGAGAAATTCTATCATTTTTCTTTATTTTTGTGCAAAAACTAGTACTTCTTTCATCTTATAACAACTAGTACATCACCCGTGCGATGCACGGAGTCGACTGTTTTTAATTTAATTACCTGAATCGTGGAATAATATTTATTATATTTGTATATAAGCATTAATTCAAGTAATTAAATTGCACATAATAAGTATGTTGTTGATCACAATATATGTGTAACTAAGAAATGATGATAATACTATTCTAAATTTTGTGGTTCGTATAGAAAATCCTTAGTCTTCGGGGTATCTTTGGCAATAACTTCACCAATGATGTCTTTTTTTCAACAAATTTAACAACAAAATGTAATAACAATAAGAATCTATAAGAAACATTGTGTGCGTATAAAAATATGTATGTTATCAAGTATTAACGAACAATTCAGTGTAATCGAAATTTGTCGAAGATAGAATGTCGTTGAAAGCATTTAATTGAAAACATGGTTGGAGAACCTATCATCGCCTATCTCATAGATGTGAGTCTTGGTCTCGTATTTATGGAGGTAGTTTTGTACTTCAAGTTATTGACCCCAACAATAGAAAGTAGTAGTAAAAAGCCTAAGGCAGAAACAGACCAAGAGTTTGGAAAAAGAAAAGACCCCATGAACAAAGAATACGATATTGGAGGAAAATACCCTTTTCCCCCTGCTCGTTTGTATGATTGGGAAGACAAAAATATAGAAGCATAGGAAAAGACAAACAGAAGAAGGATGTAGTCTATCAAGAGCAAGTGATAGAGGATTAATATTAGAATTAAATAATTACAAACCCCAAGACGGACCTAGCACTCTAACTAAATGGGAAAATTGTGTAATTAGAGCCTGTAATAGTTTACCTATACAAATGATAGTAGAAGAAATGTAGGCTTATTTAGAAACATATTTAGGAAAAACAGCTTTAGATATTTATGTTATAGCCAAAAGACTAAAACCAGATGAAATAAGATTAAGAATGGCTGGAGGAGAAAATCTTAGAAACTTCACTAGTTTTATTCGAGAAATAATTATAGGAACCGACCCAAGTAGAGACAATGTTTATGAACAAAATAAAGCCTTAGAAGAACTAGAAAACTAAGTTTAGTAATATGAAGTACATACAATCGTTTTTATTAGACTTTGAAAGACTAGTTAGTACAGCACGATTAGCTTTGGATGTAAATTTATTAGATAGACTATATAGAAAGATTCCACCACCATGGAATGATAAAATTAAAAATGAGATAGAAAACTAGAATGGAAGAGGAACAACTATTAGCGCTACCATAAAATTTATAACAGATAAATTAAAAGAATATTGTATAGAAGAAGTAGCTAGAAAGCAATTAAAGAAATTAAATTACTCTTTTTTTTCAGATTTATACACACCTCAAAGTTATGATTATAGAAAGAAAAAGCAAAAGTGTATAGAAAAGATAAAGGATATGAATATAAAAGACAATATCAAAATAGAAAAGGATACAATATTAGACCAAGTAGAACATACTATAAAAATAGGAAGTCTAATTATAATAGATACGTTAAAAGACCAAAAATAGAAAAGGTTGTAAATGCTATATTTGTGGAGATCCTAGACATTTTGCTAATAAATGCCCAAATAAAAATAAAAATAGAGAAACGTTAAATAAATCTATAATAATCGAAGAAATACAGTGTCATATCACAGAGTTATTAGACAATGAATCTTGTAGTTCAGTATATAGTATATACACAGATGACGAGTTAGACAATTTAGAAATTGTAGAAAGTTCTGATGAAAGCAATAGTAGTACAGAAGATTTAGATTTCTCAATTCTTGATATAAAAATGATGAACATAGAGCAAGAATGCATTCATGAATGGATTAGAGGACAAGGATCTATGATAGACAAATGTACAATATGTAGAGTATATCTAGGACATAGAAATAGAAATCAGTGTAAAAATTGTTTAGAAATTCAATGTAATAATTGCTTAGGAATCCAAGATGAACCTCATAATAAACCCAAAGACTATAGTGAAACCATAGAAAAATTAGAAGATAGAGTAACCAACACTAATAATAGAATTGATAAAATACATGAAGCTTTAGGAGAAATACATTATAGACTTATAAATCTAGAAAAAGGAAAGCAATCGGTAGAAAGCTATACTGAGAATAATTATTTAGAAACAGAAAATCAAGAAGAAATAATATGTCAAATATCTAGAATAAAGCCAACCAAAAGTATTAGAATACTTATAGAAGTACAAATTAATAAGATGATTAAATTAAATTTAATAGCTTTAGTCGATACAGATGTACATTTAATATAATTAGAAAAGATTTAGTCCCGTAAGATTGTAGACAAAAATTAGAATATGAAATAAGAGGAAGTCAAATGGATGGCAAGAAATGAAGTTTGAAGAAAGACTTTTGACGATTGTAAAATTAGATTTCAAGAAAGACAAGATTGCTTAACAACTACTTTAGTAAGTCAATTAATTAAAGATGAATTTGTTATAGGAATAAAATTTTTATTAAGTAGAAATGGAAGTTTAACTATTACAAATGATGCAATAATTCTTGAGAAAGATACATCTATTATACAGACTATAGAAACATCAGAGTTGCGAGCTAAGCGAGGTGGACCTTTACCATCAAAAACACAAAATGATGAACAAGACTTAGAGAATTTAGAATTTTTAGATTATTTATCTTTAGAAACCTTAAAAACAGATTTTGTACCAAGAGCAAAAAACTTAATTGTTTTTAATAAAAACATAGACCATGTAGAAAGTATAGATAAGATTTTACAATTAGCAGAACAAACCCAAATAATAGGAGAAGACCCTCTAAAACATTGGGATATAAATAAAATAGAAGCTAAAATAGAAATCATAAATGAAAATATAAAGATTAGGACCGCAGAGATAAAACATACTAATAAAGATATAGAAGACTTTAAAATTCAGATTAAAGAATTGTTAGAGTTAAAAGTAATAAGACCTTCTACTAGTCAGCATAGATCAGTAGCTTTTATGGTTAGAAATCATAGTGAAATCAAACGAGGAAAAGCTAGAATGGTTATAAATTATAAAAGACTAAATGATAATACTATAGAAGATGTATATAAAATACCGAGATAAAGACATGATTTTAAATAAAATACAAAATAGCAAGATCTTTTCAAAATTTGATCAGAATCGTGATTTTGGCAAATTAAAATAGCATAAAGATTCTATTCCATGGATGTTTTTACAACACCACAAGGTCATTTTGAGTGGATTGTCATGCTATTTGGTTTAAAGAATGCTCCATCTATATTTCAAAGAAAAATGGATTCTATTTTTAATTATTTACCATTTGTTTGTGTATATATTGATGATATTTTGGTACATAGCAAAATCATAAAGACCATATAAAGCATTTAGAAATTGTTTTAAATAAATTTATAGAAAATGGTTTAATTATTAGTAAAAAGAAAATAGAAATAAATAAACAAAAATATAATTTCTAGGAATAATCATAGGACAAGGAAAAATTTAACTTCAACCCCATATAGTAAATACTATTTTACAATTTCCGGATAAAATAGAAGAAACTAAAAATTACAAGCCTTTTTAGGAATATTAAATTATGCTAGAAGTTTTATTAAAGATTTAGGTAAAAAGATTGGACCTTTATACAATAAATTATCAAGCAAGGGTCAAAAGTATTTTAACCAAATGTATATAGAATTAGTAAGACAAATAAAAAATGAAGTCCAACAACTACCACTTTTAAAATCACCTTTAGATAGTGAATATAAAGTAGTAGAAACAGACGGATGTGAATTAGGATGGGGAGGAATTTTATATTCTAAACCAAATAAATATAGTGATAAAAAAGAAGAAAAAATTTGTAGATATGCTAGCGGTAAATATAAAATAAAAGGAAAATACTTAACCAAAGCCTAGATTATGAAATAATGGCTATAATTCATAGTATAGAAAGTTTTAAATTATTTTTAAATATCGAATTTACTATTAGAACAGATTGTGAAGCAATTGTTAAATTTATTAAAAGACTAATTTTGATAAAATTAGACATAAAAGGTGGTTAAAATTGTATGAAATTTTAAATAGTTATAAGGTAAGTATTGAACACATAGATGGAAAAAAAATAATGTTTTAGCCAATAATTTAAGTAGACAAGTTATTGACTTTCCGACCGTTTTGTTCATATTGCGAGATGGATCAAAGGATGATGAACTTTGGGAACATCACTTTAAGAGTGGTCCACGAAGGATCTAATCTTCGATCTGCAGAGGAAATAATTTAGAAAGACTTCGAGAAAAAGAAATGTGCCTACTAGATAATCTCTCGGATGGCAAGAGACTCTAGACATAAATTAGACAAAGATTAATGCTTTAGCTAATTATTTTAGAGATGCAATTCCATAATCAAATACAAAGTAAAAATTTTAGTTTCTTCGTAGTAATCAAAGGAAGACAACCAGGAGTTTATAACCATCGCCGGAAGTAATTGAACAGATAGATGATTTCCGTAACCACTTTTTAAAGGATTTTACTATCTTGAAGAAGCTTTAAATCATTGTAGAGATGCACCATCGGATTTAATTTTACATATCCGAAAAAGTTAGATGACAATTCATGCATCTACTTTTCAACCATCACCTTTGTGGCGACCTCAAAATTGCGTCTAAACTTTTTTTTTTTTTTTTTGTATTCGCTTCAAAGAGGGTAATCTGGTACCCATATTTGAGGGTATTGATACCCTTTTACGCAGTAAAGCAGTTCTACTTCTCGGTTTTATTAAAACCGATTTAAAACATGTTTTCTTTATTTTCTTTTGAGGAAAATAGTTGGAAACTAATTTAGACGAAGATTTGGAGATCACCCTTTCTCATTTTGCTTGGATTTGCTTTATTCTTTGTTAAGTAAAAACATGTATACTTGATGAAATAAAGAAGCATAAGGTAAGAGTATGATAATTTAAATATAGCGGAAGTTCATATAATTCTGGTCTTTTAGTTCATTTCACCTTTAATGGTATGAGTTAACACAAAATATGGGCCCAAGTAAGTAAAAGAAGTACCTCACTTACATTTTGGTTTCAAAAATGGCTCATGACAAATCATTACGTCTCATGAACATACCGAAAGCTTGAGCCCGTTGACAAGTACTACTAAATACTTTTAAGAAAGAGGTGATATGATAAAGACAAAGTTAATCAAAATATTACACTTCATAATAACGAGTAGTAAGATACTCCATGGTCCAAAAATCATATACGTCCACACAAAGGTAGGTGGTTTCATGCTTTTGCAATTCGGGTTGAAGAGGATTGGAGGACCATATCTCAATCTTTGTGATCAAACGGTATTCATGTTCATCAAGGCCACTTCCACCCGCTGCCCCTTGACTTCATACATGTCTCGATCCATTTCCTACAAGAGTCATAAAACGACTATGAATGGTGACATTCAATGAGTAAAACTATGGTGCTTGTGTGATATTGCACATAATATATCTTTTATCTTTCTTAGGGCCCTTCCCACAAACAATATTTGTACACCGAGCGCTCAAATCAATATTCTTAGGACACTCAATGTCCTTTCATGGGCTACTCTTGCCCTTGGCCTTAGTTCAATCGGACCTCAAGTCCTCATATGGGTCGCTCTAACCCTTGGCCTTAGTTCAATCGGACCTCAAGTCCTCATGTGGGTCGTTCTAACCCTTGGCCTTAGTTCAATCGGACCTCAAGTCCTCATGTGGGTCGTTCTAACCCTTGGCCAACAGTGGAATCCACTCTTTTCTTGGGACCTTCATTGTCCCTTATGGGCCACTTTTGCCCGTGGTGTACAAATAAGTTTGGAGAAATCTTTATGTGTTCAAACATAACTTATATATGATTTTTGCTTTCTCAAGTTGAGCATAAATGACACAAGATAATTTTTCTCATTCTTGTTCTTTCTTCTTGTTGCATAAAATAGTCAATAAGCTCAAGATGCTCACAATCATATCATGTAACTCATCAAAATATTTCATCAAGAGCACAAGGAATATACACACATAGATGTATATAATTATCATTTTGCATATAAGTCATATACATAATTTTACTCACAACTTGGCGTTATCCTTGATCCACCTGAAAATAAAAGGTTCTAAACATTATGATCTTATGTTGAATGTTGTTTAAATCTGGAAATGGAGAGTATTATCACAGAAACTGCCTTCAGGTATTTCTGGTGCAGAGGGTATCGATACCCTATCGTAGAACTGTGGCATAGGGTATCAATACCTTTCGGGCAGAGACCTGATGAAATCATTTTACTTAAAAACTAAGTTCTCTGCCCAAGGAAACTAACTTTCTACACCATGAAATCTGAGTTTCTTGGTCCCTTTAAACTATTGCCCGAAATGGGGCTTTGGCGATTGGGTTGGAGATTCATCTATTGAACTAGAGAACCTCCCATCCCTAGTTTTCTTAGTAACCAAACACTCACCTTTATCTCTGGTGTCTTCCTCTTATTTGAGGGTTATTTCCTCCTTGTTTAAAGCTAGAAAACGTGAGGGAGTGGTGTGGGAGTGTTATGGGAGTTAGAGAGGAGAAAGGGGCAAGTTGGGGCTTGAGTTTGGGGGGTATTTATAGGGAGAATTTAACTCCTTCCTCATTATTGCATTCATCCTCAAGGTGACACATGTAAAGTTGGGGAGATTTGCTGAAGATTTTCTTGTTGGCCTTCATAAATTCATTTCCCCAACTACTCACATTTAAGAAGGTACTAGGGGTAGCCTATAGGGTAAAAATGCAAAACCTCCAATTAAGCAGATTTCTGGACTTGTTTTTGGGTCGAGTTTTGAAGGTCAAAACGTGCTCATTTTTCGACGTTTTTATACCATCTCGAAGATCTCATGGGGATCTTCACAAAGAACTTTGAATCGTGAGAAATGGATCATCACAGCAATCACAGCATCGTCCCAAAATGGCTGCTCAGTAACCAAATTTCTGGGAATTCCAGATTTCTAACTTCCTGGAAGGTTTTTTGACATAAAAATCAGGGGCTGATTCCTGAGTCGAACATAGGTGTATTTGGTACCATTTTAAATATCTCATTGCGTACTTCGCAATGCACTTTGAATCGAAGAAAATGGACCAACACAGAGGTTAAAACATCACTCTAAAGATGGCTGCCCGAACACAGTTTTGCTGGAATTTTGGCTGATTCCCAGATTTCTAACATCTTGGAACGTTTTTGACATAATTTTTCGGGTCTGTTTTCATAGTCGAAACTATGCATATTTGGTACCATTCCAAAGGTCTCTGCTATGCATTCATAACACCATAAGTTTCGCAGAATTCCGACCAATACACAATTCATAATGATGGCTCCAAAGTTGGCTACTTAACTTTAATGAAAAAGGCTCAAAACTTGTTTTCTCACTTTTTTGGGTCTTTACCCAACTTTTTCACTTTTAACCAAACAAGCTTTAATAAAAGTCATTCACTCTTAAATCCATTCATCTTAGTCCCTTCACAACTCATTAGATCCGATTTTCTCTCTTTTTAATAATCGGATTTAAAATAAATTCTAAGTGTTACGACTTTCGAAATACTTTTTGGAACAACTCAACCAAATTTCTTGCTTCATTCTAATTTTCTTATTTAAATTGAGAATATGAATTTTCGGGGCGTTACAAACTTCCCCCCTTAAATAAATTTCGTCCTCGAAATTTGCCTAGAATAACTCGAGAAATTTTTCTCTCATTTCATCGTCTCGCTCCCAAGTCTCTTCTTCGATAGCTTTACTTCTCCATTTACTAAATCTAAAATACTTGTCCACGATAATAATCGCAAAACTTCATTCTCAATTTAAAATTCAAGAAGCTATCTATGATGATGTTCAAGAATTCAAGTTATTTGTTCGACCAAATAACTTTCTTCACTAATTCTGACCCAATAATTTAGTGTTTTGCATACTTGACCCCAAAGAGATCATCGCAGACTAACTATTATTGTACGAAAAACTAATAATTTCTCTAGCTCTTGGAACTTATTTGACATCCTATAGTATTAACAAAATTAGTGTTCTTTCTAACAAGCCAGCCGAACAATAGTCTACTCTAGAGATACTTTCAAGAAGAGATAATAGTTATCTTCTAACCCATGGAAATATTGTACTTATCACCTTAAAGAGCATTCTTATATTAGCACTGCTCTATTCTTCTAAAACCTTTGGTCAATTCTACTCAATCTGATCATACAATACCTACGCAGAATCCAACGCCATTTCTTTTCTCCTACCTTCAACTTTATACAACCATTTCTTACCTTCTTGCTGTTACAAAAAACGAAAGTGATAGTGAAGGCTTTATACTAGAATACAATTTCTCAATCACTGAAGTCAACACTATCTTTCAATTCATTATTCATTTCATCTCTCTAATTATCATTTCTTTACGGACTTTCAATTTAATCTCTCAATTGAGTAATCCCTTTAGAATCCTATCTGCAATTCTATTACTTCTACATAACTTAATTCACCTTCTTTTAATCGTACCTGGTGCTACAACTATTTTCTCAAATCCTCAAGGCCCATCATATACATTAACACCATGGTTTTTCATATATCAACACTCTACATACTCTTCATTTTTATCAGCAAGATTTTTATCTAATAATCACCATCGTGCTTTTCACTCATAAGCATCAGGCTCTTATACTATATAGAAGTCACAAATTTCTTCAAAATTTCTCCCAACACAACCATCATTTAATTCCTCAAGACAATCATAAATATATCATGAAAACTTTCCAACTCCACATGTATCAAAACCTATGTCAGCACTTATCATACAAGGCACCAAGAATTTCCTCATAATATTCGTAAAAGAAACCCATAATTTTCATAAACAACTTGATACTTATTCTTTCCTTTAGGTCTACAGATAAACAATTTCTAAAGCCTCAAAACTCTTGCTCCCTATTTTTTTTTTCAACACATCAATCTCAACAGCTTTGTCATGTACTAGTTGTTCTATGAAACAATTTCTTCTATCATCTCGGGTTTCATGTCCTATTTCCTTTTCTCAAAAAGCAATTGAGTTTCAGATAAGAGATTGGAGCCTATGAGTTCTGCCACCCTTAATTTTCTAAATAAGATAAGATTCGTAACAACTCGAGGAAAAAGATTCAATCCTTTACAAATTTTACCTTTGCAAAAATATACCAAACAGTTTCTGTTCAGGTAGGGTATCGATATTCTATGTCTTATGGGTATCAATACCCATCATGATTTCGTAAAGGAAATTTTGAAATATCTTCCCAAATTTCATTTTTTTTTTCACAGGAGTAACATGGGACTTTTACCTTAACCTTAAATTTCACTCCAAAATCTCACAATCCATTTTCTTTCTTTCTTCTTCTTCCCCAAAATCACCAAGTTCTCATAATTTCTCCCAAATCTTTTCATGGGTCCTTCGAAGAAAGCTTTTACAAAAAGGTAAGAGTGATCAATCTACTGTTTCTAAGGCAAAAGCTACCAAATTTTCAGTCGAGAAAATGATGGAAAAGAGCAGAGCTACTGCGGGTTCTTCTTGGACTGGAGTTTCGACTAATGAAGAGGACTTTTCTTCCATTTGGTTCCAAAATAAGGCTGCTTTATAGTTGTTTGATCACGGATACAATGATCAAATTGGGGGTAGATCTTAGGGGAAAATTAATTAATCTCAAATGTATCCCTTAGGCATCTAACTCCTTTTTATCCATCACCTATGCCTTTATAATTTCGGCTCATTAGGCTCTTGAAATGCTACTTTAACTTTAATTGGTTGAAAGCTAAAGAACTTTTACATCATTGCCTTGCTTATCTTTTCATGAATATTCAACATTGCTTTTACTTGTCATTCATGGTCTACTTTACTCATATAGCAAGTTTCATTTTCATAGGCTCTAAATTCCTATGTTGAATTGCGGGTCTAAACTATTAAGCAATTAAACACTTTATGCACATTGAGATAAATCACCGTAAAACTTTAAATACTAGAAATGGAAAGAGGTCATGGCATACCGTAGATGGAAGTTGTCTTCGATGGTTGAATACCATTGATCAAAGTCTGCAGAACCTTTAAACCGAAGCTATGATACCAAGTCTTGTGGCGACCTCAAAAAAAATTGCCTAAACTTTTTTTTTTTTTTTTTTTTGTATTCTCATCCAAAGAGGGTAATCGGTACCCATATTTGAGGGTATTGATACCCTTTACGCAGTAAAGCAGTTCTACTTCCTGGTTTTATTAAAAACTGATTTAAAACATGTTTTCTTTATTTTCTTTTGAGGAAAATAGTTGGAAACTAATTTTAGACAGTATTTGGAGATCACCCTTTCTCATTTTGCTTCGGATTTGCTTTATTCTTTGTTAAGTAAAAACATGTATACTTGATGAAATAAAGAAGCATAAGTTAAGAGTATGAAAATTTAAGTATAGCGGAAGTTCATATAATTCGGTCTTTTAGTTCATTTCACCTTTAATGGTATGAGTTAACACAAAATATGGGCCCAAGTAAGTAAAAGAAGTACCTCACTTACATTTTGGTTTCAAAAATGGCTCATGACAAATCATTACGTTTCATGAACATACCGAAAGCTTGAGCCCGTTGACAAGTACTACTAAATACTTTTAAGAAAGAGGTGATATGATAAAGACAAAGTTAATCAAAATATTACACTTCATAATAACGAGTAGTAAGATACTCCATGGTCCAAAAATCATATACGTCCACACAAAGGTAGGTGGTTTCATGCTTTTGCAATTCGGGTTGAAGAGGATTGGAGGACCATATCTCAATCTTTGTGATCAAACGGTATTCATGTTCATCAAGGCCACTTCTACCCGTTGCCCTTGACTTCATACATGTCTCGATCCATTTCCTACAAGAGTCATAAAACGACTATGGATGGTGACATTCAATGAGTAAAACTATGGTTCTTGTGTGATATTGCACATAATATATCTTTTATCTTTCTTAGGGCCCTTCCCACAAACAATATTTGTATACCGAGCGCTCAAATCAATATTCTTAGGACACTCAATGTCCTTTCATGGGCTACTCTTGCCCTTGGCCTTAGTTCAATCGGACCTCAAGTACTTATATGGGTCGCTCTAACCCTTGGCCTTAGTTCAATCGGACCTCAAGTCCTCATGTGGGTCGTTCTAACCCTTGGCCTTAGTTCAATCGGACCTCAAGTCCTCATGTGGGTCGTTCTAACCCTTGGCCAACAGTGGAATCCACTCTTTTCTTGGGACCTTCATTGTCCCTTATGGGCCACTTTTGCCCGTGGCGTACAAATAAGTTTGGGGAAATCTTTATGTGTTCAAACATAACTTATATATGATTTTTGCTTTCTCAAGTTGAGCATAAATGACACAAGATAATTTTTCTCATTCTTGTACTTTCTTCTTGTTGCATAAAATAGTCAATAAGCTCAAGATGCTCACAATCATATCATGTAACTCATCAAAATATTTCATCAAGAGCACAAGGAATATACACACATAGATGTATATAATTATCATTTTGCATATAAGTCATATACATAATTTTACTCACAACTTGGCGTTATCCTTAATCCACCGAAAATTAAAGGTTCTAAACATTATGATCTTATGTTGAATGTTGTTTAAATCTGAAATGGAGAGTATTATCACGTAAAGCGCCTTGTGTATTTTCGTGCAGAGAGGTATCGATACCCTATCGTAGAAGCTGTGGCGTATGGGTATCAATACCTTTCTGGACAGAGACCGATGAAATCATTTTACTTAAAAACTAAGTTCTCTCGCCCAAGGAAACTAACTTTCTACACCATGAAATCTGAGTTTCTTGGTCCCTTTAAACTATTGCCCGAAATGGGGCTTTGGCGATTGGGTTGGAGATTCATCTATTGAACTAGAGAACCTCGCATCCCTAGCTTTCTTAGTAACCAAACACTCACCTTTATCTCTGGTGTCTTCCTCTTATTTGAGGGTTATTTCCTCCTTGTTTAAAGCTAGAAAATGTGAGGGAGTGGTGTGGGAGTGTTATGGGAGTTAGAGAGGAGAAAGGGGCAAGTTGGGACTTGAGTTTGGGGGTATTTATAGGGAGAATTTAACTCCTTCCTCATTATTGCATTCATCCTCAAGGTGACACATGTAAAGTTGGGGAGATTTGCTGAAGATTTTCTTGTTGGCCTTCATAAATTCATTTCCCCAACTACTCACATTTAAGAAGGTACTAGGGGTAGCCTATAGGGTAAAATGCAAAACCTCCAATTAAGCAGATTTCTGGACTTGTTTTTGGGTCGAGTTTTGAAGGTCAAAACGTGCTCATTTTTCGACGTTTCTTATACCATCTCGAAGATCTCATGGGGATCTTCACAAAGAACTTTGAATCGTAGAAAATGGATCATCACAGCAATCACAGCATCGTCCCAAAAATGGCTGCTCGTAACCAAATTTCTGGGAATTCCAGATTTCTAACTTCCTCGAAGGTTTTTGACATAAAAATCTGGGGCTGATTCCTGAGTCGAACATAGGTGTATTTGGTACCATTTTAAATATCTCATTGCGTACTTCGCAACGCACTTTGAATCGAAGAAAATGGACCAACACAGAGGTTAAAACATCACTCTAAAGATGGCTGCCCGAACACAGTTTTGCTGGAATTTTGGCTGATTCCCAGATTTCTAACATCTTGGAACGTTTTTGACATAATTTTTCGGGTCTGTTTTCATAGCCGAAACTATGCATATTTGGTACCATTCCAAAGGTCCCGTTGCGTACTTCGCAACACCATAAGTTTCGCAGAATTCCGACCAATACACAATTCATACGATGGCTCCAAAGTTGGCTACTTAACTTTAATGAAAAAGGCTCAAAACTTGTTTTCTCACTTTTTGGGTCTTTACCCAACTTTTTCACTTTTAACCAAACAAGCTTTAATAAAAGTCATTCACTCTTAAATCCATTCATCTTAGTCCCTTCACAACTCATTAGATCCGATTTTTCTCTTTTAATAATCGGATTTAAAATAAATTCTAAGTGTTACGACTTTCAAATACTTTTGGAACAACTCAACCAAATTTCTTGCTTCATTCTAATTTTCTTATTTAAATTGAGAATATGAATTTTCGGGCGTTACAAACTTCCCCTTAAATAAATTTCGTCCTCTAAATTTGCCTAGAATAACTCGAGAATTTTCTCTCATTTCATCGTCTCGCTCCCAAGTCTCTTCTTCGATAGCTTTACTTCTCCATTTACTAAATCTAAAATACTTGTCCACGATAATAATCGCAAAACTTCATTCTCAATTTAAAATTCAAGAAAAAAAAAATTTTAAATTAAAAAGGCCCCAAAAAAAAACCCCAAAAAATTTTTCCCCAAAAAAAAAAAAAAAAAAAAAAAGGAAAAAGGGAAAAAAAAAAACCCTTTTTTTTAAAAAAATTTTAAGAAATTTTTTCAACCCCAAAAAAAAATTTAAGAAAAGGGAAAATTTTGGAAAGGGGGAAAAACCCCGGGGGGGGAAAATTTCCGGGAATTATCCTTTTAAAACCCAAAAAAACCCCCGGGGGGTTTTTTTTTCAAAAACCAAAAATTTTTAAAAAAAAAAAAAAAGGGAAAAAAGGTTTTTTTCCCCCAAAAAAAAGGTTTCCCAATTTTTAAAAAAAGGGGGGAAAAAAAAAAAATTTTTAATTTAAATTTTTTTAAAAAAAAAAAAAAAAAAATTTTTTCCTTCCAAAAAAACCCTTTTTTTTTGGGGGGGCCCCCCTTTTTTCCCCAAAATAAAAAAGGGGTTTTTCCTTTGGGAAAACCTCTTTAAAAAAACCAAAAATTTTTTAAATTTTTTTTCCCTTTTAAAAAATTTTTTTTAAAAAAAAGGGGTTTGGAAGGGGGGGGGGTTTTTAAAGGGAAAAATTTCCCGGGGGAAACCTTTCCCCCCCCTTTTGGGGTTTTTTTTAAAAAATTTTGGGTTTTTTTGGGTTGAAAAAGGGGAAAAACCCGGGTTTTTTTTTAAAAATTTTTTAAAAAGAAGGGAAAAAATTTAAAAATTTTGGGGGTTGGGGAAATTTTTTTTCCCCCTTTTGGAAATTTTCCCCTTGGGGGGGGGGGAAAAAAGGGGAAATTGGGGAAAAAAAATTTTTTCCCAAAAAATTTTTAAAAAACCAAAAATTTTTTTAAAAAAGGAAAATTTTGGGGGGGCCCCCCCCCCCTTTTTTTTTTTTTCCCCCCTTTTTTTTTTAAAAAATTTTTAAAAAAAACCCCTTGGTTTGGGGTTTTTTTTTAAATTTTTTTTTGGGTTTTAAGGAAAAAAAAAAAAATTTTTTTTAAAATTTGGGGAAAGGGTTTTTTTTTTTTTTTTTTTTAAAAAATCTTCGTTTTAAAAAAAATTTAAATTTTTTTTTTTTTTTTTCCATTTTTAAGGAAATTTTTTTTTAAAAAAATTTTTTTTTTTAAAAAAATTTTTTTTTTTTTTAAAAATTACGGTTAAATTTTTTTGGAAAAAAAAAAAAAATTTTTTTAAAAAATTTTTAAAAAAATTTTAAAAATTTTAAAAACCAACTTTAATTTTTCAAAATTCCAATTAAAAAAATTTTTTTCCCCTTTTACCAAAAAATTTTTTTAAAAAAATTTTTTTAAAATTTAAATTTTTTTTTTTTTTTTGGGGGGTTTTTTTTTTTAAATTTAAAAAATTTTTTTTTTTTGGGAAAATTAATTTTTTTTAAAAATTTTTTTTCCCCCCTTTTTTAAAATTTTTAAATTTTTTTTTTATTTTTTTAAAAAAAAAAAAAAATTTTTAAAAAAAAAAAAGGAAAATTTTAAAATTTTTTTTTTTTTTTTTTTAATTTTTTTTTTTTTTTTTTTTAAAAAAAATTTTTTTTAAAAAAATTTAAAAAAATTTAAAAAAAGGGGAAAAAATTTTTAAATTTAAAAAAAATTAAAAAATTTTTTTTTAAAAAAATTTTAAAAAATTTAAAAAATTTTTAAAAAATTTTTTTAAAATTTTTTTTTTTAAAAATTTTTTTTTAAAAAAGGGCCCCAAAAAAATTTTTTAAAAAAAGGGGAAATTTTAAAAAAAAAAACCCCCTTTTTTTAAAAAAACCCCGGTTTTTAAAAAAAAAAAAAAAAAAAAAAAAAGGGGGGAAAAAATTTTTTTTTTAAAAAAAAAAAACCCCCCTTTTTTTAAAAATTTTGGAAAATTTTAATTTTAAAAAATTTAAAAATTTTTTTTAAAATTTTTAAAAAAAATTTTTTTTTTTAAAAAAAAAAAGGGATGAAAAAAAAATTTTTAAAAAAAATTTTTAAAAATTTTTTTAACAAAAATTAAAAAAAAAAAAGAAATTTTTTAAAAAAAAAAAAAAAAATAATTTAATAAATTTAAATTTTTGGGTTTTTTAGAAAAAATTTTTTGGGTTTTTTAATTTTTTAAAAAAAAAAAAATTTTTTTTAAAAAAATTTTAAAAAAAAAAAAAAAAAAAAAAAAATTTAAAAAAGGTTAAATTAAAAAAAAGGGGTTTAAAAAAAAAAAAAATTTTTTTTTTAAAAAAAAAAAAAAAAAAAAAAAATTTAAAAAAAATTTAAAAAAAAATCCTTTGGGGGGGGTTTTTTTTTTTTTTTTTAAACCCCAAAAAAAAAATTAAAAAGGGTTTTTTTGGGGGCCCTTTTTAAAAAAAAAAAAAAAAAAAAAAAAATTTTAAAAAAAAACCCCCCCCAAAAAAAAAAAATTGGGGTTTTAAAAAAAAAAAAAAGAAGGAAAATTTTTTAAAAATTAAAAGGGAAAAAAAAAAAAAAAAAAAAGGATCCCTTTAAAAAAAAAAATTTTAAAATTTGGGAAAATTTTAAAAAAAATTAAAAAATTTTAAAAGGTTTTTAAAAAAAATTTAAGGAAAAAAAATTTTTAGATAAAAAAAAAAAAAATAAAAATTTAAAAAATTAAAATTTGGCCAAAAAAAAAAAAAAAAATTTTTTGAAAAAAAAAAAAAAAAAAAAAAAAGTAAAAATTTTAAAAAAAAAAATTAAAAAAATTTTTTAAAGGAAAAAAACTTTTTAAAAAAAAAACCCAAATTTTTAAAAAAAAAATTAAAAAAGGAAGTTTGGGGGTAAAATTTAAATTTAAAAAAAAATTTAAAAAAAAAAAATTTAAAAAAAAAAAAAAAAAAAATTTTTTAAAAATTTTTAAAAAAAATTATTAAAAAAAAAAAAAAAAAAAAAAGAAAAAGGGAAAAAAGGGGAATTTTCCCCCAAAAAAAAATTTTAAAAGGAAAAAAAAAATTTTTTTAAAAAAAAAAAAAAAAAAAAAATTTTTTAAAAAAAAAAACCAAATTTAGAATGATAGAGAAAACACCCAAAGAACAAGAACACCAAAAGGGATCAGCCTCTGCCACCGGCCCAGTATGCCCTCATCAGGGAGATCAACACGAATAAAAGTTAAGAGGATGATTCAAATTAAAGTGTTTATTATCTCTGCTGTAAGTGTTTAGTAAAGAAAGACAGCCGATGTTCTAAGCTCTTGGTAGTTTGGTATCCAATACAAATATAGCTGCATTTTGTTTTTTTGCTCACATGCAATGCAGGTAATTTTCTTTATTCTTTCATGACCCATTTTTAGCTACTTGCAGGTTACACAGGAAACTTCTACGTGGATTTTTTAGGAATGCATGTGGCATGTTGCAGGAGAATGGTGAAATACATGTTAGCCACAAAACGAAACGTCCATACAGCGAATGGAAAATTGAGGATCTTGCAGCAGAGTATTCTTTAACGTTGATTGAATGCTCTGATTTCAAAATTGAAGACTATCCTGGTTACAAACATAAAAGAGGTGACGGTTCCAGATGTGACAAGCCATTTTCGTTGGGCAAGTGCAGTACTTTCAAGTTTACGTTCTGCACTGCTGCTGGAAAAATGCGGAGGGTAGGGGGGAGGGAGTTGAACATAGTGCAGTTTCAAGAGATTCCTGTCCTCACAGAACAGCACTCAACATCATTTGATAGACAGCTTCCATTATGTCGGTTTACACACATGAATGATGTCCCTTTGTACACAGGACTAATACCACAAGCCCAAATTAGAAATGCATGCATTGGAATATTTGACAGATATCTTAATCACGTGGAGGAAACATTTGGAAGGACTAGTTATGATGTTCATGGTTCGCTTAATGATGCTCTGAGGCTCGGCTTTGAACAATACATGCGTGAAGGTCATGGAAGACCCTTGAGCGGTTACATTGATATTTTGGAAGATCTTCACCATCTTAGCATTTTGAGATCACAATGGTTGATACGGATGCTATCAGTTCTTGATATGCAATAATGAGGAAGCTGTACAATAGTTTTTAGTCATTAGTAAGTCTGTAGACGTTATGGCGAAAAATGTATGCGTGAAATTTTCGACGATTATCTTATTATAATAAATATATATGGATATGCTTACCTTTTTTTATTTATTTAACATAAATTATAATATACTTTTTTTATTGATAGTATACTTAATTTCTTAATTTTCTAATATATTCTTATTTAATATGTATTGTTATTAACAAATATTAACTTTCATTATATTGATGTAGAGATATACTAAGAAAAACATACATAAAATTTATTTTTTTAACTATAATAATAATTTTTTTTCTTAATCTGCGCAAAATAAGTAAGCATATTTTTATGAGACGGATAAAATATTAATTTTTAATAAAGATAATTTTACCTTCACTTCCTTATGAAAAAAAAAAAAAAAAAAACTAAGGGTGTGTTTGATTTTGATTAAAATAAAGTTTTTTTTTTTTTTTTGTATATTAATAAAAGTTGATGAAATGTGTAGTTGAAAATTTGTTAAAAAAAATTGTGAATTTGTGAAATGTATAGTTAAATTAATTGTTGACTTTGATTTCAATTTTTTAACAAAATTTTAATTGATTTCAAACAACTCTTAAATATAAAAATGAAAAGTAAATACATATCAAATTAAAAAAATGAAAAATTTAAAATGATGGCAAAATGACCTTTCATAGTCTTACCAATTAATATCTCATTTCCAAGGAAGCACAAAGCCCACTAAATATTTGTACGTGCTTATGAGTATTTATAAGTCGATCAAACATCATTTTCATCCACACATTTTGTAAGACCCATACTTTTTATCCACATATTTTGTAAGATCTACTGATTTTAATCTATAAAAATCTTTATCAAACATACTTTAAGGTGTAAAAATACCGTACAATGAAATAGGTAAAGCCCAAAGCTATCTTCGCATTATCTTGATACTAACCAATTAAAGTTAAACAATGGTGCTTGCATATGGCTTGTCCGTTATTCTAACAAACGCTATTCTTTTTTTCATCTCTATTATCACAAAAGAAGTCGTATTCTCATCTTCTACATCACCGCCCCTAATACACCCACTGTACATATTTTCCCCATCCAATGTTAGTCCAAGTGTAGCCTCATGCTATGCATGTATTGTAATTAAATTGTGTTTATAATAGAAAAAATTGGAATCGCGATCTCCAACTTTTGAGGTCTTGACACTTTTATTTTCAATTTTTTTTCCGCAATCCACATACGAATGTTGAATTTACATAAAAAGACATATTTACCATTCACAATAAATAAAGAAATTGAAGTCAATATTTTCAACCTTTGGAGTCTTAACACTTTTATCCCTAATATTTTTTTAAAGCAAAACCTTAATTTACATTCAACACCAAAAATAGAAAATCAAAGTAAAATCTAAATATTAGTTTAAAAGGTTTTTATAAGTACATTCTAAGCTCAAGCCAATGATGTATTGTTAAAAAAAAAAAAAAAATCTCACAGTATGTAACTTGTTGACCACAAATCCTAGCTGGATCCTAGCTATGAAATTCATGCACATTTAACACCAAGAGTGTCTAGTTAGCATAGGCGACCGGGGAGGTTACCGTATGCACTCCAATGCTCAAATTAGAATTTATGCTTTAGCCGGACTGATTGAATTCAAGAAAAGCTAATATCAAAGTAGAGTTTTTTAGAATACCTTCTTTCTTCTCTTCTCTTCCTTTTATATCTTTGAAATCTAATTGACATGGGTCAGGTTTCTGTATGATTGGATAACTCACGTCCCATCAAGTTGTCACTGTCGCCGTTCTCTTTGGCAGACTTTGGATTTGTTAACTGCCGCCTTATCCTTCTTATACTCTTTCTTTATGTTAGGCTAACAGTGCTACCTTTTTCTGTCTTATCAATCAATCGGAGTGGTTCGGTCATTTTGGAGTTTTCGGACTGCAAGGTGTCTTCCACGTGTCGCTAGATGTATCTACTTTGGGGCTGAGTCATTCTATGGCGCTTACTTGTCTTGTGCCACGTGGGTGTATTTTTGGGAGGCATAATATTCAGTCCCCTAAGCCCTAGACTTTATCATTTATGTGAGGCCATGGGCTTATTAAGATGTAACGAATGTTATATTTGTAGTGTCGATGTTAATTGATCCTCGGTTCATTATTAAGTCTTGGGAGCGGAGTTGCGAAGGATCCGAGCTTGGGGACTTTCGGGATTATATTCGAATTTGTTAAAAAGGGTGACTGCAGGGCTTCTTTGCGGGTTGTAAGTAGGTTGGTTGTTCCGTATTTCTAGGCATGTGAAAAGTCTAGCAATGATGACGTAGGGAAGTGTAAAGGTAATGATTATGGCTATGTCATTAAATGAGCCTGCAATTAATTTTACACCACGCGCATGTGCAATATACTCGCGGACTAGGGCCGTTGGATGTATCCGTGTGTTTTACATTTTTTGCCTTTAATGGTTCAAATTGAGAGGCACGTGGGGCGTTTAGAGTGGTCGGCTGAAGAGATGAACGATGGGAGTGAGAAGCGGCTGTTTATAAAAGCCTTAGAGTCTCCTATTTTTGGCTTTTTTACGTTATTTTTAAATTTAAACTTATTTAGAAAGAGAAGATCCTTTTCTTGTTTTCTTTCAAAAGGCAAGTGAATGGTATCTCTTCAGCCAAAGTTGCGCATTCTCGTTTCAGTTTTATCTCGCCATTAGTGCAAATGACTTTGTTCGTCGTGACGAGGAAGCGCCAATCCAGGAACTTTCTTAACTCTAAAGGTACATTTTTTCTCCGTATTGAGTTCGCGCTTGGTTACATCGCTTTGTGTGTTTATTTCTTTCATTTTTAAAATATTTTATATTCCCATAACAGCTACATGATTGATTGTGGTGATAGTGATTTGGAGAAGATTGGAGAGACTGCTCCAAGGGAGATAGTGGTTATAGCTGAACCTGTTAGGGCCATCTGTTATGTTTCCAAAATGGATTTTAACACCAATTATTTTAAAATGCTCAGGAAAAAACGACTTGAACAATTGTATGGAGTAATAAATTTAAGTGATTCTGATAGTGAAGTAGAAGGGATTTCCTTAATGATGACAAAATTAACAACAGAAGAGGCTCCTGAGTTGTAGAGGCAAAATGGAGGAGAGCATGAAGCAAAGAAAAGGCAAATGGATAGCTAGTCCTTTCGGAGTAGTAGAGTCTGGTGATGATGGGGATCCATTAGTCCTAGAACCCATAGGTTAAATCTGGGGTTGGACCCCAAGGAGATGGATTTGGTAGAAGGCTGGGTAGAGCATGTTAGGTAGTTGTCATAAGGACATGAGGACCCTGACTCTTATCTAGGGAATTGTGCTTGTAACCAATATCATTCTGATTTAAGCCTTGCGGACTTCACCAAACTTAGGGACCTCTACAGGGTGCCAGATAGGGTTAGATTAATATTTCCTAACAGGACCGATAGACCATGCAGCCCTCCCGAGGGGCATGTCGCCATCATGAGCGATGCCTTCGCTTGTGGGATGAGGCTACCCATCCACCATTTCTTCAGAGCTATTCTTAGGTCCTATAATGTTTGCTTACCTGGTTTCTCCTAACTTCTGGACCCAAACTGTAGGCACTTGGCTTATTTGGCAGAAAGTTAACCCAGACTACCTCATGCCTCTCTACGTCTTCCATGCCTTATTTAAGCTGAACAAATGTGCAAAAAGAGATGGAGAGCCAAGAAAATGGGTTAAGGATTGATATTACTTAACCCCTAAGAGGACTCATGGTCCCGTCATCACCGGACATCCTTCGTTTATCAAGCATTGGAGAAACCAGCGGTTGTGGGCTTATGGGGATTGGCAGTGTTTTCCTTCTGATCTGGTCTCTTGAGATCACAGTACCCCAGACTCTTTCACATCGGCATGATTTATAGCTTAAGCTTATGTCGTAGTGCTGTCGATTGCTTCTATGTTCTCTTTTTTTGTGCACAAGTTTTATATAGAATTCTTATCGGATTTATTTTTATGTAAGGGGTGTGCCAACGTTCTTTTTAACTTAGAAGAACTTGGCTGTGATCGGTTGGCTTTATTTCTTCCAGGGAGATTTCTTTGGGGTTATAGGTTCGGGCCATCCTTTTGTGAAACATAACCTGATGAAGAAGCAAGGTAATCTTTATTGTATATTAATGGCTTCGTTTATTTATCTTCTGCCTTTGAAGCTAATCTTGTAAGGACCTTCCCAATTGGGGACTAAAGTCTGCACACCGGGCTCCTGCGTAGCGATAGATACTTTCTTTAGGACCCAGTCCCCTAATTGGAATGAGCGGACCTTTATCCTCTTATTATAATAACGGGTCATCTTTTGTTGGTAACGCCTTAGCTTTACTTGCTCATCGTCTCTCCTCTCTTGGAGTAGGTCCAACTCTGCCTTTCGAGAATCTTCATTGGAAATTTCATTAAAATGGATTTGCCTATGGGAAGGCACTCCGATCTCCACTGGACACATTGCTTCAGCACCATATGCCATTGAGAATGGGGTTTCTCCGGTGGCCGTTCGGGTGGTGGTGCCTCTCACCCATAACACTTGAGGTAACTCGTCTATCCATGCCCCTTTTGTTGATTCTAACTTCTTTTTCAAAGTGTATTTTATGGTCTTGTTTATGGCCCCTACTTGACCATTAGCCTGTAGATGTGTGGAGACGAGAAGTGATGCCTTATTCCCAAATTGTTGCACATCTCTTCAATTTGGCAGTTTCTGAATTGCGTTGTGTTGTCTGAAACGAGTGAGCGGGGCACACCAAACCAACAAATGATAATTTTCTATATAAATTTGAAAGTATTGGCTTCTGTGATTTTCATCACGGGTTCGGCCTCTACCCATCTGGTAAAGTAATTGATTGCCACAATCGCATAACGATGATTGTCTCGCCCCGGGCATGGATCCGATTATATCTATTCTCCACTTATCGAATGGCCAATGGCTGGACACTACTTGCAATTCTCGTTTGTGCATGTAGGCAAAGCACTGAAATTTGTCACATTTGCATACAAACTCAAGTGTATCCTTTTTAAGATTAGGCCAATAATACCATTGTCTAAGGATCTTGTGAGCCAATGAGTTTGCTCCAGAGTGATTGCCACACGTTCTTTCGTGGATTTTTTTCATAATGTAGTCCGCTTCGTCTGGCCCAACAATCTGAGGAGGGGGAAGAATAACCTTTTTTTGTAGAGCACTCTTTCTTGTATGACAAAGCATGTTGATATTTTTTGGATTTTTCGTGCTTCATCTTTATCTTTCAAAAGGATTTGTTCTATCAAATATGAAGAGATGGGCCACGTCCATGAATCTCTTTCCTCAATAAAGAATACAACATCATCCTGTTCAGTGGTAGCTTAGAGAAGAACTCAATTTGGACACAATCGAGGAGGTCGGAGTCCTTTTTGCTAGCCAGTTTAGATAGTGCATCGGCACTATAATTATTAGTCCGGGAGATTTGGATTAATTTGAAGCCCTCAAAATGTGGTATCAGGTCTCAGACCTTCTAAAGAGAAGCCATATTCTTGTCCTTTGCTTCGAAATCACCGGTTACCTGGTTGACAATCAGATGGGAGTCACTATGTACAATTATAGTCTGGACTTGTAATGCTTTAGCTAACCTCATGCCAGCTAGGAGAGCTTCGTATTCTGCAATATTGTTGGAGGCTCTGAACCGAACCGCAATGTGCTGTGCACTTTGTGGCCTTCCGGACTGATCAGCATTATGCCTGCCCCGGATCCATTTTCTCCTGATGATCCATCCACAAAATAGGTTCCAAAGTTTGGTGGGTCTAGCTTAATCAACCATCTTTATTTTTCGGAGGATGGGTAAACTCGGGTACAAAATCAACTAAAGCTTGACCTTTGATAGCACTTTGGGATTAGTACTGAATTTCAAACTGGCTTAGCTCTACTATCCATTTCATTAGTCTTCTAGATGTGTCAGGTTTTTGTAACACCTATTTCAGATGGAACGTAGTCAGTACACATATGGTGTGTGACTGGAAATAAGGCTGGAGCTTCTGGATGATACAATCTGGGCCAAAGCTAGTTTTTCCATATCTGGATAGCGTGTTTCAGCATCTAACAGGACCTTGCTTACATAATAGACGAGGCATTGATTGCCATCATCTTTTTCTAATGAGGACTGCATTGACAGCTTCTTTTGAGACAGCTAGATATAGCATTAAAGTTTCATTGTCTGATGGCTTAGACAGAAGTGGTGCTTTCTCCAAGTATTGTTTCAAGGCTCGAAAAGCGTCTTCGCATTCGGGAGTCCATTCAAATATTTTCTTCTCTTTCAGAGCCTTGAAGTAGGGTAGGCACTTGTCACTTAACTTTGAGATAAAGTGGCTCAAAGTGGCCACCATACTTGTCAGACTTTGCATCTGCTTGGGGTCCGATGAGGGCTCATCTCAAGTAATACCCTAATCTTTTTGGGGTTCACTTCAATACCCATTTGGTTCACCATGAATCCCAAAAAAATTTTGGAGGATACTCCGAAAGCACATTTAAGAAAATTTAGCTTTATCTTATACTTTCTCAGTATGTCAAACATTTCTTTCAGGTGTGAGCTAACGTGGTCAACTTTTATCAAAATTTTAACCAGCATATCGTCTACATAAACTTCCATTTTGTTTCCCAACTGTTCGGTGAACATCTTGTTTACCTACCTCTAGTATGTAGCTCCGACGTTCTTCAAACCGAATGGCATAACTTTGTAACAATATAAGCCTCTATCAGTAATGAATGATGTGTGTTCCTCGTCTGGTAGGTACATAGGGATTTGGTTATACCTTGAATAAGCATTCATGAAACTGAGCCCTTCATGACTAGTTGTGGCATCTACCAGCTGGTTTATGCGAGGGAAGGATAAAACTGTATTTAGGGCAAGCCTCGTTGACATTGGAGAAATCAATACACACCATCATCTTTCCATTAGGCTTTGGCACTAGCACCGGGTTGGAAACCCATTTTGGATAACGAGATTCTCTTATAAAGCTTGTTTTCAACAGTTTGGGCATCTCTTCTTCTAGTGCAGCATACTTTTGAGGACTCATGGACCCAAGCATTTTACCTGCGGCTCCCGGATGTTTCACTTCTAGTTGCAGTTTGTGGCATGAGACATTAAGGTCAATTTCTACCATGTCTCCATGTTTCCACATGAATACATCTAGATTTTTGGACAAGAACTGTTTCAGATGGTCCTTGAATTCTTCTGGGATTCACTCTCTAGTTGCAGTTCCTTTGTTAGGTCATCGGGATTCACAGAGAAGCATTTCAATTTTTTAGCTCAGAGAAGTTCGAAGTTCATCTTTGACCACTCGTGGGTCCAGATTATCTTAATCTTCGTGCTCGATCATTTGCTCATCTTCTTCTTTAGTCCTGTTATCCAGTCTTTCAGGATCTGAGGGAGCCTCATTCATTTCTACATCAATCACATTAACCTCTCGTCCCACAAATTTTCTCATAGCATTGGTGTAGTATGCTCTAGATTCGGATTGGTTCCTCCTGAATGTGGTAATCCCATGGTTTGTAGAGAACTTCATGCATAAAAACTTTGTATGAGTTACAGCTTCCAAGTCGATAAGGGTCGATCTTCCAAGTACACCGTGGTAAGAGGAGCTTTTATCAACTATCAAATATTTCATGAGAGTCCTAACACTGGTCGATGCTTCGACCATCTCTGTCATCAGAATGATTGTTCTCCTGGAGACTCCATAGTCCCAAGTAAATCCATATATAGGATTAGTGGTTGGATTTAGAGGAGTATCTATACCCATTTTGTCATATGTGGCTCCATAAATAATGTTGACGGAACTTCCGTCATCAACTAACATTCTTCCTAACCCGTTTTTGGCCACTACCGCTCGAACTATTAGAGCGTCATTTATGGGAGAAATGTACTCCGACATCATTGGAGAAGGTGAAGGTGAAGGTGATGGGGTCACTTCTATTTTTCCCCGTCGAGCATGTATGTAGGTGATAATTTACATTCGCGGGCTCTTTAGCCTCCCGTATATACATCTTTTGTGAATTATTGGAGCTCCCACCAAGATGGGAGCCCCCAATAATTGTGTCGATCTTCCTGATGAGGGCATGCTGGGCTGGCGGCAGAGGCTGATCCCTTTTTGGTGTTCCTGTTCTTTGGGTGTTTTCTCTATCATTGCTCCGACCTCGCTCTCTTGATTCCGCCTCTCTTCTCGGTCTGCTATTTCTAGCCTCTTGGCGTCGTCCACGATGCAACTCGTTGGACCAACATGGTGAGCTATTTCTGCCTTGACTTTCTCTAGAAGAATCTCGGTCCTTCTTTTGGGTTCTTTGTTCTACCAGTGCCTATATGTCACCGCAGTCCTCGGTGCTATGCCCATAGAACTGATGGTATGTGCAGTACGAACCGGTGAATGTCTTTTTAAACTTGTTGGGACCTGCTTGTCCAGCAGCCATCCCTTGATTGGGGGCATGCAAGCTAGTGTGCAAGTTTGGGATTGCTTCGGTGATCTTTGCTGCATAACTGGATCCAATCAATAGGAAGAGACGTTGATGAGTCCCTAGCGATGCCTGGTCTGACGGCGCATATTGTCATAAGATGATTTGGCATTTGCATGGCCTCCATGATTATAACGTTGTTGGGTATGATTGTCCCTGGCTCTAGCCATTTCTTCTGATATAATCTCTTCATTCATCATGTCTACCAATGCATTGTAGTCCCTGGGTTTTCGGCTTCAAACATCTCTCCAGAACATGCTTATTATCTCCAAGCCTCCTTTGATGGCTGAGAACATCTCTGCCTCCGTAATATTTTCGCAGTTGTGCATTTCTTCCTTGAATTGGGATAAGTATCTTTTCAGCGACTCGTATATCCCTTGTCTCAAGTCTGTAGGAACTGGATAGGAAGTTGGCCGAGTTTCGAGGATACGAATCCGTTTCTATAAGCTGTCTTCAAGTCCTTCCAACTATGGATGCTCTTGGGGGACAGTTTCTTATACCACTTGAGTGTGCTTCCTTCCAGTGTTAGAGGGAATGATTTGCATTTTAATGTTGGGGTGGCCCCAACAATTTCCATGCTGGCATTGTAGTTTAAGAGATGATCATCCGGATCTCTTCGGCCGGCGTATTTATTAATTTCAGACATCTCAAAATCACTAGGGACTTTGCACTAATGTATCCCTTCGGATAAGAGATCCGTCTCTTCATCGTCATCCATCTCGTAAGACTAAAGTTGGGGCAGAGAGATTACTCTAGGAGATCGAACTCGTTGGGTTCGTCCCCACCCTTCACCTGAGTTGACGCACTGGTCTTTTGTTAGGGTTTTGTGGGGCTTGGTATTGATATTGTGTAGACATATGTGGCGCTTGGGCAGCGGCGGCTGCTGCTGCCCGCCTTTCTCTCCTATTTTTAGGAGGCCTACTTTCCAATCATCAAAGACACTGGACTTTTGTGAGGTTTCTGGTTCTTGAGAGTATTCAGGAGAGAATTTTGGGTTTCCATAGTTCTCCTCCGCGTTGTACCCACGATATAGGTATTGAGGTGGATCCATTCCATCATTTCTTCAAAATGGGGCCCCAGTCTATCCAACGAGGCATATGAGTATGGGTCATCTTCTTTACCCTTACGTTGGTACTCGTATCCTTTGGGCTGGTAAAGCGGATACGCGGGTGGTGTAGGGGGCATAAGTCCTTGTTTTAAGTATGCACTTAGGACATCAGTTTGTGCAACTTGTTGCCTTTTCATTTCCAGCATTTGTTCTGCCATAACTTCTATATTGCGTGCCATGCATGCCATAGACCGCCTTCCGTGCCTAGGCGACTGTGTAACTTCAGGAGCTCTTTCCTCTCATCTTTCCGGTTGTTAACCAGTTTGTCTCGTTCATGTATTTCTATCTTCGTCACTCATCGTGTTGTTGTTTTCTACCTTTTATTCAAAATGAGATGTTACAATCCAGATATTAGAAGCAATATATTCCTTCTTGTAAAGGGAAAAATCCACAATCTGCAGAATGTGGATCAAATCTTGTTTGTCTTTAAACAGCTTGTTTTGTGACTGCTTGATTTGAACATGATTCCACCTTTTTCAAGGAGAGTTAATTAATCTTAGATCTCCAAACAAAATATAGCTTTTCATTCCTCAAGGGAAAATTATGCGACTTCAATCCTTCAAGCAAAACTTCTCATTTTCTCCAAAGAGAAATTTTTTGCAACTTCAAATCTTTAAGAAAAACTTATCCTTTTCTTCAAAGGGAAATTTTTGCAACTTCAAACAATAGTTTTCAATTTATTCCACCTGAGTTTAGATTCATCTTCATTCTTGAATGGCCTCAGCTTTTTCACGTGTTTTCTCGTGGTTGTTTGTATCGCTTCTCACAAACAACGCCAAAATATTGACCACAAATCCTAGCTGGATCTATAATCAACACTGAAATGCCTATCTTTATCTAGCTATAAAATTCATGAACACTTAACACCAAGATTTTCAGTTAGCATAGGCGACCATAGAGGTTGCCGTATGCACTCCGATGTTCAAATTAGAATTTACGCTTTAACCGAAGTGATTGAATTCAAGAAAAGCTAATATCAAAGTAGAGTTTTTCAGAATACTTACATCATTTATTCTCTCCTCTTCCCTTTTATATCTCTGAAGTCCAATTGACATTTGTCACGTTTATGTATGATTGGATAACTCATGTCCCATCAAGTTGTCACTGTCGCCGTTCTATTTGGTGTCTGACTTTGGATTTGCTGACAGCCGCCTTATCATTTCTTACACTCTTCTTTTATATCAAGCTAACAATGATACCTTACTTCTGTCTTATCAATCAATTGGAGTGGTTCGGTCATCACGGAGTTTTCGAACTGCCTTCTTTAAAAGCAATCCGGATGGTTCTTAAGGCGTCTTCCACGTATTGCCAGGTGTATCTACTTTGGGGCTGAGTAATTGAATGTGGCTTACTTGTCTTGTGCCACGTGGGTGTATTTTTGGGAGGCGTTACATAACCTTTTAATAAAAAAATGACACATCTTGTCACTTTCTAATGTAGAACAATTCACATGTATACAACAAAAATTATATTAATAGCATTCTTATACAAGATTTTTATTAAAAAATGTCAATTTAAACAGCGTGTGATATTTTAATTAAAAAGTGACACATCATTTCACTTTTTAAAGCAAAACCTTAATTTACATTTAACACAAAAAATTAAAAAATAAAAGTAAGCTCTAAATATTAGTTTAAAAATTTTTTATAAGCACATTCTAAGCTTAAGCCAATCATGTTTTGTTAAAAAAAAAAACCAATCTCATAGTATGTGACCTTTTAATAAAAAGTGACACATTTTGTCACTTTCTAATGTAGAACCTTAATTCGCATGTATACAACAAAAATTATATTAATAATGTTCTTATATAAGATTTTTATTAGAAAATATCAATTTAAACAGGTGTGACCACAAAATTAAAAAGTGACACATCGTTTAACTTTTTGAAGCAAGACCTTAATTTACATCCAACAATAAAAATTAAAATCTAAATATTAGTTTAAAAAGTTCTTATAAGATATTGTAAGCTTAACCAATAATATTATATTAAAAATGTCAAATGTGAAAGTGACACATCGTGTTACTTTTTATTGTAAAACTTAATTCACATCTAATACAAAAAATAAAAAAATAATAATAACTAAATATTAGTTTAAGGAATTTTTATAAACACATTGTAAGCTTAGACAAAAATTTCTATTAGAATAATTCAATTTATACAATGTGTGACTTTTTAATTAAAAAGTGACAATATACCACTTAGTACAGAACATTAATTCACATCCAATATAACATTTTTAAACAATAATTTTAATGAGACTAGCGGAAAAAGAAAAGAAATAATTTAAAAGCAGAAAACTAAACTCTTGGATAAACAAAGAAAACCCCAAGGAAGCTAAGCACAAAGGCCACTAAAAGTAAGCGAAAATATCGTACAATCAAATTAGTCAGACCCAAAACTATCTTCACATTATCTTAATACTAACCACTTAAAGTTAAACAATAGAACTTAGCACTTGCATATGGCTTGTACATTATTCTAATTTCTAACAAACGCCGTTCTTTTTTTCCATCCAAATTACCACTAAAAAAGGTCATATTCTCATCTCCTACATCATCGCCCCCAATACACCTACCCACTGTTTGTATTTTTCTCCACTCTATGTTAGCACAAGTGTAGATTCGTGTGATACATGTGTTGTGTTGTAGTTCAAATTGTGTTTATAAAAAAGAAAATTGCATTTGTGGTTCTCAATCTTCTTGGATCTTGGCACTTTTATCCTTAATTTTTTTGGGCACAATTATCCCCACGTTTGATTTTTTGTCGCCCAACGTCCTTAGTAACAAAATCCGTCCAAAATAGATATTAAATTTAAATAAAATACATATTTACCCTTCACATTAAAAAAGGAAAATTATTGTCGACGTACTCAACTTTTGGAGTCTTAACTGATAGCCCAAGAATAACTAACCAAGAGGGGGGTGAATTGGTTTTCTCAAACTTTTTCGAAAAATATTCTTAAAAATGAAATTTAAGAAATAAAAATTGCTTCACTCAAATATAAGCACAATATAAGTAAATAAAAGAGAAGAGAGAGTGCAAACGATTTTTATGGAGGTTCGATCCAACCAATGATCTACGTCCCCCGTTACCAAGCTCTCCAACACGAGCACGGCCTTTCCACTATTTTGATTGACTTATGGTGCAATCCAAACCCTTACAATGTATCTGGTGACTTACAAACAAGGAGCACCGATCCTTATACAATATTGAGCTTTTCACGGGACCTCAATATGACCCAAATATATGAAGAAATTGATTTGAGTATTTCTCCCTAGTTGAATGATAGATACAAGTTTAGTTCTAAGAGAGACTAACACTTTAATGAATAGCAATGAATAAGGAAAGCTCAAGTGTTAGAAGAAAACTTTGTTGAGAAAGATGAATCAAAGGTTTGATTTAATCAAACAAAGTTTTTCAATATGAGATATTGAAGATATAAATACAATGAAGCTTTGGATGAAGTTTTTCAATATGATTCTCTCTATAAATGCTCTTATAAGTGTTGTAGAATGATAATAAATGAAGTGGTATTTATAGAGATGAATTTTCGTCACTTTCTGACCAAACGGATGACCAAACAGTCGACCGGTCAGATTGGTCAGAACTAGCCGTTGAGCTGCAAAAAAATCAGAACGGACACTTTTTGGACAGTGACAGTCAAACGGTCGACCGGTTCATTTCAAACGGATGACCGGTTCAAACGGATGATCCAAACGGATGACCGTTTCCACAGTTTTGAAAAATGATTTTTGGCTTTGATACAAATATTTTATGCAAGTAATAATGACATGTGTTTTGTGCATAAAAATATTTTGAGCTTTCATTCATTTAATTGCTAAGGATTAAAGAGTTAATACCTTTACAATTTTATCTAAAAATCTATTCTTCAATCTTGATCTTGAATCTTGAATTTCGGGCGGATCTTGAGATGCTTGAACTCTTGAATTGATTTTGACCTTGAACTTGTCATTGCATGAGAGTTCGATTTGTAGCACTTTGAATTTTGCTTGAAAATAAAATGTTAGAAAACATAGCTAATTTGTTTGTAATAATCAAAACATTAAGGTTTAAAGTTAACCATAGGTCAACAATTTCCCCCTTTTTGATTATGACAAACAATGTGAGAATATATAATATACAATAAAGCATATATATTCCCCCTTTCTTTTTCAAGTAAACATGATTTGATGAATTTTATGAATTTGTATCACATTATATCGTTTTCATTTGATTTGCCAAATTTATCATATATGTCATTACATGATATCAATTCTATTTGATCACAAATCCATCACATCACACATTTCATCATATTTCATCACATAGTTATTTGATCACAAATCCATCACATTACACATTTCATCATATTTCATCACATAGTTATTTTCCCCCTTTTGGCATAAACAAAAAGGCAAAAAGATAAAACATTAAGGTTTAAAATAATTTCCCCTAAATGAAACAAAATATGCCGTTCATTGATAAACTTAAAAAGGCATAGAACATAGACTTCGTTTCCAAAACATAGCGACAAAACAAAAGTAATAAATAGACTAAGGCTCGGTGGCGGAGGCGGAGGAAACCGTGTGCGAGGCGGGAGTGAAGAGCATGAAGCAAGGATGTGATGCCGAGTCTCATCAAGTTTGCGTCCACCAACCGTAGTTTGAATGCTAGCCGCGTTTGTTGGAGGTCACTCACACGGCATGTTGTAGGCCATCGACGGTAGATGCAAGAGAATCGATCCGCCATTAAGAAGATTAAACTGGTCCTCGTTGAAGCCGGAGGTGGAGGATGACGGCCTTTGAGATGATCGGGGGTCGACGCGAGGCGGAGCATCTTGGCATTGCCACCTTCGTCCATTTCTTCCTCATCCTCAAATGGCAAAGTCGAGGGCCGGACTCATCGTCAAATCCCTTGGATTTTGCTACCCATTGCCCATTTTCTTTGACAATTTTCATACGGCGAAGGGTAAGAATATTTATGGTGTCGGTGGGTTTGGGAAGAGTGGCAACCGAGTTACGGAAGGAAACTTCAAAATATTGAAAAATCTTAGTGAGAAACATTCCGTAGGGAAGCCCCTTAGGCCTAGTGCCGTTAAGGACGGATGACATGTGTTGGATCATTATGTATGGAAAATCAAGTTTACGCCCACGAAGGATAGAGTCGAGAAGAAATACATCATAGTGATTAACCTCATCTAAGTGACCTTTACGAGGAACAATTATATGTGCGATGATGTTATGGAGGACTCGACAAGGAAGAGTAAGTTGGTTAGATGCGAAGACGGATGGCGACCTCAAATTGCTTTGCGGTGACATGACAACAGCCGCGATTGGGTCGTAATCTTGAGTATGAGGAATTGTTTTTGTGGTGTACATGCGAATACCGCCTTCCTCAAGATGAAGAAGTGATCGAATTAAGTGCGGAGTGATTCTTATTTGTTTATTTCGAACTAGACAAGAAATTTCGACCTTGGAGAGGAAGACATATTTTTATAGAAATCTTTGACAACGGAAGGGTAAACTTTGTCATTCAATGTGAGAATACTAACCCAACCCATACCTACGAAAAGATCCTCTATATGAAAGGAAGGGCTTCAAAAGTAAATGAGGCAAGGTCTACGTTCTTACCAATGAGGACGGGACATTTGGCAATCCAATTTCAGGAGAATCCTCTTCTTCAGATGATGGAGTAGGTTGCCTATCCCTCCTTGGACGTTTGGCTGCCATTTTCATTCGAGGCATGGTGTCTAAAAAGGATTTAAAGCCTAGGGTTTAGGGATCGTCCGTTTGGGTGGAATAGGTAGAATTTACGGACAAAAATTGGGGATCTTTCGATTTTTTGGTGTAAAAAGATATGGGTTTTGTGATTTTGAGTGAAAAAAGGAAAGATTTTAGGAGGATTGGTGAAATGGAAGAGATTGGGAGTGAAAACCGTAAGTTCGCGCGAAGTTGGAATGAAGAAATTTGAAAAAATTCCAACTTAAAACCCTGATTTCCGCTGATACGGACGACCGGAACACTAAAACGGTCGACCGTTTTGACTGAATTTTTGAAGTTCAAAATCTCTGTTCAGACGGATGAGCAGACGGATGACATACGGTCGTCCGTTTTAAATTAGACGGACGTCCGTTTAAATTAAACGGTTGACCGTTTGAACTTTTTAATTTTTGCAAAAGTCTCTGGAAAGACGGATGATCAAACGGATTTGAACAATTGTTCATCCGTTTGATGAAAACAGACGTCCGTTTTGATAAGCGGTCGTCCGGTTGGACTAGTTTGTAAAATTTTTAAAACAACACCGATTTGATCCGTTGACAAATGATTTTACAACATTTTTTGTCATATAAAATGCAATCAATCATAGGAAACATAAAGATTTAGTCACAAATTTCACATTCATCAATTATACCTAAACTTTCGTCGAATGTAAGAAAATCTTTCGAGTGCTAAAGGTTTTGTGAGAATATCGCCAATTGTTTTTCGGTGTTTACAAATTCCAAAGATATATCTCCCTTTTGTGCATGGTCTCGTAAAAAGTGATGTCTAATCTCGATGTGTTTGGTACGAGAATGCAAGACGGGATTTTTAGATAAATTGATGGCACTTGTATTATCACACATAATAGGAACTTTTTCAAATGAAATGTGATAATCATTTAGAGTTTGCTTCATCCATAGGATTTGAGCACAACAACTAGCGGCGGAGATATATTCGGCTTCGACGGTTGACAAGGCAACGGAATTTTGTTTCTTACTAAACCATGAAACTAAGGCAAACCCTAGAAAATGGCATGTTCCACTAGTACTTTTACGATCAATTGTGCAACCGGCCCAATCGGCATCCGAAAAGATAAGTAAATCAAAATGAGTTTCTTTGGGATACCAAAGACCTAAAGATCTAGTTCCACTAAGATAACGAAAAATGCGCTTTACTGGCACTAAGATGGGAATTCTTAGGATTAGATTGATATCTAGCACATAAGCATACACTAAACATAATATCGGGTCTACTAGCGGTTAAATAAAGAAGGGATCCGATCATACCTCGATATTTTGTTACATCAACGGAAGTACCTTGCTCGTCTTTATCTAGTTTGATAGATGAGCTCAATGGAGTATTCATTGGCTTCAACTCTTCCATTTCAAACTTTTTGAGCATATCCAAGATATACTTAGTTTGACTAATGAATATTCCATCATTGGTTTGTTTGATTTGGAGACCAAGAAAGAACTTGAGTTCTCCCATCATACTCATCTCAAATTCCCTACTCATGCACTTAGAAAATTCTTCACATAGGGAAATGTTAGTAGCACCAAAAATAATATCATCAACATAAATTTGAACAACTATCATATCATTCTTTTGGTTTTATAAATAATGTTGTATCCGCTTTACCCATTAAAAATCATTTGATAAGAGAAATTTACTCAATCTCTCATACCATGCTCTAGGAGCTTGTTTTAAACCATAAAGGGCTTTTCTAAGTTTGAAAACTTTGTCCGGATACTTATGATTTTTAAAACCAGGTGGTTGCTCAACAAAAACTTCTTCTTGAATGACTCCATTCAAAAATGCACTTTGACATCCATTTGAAAGAGAGTAAAATTCTTATGACATGCAAAAGCAAGAAGCATACTGAATTGACTCTAATCTAGCAACCGGGGCAAAAGTTTCTTGAAATCGATACCTTCTTCTTGATTGTACCCTTGAGCCACTAATCTAGCTTTGTTACGCACAATTATACCATTTTCATCTCTTTTGTTTCGGAAAACCCATTTTGTGCCAATTACGGTTTGTGAATTTGGTCTAGCAACTAAATCCCAAACATGATTTCTTTCAAATTGATTTAGTTCTTCTTGCATAGCTAGAATCCAAAATTCATCAAACTCGCTTCTTTAAAATTCTTTGGCTCGATTTGTGAAAGAAATGCACAATTGTTATGAAAATTTCTAAAAGTATTTCTTGTACTTACCCCTTTTGATGGATCACCAATGATGAGATCTTTTGGATGAGAAGGACAAACCTCCATTCTTTTGGTAATGAAGTGTTGAGATCTTAATGAGGTTCTTCTTCATTTTGTTGCATAGTTGTTTCCTCCTCATGTTGAATTTCAATGTTGTTTGGATTCCCTTTGTCTTGATTTTGAACGCTTAGTTGCTCAAATGGGATTTCCAAATCTTCATCATCAATGACTTTTTCTTGCCCAATTGAGTTAGTTTCATCAAAAACAACATGCATGGATTCTTCAACTACTAAAGTTCTTTTGTTGAAAACTCTAAAAGCTTTGCTAGTAGATGAATATCCAAGAAAAATTCCAATATCGGATTTTGGATCAAATTTTCCCAAGTTTTCTTTTGTGTTTAAAATGAAGCACTTGCAACCAAAAACTTTAAAATATCCAATATTGGGAATTCTATTTTTCCAAAGCTCATATGGAGTTTTGGTTTTCTTTCGACTCACCAAAACTCGATTTAAGATATAACAAGAAGTGTTTACGGCTTCGGCCCAAAAGTACTTTGGTAAATTGTTTTCATTCAACATGGTCCGAGCCATTTCTTGCAATGTTCGATTCTTTCTTTCTACTACACCATTTTGTTGAGGAGTTCTAGGAGCCGAGAAATTATGTTCATATCCATTGGATTTGCAAAAATCATCAAAGGCTATATTTTCAAATTCTCCACCATGATCACTCCTAATTGTGGGAATGGTGTATCCCTTTTCATTTTGGACTCTTTTGCAAAAATGTTTAAATGCATTTAAGGCTTCATCTTTTAAATTCAAGAAAATGACCCAAGTATATCTTGAAAAATCATCAACAATAACAAATGCATAATGTTTTCTACTTAAACTAGCGGTTCTAGAAGGTCCAAATAGGTCCATGTGGAGAAGTTGTAAAGGTCTTGAAGTAGAAGAGTGTTGTTTAAGTTTGAAAGAACTCTTTACTTGTTTTCCAAATTGACAAGCATCACAAATTTTATCTTTTTCAAACTTTATATTTGGCAACCCTTTTACAAAGTTGTTTTGGAGATTTTTGAAAGTAAGTCCATGCTAACATGACCTAATCTCCTATGCCATAACCAAGAATCATCCTTTATACTTGAAAGACATTTTATTTCCTTTTCAAGTTCAAATTCAATAGATATGATGTAAACATCTTTATTTCGGCTCCCCATGAACAATACCTCTTTAGATATAGCATCCTCAATGAGGCAATTGGAAGAATCAAATTTAATGAGATAACCTTTATCACATAATTGACTTATGCTAAGCAAGTTATGCTTGAGGTTATCAACTAATAAAACATTTTCAATAGATGGAGAAGAACGATTACCAATATTTCCAATGCCTATGATTTTTCCTTTGGCATTGTCTCCAAACGTCACATGACCTCCATATTTTCTTTTGAGATTTGATAGCAAGGATCGATCTCCCCGTCATATGTTTGAACACCCACTATCCAAGAACCAATTGCTCTTGACTTTTTGTGGTACCTACAAAAATAATTTTAATTTTTGATTTTGGTACCCACATAAGTTTGGGTCCTTGATAGTTAGAGCTTGTGGATTCTTTTATCCACTTGTGTTTCCTTTCAAAGAATAATTTCTTTTAGTTAAGCAATTATAAGCAACATGACCATCTTTCTTGCAAAAATTACATGTGATGTTTTGTTGAGAAAACTTGGATGATTTTACAAAAATAGTTTCAAGGGATTTTTGTTTCAAGAGAAGTTTATATCCAATCCCTCCTTTATTAAACACACATTTTTGCTCACCAAGCATTAATTCAAAATTTTTCTTTCCTTGGGTAAATTTGTGAACAATGCTTGTTAAATCAACCACTTTTTCTTTCAATAAAACATTTTCTTTAATTAAGGACTTATGATCATCTTTCTCTTTTTCAAAGTCCTTTTGAGCAATAAAAAGCTTCTTGACTACATTTTTCAACAAAGAGTGTTTATTGTTAAGAATAGAGTATTTTGACATAAGTTTCTCAAACTCTTCAAGAATTTCATCATAAGAAGAAGATAAGTCAAAGTAAGAGTTATTGTTATTTGTACTTACCTCATCCTCAATAGCCATGAAGCACATATTAGCGATTTCTTCTTGAATTTCATCTTCTTCTTGATCATCTTCATCACTATCATCCCATGTAGCTTGAAGTGCTTTCTTTTGATGAACTTCTTCTTGTTTGGGCATTCGGTCCTCTTGTGACCGGGTTTGTCACAATCGTAACATATGATCTTTTATTCTTTTCTTCACTTTTGTCTTCTTTCTTTTGAAATCGCCTATTGTTTGAAATCCTCTCCATTTCTTGACAAGAAGAACTAAGTCATCAAGTTCTTCATCACTCATGTTTGTATTGGAGGATCCTTCATCATTTGTTGATTTCAAAGCAATTTGCTTTTTGGGAAGCTCCTTCATCTCTTCTTTGCTTCTCCTTGTTTTCTCCTTTGTTTCGGCATTGTTGAGCTCATACGTCATCAATGTTCCATATAGCTCCTCCAATGGATAAGTGTTGATATCTTTTGTATTCTCTATCAACATCCTCAAGGAGTTCCAATCTTCCGATAAAGACCTAAGCATTTTGCTCACAAGTTCACCGTTAGTAAACTTTCGATCAAAGCCCTTAAGGCCATTAATAATATCGGTGAAACGAGTAATCATATCAACAATAGGTTCATCTTGTTTCATAAAGAAATTTTCAAAATCTTTTGTCAAAAGATTTATTTTGGTTTCTTTAACTTTGTTGGTACCTAAGTGAGTTATCTCTAATGCATGCCAAATATCATATGCGGAATCACATGTGCTAATCTGATTAAACTCATTTTTGTCTAAAGCACAATAAAGTAAATTTTTGGCTCTAGCATTCAAAGACAACTTTCTTTTGTCCTCTTCATCATATTCCTCTCTAGGCTTAGAAGTAGTTTGGTCCGGTTTATCATCAATTTTGATAATTTTTGTAGGCACATATGGACCAAACTCAATGACTTCCCAAATGTTATAATCAATTGATTGAATATAGATCATCATTCTAGTTTTCCAATAATTGTAGTGGGAGCCATTAAAGAAGGGAGGACGATTTGTAGAATGACCCTCAAGGTTTTGAAAATTTTGGTTAGCCATTACTCAATATTGTGAAATCAAATAAATGAGCACCTCGCTCTGATACCAATTGATAGCCCAAGAATAACTAACCAAGAGGGGGGGTGAATTGGTTTTCTCAAACTTTTGAAAAATATTCTTAAAATGAAATTTAAGAAATAAAAATTGCTTCACTCAAATATAAGCACAATATAAGTAAATAAAAAGAGAAGAGAGAGTGCAAACGATTTTTATGGAGGTTCGATCCAACCAATGATCTACGCCCCCGTTACCAAGCTCTCCAACACGAGCACGGCCTTTCCACTATTTTGATTGACTTATGGTGCAATCCAAACCCTTACAATGTATCCGGTGACTTACAAACAAGGAGCACCGATCCTTATACAATATTGAGCTTTTCACAGGACCTCAATATGACCCAAATATATGAAGAAATTGATTTGAGTATTTCTCTCTAGTTGAATGATAGATACAAGTTTAGTTCTAAGAGAGACTAACACTTTAATGAATAGCAATGAATAAGGAAAGCTCAAGTGTTAGAAGAAAACTTTGTTGAGAAAGATGAATCAAAGGTTTGATTTAATCAAACAAAGTTTTTCAATATGAGATATTGAAGATATAAATACAATGAAGCTTTGGATGAAGTTTTTCAATATGATTCTCTCTATAAATGCTCTTATAAGTGTTGTAGAATGATAATAAATGAAGTGGTATTTATAGAGATGAATTTTCGTCACTTTCTGACCAAACGGATGACCAAACGGTCGACCGGTTAGATTGGTCAGAACTAGCCGTTGAGCTGCAAAAAAATCGAACGGACACTTTTTGGACGGTGGCGGTCAAAGCGGTCGACCGGTTCATTTCAAGCGGATGACCGGTTCAAACGGATGATCCAAACGGATGACCGTTTCCACGATTTTGAAAAATGATTTTGGCTTTGATACAAATATTTTATGCAAGTAATAATGACATGTGTTTTGTGCATAAAAATATTTTGAGCTTTCATTCATTTAATTGCTAAGGATTAAAGAGTTAATACCTTTACAATTTTATCTAAAAAATCTATTCTTCAATCTTGATCTTCGGATCTTGAGATGCTTGAACTCTTGAATTGATTTTGATCTTGAACTTGTCATTGCATGAGAGTTCGATTTGTAGCACTTTGAATTTTGCTTGAAAATAAAATGTTAGAAAACATAGCTAATTTGTTTGTAATAATCAAAACATTAAGGTTTAAAGTTAACCATAGGTCAACATTAACACTTTTATCTCTAACGTTTTTTTTCTTGGCACGCTTGTCCTCAACATTTTTTTATTTGCGACTTTCGTCTCTACAGACGGAATATGTCTAAAAATATGTTAAGTTGAAATAAAAGACATATTTTACTCTCAATTAAATAAGCAAACCAAATAAAATTAATACAAAAAAATATTAAATACATTTTTACTTCATATTCTTCAAGCGAGGGTTTACTAGCCGACTTCAAATAAACGATGCTCTACAACTAGCCTTGGAAGATGCCATGACGAGAACTTACAGGCCAACCTCAAATATACGAGAATCTACAACTAGCCTCGGAAGATAGCTAATACAACAAGATTTACTGAAATTTCGACAACATCTCATTGTAATATGAGCTAAATCAATCTGAATAGCGTCACAAATTTCAAAACCAAACATGCACTACATAATGGAGAACCATCGCTCCTTCCAAATACTCATAATTATAGAATAAATTGATAATAAACTGAACTTGTTAATTTGGTAATTTATATCTTAATTGTTTATACGAGCAAAATTTTAAATCCGCTTGAAAATCAATCTGGTTATAACTTAAAAGTTAGAATCTTAAATTAATTACGATCGTAGGGAGTTTCTCCTCTATTGGACCAAAAAACATATATATTTTGGTCTTCATTTCACTCTCAAAATTGATTTCCTCCACCATATCTCCTTTTTGTTCAAATTCAATCTCCTCAAATTCATCTTCTTCTTCATTTGCTACATCATTTTCAAAATTGATTTGTTTCCATCATATCTCCTCTATTCTTCGAATTTCTTCTCCTCAAATCAAATTCTCAAATCCACATTCTTTTTCATCTATGACATATTTGAATGCCATGCCCATTAATTTAAATCGTAACATACAGTTGAATTCAACACGAAAAACAAGATATACTAGCATGCCATACAAGAATATTGATCTAATGCTCTCGATGGGCATTGCCATAATGCCCGCTGGAACATGTGTCATGCAATAATTGTATGATGACATATCCCAAGAGACATTATAACAATGCCCACCAAAGATATTAGAACGCGACTCAGCCATATACCCATCGAAATCTTCCTAAGGAAGCAAGTTAAACCGAGTCAGTTATTCCATCAACACTTTTCACTTCACAGGCAATGAAAAGTCATTTCAAATTATTGCATAAATAAAGAGACACCTTTTCTGCTTTTCCACTCCCACTCATCATCAAGAACCCATCAATGGCAGTGGTCAATGATTAAAGAATTAGTAAACAAGAAAAAATAGCAATGGAAGAGAGATGGATCAAGCATTATTCATCCTTTCATCGAATACTGTTAGTGGGTGAAGGAGATTTCTCATTTTCTCTGTGTTTGGCTAAGGCTTTTGGTTCTGCTTCCAACATTGTGGCTTCGTCTCTCGACTCCTATGGTTTGATGATCTTATTCTATTTTCCTTTGTTTCGTATTTTTAGACAATCGTCCCATTATTTAAACTTGGTTATTCTTCATTTATGCTTATCTATTGGGTAATTTGTACACACAGAAAGAAAGACGAGGGTTGAATGAATTTGTGCTTGTTTACGTGCATAATGATGTTATTTTGTGTTGTAAAGGTGATAGTTTCGCTTACAATGTTTTGTTTTAATTTAAACCACTCGGGGTAGGGTTCAGAGGGTAGGAATATGGTTTTGTCATTTGAAATCACATTATGCTCTTGAGTTGAATATAGGTTATTATGTGTACTTTGAAATATTTAAGTATAAATCCTATGTTTGAATATTGTTCTTATCTTTTGTCTTTGTTGTTTTGTTTTATCTGTGATGATGGTCTGAGTTATAAGCATATCAAAGTTCAAACTATGGTTTATGGTCATTAATTTCAGGGCCATTTACTTCCAGATGTTGTTAATATTGAATTTTTGTTTTCTTGTAGTTATCATATAAGTAGAACTTTCATTGTTTTTGCCATCCCCTGAATTTAGTATTAATACTTATATGTGGCCTTTAGAAAACAATTTTTATTGGCTGTTTCAATGTATGGAAGAAATTTCATAATCATGGAGTTCAAGTTGGATATACTCTTAGAAAATGTTCGAAAACAGAATATGTTTCCCCATGACAACAAAATTAAGTTTTTTTCTGAATGAATTTGGATTGGCTGCACGAATCCTTTTTCACTGATATGTTTGTTTCATTGTTACATCTACCGAAAGATATAATATAATCAAAATATTAATAATGGAATACATTTGTTTCACATATTCTAATTTTGAAGATCCCACGAATTTCGATACTTTCGACGAGGGACACCCATACACAGGCAAACACAATGCAGCTTAGGTTAGTTAGTTTCTTTGTGATTAACTCCTTTTTAACATGTTTAAGTCATTCAGCTAAGTTATCCCATTTCGCATGCTCAATTCTTAGTTTTGTTTTTCTTTCTTGTGCTATCTTATGTCTAAGGAATTCTTTTGGAACAGATGTATTGATCATGAAGTACAAGGAGGCGAACTCAAATCTGGATGATTTGAAAAACATGGGGGCTTCAATTTTACATGGAGTGGATGCGACCAAGATGAAGCATCATTCAAATCTTGGAAAAAAAATATTCGACCGAATTATTTTCAACCTTCCTCATGCAGGTTTCCACGGGCAGGAAATGTTGCCCCATGTTATTAGGCAAGTCTTTGTTCTTGCAAAGTAGAATAATGAGGTTCACTATTTGTATGATAATTCTCCTTCAATTTGAATTCATGTGCTTTTTCCCATGGCAAGGCGTAAGCCTTACTGTAAATTAAAAAATTATTCAAATACAAAATAAGCTCATAATAAATCATAAACAATCTTCAAAATTCATAATAGAAATAGAACAATTGAGGAGTTGCTAATAAACAAAAGAAAAATATTTCAAATAACAAAAATAAACTATTATTTTAGTTGGTGGGGCAGTGGATTATCCCAAAGTGGGTCAATAAGAAACAATTTTTTAATGTTTTAGTGGGAAGTGGGCTATTCCCAAAATGGGTCGATCATTTTTATGTTTTGTTGGCCTACACCAAAAGCGAAGTATGGAGAATTGAGAGCGCATACTTCAAAATCCTTGAGGGAATGCTGATGCGTAAGCCTCCAAAAACTGCTGATATGGAGGATGATTCAAATTAAAGTGTTTATTATCTCTGCTGTAAGTGTTTAGTAAAGAAAGACAGCCGATGTTCTAAGCTCTTGGTAGTTTGGTATCCAATACAAATAGAGCTGCATTTTATTTTTTGGCTCACATGCAATGCAGGTAATTTTCTTTATGCTTTCATGACCCATTTTTAGCTACTTGCAGGTTACACAGGAAACTTCTACGTGGATTTTTTAGGAATGCATGTGGCATGTTGCAGGAGAATGGTGAAATACATGTTAGCCACAAAACAAAACGTCCATACAGCGAATGGAAAATTGAGGATCTTGCAGCAGAGTATTCTTTAACGTTGATTGAATGCTCTGATTTCAAAATTGAAGACTATCCTGGTTACAAACATGAAAGAGGTGACGGTTCCAGATGTGACAAGCCATTTTCGTTGGGCAAGTGCAGTACTTTCAAGTTTACGTTCTGCACTGCTGCTGGAAAAATGCGGAGGGTAGGGGAGGGAGTTGAACATAGTGCAGTTTCAAGAGATTCCTGTCCTCACAGAACATCACTCAACATCATTTGATAGACAGCTTCCATTATGTCGGTTTACACACATGAATGATGTCCCTTTGTACACAGGACTAACACCACAAGCCCAAATTAGAAATGCATGCATTGGAATATTTGACAGATATCTTAATCACGTGGAGGAAACATTTGGAAGGACTAGTTATGACGTTCATGGTTCGCTTAATGATGCTCTGAGGCTCGGCTTTGAACAATACATGCGTGAAGGTCATGGAAGACCCTTGAGCGGTTACATTGATATTTTGGAAGATCTTCACCATCTTAGCATTTTGAGATCACAATGGTTGACACGGATGCTATCAGTTCTTGATATGCAACAATGAGGAAGCTGTACAATAGTTTTTTAGTCATTAGTAAGTCTGTAGACGTTATGGAAACGTGAAGCAGGGGATATGATATGGAGGTTTCGTGTGAATGTACATGTACTAATGGAAAATGGTTGGATTTTTGGTCGTTATTAGTGAGCTCGGGTTGATTTTCAGCTTTTGTATTATTGTAGTTTGACTCACTATTTTTGTGGCTATATTGTAGTTGTGTAATTTTAATTGGTTGCCACTTTGCCTGCATATTTCTAGATATTTCTAGATTGAATCCTTGATAAATATTTCTCGTGTAAAAAAGTATTTTGATGAGGAACACCCTTCCAATCCTACTCCCTGGTGCCGCCTCTGCCGGTTCTCGTCCTTTGTTTTCTATCTCTTGTTGTGCATGTCTAAAACAAAAGTTCATAATTTTGCAGGAAAATTTGGTGTATGGAAATAGGGGTGGGCATGGGTTGGTTTGGTTCGATTTTAGGCCCAAACCGAAATCGAACCGACTAATTCGGTTTGGCCATTATCTGAAACTGAACCAAACCGTCGCGTTGGATGAAACCGATCCAAACTGAACCGACCAATCTTGGTTCGGTTTGGGCGGTTTGGGCTTTAATGTTTTGGGCTTACATACAAAAAAAAAAAAAAAAAAAACTTAATTTTATAATTCCCATTTCAAATTTTCTTTACAACATGCAACCTGTTATTAACTAAAATTTACAAAAAATTTAAATATAACTCCCATTTATAAAATAACCTATTATTTACAACCTGTTTTTGATATGTTATTTATAAAAATAACTCTCATTTCTCGGTTCGGTTTATTTGGCGGTTTGGTTCGGTTTTTTGCCCAAACCGAAACCAAACCAAATATATTTTTTAAATTAGTAAACCAAACCGCCTGGGTGTGAAAACCCGAACCAAACCGACCCGATTCGGTTCTGTTCGATCGGTTTGAGCGGTTTAGCAAGATATAATGTTTGGATGCCCACCCCTATGTGGAAATGTGTGGAAATGTGTGGAAGAGCTTATCTGTGTTGTATCTCCACCACATAATTTGTACACTTGAAAGGCCGGTACTTCACCGTCAATATGTGTTAAATTTAATTATGAAAATTTTGGATGAACGCGGTATAAAAATGACATTTGAGTAAAAATGAAAAGAAAAAAGTATGACATTTTTTTTTAATTCTAAAATCAAGGTCCGAATCCCTAAACCATGTTATGCAGCCTAACGTAACATAAACCTAAATTCCTCATACTCTGAAATTTTGATGGTCATCACAAAAAGTGAATAAATTATAAATTAGTACTAAAACTATACGTTTTTTTTCCAAGCTTTTCCAGTGTTAACTCTGAGTCCATTGACGATCCAGCTTATCAAAGAAAACACCAATTAAAAACTTATGCAATAAGAGTATCTGCATATGAAGTTTGAATTTATGAAGCTCAAAATTTATTGTCTATTGAGATGAGTCTACATCGACCGCCTCTAGTTTGCTCAACAATTACGAATTTCATTCAAATTAACTATTTTTAACATGTCTAATATATTCTGCAATATACTAAAGCACAAAGCATTATTGATGTACTGAAGAAAATGGATTAACTGGCATCAATACCTAATATCTAATAAAGAATATTTATTAAGTTTAAATATAACAAAGTGTTATAGTAAAAAAAATCATCATCAGATCTCCATAAAAGCTCAATATAGGACAAAATTGGGAAAGAGAGATATTGTGTTGACCATGCATGAAAGTAATGTAGGAGAGGTGTACTTCAAGCTTGCAAAATACATATTTAGGGTTAAACTTACCCTGCAACCATTAAATTGCTGTTAGTTATTTTATAGTTTCAACTTAACAACCTCATGCTTATATGATTTTGTACCCGAGAAGAGAAAGTAAGGAAATCTCCAGGAATAGAGCTAGCGTTAGCTTTGGCCTTATTTTTCTACACGTTATCAGAAGAAATATCAGTTTCAGTTTTGACCTGGGTAGAGGTGGATACCTGCCATAAGGAGGTGGAGGTAGGTATCCGTACCTGGGTAGCGAAGGGTATTCTCCAGGTGGTGGTAGAGGATATACTCCTGGTGCAACAGGTGGTTGGTACTGCCCTGATGCCTGGTCAACCAGGAAAGGAGGATATACTCCAAGAGATGGAGGTGGATATGCAAAGCTGGGCCCCACCGCCGGATATGCTGTAACAGGTTCCTCATCAATTTTAGCCGCAGAACCACCAACCTTCTCGGCAAACTTGTATGAAAAAGTTATTTGACCTTTAGGTTGGCCATTAGGTTTTCTCACTTGGTAACTCACAAATTGCTGCTACCTTCCATTATTACCGACAGCGGTGGCCGGATATTCAAGAAACTCTTTGATATGCTTCAAAATCAACACTGATGCTTCAGTAAAGCCTGATGTAGGGTTTTACACAACAGGTGCTGTCTTTCGGGATGAGTGCGGGTTTTTTGTGGCAATGCAAGAGAGAAAGGTGATTGGGCAGCTCTCACATGAGGATGCCGAGGCAATGGCAGTGTGGGATGGCTTGATCTTGGCTAGGGACCGTGGATATCAGATTGCTGTGATTGAGTACGATCCATTAAGGGTGGGGGGGGGGTCGGGGGGCAGGGGCCAGGGTTCCTTTTTAGTTGGGGAATAACACTTATCTGAATAAAATAAAATAGTTTAGGATTTATTTGTACTTTTGAAAATGTTAAGGACTCAATTGCAATGCTTTCATTGTATTTTTTTTTCAATTATTTTAATTTATTTAAGTCAAGGGGCAAAATTGTCCAAAAATTGTCAGAATAGTGAAAAATAGTGATTTTGGGACCATACATGAAAGTATAAATGGAAGAATGTGGATGATATCTGCTAAAAAAAAGTATGTGGATGAAATCATTACAAATCTAAAAGAATGGAGACCATTAGTGTAATTAATCCTAAAATAAACTAACTAACGAAGGTGTATTCAATTAAGATTTGATATGACTTTTATGGAGTTTAAAAATCTATGTATATTTAATTCAGATTTTTTAAACTCCATAAAAGTCTTTGATTATTCAATATAGATTTTTAAATACTTTTAAAAAAATCTTATAAAGTCATGCAATATTCAATTTAGACTTTTTAAAATCCTACGAAATTCAGAAGTATTCAAAATGTCGATGACTTTTAATGACTTTGTAGAGAATTTTATATATACTAACGTTAAAGCACAAGGTATAAATAAAATATATTACATTTTCTCTCTCATTCACCATAAGATTTTGAAAGACTTTAGAAGAAAAAATATTTTTATTCCCTTAATTTTTTTTTTATATGCAACATCTCTAATTTCTTTTTCCTTCGACAAGCTGTAAAGTCAAGATTAATATTCTTGTCTTTCTTCAATGTGATATTTTTACCTCTTCAATATATTCTCCTAATTTTTTTCCCTATTTCTTCTTTTAATATTTTTTTATATCTATTCAATTAATTTTTTTTTTTCAATATTCTCCTAACTATTTTTCCATTTTCTTCATTTTCTTCTATGAACCTTTAGACACAATGTGATTTTTTTCCTTCAATATTCCCATAACTACTCTCTCTCTCTCTCTCTCTCTCATTTTTCCATTATTCATTAAAAATAAGATAACTTTATAATTAAATTATTATATAATTGTTGATTGCAGTTTATTAATGAATTTCATCAAGTTAAAAACTTTATTTTTATTTTTATTTTTATTCTTGTTTTATGAGCATGGTTGTATTTTTTTTCTTCGTCTAAATTGGTACTTTGATTATTTATTTATGCAATTGTGGTGACTAATGACGTGTTACCTATAGATTATTAAATATTATAAGGGAGATAATGAACTGAATAAATTTTTTTTTGTTGGCAAATATTTTAAAATGAGTTGCATGCCATAATTTTTTGAATTTATCCACAATCTATTTGAAAGTTTATAGTTTTACCCAAGAGAAAAAATAGAGTGAGTTATATTATTAACTTTTGACGTAGTTTACAACAATTAAATATAACATTAATTTTTATGAATTTATTAATATTAATATAAATAAATAAATCATTATTAAAATTTTCTCTTGCGACAAATTTTTTTTATCTGTGGGATATTAAATTTTTATATTCAAATTTTTTAACTGAAAAAACAAAGTCTATAAAAGTCCATAAAAGTCTGCGAAAGCTTAGGAAAATCTTTCGATATGAAATCTATAACAATTCATAAAAGTCTGTAGGAGTCTATTAAAATCTATAAAAGTCAATAAAAGTTAATGAAATTCATCAAAGTAAGTCGCTTAAAAAATGTAATCAAAGTCTTTAAAAGTCTAGATTAGATACACCATCCTAATATTTGATCATCACTTAGTGGGGGTGATTCTTTTTTTATTTTTTAACGATCAAACTAACGTTTTTCGTCATAAAAAGACTTCAAGCGCAGAAGTTTGAATGTTTATGATCCTGAATGTTAAAAATCAAATGTTCGTGACCTCATTGTCACAAAGTTTAAAGATTAGACTCTCTGTGCTATTTATTCAAAATTAAAATAAGGGTAGAACTGTCATTTCAATAAAAATTTGACAATTAACGGTCAAACTAACGTTTTCATCACAAAAGAACCTCGTGTGTAGAAGTTTGAAAGGTTTGGGATCTCGAGTGCTATAAATCAAAAGTTCAAGATCCTATCGTCATAAGGTTCAAATATTCAAAACCCCAATGCTATTTATAAAAAAAAATTGTAGCCAGCATTCTCAACCTTTGGGGTCGTGAACTTTTATCCCTAATATTTTTTTCTTGGTACGCTTATCCTCAACATTTTGTTTATGTACAAACAGAATATGTCTAAAAAATTTATTAAGTTGATAGAAAATACTTATTTTTCATCTCAATTAAATAAGCAAAACAAAAAAAAAAAGTTAAATTTATTTTCATTTCATCTTTCCACACAAGGACTTGCTAGCCGACCTTAAAGAGACGATACTTCACAGTTAGCCTTGGAAGATGCCATGGCAATGCAAGGCTTACAAACCAATCAAATAAGTCTTCGGTACAATTCCTTAAAAGCAAAAAAAAATAATAATAATAATAATAAGTTAATCAAATATCATTTTTATTTTTATATTTCATAGAATTTAAACAATTTATTTATTTTTTATCTATACATTTGTAAGATTTATTATTTATAATCTTTAAAAAAAAAAAAAAAAAACAAAATTCACAAAACAATAATCAAAATTTTCAAGCACGTATGCAGCTGAGTGTTGAAAGTAGTATCTTTATTGCAAAGAATATGTATGGCAGTACAACATATTCGGCCGAGACTGTACGGAATGACGATATTTAATACTTTATACTGATCCAACAAACAAAAGTTGGAACAGCGATTTGCTTTTCTTTTGAGCCTAATTATATCTTCAGACTTCAGAGTTTCTATCTATCTTCCTCACTAAGTCTTGGTCTTCCTCCCATTCTCCGACAGTACTCGCCGGTCGTCTCTGTTTCCCGTCCTCTTTCTGACCGGAAAATTTAGCTGCTGATTTCGAATACAAACTATGATTGATGCGATGCAACATGATCACGCGTGTGATAATCATTTTGCTGTGATCTAATTCTTAATATGGTAATTAAGTTCTAACCTCATCTTTTTCTTTTCTTTAATTATTATTTAGAACCGATAAGATATATGTAGAAGTTGAACCTTAAATGATCTCGATGTGTAGGTTGCTTTTCTGACTGTACTAAAAGCTGAATTAATGACTGATCTATCCTTATATTTAGATGTGTTCGAAAAAAAAAAAAAAAAAAATTGACTGATCTTCTATCCTTATATTTAGATGTGTTTGATTTTGATTAAAATCAAATTTTTTTTTTTTTTTTTTTTAAGTTGATAAACTTATTTTATGAAATATGTAAATTTTTCATTTTCCTAATAAAAATCGTACAGTGATATAGAATATGTGGTCAAAATTAAATTACCAAAAATGTGTAAAAAATTTAAAAATAAAAACTCATAATTGGATATATTATTTAGTGTAATACTGTATTATGATTGGAATATTACATGGCTAATACTTTACTGTTTCCATTTTTAAGGTTCATGCTTGGCTAACGTTTAAAGAATTACTTACAAGTTATTAGATTTTTTGCCTAAATAAGAATATATGAAGATAATATAAAAGTAATATGTTGAAACATGTGAAATAAAAATTTACTTAAATTTAAGCCAAAAATGTCATTCAAATCTGAAAAAGGCTGGGAGCACCGCTAAATTCCTAAATGCCAAAATGATGAATGCCTGTTGGTGAAATTCCCAATTTAGACACAGCCATTAACAAATTTAAGCAAGGAGAATAGGAAAAGGTAGAAGTAAAGATTCTTGGGAACTGGCATAAGTTACTTCAATAGTCATCCATATTATCTCATTTCAAGAAATTTAGGAGCTTTCACTGCAGCTCAAAATAAAAGATTTGAAGATCAAGAAAATGGAAATTCTGCAAAGTCTATTGAGATCCTTGGTCATTAAAGAAGAAGAAGAAGAAGAAGAAGAAGAAGAAGAAGAAAGGTTGAGGGAACTGTACTATCATGTACAAGAGAAGGTGATGAAGTGTTTGGTGGCAAAAGGGAAATGGATAAAGCATTATAATAGTTACCACAGGATACTACTCGTGGGTGAAGGAGACTTCTCTTTCTCTGCTAGCCTGGCCATGGCTTTTGGTTCTGCTACTTATATGATTGCAACTTCTCTCGATTCTCGAGGTAAGGGATTTTTTAGGGATGGCAAAATACCAAGGTTGCCACTTGGTGTGTCTAATGTAAAATGGTGGGAATTTTTTTCAGAATTTTTGAAGAAAAATTATGAACATGCAATGTCCAACATTGAGAAGCTAAGGAGAAGGGATTGCATTGTAATGCATGAGATTGATGCTACTAAAATTGCAAATCATCACTCTCTTGGAGGAAAGACATTTGATCGTGTAATTTTCAACTTTCCCTTTGCTGGATTTTTTAAGGAATTATCTCGCGAGGCTCAGCTTAGGTGAGTTATCATTAATAGAGTTTAATTTTTATTTTTTACTTACTTGTAATTACACTTAATTTTAACTACTTCATTCGCAGAAAGCACAGAAGACTCGTGCGTCGGTTTTTGAAGAATGCTAAAGAAATGATGAGTGAAAATGGTGAAATACACATTTCTCACAAGACGAATAATTTCCATATAGAATGGAATTTGGAATCTGTGGCTTCTTCACGTGGACTTAAACTGATTGAAGCAGTGGAATTTAATCAGTATGATTATCCAGGTTATAATACCAAGTATGGATTTGGGGGTAATAATAATTTCAATTGTTACCCTAGCAAAACCTACAAGTTTGGACTTAAAAAGGGCTCAAATTCAGCATGTTAACATTCCATCAGGCTTGACAAGATGTAATTTTGGTGTTTTTTTTACTTTGATCCAATGTGTTGAAAGTTGATGACCCATCTTACGAGACAAATGTAGCAGCATTTAAATATTAACTTCATAATATTTCTTATAAATAGTGATATATGTTATTAGGAGAAATTATTGTTAGTTTAGATAGTAGTGATGTTCTTGATTTATTGTCGTATGTATTAAAATGCATCACAACTTTGTTAGGCAATGAATCACAAATATTTTAGTGTTACATAGACTGTATGTGATAACATTTCTTATCCCTTGTATACTCACGAGATCTCTGAGTATAAATTTTATCAAGTCTAAATGCAAGATATTTCCAATGTTTGTACTTGGTAGCACTTTGAATCTACCCTTCGATTTGGCATTCAAGTTATGGAACAGAGAAATTTTATCATTTTTCTTGATTTTTGTGCAAAAATTAGTACTTTTGTCTTTTTTTTATTTATTTGTCACAAATTATAATCTACTTTTTTTGTTGATTGCATGGTTAATAGCTTAATTTTCTATTATGTCCCTAATTAATTTAATATGTCTTGTTATTAACAAATATTAACTTTAATTATATTGATGTAGGGATATATTGATAAAAACTTATATAAAATTTATTGTTCTAACTATAATAATAATTTTTTTTCTTAATCTCCGTAACATAGAAGTAAGCATATCTTTATGTGACAGAAGAAATATTAAATTTTAATAAAGATAATTTTACCTTCACTTCCTCATGAACAAAAAAACTAAAGGTGATTTTTTGTAAAAGTTGATAAAATATTTTGTTGAAAAGTTGTAAAAAATTGTGATTTTGTGAAATGTGTAGTTAAATTAATTGTTGACTTTGACTTCAATTTTTTAGCAAATTTTTAACTGATTTCAAACAAGTCTTAAATATAAAAATGGAAAGTAAATACATAGCAAATAAAAAAAAATGAAAAATTTAAAATGTCGTCAAAATGGACCTTTCATAGTCGTACCAATTAAATTCTCCTTCCCAAGGAGGCACAAAGGCCGCTAAGAGTACGTTTGGGTGTGCTTATAAGTACTTATAAATTGGTCAAACATCATTTTCACATACATATTTCATAGGACCCATACTTTTTATCGACACATTTTATAGGATCCACTACTTATAATCTACAAATTTTTTTATCAAACATACTATAAGGCATAGTTATCAAATCCGGTCTGGACATCGACCCGAACAAGGAGGCGGGTCATCGGGTTTCTGGTTCAACCGCCTCCAATCCACCCACTATATATATTTTTCCCCACCCAATGTTAGTCCAAGTGTAACCTCGTGCTAATGCATGTATTGTAATTCAAATTGAGTTTATAATAGGAAAAATTGTAATCGCGATCTCCAGTTTTTGAGGTTTTGACACTTTTATTTTCAATCTTTTTTCTCCAATCCACTCACTGGACGTTGAATTTACATAAAGACATATTTACCCTTCACACTAAATAAAGAAATTGCAGCCAGCATCTTCAACCTTTGGGGTCTTGACAGTTTTATCCCTAATAATTTTTTATTGGCACGCTTATCATCAATATTTTGTTTATTTACGACTTTCGTCTCTACAAATGAAATATGTCTAAAAATATGTTGAGTTGATAGAAAATACATATTTTTCCTCTAAATTAAATAAGTAAGGCAAAAAAAATTAATACAAAAAAAAGAAAAAAAAAGATAAATATATTTTTACTTCATCTTTTCCAGGTAAGGGCTTAGAGCTGACCTCAAATAAACAATTCTTTACAGCTAGCTTTGGAAGATGTCATGATGATGCAGGGCTTACAAATCGATCCTGAGGAGACGAGGCTTTACAACTAGCACTACTAAAAATTGCCTTTTCACCAACGGAAATTTACCAACGGATTATTTCCGTTGGTAATCAGCAACTGATTATCCGTTAGTAAAAGTGATGACCTTTCAACTACGGTAATTAGCGACGGTTTTTCCGTTGGCAAAAGTAATAGTTTTTCACCAACGAATTTTCACCTTTCACCAACGGAATATCCGTAGTAAAGAGTGAATCATATCACCAACGAAAATTTCGTTGGTGATATTAATTAATTTTGAAAACTAAAAAATTATTCGACCTTTCACCAACGGAATATTCGTTGGTGAAGAGTGAATCTTATCACCAACGGAAATTCCGTTGTTGATATTAATTAATTTTGAAAACCAAAAAATAATTCAACCTTTCACCAACGGAATATCCGTTTGTGAAGAGTGAATCATATTAATTAATTTTGAAAACCAAAAAATAATTCGACCTTTTACCAACGGAATATCCGTTGGGAAAGAGTGAATCTTATCACCAACGGAAATTACGTTGGTGATATTAATTAATTTTGAAAACCAAAAAATAATTCGACCTTTCACCAACGGAATATCCATTGGGGAAGAGTGAATCTTATCACCAACGGGAATTCCGTTGGTGATATTAATTAATTTTGAAAACAAAAAAATAATTCGACCTTCCACCAACGGAATATCCGTTGGAGAAGAGTGAATCTTATCACCAACGGAAATTTCGTAGGTGATATTAATTAATTTTAAAGACCAAAAAATATTTCGACCTTTCACCTACGGAATATCCGTTGGTGAAGAGTGGTTCATATTACCTACGGAATATCTGTTGGTGAAAAGTAGTTCATATAAAAAAATTTCGAGCAATGTGATATTTTATGTTTAAGTGTTAACACAATGTGGAGTTTGATTTTTCATTAATATTTATTTTTTACTTTATAAGCAATTATAGAAAATGTTACTCATTGAACTAATATATATTATGAAAACAAATATAATTACAAAAATTCATTTGTCTCCAATGGTTTGGTTGTAACTTCACAACTCTTAGGTCAAAGGTTCAAATCACATTACATCCATTCTAAATTAATAAAATAATAAAAATACATGACAAAGCTTAGCGGACCGGGTCGGGCCTTTGGTGAGTCGAGTTTCTAACCCATAATTGGCAAGTTGGGTCAGGGGTCCACCAAGTATATAAAATTAATTTTTTTAATTATTAAAAATTTGCACTATTACCAACGGAATTTCCGTTGGTAATAGTGCTCGTCATTTCTGTTACTAATTTGAGGGTCGCTGAAAGTTACCAATGGAATTTTCGTTGGTAAAAGCGCGTGTCATTACCAACGGAAATTCTGTAGGTAATAGCACACGCTTTTACCAACGGAAATTCTATTTGTGAAGGTAATTTTCAGCTACCCTCAAAATAGCAACGGAAATTCTGTTGCAAATAATCCGTTGGTAGCGACTATTAGGCACGGATATCGTGGTTTCAGCAACGGAAAATTTGTTTCTGAAGCTACGATTTTTTGTAGTGTAGCCTCAGAATTGGACTAAAAAATTAATATAGTGCAAAACTTATATTCAAGGTTTACCTTATTATGATCGTTCAGATGGCGATCGCAGGGTTACTGAATGAAGTCTTATGTTTCTTTTAGAGGTGCTAACCTGCAGCGAAGCAGAAATGACTAAGTAATTACCATGGTGAGGGCTTATGAGCCAACCTTGAAGAAATGAGGATTTACATCTAGTCTCGAAAGATAGCTAACACAACTACTTACATTTCGGGAGCATTATTCATGTAATATGAATTAAACCAACTTAAAAAACTCCACCAATTCCAAAACACAAACATGCACTATGTAATGGGGAATCACTTGCCACTTCCAAGTACTTATAATAATAGAATAAAATGATGATAAATCGAACTCGTAACAATAGAATAATGAAACAACGATATAACAAGTTTTATTGCAAATTATATGCTAGCATCAATAATAAAATACCAGTAAGATACTTATATAATACTAGTCCTCCAAATCTGAGCATATATTTATGTTAGGCATCAGACCTCATCCAAGTGTCTCGCTGATTTTGCAAGATGGCAACACAACTCATTTCTTGAATCATTTTTTCTAAGGCAACAACATACTTCGACCATTGCCACTAGAGGTGGTAAAATCGGCCCAACATGCAAGCCGGTCTATATAACCCGACCTTTTGAATTGGGTTGGCCCTGACCCAAATAAAACCAGGCCAATATGGCCCGACCCATCTAGTCCACGGGCTAGTTGGACCGGCCCGATTTTAATTTTTTTTAATTAGCTTTTGCTCCTTAACACTAATCACTCATTTTGTGAATAGTCCAAATACATAATCCAAATAATATCAATCTAAAATGATCTAAAACCAAGTCACCAATAAACATTAGTTCAAAAATCCCAAGATCCAACATAAAATTGTTTAAATTTAATTAAAATTTAGTTTAATATAAGTTTCAATCCAAAATATATTTGGTGTGACAAGTAAATTATTTATCTTAAATGTACTCATAAGTAAACTTTTTAATTTAAGCCAAATATGCTTATATCTCAAAACAATAAGACTAGCATGCTTTTAATATTTGTAATTTTTTTTTAAAAAAAAAAGTGTCTACAAATAGTTTACAATTAACCAACAAAAATTATTATTTTGAAAGAAAATTGACGTTTATCTATTGACTAATACATGAGAGCCCCAATTTTATAAATTAATCTCTTTAAAAATCTCAAAATATATAGTCTAAATTTATCTAAGATTGTATTTGATATAATGCATTAGATTGTACAAAAAATTTATTTAAAAAAGAAAAGAAAATTAAGATCAAGTTGGGCCAATGAACTGGATCGAACTAAGATATTTCAGCCCATACAAAAGCGGGTTGGGCCACTGATCCGATTTCATATGTGGCCTCGCTCATGGGGTCGGGTGGCCCAACCCAACCCATTTGCTAGCTCTAATTGCCACTAATGAATTTTAACTTCACTTATCTCGTGCACGCGTTTTTATTTCCATTTCCTATTCATTTGGTGAACCTACTTTACTTGCTTGTTTATTTTACGTGTTTATTAGCATACGCCCAGTAGTAGAATTGGAACTACTTGAAAATCAATCTGGTTAAAATTGGTGAGAATAGTGCTAAATGGCCGGGTGACCTGGCAATTTTTTCTAAATGACTGTTGACCCATTTTGGCCTGCAAATTACCAGATATAACACTGCTCTCTTTTCCCCTCTTATTACATTTCAAATGATTTCAAATTCATTTATTGCTGTCTGTTGAAAAAGAGATTTCCAAGTTAGAATCTAACTCAATTCAAGGTTAGAATCCAACCAATTTCATCTATGTAAAAAATCTCATTTCAAGGTAGAAATTTATCTGTCTATGTCTTCTTTTTTTAATTTACAATAGAAATTGTAGATTTTATGGTATAAATCATGAAAATATGTATACATCTGAGTATGAATTGTGATTTTTGTTTTAAATTTCTATAAATATGAGTTCATTTGAAATTGGTTAATTGAAAAATCAGTTTAAATATGTAAATTTGCCTTAACAGATTGATGGTTTGTTAAGATTTGGTCCGTTAAGACCAATTTTGGATTGGTCTTAACAAACTTGTGGTATGTTAATTTTGGCTTTAACAAACTTGCGGTCTGTTAATAGACCTTATTAATGAGTGTATTTAAGTCTTCTTTATGTAAGAGAGGCATTTTTAACTTAAATCATATAAATTAAGGCTTTTTCAATTCGGCTTGTTTGACACTGCTTTTTTAGCCAACGTGGCCTTAAAATTATTCCTTAATCACATTAGAATCCTAAATATATCATACGAATAGTCATACCAATCGAAATCTCCCTAAGGAAGTTTTCAAGCTGAAAGGCTTGCAAAGTTAAACCAAAAGGTCACAATGAATAAAATCACCGAATGCACTCAAACGCCGAGTGAGTTATTCCATCAACACTATTCACTTCACAGGCAATGAAAAGTAATTTAAATTATTGCATAAAGACAAGGACGGAGCTGATGGGTTCCAAGGAGAGACCTGGACTCCACAACTTTTTGGAATTTTTTTTTTAAATTTTTTAATAAATAATTTAACTTTGACCTAATATCAATTTAATGGATGGCAATTAGATCCATTGACCCAATATCAATTTAATGTAAGATAATTGGACATATTGACCTAATAAAATTAATAATACAAATTACAAATAATTGGCTCATTCTTCAAATGATAATAAAAAATTAATCAATGTTCTAAAAAGCCCGCATAGGCAGCGCCTAGGCTTCGCCTAAACTTGAAGCTCGGCCTTGACGCCTAGTCCCGCCTTACACCTCGCACTCGCATAGCCATTGCCTCGCCTTCGCCTAGGCCTCGTCAAAGTCCAAAAAGCTTGAAATTTGGCATCTACGCCTAGCCACGCTTTACGCTTTTTAGAACATTGAAATTAATAAATGCACTTTGCTTGTTAATACATATCGTGTTCAATTGATTTTTTTTTCTTTTTTCTTTTGAGCTTGAGTGATATTTAATTTTATTTGTATACCGGATCTTCCTATTTTGGAGGATAATTTTGTAGAAGACAACGTAAATAAGAAGAGTTTGATATTTATTTCTTTTGTGCTCTTATTTTAGACATTGCATATTAGTAGTCTAAGTTATATATTTAGAAGAAAAACTAACATTTTGATATGATATCAAGTCAAACAATGGTGCCAGTGTATAAATAAAATAAAGTATACGATTACGATATAATTGTATATAACACTCATTATGAAAATGTTTACATGTTGTGTATGACTTACTTATATGTCGTTTCATTAAGTATATGATTACATTATAATTGTATATAACACTATTGAAAGGGTTTAAATATTTTTTGCATCAACTACATAGCTTAGTTTTAGATAAAATAGTTATAAATTCTATTGTAGACAATTTTTGTGCATCAACTACATAACAATTTTTGTTGAGAGACTTTGTTAATAAAATAGATATATATTCTATTATGGAAGAATTCATAGCTATAAAAGATCGTCGGGCACAATTTTCTTTAATGGCTCTGCCTCTGTTTGGGGACCCCAACTTAAAATGTCTGACTCCGCCACTGCATTATTCATGCTTTCATTGAAATACTGTTAGTGGGTGAAGGAGATTTCTTATTTTCTGTGTGTTTGGCTGTGGCTTTTGGCTCTGCTTCCAACATTTTGGCTTTGTATCTCGACTCATATGGTTTGATCTTATTATCTTTTCCTTTCTTTCGTATTCTTAGACAATCGTGCCATTATTTTATCTGGCTTATTCTTCATTTATGCTTATTTCTTGGGTAATTTGTGTTAGAATATAGAATATATATTAGAATATATTATGATTGTTTACCTAATATAGATTAGGATTTTCATTACTATATAAACTGTCTTGTAATTGTATTTTCATTATGCTTCGTCGTAGCTGCTCGTTCGATAACCATACAGATTACCATGGTGCGGCAATAATAAGTTGCTGGAACACTTACCATATTGGAAATAACAAGATGAAACTAAGAAAGGAGATCTAGGGTTTCAAGAGAAGAATATACGAAGACACAGATAATAAATATATCTGAACTTCAATTAATTAATCATAATGAATACTTGACTGATGTATATATAAATCAGCTCTGTTCTCCTACCCACTGCTTACATGGCATGCCCCATCAGCAAAAATAGGCCACATGGCAATATAACACATCTGCAAAAAATTTTTACAGTTCACGCACCAATCTCCCTCCCAACCCTCCACTCACCCCAGCATCACTTTTATCTCATTCTCTCTCTCCACATTCTCCCCAAATCAGGTGCCCTAAATTCCTTCTACAACCATTTGACCTACCGGAACCACCACCCATCAGTCGCCGGACCCACCATTGTCCTCGTCATGACCCACCACCAACTTCTGCCCTTGCTGGAACCACCACCAATCTCCCTTCGCAGGAAGCACCACCCATCAACAACACTCTCTTGCCATGTTCACCACTCACGTCTCCGGTCCCACAGCTCCCTTTCTGGTTTCACAGTCGTCGTCTCGTCGGACCCATCACTCTCCACTCATCGGACCCACAAGATATGGGTCGGGTTGTCTTGTTGCTTGATCTACAAGTTTAGAAGACTCAAGAAACATCTTGGAGACGTCCAGCGCAATTTTCCATTTTCTTTTTCCCTTCTCTCTACTTGCAATTTTGTAATGGATACATATATACATACAGACAAAGATATATACATTTAAGGATTGTTGGTGATTGACGGGGTGGGGTGGGAATAAATTAATGTGGGTGCGGTGTTGAGGAGAGTGAAATTAAATGACTAAAAATGAAGTGGGGTGAACTGTAAATTTTTTTTGATGATGTTTATATTGCCATGTGGCCTATTTTTGCTGATGGGGGCATGCCACATAAGCAGTGGGCAAGAGAACGGGGCTGATATACAAATTACAAAACAATTGAAAAGATAAAAACGTGTTTTTAACAACACTTTTACAAATGGAAACAAGCAACTTTAGTAATCTTTCTCAATATTCTCCCTCAAGCGCAGCTGAGGAAGATCAGCATCAGCAAGCTTGTCACCAGTATCAGCAAGCTTGTCTTCAGTAAGGTTGGCACGAAATGCAGTAAACTTTGCACTAGCAAGTGACTTGGTTAAAATATTAGCAATCTGATCCTTTGTAGCAATGTATTGTACTTGTAAAGCTTTCTCAATAACCTTCTCTCTGATGTTGTTCTTTGATAAAATACTGGATTGGTAGCAAGAGAACCTGCACTAATATTATCATACCATATAATAGGACAAGAATGTAAAGTAATATACAATTCTGTAAACAGATTTTGTAGCCAAACAATGTTAGTGGCTACCTGTGCTAGTGCTCGATATTCTGATTCAGTACTGGACCTTGCTACCACTTTTTGTTTTCTGGAATACCATTGAATTAAATTTCCACCAAGGAAGATACAATAGCCACTAGTTGATTGTCTATCATCCACACAACTAGCCCAATCAACGTCTGAAAATGCTTATAGAGTCAAACTGGTAGTTGGTTTGAAATGAAAACCAAGTGTAGTAGTGTTCTTTAAATACCTCAAGACCCTTTTACAGGCTTGCCAATGTAAGACAGTAGAAGCATGCAAGAATTGACTGAGTTTATTTACAGGAAAGGCAATATCAGGTCTTGTCATAGTGAGATACTGTAAAGCACCAATGGTGGACCTATAAAGTGTAGGAGAATCAAAGGATGCACTATCAGTCAATGAAAGTTTTTGTCCAGTACACATGGGTGTGTCACACCCCTTTGCTCCCATCATATTTGTTTTAGCCAAAAGATCCTTGATATACTTTAATTGAGTCAAATATCCCAGTATGATCTCTAATGGCTTCAAAACCCAAGAAATACTTCAAACTTCCTGGAGTTTTCAAGGCAAACTGCTTGTTCAGATCTTGTACAAGCTTTAAAACATGATTCTTATCAGCTCCAGTGATAAGAATGTCATCCACATAAACCAGCACAAATAAATGTTTTCCAGATGAAAAATAAATAAACAAACTAGTGTCAGAAGTTGAGCCTGTGAAACCCCAGTCAAACAAGGCCTGTTTCAACTTTTCAAACCAAGCTCTATGAGCCTGTTTCAGCCCATATAGGGCTTTATGCAACTTGCAAACAAAATTTGGTAATTTCTCATCTACAAAGCCCTCAGGTTGAGTCATGTAAATATTCTCTTGCAATTCCCCATTGAGAAAAGTATTATTGATATCTATTTGCTGAATATCCCAACCAGCTGAATATCCCAACCACATGTAACAGATAAAGTGAGAATAACCCTTATAGTGGAAAGTTTTACTACTGGACTAAATGTTTCAAAATAATCAACACCAAGGGTCTGCTGAAAACCCTTTGCAACAAGTCTTGCCTTATATCTATCCACACTACCATCTGGAAGAAGACTCCAGGTTTGATTGGCTTGTAAAGCATGTAATTCAGCAGTCATAGCCTCAACCTACTTTGGATCCAGCAATGCTTCTTTAACTGATGCTGGTTCAATAGGTTGAGACGAAGAGGACATATAGGCAAAGGTTTTTGGTTTATGAATTCCTGATTTGGATCTAGTTTGCATTGAGTGGAAGGGTGTAGGGCTATGGAAGAGTGCCTCAGTAAAAGACCTGGAAACATGATCTGAAGTGGTAACAGGATTACTGTCCTGGAAACAACATTAGGAACAAATGGAGATGGAGAATTTTGTAGCTGACTAGATGTAGATAGGGAGTTCTGTGGCTGACTTAACCTTGGAGAATAAGCTATTGCATGTATCATATCTTCATGTGTGTCCTTATTCATTGAGGACCAGTTGTGAACAAAAAGTTGATTGGAGATTTGATCAAAATAGGCAACTTTAACAGGGGAATAAAAACTATTGGTAAAGAGAAACAATTTTTCATTGAATGTTACACTTTGAGCAATACAGATTCTTCCATTAGGACTTAAGCATCTATAGCCCTTGTGTTTGTTGCTATATCCAAGAAAAACACATTATGTGGTATGAAAACCAACTTTATGCTTATAATTTGGTCTAAGAAAGGGATAACAAGCACAACCAAAAATTCTGAAATGGCTAAAGTTAGGTTTTTCCTTGAAAAATAATTCATAGGGTGTTTGATGGTTAAGGGAGATAGTAGGAAGTCTGTTTTATAAGTAGAGTACTTGTAGCAAAAGCATCCCACCAAAAAATCAGTGGCATACTGGCTTGTGCCAACAGAGTTAGACCTGTCTCTACAATGTGTCTGTGTTTTCTCTCAGACCTGCCATTTTGTTGGTGAGTGTGAGGAAATGATGCCTAAACAGAACTCCCAGTTTGGTGAGAAATGGTTCAAGTTTTCTATACTCCTCTCCCGAGTCAGATTGAACACATTTGATCTTTTTGTTGAATTGTCTTTCGACAAAGTTTTGAAATTGTTGGAATATGGGTACAAGATCATATTTAAGTCTCATTGGAAAAATCCAGGTAAACTTAGAATACTCATCTATGAAATGAACATAATATCTATAACCCTCAGTGGAAGTGATAGGTGAGGGTCCCCATACATCATTATGTATGATGTCTAGGAAAAATTTAGCACAATTTGAGAATGAGGAAAAATGAGAATGAGATAACTTTCCATATTGGCATGCTTGACAGAAGGTAACACGCCTTTTAACATCAATGGACAAGTTAAAGAGTTTAGAACATGTTGCAAAGTATGTTTATTGGGATGTCCCAGTCTTTGATGCCATAAGTTGGCATCAATACTGTTCAAATAGGTATAGAAAAATGCAGAAACAGAGTTTAAGTGTTTTTGTAAAGCAGTAGAATTGGAATTACAGAAATCAGAATTTGATAATAGAGTGGATTTGGACACATCTAGCTGATAGAGTCCATGTCTAAGCCTTCCCCGAAGAAGAGTCAACTTCAAGAACTTGTCCTTAAAGACACAAAAATCATTTTCAAATACAGCAATCAAGTTATTGTCAGCAAGAAATTTTGGCAAATTGAGCAATTTTTTCTTGATAAATAGGACATGTAATATGTTTTTAAGAAATAAAGGGGTATGTATGTTAGAGTTAAAAATGGATGAACCAACATGAGTAATAGGAAGAGCATTACCATCACCAACTGTGAGCTTACCATTTCCTTTGTAGTCAGTATGAATTTGAAGATTGTCAATATCAGAAGTGATGTGATCAGAGGCCCCATTGTCTACATACAAAGCATCATCTTTAACTATATAAGGTGATGTTGTATAGGCTTGTGAATGATTGGAATTCTCTCTGTTCTGAGGGGAATTCATCTCACTCTTGAATGACATGTCAAACCTCTTGTAACATTTCAAAGCAGTATGCCCAACTTTATCACATATTTGGCATTGCACATTTGTTATGTTTCATCTGCCTCTTCCTCTACCAGAATTCTAGTGATTATAACCAAAATTGGCAAAAGAAGATGAAAGATGTCTAGGGTTTGAATAATTTCCCTTGAACCCTTTCCTGGTAGCAAAATTTGCAGAACCACCACCAAAATCAACAGTAGAAGCTGCACATAATTGTTCTAAACGCATCTCATGCGATTGAAGAAGATACCGAGCTTCTTGCAGGGTAACAACCTCACTTCGTGAAGTGAGATTAATCACAACAGCATCATATTCAGAACCAATGCCCCATAATATATACATTAATAGGTCCGTATCACTCACATGATTACCAGCAATAGACAAACTGTCAGCGATTTCCTTCGTTGAAAGGAAATAGTCGTTGATTGGCTTATTTCCTTTCTTTGTGGTCTGCAACACAAATCGAAGATACAATACTTGTGATTTCGAATGAGACACAAACAATCGCTCAAATGTTTGTCAAACTTGACTCGCAGTGGCACATTCGACAACATGTCCAAACATGCTCCCAGAAATTGAGCCAAGAAGACAACTCATAATCAGTTGATCCGTTCACAACCATAGAGAATAGGTATAGTTGAACCGCCTTATGATTTCACCGGTGTGTGCAAATCTGGCCTCAATCACCTTCTGAGGACATGTCATGCTTTCGGTAATGAAACCTTCAAAATCGTATGCTCGAAGAGTAGGCATGATCTGAGAATTCCAAAAATTGTAGTTCGATCTCTCTAATTTCATCGCTATCTGCAAGAGAGTGGGCAGACCATTTAGAACACCAGTCATGGAAACACTTTTGGTAATCGGAAGGCTACCAGTGGTGGAGTCTTCAGTCAAAGGAACATTTGAGGTTCCAGAATCCATAGCTGTGAAGCAAATAGCTCTGATACCAAGATGAAACTAAGAAATGGGATCTAGGGTTTCAAGAGAAGAAGATACGAAGATACAGAGAGAATAAAAATATTTGTACTTCAATTAATTAATCAGAATGAATAGTTGACTGGCGTATATACAAATTACAAAACAATTGTAAAGATAAAAACGTGTTTTTAGCAACACTTTTACAAATGGAAACAAGCAACTATAGTAATCTTTCTCAATACAACATAATTCTGCATGTTTTCCAGCTTTTCCCAGCTTTTTCATAAGTAATTTTGGATTAATCATACCTGATACTTGCACAATGCCATATTCGTCCATTCTGAAACTACGAACTCATCGGCTACTGGATAGCACTCCCATGACTGCTTTTTTGCCATCCTGTACATGAATGCATAATTGTCTTCTTTTATTGAATGTGTCCATCTGCAAGGTGTTGTTGATGGAATTAATTTAACAGTATGCTCCTTTTGTTGGGAATTGAGATCAATTCCTTTATTGCCCACAAGATTCTTGTTCAGAGAAAATTAACGAAACAAAAAAATATAAAAAGATAGAGAGATTTACAGACTGTCAAAGCTTTCATTATATAAAAAATTGTTACAATCATATAGATTTTACTCACCTAAATCTCCAAGTATCTCGAGAAAAATAATATCTTAAACTTTACCACAACTACCAATTTCTACTCTTTGTACAACCCACAAAGAAAACAAGAAAAACAACTAGGATGCTAGGCTTACAATTTTTCTCTCAAAAACCCTCAAGTCACTACTATAAAAGAGAATAAACCACATCAATTTATAGTTAACGTATGACCTAATTTTCTTCCAAGTTTTGTCTACCAAGGTGTCCAAGATTTGAAAACTTGTCCAATTTTAGCCAACAAATATAATATTATATTATATAATATTTTTTTCCTTTTCAACAATTGGTGCATCTTTTGATTTTGGCAAGTTTTGAGAAAATATCCCAACACCTTTTATACAAATTGTTCCTTGGTAAATTTCTGATCTTCTAGTTTTTCTCTGTTTCTTCTTCTTAACAATTTGTACACACGGAAAGAAATACGAGGGTTGAATGAATTTGTGCTTGTTTACGTGCATAATGATGTTATTTTGTGTTGTAAAGGTGTTATGGTTTGAATCCAATAGATGGTGAATTCAAACAATAACCATCTAACTACAAAGGTGGGTGATAATTGGAGTTGAAAATTTGATGGAAGTATAATAATTCCAGCTGAATTTAATAACTGTATAAGAAAGATATAAGAAAACGAAGAAGAATAAAGAAGAGAGGGTAAAGGAGATGAAGATCAGAGTAAGATGAAGGAAGGTATGGTTCAGAGGGTAGGAATATGGTTTTTTTCATTTGAAATCACATTATGCACTTGAGTTGAATTTAGGTGGTTGTGTTTTCTATGAAATATTTAAGTATAAATCCAATGTTTCGATATCGTTCTTTTTATCTTTTTGTCTTTTTTGTTTTGTTTTCTTGTAGTTATCAGTAGAAATTTCGTTGTTTTTGTCAGCTATTTTGCCATCCCCTGAATTCAGTATTACATGTGTGGCCTTTAGAAACCAATTTTCATTGGCTTTTTCAATGTATGGAAGTAATTTCATAACAATGGAGTTCAAGTTGGATATACTCTTAGAAAGTCCAATTCTAGCTCAAAATATACATGGACATTGAAAAAGAATACGTAAAGCTCCCTTGCTTCCTTAGTGGTTAGTTAAAATCATGGCATATGTATTCAATATTTCACATTAATTAATGCAAGACATGTATTTACACTTGCTCTTATGTTGTTTGGCTTCTTTCAGTTGACTTTAACTTCGCATTTTAAATACCAGTTTAGATAACAATAAAAGCATGTTTTGCTACATTTATTGCAGAATATGTTCCTCCTTTGGCTGCACGAATCCGTTTTCATTGATATGTTTGTTTCATTTCTACATCTACCGAAATATCTAATGGAATCAAATATTAATAATGGAATCAAATATTAATAACGGAATACATTTGTTTTTGCATATTCTAATTTTGAAGATTCCACGAATTTCAATACTTGTGACAAGGCCTTCTATGGACATCCATACACAAGCAAACACAATGATGCTTGGGTTAGTTGGTTTCTTTGTGATTAACTCCTTTTTAACGTGTTAGTAATAGGTCATTCAGCTAAGTTGATCCCATTTCTCATGCTCAATTCTTTGTTTTGTTTTTCTTTCTTGTGCTATCTTATATCTAAGGATTTTTTTTTTTTTTTTTTTTTTATTAGGAAATGAATTGATCATGAAGTACAAGAAGGTGAACTCAAACATGGTTATTTTGCAAAACATGGGGGCTTCCATTTTACATGGAGTAGATGCGACCAAGATGAAGCATCATCATTCAGATCTTGGAAAACAAAAATTCGACCGAATTATTTTCAACCTTCCTCATGCAGGTTTCCACGGGCAGGAAATGTTGCCCGTCTTATTAGGCAAGTTTTTGTTCATGCTAAGAAGAATAATGAGCTATAGTTCACTATTCCTTGAGCTATAGTTCACTAGTCGTATGATATATGGTTTATTGAACTTTGTTTGTGTTGGTAATTCTCCTTCAATTTGAATTCGTGTACTTTTTTTCTCAAGGGCAAGGCACAAGCCTCACTGTAAATCTAAAAAATATCAAAAAATTATTAAAATGCAAAATAAGTTCATATTAAATCATAAACAATCTTCAAAATTTATAATAGAAATAGAACAATTGAAGAGTTCAAACGAACAAAAGAAAATCTATAATGTAACAAAAAGAAACTATTATTTTAGTTGGTGGGACAATGAATAATCTTTATTTGCGATCATTCACTAGGTGGTATCATACGTAGAAGATTATTCAATTGGATGAATTATTTACTCTAATTAAGTAATGTATTTATAGCCATTAATTATGAATAATTCATCCAATTGAGTAATGACACATATAACGACTATCGGTAGTGAGCGATTGCAAATCGCATTACTTGTGGGGCAATGGACTATTCCAAAGTCGGTCAATGAGAAACAATGTTTTAATGTTTTAGTTGTAAGTGGGCTATTCCCAAAAAGGGTCAATCATTTTTATATTTTGTGGGCCACAAAAAAAGTAAACAAGTCTGGAGAATTGAGGAGCGCATACCTCACTAGCCTTGAGGTGATGCTGTGCCTCAAAATCAGCAACTTTGAGGCAATTTTTGCTCGCTTCACTTTGAGGCGGGCTTTAAGGCGAGTCTCAATTTAGTTTTTATAAACCATGCTTTTTCCCTTCCCATTGTATGGGTTCTTATCAATATGAAATGGTTTATAGTTCGTCACTTGTGCAAACGCTTTTGTTGTTTAATCAGTACATCAATTGAATTAAAGCTATGTGTGCATTTAGTATTAAGTCATGCTGTAATTGATATTTTCAGCAACTCTTTACTAGAAACATTGGCACTGTCCATTCGTGAATTATGGCATCGTAACTTTACATGACTGATGTAAATCACCAAAATGAAAGGGGCAAGGGGTATGCGTTATGCATGGATAAAATCACTTGCATCCTGTCTATATTGTTGACTATTTATACTAATTAAAATCACTTAATGTTGAGAGGACATAAAAATGGACCTTGTTGTCTAAAGCTCAATTAAATGTTTACTCCAAGACGTGTGGATGATGACTCAAATTAAAGTGTTCCTCCTGATATGATTTCGACTGGAGTGCTGATATAATCTCTGCTGTAAGTTGGGCAAAGAAAGACAAGCAATGTTCTAAGCTCTTGGTAGTATACCATATGGTATCCAACACAAATGAGCTGCATTTTATCTTTTTAGCTACTTGCAGGTTACACAGGAATCTTCTACGTGGATTTTTTAGGAATGCACATGACATGTTGCGGTTGCGGGAGAATGGTGAAATACATGTTAGCCACAAGACAAAACGTCCATACAGTGAATGGAAGATTGAGGATCTTTCAGCAGATTATTCTTTGAAGTTGATTGAATGCTCTGATTTCAAAATTGAAAACTACATTACAAACCTAAAGAGGCGATGGTTCCAGATGTGACAAGCCATTTTCATTGGGTAAGTGTAGCACTTTCAAGTTTACGTTCTGCCCTGTGCTGTAAAAATGCGGAGGGTACGGGAAACAACAGTCTGCTTCTTACTTTTTCAAGAGATAAGAGAATCATCCAAAAGTGGACAAAAAACTAGTATTATAGAAAGAATGGAAAAGGAGAAAAAAAAAAGAAGAGAACGGGGAAGAACAGAGAAGAAGAAAGAAAGAACAACCAATTTATTAATCAGACGACATTATGAAAATACTGATACTGGTTTATATAATAAGACAAACCCTAATCTATATTAAGTAAGCAATCATAATATATTATAATATATTCTATATTCTAACATAGAATATATTTTAATATATATTCTATATTCTAACACATGGTTCCCTTAATGATGCTTTGAGGCTCGGTTTTGAAAAGTACATGCGTGAAGTCCGTGGAAGACCCTTGAGCAGTTACATTGATATTTTGGAAGGGCTTCACCATCGTAGCATTTTGAGATCACAAAGGTTGAGATGGATGCTATCAGTTCTTGATATGCAACGGTGAGGAAGCTGTACATTAGTTTTTAAAATAAAATTTTAACAATTATGAGAAACAATCCATCTTGAAGCAGGGGCTATGATATGGAGGCTTCTTGTGAATGTACAAGTGGGATGAATCCTTTTTTTTTTCCTGGATTGCAATGTAACAATGAAATTTTTAGTTTGACTCACTATTTTGGCTGCTATATTCTCCTCAATGACTTTTCAAAATCTCTCCTCCTTGATAGCCGTGGCATTCTTAATCTCAGTCCCCTTCCATTTCTTGGAAATTATATGAAACAATCCATCTTCAAGTGATATTTATGTAACATTCTTATGGACGGATCTTATGGAAATTACATGATAAATTCAAGTGTCCATTTCAAAATCTCTTCTCCTTTATGTTTTAAATTATAAATTTTTTAAGAAATTAAAAATGATAAATTTATATAAAAGATTTGTAAAAAGCATTGACGTGATTAACTTTAGTATTTTTCGAAATTTTTAAATATTATAATTAGAAAACTTGACATGATTATATGTTAAGTTTTTGTAAAACAATTTAATTATTTGGACTCTATATATATATTTTTTAATATTTATGATTTATTTTTGACCTAATAATTTGGAAAATCGTTTTGATTAAAAATTTTGCTTTAATCAATGAAAGAGTCTACTTTTAATAGGAAAGAGAAAGGAAAGAGAGAAATTTTCTAAGAAAAACATTTAAAAATATCTGGTATTTCCTTCCAAAAACAAAAAATATAAAATTCACCAAATTCTCCGGCCCTACTCCCTGGTAGGCCTCTAGCCACCACTGCCGCCCTGAATCTGCCGGCTCTGGATTGCCATGTAACAATGAAATTTTTAGTTTGACTCACTTTTTGCTGCTATATTCTCCTCAATGACTTTTCAAAAAACATGGCATTCTTAAGTTCAGTCCCCTTCCATTTCTTGGAAATTACATGATAAATTCAAGTGATTTATTAACATTCTTATGGATGATCTTATAAATTACATGAGCCTTTTCAAGTGTCCATTCATTATTCTTTAATTTGTGTATTTAATTTTTTAGAAATTTTACTTGAAAGGTGTGGCTTTTAAATCACAGGCAGATTTACAAACGGATTAGAGTTGTTTGATTTCATTAGCTGATTGTGAGAAAATGGCGCACTTGTATTGAATATGAAAATGTTGATCGATTCCAACAAAACCCTTCTTAGTCAAGTCCTTTTGCACTAAAAAAAACACCTTTTCAACTTCCTAGGAAACAACTTAACATAAAAGGACAAAATATGTCACGTTCTTGTGTGCTTCGTGGTAAAGGAGGTTTTTGTCTGGCTTCATAAGAAGACACCAATGTTTATTATTGAACTTATGTGACATGGCATGCTTTATATTACTATACAAGTATAGAATAAAATTGTATATGAGGAAAAAAAAAAGAAAGCTGAATATTATAGGAATACACAATATTCTATAAAGCGTAAAGTGTGGCTAGGCGTGGAGGCAGGGTTTCAATTTTTTCGAGCCTAAGCGAGGCCTAGGCGAGAGCGAGACAATAGCAAGGTGAAGGTGTGGGTGAGGCTGCAAGGCACGCCTAGGCGAGAGATAGGAGCTTCACTGTGCAGGCGAAACTAAGCAGATTTTTAAAATAGTGAAAATACAATAAAAGTAGGAAAAAAATTATCTGGCCAAATCTACTGCCTGTTGGATAGTTGTCAACATCAAATGTTCAAATTGGGCGTATTCAATTATAGATTTACAGCTTGTTGCTTGTTCAACTCATTTGGAATCTTCACCTCTCTCACAATTTCCACGAAAGCACGTGATAATTCAAGTGTTGTATGGCGACTTGGTTCCTTGATCATGACATAGTTGAACACCGTGTAATGACATCACCTCAAGCATCTGTTGTTATAAATAAAAATGAAATCCATTGGAGTGATCATCCCAAGCGAGAATTAATAGAAAAACAAAAATTTTCTTTAATTCATAAAACCAGGATCTTTCTTAGATGTTCACGTATTTATTATAATTAAATACTAATGGATTAGTATTATACCCGAATCGATAATCGATATTGATCCGGATCCGATTCACGAACTGGCGCTTTTGATTCACTTAACTTGGTGCTTCCAACGCTCAAGCCTTCTATGGTATTCTCCCAAGTCCGGATTACACCGTGTGGGCACCTTTTAATTTTAACAAAAACTAAAACTAATTTTGACGGATGGTCGGATCTAGAAAACCGAGAAACTTAATTTTTCTCTTTTCTTGATTGAATCAATTAGAATCAATTGGAATGAATTTACATCACAAGCAATGTGATATAAATAACGGCAAGTGATCGATTGCAAACAACGACAAGAGTCCCGATTGCATCCAAGTCCAATTAGTTTAGGATTGACTTAATTACACGTGTAATCCCCGAACTTATATTACAATTACAATTAAGTCTAAAACTTTTATAGTAGCGTGATTAAGTCCAAAACTTTATAGAGCTACCATGGGGACCGATCGGACATATATTTTCCAAGCTCCAATAATTAGATTCCGTCTAGTGACCCTAGACCCTTCAATCTAATTATTAGTCTTTTGCTTTTTCCACTAAAGGCGGAGGCGCGCACTCGGAATATATAAAATTACGAAGTCGTAATATTTTCCTCCGACCTACCAGTATATATATTTCATCTACATCGAGATCCGATAATTAGGTATGAGCATAAATGACCGTTTTGCCCCTCTAATTATTCTCACTAACTTTAAGTTACATTTTCTTCAACGGTCCTGTGAACTAATCACAGATGTCGAAGTTTAGCCGTCGCTAAACACTGAGCTCAGATTTATAACCGTTCAACAGAAAATACTTAAGTTGTCACTCGACCCATTTTTCAGGACGACAGTTCCCGACACGAATTCGTGTTCTCTACTTCGCTCATTCTCAAGCTCCCAACTCACCGAGATATTTGATCAATTAAATTGATCTCACCCATTGGTGAATCAAAGAACTATTAAACTAACGAAAAGATATACACAATCACATCATGGGATTTAGATGAAATACTCGTTGATCAAGTGGAATTTAATTATTCGCATCGGTCATGCTATATAATTAAATTCGACACGTGGTCCGCTCAATACACTCTTAGTGTACTAGTGTCACCATTAATCTATTTTGCGATAAGGACAAATCGCAAACCCGAATGATTAAATAGTCAACACTACAACCTTCCCAAGACAAGGCGCCAACCCTTATACATTAGTTGTGAACAATTTTATTGATGATCAAAATATAAGTTGTATCACACTATACTTCTCAACGCAAGTATCCAACTTATATTATCGCAAGTGATCATTGGCACTTTGTTTACATACTCAATATTAAACAAATGCAATAATAATAAATAAAAAGAACAAACTTCTATTTATCATAAAATTGTTATTTTATTACAGCAAAAACTATACTATATGGGCATACTACCCAACAATTCTCCCACTTGCCCTAGAGTATATATGTCATGTCTTGCAACCCCATACCTTGCAGATGTCCCTCAAAACTTTTAGCCGGAAGGCTTTTAGTAAATGGGTCCGCGAGGTTATCCTCGAAGAGCAATTTTATTTCGACAATTACATCTCCACGACTAACAATCTCTCTTAAGAGATGATATTTCCGTTCTATATGTTTTCTCCTTTGATGACTCCTTGGTTCTTTAGCATTTGCCCTTTGCCCACTATTGTCACAAAGTACAATGTTATGGGCTGTGATGATGCAGGCACCACCTCAATGTCCATTAAGAATTTCTTGAGCCATACGGCCTCTTTAGCGACTTCACAAGATGCCACATACTCGGCTTCCATGGTGGAATCAACAATGCATGATTGCTTGATACTTCTCCATATAATGGCTCCACCACCTAGTGTAAACAATGATCCCGATGTGGACTTACGAGTCTTTATCACTTGAAAATCGAATCAGATACCCATTTGGAACAATGTTTGGTGATGAGTAAACTAGCATATGGTTCCTTGTTCTCAAGATACTTAAAGATATGCTTACGACCACCCAATGTTTAGGTCCGGGTTAGATTGATAACGACCCGATCATACCAACAAAGATAACAAATGTCGGTCTAGTGCACAACATAGCATACATGAGACTACCCATCACGACGCATAAGGTATTCTACTCATGCGCTCTATCTCTTCAAGAGTTTTGGAGATTGTTCCTTAGAGAGTTGAATTCCATGTCCGAAAGGCAAATTGCCTTTCTTGGAATCTTGCATATGGCAATCGACAAGTATTTTGTCAATATATGTAGCTTGGGATAATGTTATTAGCTTGTTCTTTCGATCCCTCAAGATCCGAATGCCTAGAACATAACTAGCTTCACCCAAATCCTTCATATGAAACTCACAATAACCACGCTCAGAGATGATAACATACCTACATCATTTCCTATGAGTAGAATATCATCCACATAAAGTACCAAGAAAATTACCTTTTGTCCTGTATCTTCTTATAGACATGTGGTTCGTCGAAGTTCGATCAAAATCATATGTCTTAATCACCTCGTCGAACCTTTTGTTCCAAGATCTTGATGCCCGCTTCGGACCATAAATGGACCGTTGCGACTTGCACACTTTAGATTCATGACCACGTTTCTACGAACCCATCCGGTTGTACCATATAGATACACTCTTCAAGATGACCATTAAGAAAAGTCGTATTGACATCCATTTGCCACACCTCATAATCATAATGAAATGCAATGGATAAAAGAATTCGAATAGATTTGAGCATAGCTGAAGAGAAGGTCTCCTCGTAATCGATACCTTCTCTTTGGGTAAAACTCTTAGCCACTAGCCTTGCTTTGAAGGTTTCCACCTTCCCATCTATTCCTCTCTTTCTTTTGTAGACCCACTTGCACCCGATGGGTTTTATCCCTTTTGGTGCATCTACAAGTTTCGAGACTTGATTAGAATGCATGGATTCCATCTCGGTGTTCATAGCTAGTTTCCACAAATTTGCATCCACATCGTTTATAGCCTCCTTATATGAAATCGGATCATCTACTTGTTTTGCAGAGATCGCCTGTTTGGATTCTCCGACAAACAAGTACCTAGATGGTTTTCGATGACCCTTTGACTTTGACTTTACTGAGGCGGTGGATCTTGAATTGTGGCTTCATTTGGAATTGTAACATTTTCATCAATGTTAGTATCACCTTCGTGTGATACAATTACCTCATCACTACCTTGAACATTTTTTTTTGATCTATGGGATTAGATGATGAATCATTTCTCCCACTCAGATAACGTTCCCTAGGTATTTGCGATACCATGGGTAGTCTGTCACTAGGTTGTGTTTCAGGAATTGATGAGTTGGGATTACTCCCACTCATTTCTTCCAAAACAACCTTACTTTTGGACTGACGTTCATTAATATATTTATCCTCTAGGAAGGTTGTATTTGTGCTAACAAAACCTTCCTATCTGAGAGGACTATAAAATAGTATCCTGGTACCTTTAGGGTATCCCACAAACAGCATATTTCGATCTAGACTCCAACTTTTCTCGTCTTTCCTTTCAAAGACATGAGTAGGACATCTCCAATTCGGATGTGACGCAAATTTGGTTTGCGCCCATTCCATATTTCTAGGGAGTTTTGGGAACAGACTTAGATGGAACTAGGTTAAGAATATAAGCGGTTGTCTCAAACAAGATATCCCCAAAATGAGATAGGTAGAGTTGAAAACTCATCATTGACCTAACCATATCTAACAATGTCCTGCTTTCTTCTTTCAAACGCTGCTCATTGGGGTGTACCAGCGCACTCGGTTGAGAAACTATACCATTTTCCGTCAAGTAGTCCCTGAATTCTCCCAGAGATATTCGCCACCTCGATCCGATCGAAATGTCTTTATACTTTTACTCAAATGTTTCTCGAACCTCATCCGATATGCTTTGAATTTCTCGAAAGCCTCCGACTTTCGAGTCATCGTGTAAATGTATCCGAATCTAGAGTAATCATCGAGAAAGGTGATAAAATACCATATCCCCCTCTCATTTGGGTGTATTCATGGGTCCACATACATCGAATGAACTAGTTCTAACACTTCTTTGGCTCTATGTCCCTTTGCTAAAAAGGACCTTTTGGTCATCTTACCCTCCAAACAAGAATCATGCATCGGCAATGGTTCGACCTCAATTGAGTTGAGGGGACCATCCTTTGCCAATCTCGTATTCCTGTTAAGGTTGATGTGTCCAAGTCTAAGATGCCATAAATAAGTATCACTAGTATGGTATGTATTTTGTTTATTATGGTTTGCAGAAGTATTATTAATTTCATTCGTGGAATAGTTTAATATATAAAGACCATTCATCAAATATCCGGCACAAATAGGAGCTTTATTCATCAAAATGTAAAGCGCTTTATTAGGCGCAAAATCAAGAGAATAACCCTGTCCTATTAAACAAGAAATGGAAATCAAATTCCGCTTCATTTGCGGGACATAATAACAGTCTTTAAGAATTAAACGCCTACCACTACTAAAATAAAAATAAACTACTCCTACAGCTCTCGCCGAAACTACTGCTCCTGTGCCGACTGTGATAGTGAACTGGCCTTCATTGAGTTTTCTGCTCTCCTGAAGCACCTGCATTGACATGCAAACATGATTAGTAGCTCCGGAATCTACAACCCGGGAATATGTAGAATCAACCACCAAACAAGACTCGATTATGAAAAACTCACCCGCACTCGCTTCGCTTAGCTAGTGCTTTAGGACGATCTTTCTTCCAGGTGACCTTTCTCGCCTTGGTGAAACACTCGCCTTTTCGGCTTTCCATCCGCTTTGGTCTTTTGTTGCTTCATCGGCTTCTTGCTAGCTCTCTTCCTTTTCTTTCCGCCTTTGCCTTTTCAAACTTGGAACCAGAGGAGCTACCAATTGTCTTTGATAAGCGAGTACCACCTTTGGCCTTGAGACCACTTTCCACATTTTGCAACTCATTCATTAGCTCACCAACGGCATATCCATCTTGTGTAGTGATAGTCCACATGAAACCGTGAAAACATATCGTGTAAAGAGTTCAATACCATATCAACCCGAGTATTTGCATCAATGGTTGCACCCATTCTCCGCCACATTGAAGTGTCCAATCATGGTTAACATATGGTCCTTCACTGGCGTCCGGGTTTCATACGGATGTTACAGAAGGTACGAATGACTTGAACCGAGCTCTCCTACTTTGATGTGCAAACATGTCCTCGAGGCTTTTCATTATGTCATAAGAGGTCTCAAGATCGTTATGCTTCTGTTGTAACACATTTGACATTGATGCCAAAATGTAACAATGAGCCAACTTGTCTCTGACTACCCACTTATCATAAGCATCCCTCATGTCCTTGCTTGCGGCCTCGGTGGGTTGCTCGGGGCCAATCTTCTTCAAGCACAAAATCAATTTTCTCAACGGTGAGAACAATCATTAGCTTACGTTTCCAATCCACATAATTTTCTCCGGTTAGTTGGTTTTGTTTTAGGATAACGGAAAATGGACCGAGAGACATTTTGCTGAAAATAACAAAAAATATTGCATATTAAAATTATGCAGTGAATTTAACATATGATACATGAATGCACATGTAGATCTATAAAACTACAATAATGTAACGACTACTTAATCCTTGTGATCCAACAGGCCTCTCTATAGAAAAGGTCACCGTGTCCACTGATTAAGTTGGGATCCTCCCACTAGACAAATCATATCTTGACAATAAATGTCCAAGATAAATCCAGTATCGCTTTATTTGGTCACCAAGATTATAAACGAGAGCCTCTATAGGAGGTTCGTAGATAATCTCGATTTGAGTGTATAACATTTGTCTAGATCTCTAAATACTTGAAAAATAATTCCGCCATCTATAGGATGATCTCAAATTATATTCTATCTAGACGATCTTACCAAAAAGGAATCCAATCAAACAACCCGAATTACGCAGCCCTCCTATAGGGAGTCCGTTGCGTTACCGGCACGAGGCTAACGCATTCTGTTGCTTATAGATTGACAAGAGGAGACCGTGGGTTTTTATTTAAATAAATACCCTCTCCCACTCAATATTTTAAAATAATGGATTTTAATTTAAATAATTACCAACTGTTCACATTAATTAAATTAACATACAGTTTAATTATTACGGACTTCCCTTTCTAGAAAAATTTAATTTAAATTAAATTAATCGAGGGAAAAACCAATATTTTAATGAAATGCATTCTATTCTAAGTATCATGAGCGATGCCAAAATTAATTCTATATGACATGATTTACAGAATAATAATATTTCAAACAAATATTTAAAACATACATTAGCAATAAATTTAACAATTATTTGTGGCCCAAAACAAGACTCAAGAAATAAATTAAAAACTAATTGGATCCAAACCCAATATTTAATTTACAACTTTAGCCCATTACTTTGCTCCAATTGCCAAACAAGACCAAACAAAGAAAAGATCCAAACAAAGCAATCATCGGTGTAACCAAACATCCACTATCCAAGCTTCCAAACATAGATCTTCTTCTTCCTCGAGCAAACCGATTATCCAAACATCCCCTTATCGGAGAAACACCATGGCGAATCCACAACGGCGGCGCGAGAATCGGCGAGATCTCTGCATGCGCCGGTGGCGCGCATCTATCTAGTCTGCTGATCGCTGGCTGCTGGGCAGATCAACGGCACAAGACGCCGATCCGTAGTCGGATCTCGACGTCGCAGTCCCGGCGAGCGCCAGATCTGCAGCATGGACATGGCCTTATTTGCCACGCCATTCGTGCTAGCTTATCCGGTGAGATCCATTCGCACGAAACAAAGCAAAACGGAGAAGACCACCGCGCAGGCGGCGGCGCGGATCCGGCCTACCAGGCGCCCGCCTTGCGCAGATCTTCCAGACGCCTCGATCCGTCTCTGACAGATCATCTCGAGGCGCGCCGATCTCCGACGACGACTATCTCGTGGTTCGCCAGACACCGCAGCGCCGGGTGCACCCACCGATCTGCGAATGCAGATTAACTGGTGCGCCTCCCAAGGCGCCTGCACGTGATGGCGGATCTCCGCCTACGGTTGATTTGTGTTATTTGTCTCATTTTTCCTTTTCGTCGTTATGATATTGAATCTTCAATAATTACAAAATTAACCAATCCCAATTTAGGGCTCACAATTAAATCTATTTTGCAATTAAAAATAAATCAAGATGATGGAGTCGTAATCCACCGATCTTGTTGCTGCACTCAAAATAACGAAATACAATGAACAATTGGGGCCACAAAATAATTGGATCACAGCTTAAAATAATATCAATTATTCAATCAATATATAAACAGATAATCCTAGACATCGCTCGACTAGAACATGCAAATATCGATCTAGATAATATAACAAACACGTGAACGATCTAGACCGCCTCGATACCACTTGTTGGAAATCGCACGAGAATTAGCGGAAAACAAAAATTTTCTTTAATTCATAAAACCGGGATCTTTGCTAGATGTTCACGTATTTATTATAATTAAATACTAATGGATTAGTATTATACCTGAATCGATAATCGATATTGATCTGGATCTGATTCACGAACTTGCTGCTTTTGATTCACGAACTTGGTGCTTCCAACGTTCAAGCCTTCTATGGTATTCTCCCAAGTCCGGATTACACCCCGTGTGGGCACCTTTTAATTTTAACCAAAAACTAAAACTAATTTCTGGACTGGTCAGATCTAGAAAACTGAGAAACTTAATTTCTTCTCTTTTCTTGATTGAATCAATTAGAATCAATTGGAATGAATTTACATCACAAGCAATGTGATATAAATAACTAAGAAGTGATCCGTTTGCAAACAACGACAAGAGTCCCGATTGCATCCAAGTCCAATTAGTTTAGGATTGATTTAATTACACGTGTAATCCACGAACTTATATTACAATTACAATTAAGTCTAAAACTTTTATAGTAACTGTGATTAAGTCCAAAACTTTATAGAGCTACCACAGGGACCTGATCGGACATATATTTTCCAAGCTCCAATAATTAGATTCCGTCTAGTCGACCCTAGACCCTTCAATCTAATTATTAGTCTTTTGCTTTTTCCACTAAAGGCAGAAGACTGCACTCTCGGAATATATAAAATTACAAAAGCTATAATATTTTCCTCTGACCTACCGTATATATATTTCATCTCTCTGCGAGATCGAGATAATTAGGTATGAGCATAAATGACCGTTTGCCCCTCTAATTATTCTCACTAACTTTAAGTTACATTTTCTTCAACGGTCCCGTGAACTAATCACAGATGTCGAAGTTTAGCCGTCGCTAAACACCGAGCTCGATTTATAACCGCTCAACGAAAATACTTAAGTTGTCACTCGACCCATTTTTCGGGATGACAGTTCCGACACGAATTCGTGTTCTCTACTTCGCCCATTCTCAAGCTCCCAACTCACCGAGATATTTGATCAATTAAATTGATCTCACCCATTCAGTGAATCAAAGAACTATTAAACTAACGAAAAGATATACACAATCCGTCATGGATTTAGATGAAATACTCGGTGATCAAGTGGAATTTAATTATTCGCACGGTCATGCTATATAATTAAATTCGACACGTGGTCCGTTCAATACACTCTTAGTGTACTAGTGTCACCATTAATCTATTTCTGCGATAAGGACAAATCGCAAACCCGAATGATTAAATAGTCAACACTACAATCTTCCAGTACAAGGCGCCAACCCTTATACATTAGTTGTGAACAATTTTATTGATGATCAAAATATAAGTTGTATCACACTATACTTCTCAACGCAAGTATCCAACTTATATTATCGCAAGTGATCATTGGCACTTTGTTTACATACTCAATATTATACAAATGCAATAATAATAAATAAAAAGAACAAACTTCTATTTATCATAAAATTGTTATTTTATTACAAGAAAACTATACTATATGGGCATACTACCCAACAATCATATCATCACATTAATCATTCAATAAAGGATCCTCCACTTTGACAACGAAGAAGCATAATAATGGCGAGAACTTGCTCTTACAAAGAAAGATTGCTTTCGGTTGATATGGTGTTTCCGCTATCAAACTACAACCGAATCGCAAGAAAGATGATAAAGATAAAATCGAGAATGAAATCAAAAATATCATACCTTGGTGAAGAGGATGAAGGCATTCATAGAGGATAATGAAGACCATACTCAAAGACCTGACTGACTGCAAAGAAGAACTTGAACATGTTCGAGATATTGCATATGAGATAGAGTATGTTCTTGAGGAGTTTGCCCACACACGATGCATGTATTTCACAAAGAATAAAATCACTCTGAAAGCTTTCAAGGTGGCCCATAATATCAAGCACGGCTTTCCTATTCACGGGATCTCCGACAAGATCAAGCATCAACCGTAAGATCGAACATTTCGGGATACAAAATAAAATCTTTCTTTCACTGCTTTGGATCTCCTTCTTCAAGACACGCATGGAGTTCTCGGCACAAGCACTACTCGAGTTCACGTGAGTCCTCTTCTCCTCGACGATGAACTGGTTGGGTATAAAAACCCAAGGAAGAATTTATTCGCCATTGATAGATGGAGAACCCGACCTGAGCTCACACCGTTCCAAGAAGCGGCACTGGGCGAAAAAGGACTAGTCGAGAATAGGCGTGGTTAGTCCCGGTGGCTCCAGAAGTCAACATTTGTAAAGAATGTGTTCGGAAAAGAAGAATTTTGGGACAATTTGATTGCCATGCTTGGGTTCACGTGTCTCAACACTTTGATGTCAAGGAACTCTTAAGCGAGATGCTAGATCAATTTCAGTACATCGAGAAAGGAACCATATCCTCGTGAAGGTGGAGATGCTCCGACAAAGCTAAGAAATTACCCGGTGGAAAAGAGGTACGTTGTTGTTTCGGATGATATTTGGAGAATGGAACACTCCGAGTGCATTATGAACGCATTGCCAACCGATGTCTTTGGTAGCGAATAATTGTCACCACTGTGGCATCTCGATGTGGCATCTTCGCTTTGCATCCTCAAACCGATATATACATAACCCGAATGGTTTAGAATGGCTAGATGCTTGGAACCTCTTCAGTAGAAAGGCCTTCCCCGACAAAGAATGGGAATGTCCTTCAGAGTTGAAGGATTGTTCTAACAATATCGTGAAAAGATGTGAAGGACGCCTCGCTATTTTAGCGATAGGTGGTGTGCTATCACAAAACCCAAGTATCGAGATGTGTGGGAGAGATTTCATGATGCACTTGAATATGAAATTGGAAGTAATTCCTATCTCTCGTGCATTGGAAATATGTTGTTATCGCTACAAGGATCTCTCAAGCAATCTTAAGAGTTGTTTCTTGTACTTGAAGATTTTTTCCAAGATTACTCTGTTGATTGTGGAAGGCTCAAATGCGCTTGTGGGTATACAAGGATTTGCGGAAAAAAAAAAAGCGTGAGAGGACTATCTCAACGAGGCGATTCTCGAGGAATTTGGTTCATGTTTCCAACTGGAATTTTGATGGACTTGCACCCAAAAAGCTGCCGAGTTCTCAACGCGTGCTTAAATTTATTGTTCGAAGTGCAAGGAAGAGAATTTTGTATCGCTTTTCTCAAAACAAAATAGTCCAAACCCGAGAAATTGCGTCAGCCTATCTGTTCAAAGTGCTTGCACTTGTTCGCATGAGGACATTCGAGAGAGCTTGCACTTGTTGGTCACGCAGGCGTTGATTTCAATGGTGTTCGCTCCATGTTCCTCTTCATTTGCGACAATAATTCTCTCCGCTATTGAAAGCAGTTTTAAGAACTTGATTGCTAAGAGTCTCGGACTTGCGAGTGTTCACTCGACCGAATTTCCCGAACAAATTGTTCATCTCGGCCTCCTAAGGTATCTTAGTTTAAGGGATCTTGAAATAAAGGTGATTCCCAAGTCCATAAAGAAGCTTCGTTACCTTGAAACATTGGACCTTAAGCGAGACTAATGTGGTCGAGCTTCCCAAAACAAATCCGTCGATCGAAGGAACTCAGGCAGATCTCTTCGCTAGCAAAAAAACCGTGATGAATTTTGCCGATTTTACGTTAGAATTAATCTACCGAATTCATAAATATGGATGATTACATATCTATGACTTAAAACCATCATGTTTGTAATTATCAAGATTAATCTTTCAAGCGGAAGCGTACTGAATCCATGATTCGTTTGATCGATCCGGGTTATGGTCTTCCAATTGATCCGTGGTTTTCTCCTTAGTCTCTCTTGTTGATGGGGATACAAAGAGTTGTGAAAAGCCACGCTCAATTGGGGACCATGACTGAGATATATAATCCAGCAGGTGATTATTTTGTTTCAATGTTATTAAATTGGCCCCTCATCAATTTAAAACATCAGATCCGAATCTCTACACTTTAATCTCATGACACTTAATACCCATTAGTCAATTAGCCGTAAAATAAAAATTTTCTTTAATTCATAAAACCGTGATCTTTGCTAGATGTTCACGTATTTATTATAATTAAATACTAATGGATTAGTATTATACCCGAATCGATAATCGATATCGATCCGGATCCGATTCACGAACTTGTCGCTTTTGATTCACTTAACTTGGTGCTTCCAACGCTCAAGCCTTCTATGGTATTCTCCCAAGTCCGGATTACACCGCTGCAGGGCACCTTTTAATTTTAATCAAAAACTAAAACTAATTTTCGGATCGGTCGATCTAGAAAATCGAGAAACTTAATTTCTTCTCTTTTTTGATTGAATCAATTAGAATCAATTGAATGAATTTACATCACAAGCAATGTGATATAAATAACGGCAAGTGATCCGATTGCAAACAACGACAAGAGTCCCGATTGCATCCAAGTCCAATTAGTTTAGGATTGATTTAATTACACGTGTAATCCCCGAACTTATATTACAATTACAATTAAGTCTAAAACTTTTATAGTAAATCGTGATTAAGTCCAAAACTTTATAGAGCTACCACAGGACCCGATCGGACATATATTTTCCAAGCTCCAATAATTAGATTCCGCCTAGTCACCCTAGACCCTTCAATCTAATTATTAGTCTTTTGCTTTTTCCACTAAAGGCAAGAGACTCGCACTCTAATATATAAAATTACGTGTCGTAATATTTTCCTCCCGACCCACCAGATATATATTTCATCTCCGTCTCGAGATCCGATAATTAGGTATGAGCATAAATGACCGCTTTTGCCCTCTAATTATTCTCACTAACTTTAAGTTACATTTTCTTCAACGGTCCCGTGAACTAATCACAGATGTCAAGTTTAGCCGCCGCTAAACACCGAGCTCGATTTATAACCGCTCAATGTAAAATACTTAAGTTGTCACTCGACCCATTTTTCAGATTTGACAGCTCCCGACACTAATTGTTCTCTCTACTACCATTCTCAAGCTCCCAACTCACCGAGATATTTGATCAATTAAATTGATCTCACCCATTGGTGAATCAAAGAACTATTAAACTAACGAAAAGATATACACAATCCTCGCCAAGGGATTTAGATGAAATACTCGGTGATCAAGTAGAATTTAATTATTCGCACGGTCATGCTATATAATTAAATTCACACGTGGTCCGCTCAATACACTCTTAGTGTACTAGTGTCACCATTAATCCATTTTCGCGATAAGGACAAATCGCAAACCCGAATGATTAAATAGTCAACACTACAACCTTCCCAAGACAAGGCGCCAACCCTTATACATTAGTTGTGAACAATTTTATTGATGATCAAAATATAAGTTGTATCACACTATACTTCTCAACGCAAGTATCCAACTTATATTATCACAAGTGATCATTGGCACTTTGTTTACATACTCAATATTAAACAAATGCAATAATAATAAAATAAAAGAACAAACTTCTATTTATCATAAAATTGTTATTTTATTACAAAGAAAACTATACTATATGGGCATACTACCCAACAATTCTCCCACTTGCCCTAGAGTATATATGTCATGTCTTGCAACCCCATACCTTGCAGATGTCCTCAAAAACTTTAAATGGAAGGTTTTTAGTAAACGGGGTCCCATGAGGTTATCCTCAAGAGCAATTTTGTCGACAATTACATCTCCACGACTAACAATCTCTCTTAAGAGATGATATTTCCGCTCTATATGTTTTCCCTTTGATGACTCCTTGGTTCTTTAGCATTTGCCAACGCCCCCACTATTGTCACAAAGACAATGTTATGGGTCGTGATGATGGTGCACCACCTCAATGTCCATTAGAATTTCTCGAGCCATACGGCCTCTTTAGCGCTTTCACAAGATGCCACATACTGGCCCATGGTGGAATCAAGAATGCATGATTGCTTGATACTTCTCCATATAATGGCTCCACCACCTAGTGTAAACAATGATCCCGATGTGGACTTTACGAGAGTCTTTATCGCCTTGAAAATCGGAATCAGATACCCAATCGAACAATGTTTGGTGATGAGTAAACTAGCATATGGTTCCTTGTTCTCAAGATACTTAAAGATATGCTTTATGTACCCACCCAATGTTCCTGGTCCCGGGTTAGATTGATAACGATCGATCATACCAACAAGATAACAAATGTCGTGTCTAGTGCACAACATAGCATACATGAGACTACCCATCACGACGATAAGGTATTCTACTCATGCGCCTATCTCTTCAAGAGTTTTTGGAGATTGTTCCTTAGAGAGTTGAATTCCATGTCCGAAAGGCAAATTGCCTTTTCGAATCTTGCATGGCAACCGACAAGTATTTTGTCAATATATGTAGCTTGGGATAATGCTATCGCCTTGTTCTTTCGATCCTCAAGATCCGAATGCCTAGAACATAACTAGCTTCACCCAAATCCTTCATATGAAACTGTTGGGCCAACCACGCTTTCAGAGATGATAACATACCTACATCATTTCCTATGAGTAGAATATCATCCACATAAAGTACCAAGAAAATTACCTTTTGTCCTCAGATCTTCTTATAGACATTGTGGTTCGTCAAGTTCGATCAAAATCATATGTCTTAATCACCTCGTCGAACCTTTTGTTCCAAGATCTTGATGCCTCGCTTCTGCACCATAAATGGACCGCTGCAGCTTGCACACTTTAGATTCATGACCACGTTTCTACGAACCCATCCCGTTGTACCATATAGATACACTCTTCAAGATGACCATTAAGAAAAGCCGCCTCGACATCCATTTGCCACACCTCATAATCATAATGAAATGCAATGGATAAAAGAATTGAATAGATTTGAGATAGTACAAAGTAGAAGGTCTCCTCGTAATCGATACCTTCTCTTTGGGTAAAACCCTTAGCCACTAGCCTTGCTTTTGAAGGTTTCCACCTTCCCATCTACTCCTCTCTTTCTTTGTAGACCCACTTGCACCGATGGGTTTTATCCTTTGGTGCATCTACAAGTTCCCGCACTTGATTAGAATGCATGGATTCCATCTCGTTGTTCATAGCTAGTTTCCACAAATCTGCATCCACATCGCTTATAGCCTCCTTATATGAAATCGGATCATCTACTTGTTTTATAGAGATCGCCTGCTTGGATTCTCCACAAACAAGTACCTAGATGGTTTTCTCATGACCCTTCGACTTTGCCCTGGGGGTGTGGATCTTGAATTGTGGCTTCATTTGGAATTGTAACATTTTCATCAATGTTAGTATCACCTTCGTGTGATACAATTACCTCATCACTACCTTGAACATTTTCTTGATCTATGGGATTAGATGATGAATCATTTCTCCCACTAGATAACGCTCCCTAGGTATTTGCGATACCATGGGTAGTCTGTCACTAGGTTGTGTTTCAGAATTGATGAGTGGGATTACTCCCACTCATTTCTTCCAAAACAACCTTACTTTTGGACCCGACGCTCATTAATATATTTATCCTCTAGGAAGGTTGTATTTGTGCTAACAAAAACCTTCCTATCTAGAGGACTATAAAAATAGTATCCCCTCGGTACCTTTAGTGGTATCCCACAAACAGCATATTTTCGATCTAGACTCCAACTTTTCTCGTCTTTCCTTTCAAAGACATGAGCCGACATCCCTTAAATTCGGATGTGACGCAAATTTGGTTTGCGCCCATTCCATATTTCCAGTGGGAGTCTTGGGGAATGACTTAGATGGAACTAGGTTAAGAATATAAGCGGTCGCTCCAAACAGATATCCCCAAAATGAGATAGGTAGAGTTGAAAACTCATCATCGACCTAACCATATCTAACAATGTCCTGCTTTCTTCTTTTCTCAAACGCCTGCTCGCTGGGGTGTACCAAAGCACTCATTGAGAAACTATACCATTTTCTCGTCAAGTAGTCCCCGAATTCTCCCGAGAGATATTCGCCACCGATCCGATCGAAATGTCTTTATACTTTTACTCAAATGTTTCTCGACCTCATCCGATATGCTTTGAATTTCTCAAAAGCCTCCGACTTTCGAGTCATCGTGTAAATGTATCCGAATCTAGAGTAATCATCAAGAAAGGTGATAAAATACTCATATCCCCTCTCACCGGTGTATTCATAGTCCACATACATCGTAATGAACTAGTTCTAACACTTCTTCGCTCTATGTCCCTTTGCTAAAAGGACCTTTTGGTCATCTTACCTCCAAACAAGAATCACGCATCGGCAATGGTTCGACCTCAATTGAGTTGAGGGACCATCCTTTGCCAATCCTCGTATCCTGTTAAGGTTGATGTGTCCAAGTCTAAGATGCCATAAATAAGTATCACTAGTATGGTATGTATTTTGTTTATTATGGTTTGCGTATATTATTAATTTCATTCGTGGAATAGTTTAATATATAAAGACCATTCATCAAATATCCCAAGACAAATAGGAGCTTTATTCATCAAAATGTAAAGCGCTTTATTAGGCTTAAAATCAAGAGAATAACCTCGTCCTATTAAACAAGAAATGGAAATCAAATCCGCTTCATTTATGGACATAATAATGCCTTTAAGAATTAAACGCCTACCACTACTAAAATAAAATAAACTACTCCTATAGCCTCTCGCCAAACCATCGCCTCCTGTGTCGATCGTGATAGTGAACCGCCTTCATTGAAGTTTTTCTCGCTCTCCTCAAGCACCCGCATCGACATGCAAACATGATTAGTAGCTCCGTAATCTACAACCTGTGAATATGTAGAATCAACCACCAAACAAGACTCGCTTATGAAAAACTCACCCGACTCGCTCGCTTAGCTAGTGCTTTGGGGATGCTCTTTCTTCCAAATGACCTTTTCTCGCCGCAACAAACACTTGCCTTTCGGCTTTCCATCCGCTTTGGTCTTTTGTTGCTTATCGCTTCTTGCTAGCTCTCTTCTTTTCTTTCCGCCTTTGCCTTTCGGCTTGGAACCAGAGGAGCTACCAATTGTCAGATAAGCATTACCACCTTTGGCCTTCGCACCACTTTCCACATTTTGCAACTCATTCATTAGCTCACCAACGGCATATCCATCTTGTGTAAGTGATAGTCCACAAGAACCGTGAAAACATATCGTAAAGAGTTCAATACCATATCAACCCCGAGTATTTCAGATCAATGGTTGCACCTGCATTCTCCGCCACATTGAAGTGTCCAATCATGGTTAATATATGGTCCTTCACCGCATGCTCCGGTTTCATACGGATGTTCTGTGAAGGTACGAATGACTTCGAACCGAGCTCTCCTACTTTGATGTGCAAACATGTCCTCGAGGCTTTTCATTATGTCATAAGAGGTCTCAAGATCGTTATGCTTCATTGTAACACATTTGACATTGATGCCAAATGTAACAATGAGCCAACTTGTCTCAGTAGCTACCCACTTATCATAAGCATCCCTCATGTCCTTGCTTGCGCCTCAGCTGGTTGCTCTGTGCCAATCTTCTTCAAGCACAAAATCAATTTTCTCAACGGTGAGAACAATCATTAGGTTACGCTTCCAATCCACATAATTTTCTCCGTTAGTTGGTTTTGTTTTAGGATAACGGAAAATGGATCGAGAGACATTTTGTCAAAAATAACAAAAATATTGCATATTAAAATTGAGCAGTTGAATTTAACATATGATACATGAATGCACATGTAGATCCATAAAACTACAATAATGTAACGACTACTTAATCCTTGTGATCCAACAGCCTCTCTATAGGAAAGGTCACCGTGTCCATCGATTAAGCCGATCCTCCCACTAGACAAATCATATCTTGACAATAAATGTCCGTGATAAACCAAGATCGCTTTATTTGGTCACCAAGATTATAAACTAGAGCCTCTATAGGAGGTTCAGAGATAATCTCGATTTGAGTGTATAACCTTTGTCTAGATCTCTAAATACTTGAAAAATAATCCCGCCATCTATAGGATGATCTCAAATTATATTCTATCTAGACGATCTTACCAAAAAGGAATCCAATCAAACAACCCGAATTACGCAGCCCTCCTATAGGGAGTCCGCTATGCATCGCACGAGGCTAACGATTCTCGTTGCTTATAGATCGACAAGAGGAGACCGTGGGTTTTTATTTAAATAAATACCTCTCCCACTCAATATTTTAAAATAATGATTTTAATTTTAAATAATTACCAACTGCTCACATTAATTAAATTAACATACGCTTTAATTATTACTGGATTTTCCTTTCCAAAAATTTAATTTAAATTAAATTAATCGAGGAAAACCAATGTTTCAATGAAATGCATTCTATTCTAAGTATCACGAGCGATGCCAAAATTAATTTATATGACATGATTTATGTAATAATAATATTTCAAACAAATATTTAAAGCATACATTAGCAATAAATTTAACAATTATTTGTGGCCCAAAACAAGACTCAAGAAATAAATTAAAAACTAATTGGATCCAAACCCAATATTTAATTTACAATCTTCATCCCATAACTTTGCTCCAATTGCCAAACAAGTCCAAAGAATTAAAAGATCCAAACACCAATTATTCAGAACCAAACATAAGTCAGTAACCAAACATCCACTATCCAAGCTTCCAAACATAGATCTTCTTCTCCTCGAAAGCAAACCGATTATCCAAACATCCCCTTATCGGAGAAACACCATGGCCGAATCCACAAGATATCAGATCGCGAAAGATCAAAGATCCACGACATGAGCGCGCATGTCCCGCGGCTCGCGGCGCTGCCGGACGCCGCACGCCAGGTCTCACGCTTCAGACGCGATAGATCCGATCGATCGCACATCCATCACCGCGAGCGCCAGATCCATACGGACGACAACAGGCCCGCCACGCCATTCGCGCTCGATCGATCCGGTGAGATCCATTCGCATTTAAACAAAGCAAAACGGAGAAGACCACCGCACAGGGCGCGCGCAGATCGGGCCGACCGTGCGCCGCGCATGCGCAGATCTTCCAGATACGATCCGCCCCAGGCAGATCATCCGAGGCGCGCCGATCTCCGACGCACGACAATCCGTCGTTCGCGCAAGACAGACACCGGTGCGCGGCAGCACCATCGATCGACCGCGCGAATCGCAGATTAACCGAGAGTGTGCGCCTCCGACAAGCGTGATCTCCGGCGATGCCGATCCGCTAGTGGTGATCCGTGTTCGAGATTTGATCCTTTTTTTTTTTTTTTTTTTTTCGTCCAATATTGAATCTTCAATATTACAAAATTAACTAGTCCCAATTTAGGGCTCACAATTAAATCTATTTTGCAATTAAAAATAAATCAAGATGATGGAGTCGAATCCACCCATCTTGTTGCTGCACTCAAAATAACGAAATACAATGAACAATTGGGGCCACAAAATAATTGGATCACAGCTTAAAATAATACCAATTATTCAATCAACATATAAACAGATAATCCTAGACATCGCTCGACTAGAACATGCAATTATCGATCTAGATAATATAACAAACACGTGAACGATCTAGACCGCCTCGATACCACTTGTTGGAAATCGGCACGAGAATTAGCCGTAAAACAAAAATTTTCTTTAATTCATAAAACCGTGATCTTTGCTAGATGTTCACGATTTATTATAATTAAATACTAATGGATTAGTATTATACCGAATCGATAATCGATATCGATCCGGATCCGATTCACTTAACTTGTCGCTTTTGATTCACTTAACTTGGTGCTTCCAACGCTCAAGCCTTCTATGGTATTCTCCCAAGTCTCGATTACACCGCTGCAGGGCACCTTTTAATTTTAACCAAAACTAAAACTAATTTTCGGACTGGTCGATCTAGAAAACCGAGAAACTTAATTTCTTCTCTTTCTTGATTGAATCAATTAGAATCAATTGAATGAATTTACATCACAAGCAATGTGATATAAATAACGGCAAGTGATCCGATTGCAAACAACGACAAGAGTCCCGATTGCATCCAAGTCCAATTAGTTTAGGATTGATTTAATTACACGTGTAATCCTCGAACTTATATTACAATTACAATTAAGTCTAAAACTTTTATAGTAATCGTGATTAAGTCCAAAACTTTATAGAGCTACCACAGGACCCGATCGGACATATATTTTCCAAGCTCCAATAATTAGATTCCGCCTAGTCGACCCTAGACCCTTCAATCTAATTATTAGTCTTTTGCTTTTTCCACTAAAGGCAAGAGATCGCACTCTAATATATAAAATTACAAAAGTCGTAATATTTTCCTCTCCGACTCCACCCGTATATATATTTCATCTCCGTCTCGAGATCCGATAATTAGGTATGAGCATAAATGACCGCTTTGCCCTCTAATTATTCTCACTAACTTTAAGTTACATTTTCTTCAACTGTCCCGTGAACTAATCACAGATGTCGAAGTTTAGCCGTCGCTAAACACCGAGCTCGATTTATAACCGCTCAATGTAAAATACTTAAGTTGTCACTCGACCCATTTTTCAGATGACAGCTCCCGACACTAACCGTGTTCTCTACTTCGCCCATTCTCAAGCTCCCAACTCACCGAGATATTTGATCAATTAAATTGATCTCACCCATTGGTGAATCAAAGAACTATTAAACTAACGAAAAGATATACACAATCCTCGCCAAGGGATTTAGATGAAATACTCTATGATCAAGTGGAATTTAATTATTCGCACGGTCATGCTATATATAATTAAATTCGACACGTGGTCCGCTCAATACACTCTTAGTGTACTAGTGTCACCATTAATCCATTTTCGCGATCAAGGACAAATCGCTTTGTTTACAAACCCGAATGATTAAATAGTCAACACTACAACCTTCCCGGCATGCATATCATCCAACCCTTATACATTAGTTGTGAACAATTTTATTGATGATCAAAATATAAGTTGTGAAATCACACTATACTTCTCAACGCAAGTATCCAACTTATATTATCACAGTGATCATGAGATAGAGGCACTTTGTTTACATACTCAATATTAAACAAATGCAATAATAATAAATAAAAAGAACAAACTTCTATTTATCATAAAATTGTTATCCTTTATTTTTATTATTGATAGAAGAACTATACTATATGGGCATAGTCGAATATTTGATTGCTATGTTGGGTTCACGTGTCTCAACACTTTGATGTCAAGGAACTCTTAAGCAAAGATGCTAGATCAATTTCAGACATCGAGAAAGGAACCATATCCCCGTGAAGGTGGAGATGCTCCCACAAAGCTAAGAAATTACCGGTGGAAAAGAGGTACGTTGTTGTTCGGATGATATTTGGAGAATGGAACACTCCGAGTGCATTATGAACGCATTGCCAACCGATGTCTTTGGTAGCGTAATAATTGTCACCACCGGGGCATCTCGATGTGGCATCTTCGTTTGCATCCTCAAACCGATATATACATAACCGAATGGTTTAGAATGGCTAGATGCTTGGAACCTCTTCAGAGAAAGGCCTTCCCCCGACAAAGAATGGGAATGTCCTTCGAGTTGAAGGATTGTTCTAACAATATCGTGAAAAGATGTGAAGGACGCCTTGCTATTTTGGGCAAGAGGGTGGTGTGCTATCACAAAACCCAAGTATCGAGATGTGGGAGAGATTTCATGACAGACTTGAATATGAAATTGGAAGTAATTCCTATCTCTCGTGCATTGGAAATATGTTGTTATCGGCTACAAGGATCTCTCAAGCAATCTTAAGAGTTGTTTCTTGTACTTCAAAGATTTTTCCCAAGATTACTCTGTTGATTGTGGAAGGCTCGTGCGCTTGTGGGTAGCACAAGGATTTTGTGGTGGAAAAGAGGCGCAGAGGACTATCTCAACGAATCGATTCTCGAGGAATTTGGTTCATGTTTCCAAACTGGAATTTTGATGGACGCTTGAGAAAAAGCTGTCGAGTTCTCAACCTTGTGCTTAAATTTATTGTTCGAGAAGTGCAAGGAAGAGAATTTTGTATCGCTTTTCTCAAAACAAAATAGTCCAAACCAGAAATTGCGTCGCTTATCTGCTCAAAGTGCTTGCACTTGTTCGCTGAGGACATTCAGAGAGCTTGCACTTGTTGGTCACAGGCGGTGATTTCAATGGTGTTCGTTCCATGTTCCTCTTCATTGCGACAATAATTCTCTCTCTGCTATTGAAAACAGCTTTTAAGAACTTAAGATTATTGCTAAGAGTCTCTCAGACTTGCAAGGTTCACTCGACCGAATTTCCCGAACAAATTGTTCATCTCGGCCTCCTAAGGTATCTTAGTTTAGGGATCTTGAAATAAAGGTGAGATGATTACGAAGGAACATCTATCGCTACAAAAAAACCATCATGTCAGAATTAATCTAAGAATTCATTGGATGATACATATCTATGACTTAAAACCATCAAGCGAATTATCGCATACGAATCAATCCATGATTCTCGCTTTGATCGAATCGGGTTATGGTCTTCCAATTGATCCGTGGTTTTCTCCTTAGTGTCTCTTGTTGATGGGGATACAAAGAGTTGTGAAAAGCCACGCCAATTGGGGACCATGACCAGATATATAATCGCAGCAGGCGGTGCTTATTTGTTTCAATGTTGTTAAATTGGCCCCTCATCAATTTAAAACATCAGATCCGTCTCTACACTTTAATCTCATGACACTTAATACCCATTAGTCCAAAATAGTCTTTAGTGGATCACTTTATCGACTAAAACCTTAAGATAGCACCACATATTTAATATATACATGTTTGGCCCCACATGTTGAATTTTATCCAACAATCTCCCACCGGGCCATACATGTATCCTTATAAAAATGCACAACCTTATGAGCTCAAAATTTTGCTATCATCATAAGAGTATTTCCAAACAATCTCGCCCATCAATCATATCAATGTAGGATCAAAGCGACTTTCGTTACATTAATCGTAACTAAATCCATCAATGGTCACATACACTAATACAACCAAATGACATAGATCAATCATGAGAGTGTAGTATGAAAATTACATGTTATGTGATCCAAACATGTCTATTTTCAATTGGTCCGACTTTATTCCTTAAGTGAGATCAATACCAAACATAATGTAACAGAATGGAATGAATCAATACTTTATTTCGTACGTAAAATTATCCAAATACACAAATGTGTCCAAAAACAAACATAAAGCAACCAAAATACAAACTCCCACTAAAACATGATATCCTCAAGAAATACAACACCCATACGAAAGCAAAGGTGCTCATGAAAAACCTGGGTGGTAATCCCTTAGTAAGCGGATCCGCAATCATGGAGTTTGTCCCAATATGCTCTATGGAAATCATCCATTCTGCACTTTCTTTCACAACAAGGAATTTAATGTCAATGTGTTTTGACTTAGTTGAACTCCCCGTTGTTATTAGAATATAGCACCGCAGTAGTTATTGTCACAATATAACTTTAATGGTCTATCAATACCATTCGTAACGCGCATTTCAAATGACAAAATTTTTCAGCCATATCCCATTATTAGATGCCTCATAACATGCTACAAACTCGCCGCCATAGTGGAAGAAGCTACGAGTGTCTCGCTTAGCACTCCTCCAGATATAGCTCCTCCAACTAGCGATATATGCAGCACCGATGTGGATTTTCATCGCTCTCGCATCCCGCAAAATCGTAATCGAGTACCCTACGATCTCTAATCGATCCGATCCGTCAGATGTAAGCATGCAACTCTTGTTCTCTTCAAGTACCTCATAACCCTTTTGTCGCTATCCAATGATTCATCCTGTGGTTACTTAAATATCTCGCCCAAAGATTCCAACAATGAATGCTATATCCGGACGCAGTACAAACTCGAGCATACATCGACTCCCAACAAATTGATGCATAGGGAATCTTCTCGCATTTTCTTAACTTCAAGATTATTTTTGGGCAATCGATTGAGACCGAATTTGTCTCCTTAGCAATGTGGGTGTCCTCGGTTTACTATCCCGCATGCCAAACCTTTTAAGAACTTTATCGATATAGCTCTTTTGTGACAATCCAAGAATACCCCGAGAGCGATCCCGTGTATCTCGAATCCCTAATACAAAAGAGGCGCCCCAAGATCTTTCATCTCAAAATTCCTTCGATGTAAAAGTCTTGGTTTCGTGCAACATGCCTATATCATTAGTGGCAAGCAAGATGTCGTCAACATACAAAACCAGAAAATATGCTTACTCCCATCGAACTTGTGATATACACAATCATCAACAATATTTATCTCAAAACCAAACGAGATAATCACTTGATGAAATTTGTAGTACCACCGACGGAAGCTTGCTTGAGTCCATAGATAGATTTCTTTAATTTGCAAACCATATTCTTCGAGTCTCCCGACACGAAGTTTTCTCGTTGCACCATATAAATCGCCTCATCAATGTCTCCATTGAGAAAAACGCTGCCTTAACATCCATCCGATGTAACTCAAGATCAAAATGTGCAACAAGTGCCATGATTGTCCCCGAAGAGTCTTTCGTTGAAACCGAGAGAAAGTCTCTTTGAAGTCAACGCCTTCCTTTGTGTAAAGCCTTTAGCTACAAGACGAGCCTTATATCTTTCCACATTACCTTTCAATCCCTTTGGTTTTAAAATCCATTTACAACCAATGGGCTTTCAGACCTTCTCGTAACGGGACAAGATCCCAAACTTTATTGTCTTGCATAGACTTATACTCTTCATTCATGGCATCAATCCACTTTTGAGAATCGAACCCTTCATGGCCTCGATGGAAATTGATTGGATCATCTTCCATCATTCCATTATTTTCCTCATGTTCTTGGAGAAATACTATAAAATCATCCGAAATAGCATTTTTCCTTTCTCGAGTGGATCTCCTTAATAGTATTGGTTCTCGAGGTTGTCGAGTTTGTACTCGAATGGTGGGAGGTTCTTCAACATTATCTTGCCGAGGTTCCGGATATACTTCTTGATCAATGACAGTATAGAAGAAACCTCACACATTGTCAAAAGTAATAGTAGGAATCGAAATCGATCCTTCCTCGCTTTCTTCCTCAAAGACAATGTCTCTAACCTTATTTCTCCCCAAACTCAACATCCTCAAAAATGTTGCGCTCCTGCTTCAAAATTGACTTAAGTGTGGGATTATAAAATTTGTAGCCCCTTGATCGCTCGTAATAACCAATAAAATAGCCGCTCACAGTTTTGGAGTCCAATTTATTTTCATGCGGCCTATAAGTGCCTAGCCTCACCGGACATCCCCAATGTGGAAGTGCTTTTAGAATGTGTTTTTCGCCTCGTCCAAAGCTCATAAGGTGTTTTAGCAACAGCAGATTTAGTTGGTACTCTATTCGTAATATAAGTCGCAGCCTTTTAATGCTTCTCCCCAGAGTGATTTTGGTAAAGTAGAATGACTAATCATACTCCTTACCATGTCCTTAAGAGTCCTGTTTCATCTTTCACCACACCATTCATGCTAGGTGATCCCGGCATGGTGTAACGTGGGACGATTCCACATTCCTCTAGGAATTTAGCAAATGGTCCCGGACGTTGTTCACCGAACCATCATATCTCGCCGTAGTACTCACCACCACGATCGCACCTAACGCTTTTAATCCTTTTGTTGAGTTGATTCTCAACTTCACTTTGAAAGCCTCGAACATGTCCAAAATGACTCAGATTTTTCATGAATAAGATATAGATGCCCATAACGTGAGTAATCGCTCATGAATGATATAAAATATTGTTGACCATTCCAAGAAGTCAGAGGGAATGGTCCACAAATATCTCGTGGTGTATCAATTCTAAGACGTCCAAGTTCTATTGGCACCTAACCTTTTTGTTTTGGTCTGCTTTTCCTTGATACAATCAATACAAACATCAAAGTCTCAGAAGTCCAGGAATCCAAAATGCCATCCCGACACAAGTCGCTCAACTCTTGTTTTTGAGATGCACCAAGCGCTTGTGCCATAGTTTTGTCGAATTTTCTTTATTTAATTTTCGCTTAGTACCACGTGATTCCACATGCAAGGTTTCATTATATGACGCTTAATAGTATCAAGCAAATATAAGTTATCGTATGAACATAATGAACCAAGACCAACAATATTTGAATTTAATGAAAGACTAAACCGACAATTTCCAAAAGAACAATGATATCCAAATTTGTCCAATAAGGAAATAGAAACTAAATTCGCCTAAACGACGCAGACAACAAAAGTGTCTTTCAAATCCAAATAAAACCAGCCCTAACAATAACCTAAAAGTGCCTATTGCTTCAACTTCCACCGATTTTCCGTCGCCCACAAAGATGAATCTTTCAAAGATCATTTCGCTTTCTAGCAACAGCAACCTCGCATAGAAACACTTATGCGAGTAGTAGCACCGTAATCTAACCACCAAGTGTTTCTAGGTAATCAAGCTAAATTAACCTCGTAATGCACCAAATTAAGAAATGTACCTTTCTTTGCACGCCAAGCGTTATATTTGGTACAATCCTTCTTTAAATGTCCAGTTTCCGCAAAAGAAACAACCATCTTTGTCTTTATGTGGTTTCTTTTGTTCGGACCCTTAGCGCCTTCATATTCTGCTTTTTCTTTTCTTGCCCTTATCTTTGGAGGTACTTGCCAAGTTAGCAATTTTCAGCCTCGTCTCGCTCAACCTTTCTTCCTCTTGCACACAATAAGAAATGAGCTCATTTAAAGTCCATTTCTCCTTTTCAGCTTATAACCGACCTTAAATTGATTGAAATGTGCAGAAGCGATATTAATACTAAATGCACGAGCAAGTCATCGACAAGTCGAGCTTTAGCGCCTTAAGTTTTGAAGCAAGATGAGACATCCGCATGATGTACCCCTTATGTTCCCTTGCTTTTATACTTCATTGAAATCAAGCTTTTGCAGTAAGCGTGTTTGTTTCACCCTTTATCGCTTTTTCGCAAAACGCTTTTCAATTTCAAAGAAGGAATTCCTTGGCATCGCCACCTCCTCGACATCGCTACGCCCTAAAGCGCTTCTCGAATGCGCTTAATGATCATAAGACTCATGCGATTTGAGCTGCTCCCACTTCTCAAAGTTCCTCCCCGTCATCGTGTGAACTTGCATCCGTAAGAGAAGTTGTGTTTCTCAATCCCGAGAGCAAGGTCGAGATCCATGCAAACCAAGAACAATTAAAACGTTCTCTTCCAATCCTTGAAGTTTGACCCATTAAGCATGGGGATTGAATTGATATTTGCAGATATCATGGAAGTGGATGAAACGAGTCAGATAGAGAAAGAGATAGAAATAGCTTACATTAGTACTTTATTATGCAAATAATAATTTCAAATATATTGGTAAGGCCCATCACAAGATACCTAGCACAACATCAATATTTAGTCTTTGGACGTAAACATCGACTCGTAAGTGGTACCTCGATGTAGCAATCAAACATCGATAATAAGACATGTCAATCAATAAACCTTTCTTTCGACCGATTTATTGATCACACGTTAAACCAAATAATCGCCACGCTTATCATCATTGTGTGCATGTGAAATTCCAACCAAACATTGACCTTCCTTTGGGCCGATCAATATCCGCATGATGAACACACACACAAAACCTTCTAATATTCAAAGTTAATTAATTTCCACAAGAGAGGTTACTTTGGCAACATGTTGCTTCAATTAATTCACTTTGGAATATTATATTTCTCAAAAGAGTCCATCATACCAAAATTTGAACCTCGAATTAATTGTTTTTGCATATCTTTAAAACTTTAGGATTTGAATTTTTGAAATTCAAAGCTTTAGGATTAAGTAATCATTAAGTTGGAGGGTTAAATTGCAATTTAATTAAACTTGATTGGCCACAATTATGAAAGATTTTAAGCTTGAAGGACTAAATTGCAATTTTACCAAAACTTTAGTGGCCAATTAATTAAAATCTTAAACTTTAGGGACTGAATCATAAAATTCATAACTTTAAGGGCCCAACTTAAGTGATTACTAAAACTGTAGGGACTTATTTTATAAATTCAGAAGTCTAAAGGGCCAACTTAAATGGTTTTAAGACTTTAGGGTTTAATTAAATGAGGAATAATCAGGAGGACTAGTTATTAAATAAACCAAAATTTCGCAAATTGCAAAGAAGCCCCTTAAATCTTCTAATTTCCGCATGAAGTCCCTAGGCTTAAAAACGCAAACAGCTAGGGTTAGAAACCCAAGCTGCCGCCGCCGCCACCCACGATCGCAGAGATCGCCGGCGAAGTACCGTGCCTGCAGCGCCATCTCCGGCGCTGCATTCTCCTCACGCAGCGTCGCTGGCAGCGACGCTGCCATCCCGCCGCAGCGCCATCTCCGGCGCTGCGTGTTCTCCTTCATACTCCGACAGCAGAAAATTTAATCCAACATCTCATTCTCACAATATTTAATTAGGAATATAACAGCTCTGTTTTCACAAACAATTGCAAAACCTGGCTCGGTAAATTATCTCCAGGATTCAAATTTTAGCTTAATGGACGCATAAAAGAAAAAAGGGAGTCAATGACGTAACAATGAATTCTTTAGCGATTCAAAATCCTTTTCCAAATCAATAATGCAGATTGCCTAAAAAGGATATTGAAATCTCAAATCTTTAAAGAAATATATACATACGCAAATTGAAATCCATATAAATGCATATATTTCAACAAACAAAATATCACAATTTCAACATCAAATACATACAGAAATTGGACATGTTCGTGAATCTCTAAATCCATGATTGAATATATAGATAGACCATGAATTTATAATTTTAGAAAAAACGAATCATGACCATATAAATATAAATCTGATAATACAACATGAAGGTGGCTCTGATACCACTTGTTAGAATTAATCTACCGAATTCATAAATATGGATGATTACATATCTATGACTTAAAACCATCACGTCTTTGTAATTATCAAGATTAACATCGTTGAAGCAAGCACTCAATCCATGATTCTGTTGATCGATCGAACCCGGGTTATGGTCTTCCAATTGATCGTGGTTTTTCTCCTTAGTGTCTCTGCTTGTTGACACAAATAGAAAAGAGAAGTTTCACGCTCAATCGTGACCACGACCAGATATATATAATCGCATATAGTTATTTTGTTTCAATGTTATTAAATTGGCCTCATCAATTTAAAACATCAGATCCGCTCTCTACACTTTAATCTCACGACACTTAATACCCATTAATTCAAAATAGCCTTTTTAGTGGATCACTTTATCGACTAAAAACCCAAGATAGCACCACACATTTTAATATATACATGTTTGGCCCCACATGTTGAATTTTATCCAACATTCGACTCTGTGCAAGGAGTGAAGGTATTTGAAGGGATTGAAAACTTAACTAATCTGCAGACATTGTCTCTTGTGAAGGCTGGCAATAATGGTAGGATCATACAGGAGTTAAAACATTTGAGTCAACTCAGGAAGCTGGGGCTTACTGAGATCCGGACAGAATTTGGTAGAGACTTGTGTGCATCTATCGAACAGATGAAAAATCTTACAGCTTTGGATGTATGTACAACCACAGAGGAAGAGTATCTTGAACTGGGTGATTTGACCAATCCTCCTCCGGTTCTTCAGAGGCTATACTTGAAAGGACGCCTCAATGAATTCCCAAAATGGATCTCCTCCTCACTTGATAGTCTGTTCAAACTTGGTCTGAAGTGGTCCAGGTTGCAGTACAGTCCACTGAATTCTCTTCTAGTTCTGCCTAAACTCGTGGAGCTTCAGCTGGTCGATTGTTATGTGGGCAAGGAGTTGGAATTTGAACATTCAAGCTTCAAGAAACTAAAGAATTTGCTTATCGAACTTCCAGAGCTACACACAATTGTGATCCAAAATGAAGCTATGCCTGAACTTCAACAAATGTCACTGCGTAGATGTCAGAATCTGGAAATGCCTCCATTGGGCATCGATACACTTACCAAAATTGAGGAGCTGACACTGTATGACATGAACCAGGTGTTCATAGCTTCACTTAGAAAGGGTGGTGAAAACCGTGTGATGGTTGAACATATTCCTGTGATTCATTCTTTCAATCCTAATAGTCAGTCTTGCCCATTTGAGAATCTTTCTAAGTTTTCTTTAGTATGAAAGCTGTTGTACTTAATTTAATTTCTCTTTTATGTGTCGAGTTTTTGGTATCTTGTTATAGAAATTCAGCTACCTTTCATTAATTCTTAGTAGTCTTGAATATGTCTCTCTATAATACTTGCCAATTGCTAAAATTGTCATATTTCTGTCCTCACTCTTCAACATCATCTTAGAGTTGTGTTTCGGAGAATTGTCCCGGGTTTGCACCATCAAGACAACAAATACTAACGTTTTTCTTTTGTTAGGCGAAACCAAAGCTCACATCACTCTAAATTTTGGGATAACATTTTGAATTACTTTTTATCTAGTCGAACAGAACAGCAAAAACTCCAGTGACAGCCCCGTACATTATTAGTCCAAGGCACGCTGTGCTGACAATTTTTTTTTTTTTTTTTTTGAAAAACACAGCTAAATCTAAATCTCTTAAAATCTACACTAATACCAAATCAAGTTTAAATGTACACATATTGTCTATAATTTTTAAATTTGGAATTCCTTCTCAATTTGCCACCAATGGCTAATTTGTAAACTAATATACGTTAAGCGAAAAGTTAGGTATAAAATATAATTATGACACAGGGTGATGGTTGCACAATATTTTAATTAAAACCTGACAATTAATTAGTTTTAAATTAGCAAGCCAATTAAAAGTTACTTACGTTTCATTTAATTGGAATTGATCTACTTTCGACATGGTGGAAAGACTTATACTCTCTCACCTGGACACGTGTTGGTGAGGATTGACCAATCTTGACTTTTTTGTCAAGTGCTTTTTTATTGGCCAACCTCCACTGAAAACGTATTCAATGGGAGTTATAAATGCTCCCCACCATGGGAAGTAGATCAAGCCCGTTAATTTAATACTTCAATTAGTCGCACTGACTATAGAAACAGCATAAGGTCATACGTTTAGTCATCGTGCTCGGTCCTCTTGAACAAAAAGGATGGTTATATTTGTCTTACAATTTTTATTGGGTAAAAAAATTGAATGGTCCCTATATACTTAATATTTTGTGCGAATAAAGTCATAAATTTTAAATCGTACTATATTAGTTATTTAATTAAACATCGTGAACTCGATTAATTTCTCTGTTTGTCTCTATCGTTCCAACTAACGAAAATGATAAATTGAGTAGTACAATTTTTATTGGATAAAAAAATTGAATGGTCCCTATACTAAATATTTTGTGCGAATAAAGCCATAAATTTTAAATTGTACTATATTAGTCATTTAATTAAACGTCATGAACCCAATTAGTCCCTCCATTTGTCTCCATCGTTCCAACTAACAAAAATGATGAGTTGAAAGACGTAATTACTTACATAGTCGTTAATTTTGTCCAACTCAGCATCTAAAAAACACACTTGGTCCCTCAACTATACACTTTGCTCGCAAAAGTTCTCTAAACTTTAACAATGTAAACCTTGTTATACATACATAAATGATCTCCTAAGCACCATTGACCAGCTTATAGAAAAAATTGTATATATATATAATTTATATGTAATTAATTAATAATTATCATAATGAATTGTTTTAGGAAAATTAATAATAATAATAATCAAGATACCAATTTTATGAAAACTTTCAATTTTTTCCCTATTTTTGTGCTTAAGTAAGCTTAGCATTTCAATCAATTGCAACGACTTCTTTATCTCTCCATGTAAAAAAAAAATAAGATTGTTTAGATTTAATGGGAGCCAATCTCATTATTATTATTTTTCAAACTACCGAAAATGATGAGTGAACAAACAATATTACTTACCTGAAGGTTAATTCCGTTCAACTTAGCATCCACCTTGACCAAAAATTAGAAAAAAAGAATTAAATTTTTTTTAATATAAACAAAGAAAAAAATTATGGTGCACCTATGCCCAACATTATCGCGGGTACCATCTGTCACCTTATGAGCTTACGAAACCCTTTTACAATTCTGCTTAGTCTGACAAAATTCTACCCTTTTATTTATTTATTTTTTGTCAAGAATCAAGATAGATGTTGAATTGGACGAAACACCATGCAAGTAATTCCATCTTTCGACTCATTATTTTTGTTAGTTGGAATGACAGAGACAGACGAACGAACGGACTAATGGAGTTCATGTTGTTAAGTTGAAGAACTAAACATGTACATTGTTAAAGTTAAGGGACATTTAGCGCGCAAAGTGTATGGTTCAAGGACCAACTATAATTTTTAGATACTGAGTTGGACGAAAAAAAGGGCCACGTAAGCAATTTCACTTGCCAACTTATCATTTCTGTTAGTTAGAACGACAGAGACAGGCGGAAGGACAAGCGTGGTTTACAATGTTTCGTTGAAGGACTAACTAAGTATGATTTAAAAGTTATGGACTTTATTCGCACAAGGTATAAAGTGTGGGGACCATTCAGGTTTTTCATCTATTTTCATTTGTCACACTACATTTTAATTGCACTCAAAGTCATCAACTTTTGTTCATTATAGCATTTATGTCCCTATCTTTTTTCATCAAATTATTTTCTTTAACTTCCATTAATTAGCAAACATATAATAGACAAATAAGTCATTTTACGCTCTCCTGACTGAATTTTTTGATGAAAACTATTATTAGAGACAAATTATGTTAATTAATAAAAATTTGACAATATGAAATGACAAAAAAAGATTGAGGACATGAGTACTACAATGAGCAAAGATTGATAACCTTAAAAATAATTAAAATGTGGTGCAACAAATAAAATGTGTGATGTTAATATAATTACCCAACAAAAAATATTAATTCCATATCGACTTTACATTTTTACCCCTTCTAAACATTTATATACCATAATAATTAATCCAAATTAATACTATAGAATATGTTCTTTTGATATATATAAAAGTAATCATTAAAATAAGGTTTAGTAAAAAAAAAAAAAAAAAAAAAGTTTAAAAGTACTTTTACTTCTTTTTAAAGTCGAGCAAATATATTTACTACATACATATTTCTAACGAAGTACTAATTAGTATCATCTTGTTATCATTGGTGTATTAGGATACTTATATAAAATTGTCAAATTAGTCAAGATAAGCCTGCAAGGCTCGCGCAGGCTTGAATCTTGGCCTCCACACCTACCACGCATCACGCATCGCTTTTTCATTGCCTTATCTCGCCTCTCACATAGACTCTTCGTCTAGAAAGTAGAAGCTTGAAGTTTCAAGATCCACGCCTATCCACGCTTTTACACTTTTTAACATTGATATTACGTCACTAATAATCATTCAACACTAATAATTATTTTAGTGTTTCCAAAATATTACATTACTGACATAATTTCTAATGAAAAAATCTTGTTTCCAAATTTTTGTTGAAAATTCTATTGTTTGTCTTCTTTAATTAATGAAAAACGAGTAATATTTTCGAATGACTAGTTCAATCGTTGAGAATCACTAAAAATCAACCAATTTTCTGATAGAAATTTTCTATCTCGATGACTTACAACGACAACGACATAACCCCGCATTTATTTGTGGACAAAATAATAATAAATTTTATTTTGAAAATAATTTATTTCAAGAAATCATATTTTGAGTGGAGCTCCTGGCTCATTAACTAATTCTCAGCTGATGATTCTAACTTGTTTTCAGAATATGAATATGACAAGCCATAACTAGGCCGGCCACTTGCCTAAACCAGGTCAGCTTGATACCTCATTCAAATCTTTGGAATCTTGAGAGATTGATTGTATATATATAACCAAATTGATTGCCAGACTGACCTCATACAACATTGGACCACAATTGACTTTGAGTAATCGATCAGTCAACTTCGAACAATAAGAGAATATTTAAAATGTTTATAAGTATTTATAAGTTGATCGAACAATATTTTTATCTAACATTTCATAAGACTCAAAATTTTCATTCACACTTTTAATCCAAACATTTTGTATGATTCATTAATTATAATTTGAAAAAAAAAAAAAAAAAAATTTAAAACAAGCACCTTATAAACGAAAACTCGGAGTTCATTCATTTGAATTTCCACAAAAGGGGTCCATTAAAATAGAACATGCATCTACTCTCTAATATCATAATCTTTAATTTCTTGTCCACAATATTTTCTTTCGTTTCTCATTAATAAATTGACAATTGACAAGAACAAGTTCAACTTTTTCGAAAAATAATTAATACAACGTTTTTGAATGCATCCTAGAATTAAATCTAAATTTATTTGGGACATTTTAATGCTAAAATGAAGAGGTGATAATTAATGGCTCTTGCTTTTCATTGAATAAGTGATCACTATTTATACAGAATTTGCAGAGAGTTCAATGCGCATATAAACTCCTATTTACAACCTTATCCTAGTTACAACTACACCCGAAATATAATAAATATCAATATTCTAAAAAGCGTAAAATATGACTAGGCGTGGAGGTCAAGTTTTAAACTTTTTGTTTAAAGCGAAACCTAGGCAGAGGCGGCGAGGAAGCAACGTGAGGCGTGGCTGGCGTGGGCCGAGTTTCACGCCTAAACGGAGCCTAGGTGCAGTCTAGATTGGCTCTTTAGAATAAATATATAATTGATAACGATTATCATTCGGATTTTAAGATTGGTGTGGTCAAATTAACTACCATCTTGTGGGAGCATAAATAATAAATTTCATATCGAATAAAGATAAGAATAATAATCAATGTATAAGGATTTGAGTCATTCCTTTAAAAAATGTTAACATTTTAAGATGAAACCACAAGTTTCAATATGATATCAGAGTCCATTAAGTTTAAATGACTCAAATTTTTAAAAATATTGACATTTTAAGATGGAACCACAAGTGTCTCAAAATGGTATCGAGTCCATTAAGTTCAAATGACTCAAATGAGCATACGAATTTCAAGATTGACGTGCTCAAGCTAGCCATCTTCTTGCAGGAGCATGCTAAGGATAAATCTCACAACAAAAGATGATGAAATAAATACACACTTTCAAACTTTATTTTTATCCACACATTTCGTAGAACTCACCGCTTATAATCTATAAAAATCTTTACCAAACATATTCTTGGTTTGTTTTAACGCGAGAAGACATTGTTGAGGAAGTTTACTCTTCAAAAATTATAATTCTTTAATGTAAGTTAATTTTCACTATTTTATATTAATAAATCATTAATTAAAAATAATGAGCTTATTGTTGTGGGGTTTGTTTATTCCCATATAAATATACACTCAAATTAAAAGACTTGAGCATTGGCTCTATATATATATATATATATATATATATATATATATATATATATATATATATATATATATATATATATCATATAGTATAAGTGTTTATGGCACCATTTACTATTCACCCTTCAACCAACGCGACGTCGTTTTGATGTTGTATTAGCCTTAATTTTGTCCAAATCTCACTTTTCCGTGTTCTACGCTTGTTTAACCTATTAATAGTAGAAATTGTCTTTTTTTGACTTTTCTTTGTTTTTTGGGGATTCGTTATTTTCAGAGTTTATTCAAAATCTTGCAATTGTTGACTTGTTTCTTTCTTCGGATCCCAAGATCTTTTTATTTTTAAATTATCTTTTTTTTGTTCCTTACACATGCGCAGCCTTTTTTTATTTTATATTATGTTTTGTTCGTGTTGTCTTTTCTCTTTCCTGTCGATATTCGAAAAAAAATTTTCCTTTTAGTTGTTGAGTGGCTCGATCATTTTTTTTCCTTGCGATTTCGTCATTTGATTCTTGTCGAGTCACTACTCAAGACAGAGATTTTTCTATTTTTAGATTTGGTCGAGGTATTGAGTTTGTGGAGTGGCTTGATTATTTTTTCTCCTTGCCATTTCATTATTTCACATTGTCGAGTCACTTGGCATAGGAGATTTTTATATTTTTAGATTTGGTCGAGGTATTGAGTTTGTGGATATTATTATTATTATTATCATTATAATTTTGTATTCATATTAAAATCTCCACACTTTCAAAATTGATTATACTTTTCTTAACCATGACATTTGCAAGTTGTGAACTTAATTATCTATGTGAAGTAAAATTGAATTCAAGCTCGGGTTCAAAACTTAAACATTGTCGAGATTGGAAGTAACAAAGTATAAAACCGAAATTTTGTCCATTTCTTTCAAGTTCTACCACATTTTGCCATGAAACCGAATGTCCATACCATCTAACTCATAGCTTATACATAATCAATATTCACGTATTGAAATACAATATATCCCTCCCTATTTGAAAACTCGAAATCACTATTCTACTTTGAAAAGAAATATCTTACAAAGAAGGCTACAAATTGAAATGAAAAGTTGGAAATTTAAACTAATTTCATGAATGACAAGAATTATAAATTAATTTTGTTTATTTACAAAAATATTTTTTTTTTTTTTTTTTTTTGTTGGATATTTTCATTATAAAATATAAGAATGAAAAATTAAAATATATTAATATTTTTTCTATGTTTTTCAACTTTGTCAAGTTGCTTGGCAAGGCGGGAAACCTAAACATATTTCTTTATTTGTTGCACAGTTTTAGCAACGCATTTATTTATTTTATTTTATGGATTTCCACTGTCAGTCCACATCTTTTTCATTTTATAGCAAATTTACGCATGAGTTATTTTTTTATTTAATATGTTATAGTAAAATATATATTTTACGAATTTATTATATTGATCAAATATTGTATGTTAGTATAGTTGAATTTTTTTATAGTCATTGTGTTCATTTATTATAATAATTTTATTCATTGATATTTTAAACTCACAATTTTTTTAATATTTTCTATGGATGTGCAATGCAAAAGTTTTTTCTTTTGTCAAAAATTATTATTATTTTTTTTTTTTGGGCTTTTTCATGCCGAATATAAAAAAAGGAAAACTTAATATTATTTTTCCCCCACTTTGCTCACACACAAAATATATATATATTTTTATTTTTTTCGACATTTTAATTACAAATTATAAGAATCAAACATTAAAATATATTAATATTTTTCTATGTTTGTCAACTTTGTCGAGTTGCTTGGCAAGATGGGAAAACTAAACATATTTTATTTTTCCCACTTGTCGAGTAACTCGACAAAGTGGGAAATATTGGACCAAAAATTTCTTTTTCCCCTTCCTTTGTTTGTTGTAGAGTTTTAGCAATGCATTTATTTATTTTATTTTATGGATTTCCACCGTCGATTCACATATTTTTCATTTTATACCAAATTTATCCATTTTTTTTTTTAATATCTTATAGTAAAATATATATTTTACGAATTTATTATATATTATATTGGATCGTTACAATATATGATACTATATGTTTATCAATTATTGTATGTTAGTATAGTTGAATTTTTTTATAGTAATTGTGTTAATTTATTATAATAATTTTAGTCATTGATATTTCAAACTCATAGTTTTTTTAATATTTTGTATGGATGTGCAATGCAAAAGTTTGTTTTTTGTCAAAAATTATTTTGTTTAATTTTTATTTTTGGGCTTTTTCATGCTAGAATATAAAAAAATGAGAACTTAATATTATTGTTCCCCCACTTTGCTCACACACAAAATATATATATATATTATTTTTTTGGACATTTTAATTACAAATTATAAGAATTAAATTAAAATATTTAATTTTTTTTCCATTTATTCAACTTTGTCGAGTTGCTTTCGGCAATGTTGTAAAACTAAACACATTTTACCTATGCCACTTGTCGAGTAACTCCAAGCAAAGTGGCAAAGATTGGCCAAAACAAATTATTTCTGCCATTCTTTTATTTTTGTGTCAGTCCACATATTTTTCATTTTATAGCAAATTTACCCATGAGTTTTTTATTTTTTAATATGTTATAGTCAAATATATGTTTTATGAATTTATTATATATTATATTAAATCCTTACAATATATAATACTATATGTTTATCAATTATTGTATGTTATTATAGTTCAATTTTTTTATAGTCATTGTGTTCATTTATTATAATAATTGTAGTCATTCATATTTAAAACTTACAATTTTTTTAATATTTTCTATGGATGTGCAATGGAAAAGTTTTTTTTTTTTTAAAAAATTATTTTGTTTTATTTTTATTTTTCGGCTTTTTGAAGCGAATATACAAAAGGAAAACTCAATATTATTCTCCCCACTTCGTTGCACACACAAAAATTTTTTTTTTATTTTTGTTTGGACATTTTAATTACAAATTATAACAATCAAAAATTAAAATATTTTTTTTTTTTCGATTTATTCAATTTTTTCCCCACTTTGCTCGCACAAAAAATCATTTATTTTTTTAGTGTTGGACATTTTCATTACAAAATATAAGAATTAGGAATTAAAATATTTTAATATTTTTCCTATGTTTTTTCAACTTTGCCGAGTTGCTCGGCAAGGTGGGAAAGGTAAATCCATTTTGTTTATCCTACTTGTCGAGTAACTCGGCAAAGTGGGAAATATTGGACAAAAAAAAATTATATTTCCCTCATTTATTTTTGTATATTTTTAGCAATGCATTTATTTATTTAATGTTTTGGATTTCCAATTTGTCGACCACATCTTTTTTTTCATTTTATAGCAAATTTATCCATGGGTTTTTTTTTTTTGTAATATGTTATAATAAAATATATATTTTATGAATTTATTATATATTATATTAGATCTTTACAATATATGATACTATATTTTTATCAATTATTGTATGTTAGTATATTTTCCTCACATTTGTCAATATATGATAATATATGATTATATTTTTCCTCACATTTGTCCCATAATTTTTTTTTTTGGCTTTTTGGACTTTTTCATGACAAAATATAAGAATAAAAAATAAATTATTTAAATAATTTTTCCTTTTTTTCTACTCTGCCGAGTTACTCGGTAATGTGGGAAAATTAAATACCTCCTATTTATCCCACTTGTCGAGTAACTCGACACAGTGGAAAGAGTTGAAGAAAACAGATGTCTTTTCCCTTTTCTTTGTTTTTATGGAATTTTAGGAATTTATTTATTTCTTTATTTTTTCCATTTGTAATTTTAGTTCACATCCTCTTTATGTTAGAGCAAATGTATCCATGGTCATTTTTTTTTTTTAATATGTTATAATAAAATATATATTTTTGAAATTGTTATATGTTTTATTAGATCTGTATAATATATGATACTATATTTTTGTTTATATTAATTTTACGTTCGAAATTTTAATTTTCATTATATAATTTATTGATGAATTTGACATTGGAAATTATGATTTTTTAAGATTTTTGATAAAGTGAAGATTTTATGATAAGATTTTGACTTTGAATTTTTTAGTCGATTGATAAATTAAGGATATATATAAAATTTTTTTACGCTACCATTTATGATAAGATTTTACATTAAATTATATATAATATAAAAGGATTTTTCATTATATGAAATTATGATTATTGATTACATTATATTAGATTTTATGAACTGTTATAATATATTTGTTATTAATTGTTATATTATAATTATGTTTGGTAATTATATTATAATTATTTTATAATATATTATGAATTTGTTTTATATTATATTAAATCCTTATAGTATATAATATAAAATTTGTGTTAATTATTTTATCTTGGTGTAGTTGAATTTTTTTTATCACTATTCTAATTTTTATGATAAATGTAGTTTTCATATAATTTCTTATATAATTATGCACTTTCATTGTTGTTAATAATGATTGTAAACTTTAATATTGATTTAGTGTATTTATGTAATTTCTTCTGTCGGTTAACTCGACAAATTCAAACGTACTTTTTCGATGTGCTCGAGTAATTATCTATCAATTTTCCTACCTAAATTCTTGCCTCCGTTAGATTTTAAATTTTTGTTGTATACTTTTATTTTACATGCCAGCCGCAATATTTGACTTCAACATTTGTCTTTTATATCTAGAATCCATTCTGTAAAAGATACGTATATTTTTATATTAGTATGTGTTTTCAAGTTACGAGGTAATTAGGGCAAATGATTTCACTTTATTTCTTGAAATTCATACGCTTTCTTAACACGTGTACTCATGTACAAAATAAAAGTTAATTGTTTTTTTTTTTTTTTGGCATTTCTTTGTCCTTATCTTTGTACTTATTATTAATAACATCTAAAATTATATACATACGTCTACTGTTCATGTTTTGGAACTAAACGGCGTTGTTTTGGAAGTATGATTTTATCTTTTTCTTTTCTTCGATTTGTACGAGACATATATACACAATCCTTGCTTCTTTTCTATTTTTATTTCTTCTGAGTCTTACTCTTTTATTTGAACTCTTATCAAACCCTATAGAGCTTTAGTTAGTTATATTTCGTTTCATCATCTCATTTTGTTGAAATCAGTCCTAATTTTGTTGAATTCCTTTTATTATCACTTTGAATCATTGTAGCTTGTCTCATCTATTTCAAATTATAGTTCTCATCTCCTTCGTTAACCTTTTGAGTTTGAACGTAGTTTGCAGAAGTTCTGAAACCCATTTTGTTGGTTTGATCATTTCTTCATTCGTTGTTATACATCAAGCTGGCAACTTAAATTTACAGGTTTGTAATTTTTTACTGCTGGAACTTTGAAGGTCTTTGTTATTTGTGTTATTTGATTTATTCTTTCATTCTATCTTTATTAACAATATTTGTTTTTAGTAATATATATTTACTGTGCTATACTTAAATATAAGAATTCAAATCATCGTTGAAGCTTTTAAATCAATAGTAATTTATTCCCTTTTGTGATTTCATCTATGCACTAATCTTATTTTTTTTTGTGTTCATAATGTTTATATTATATTTGTATTTTTTATACATTGAATTACACTAATTTTTATATTTGTTTTATGAAAAATATATTAGATGATGTGAAAAAAATTGTTGATTCAAATAAAGAACTACAAAACAAGAAAAGGAGACATGACGATATCTTTGAGCATATGCATTATAAATCTAACAAGAAGATTCAAAAAAAACAAGGATTCGATTATTTGAAGATATTCAATCCAATGATGTCAATTCAATAGATAATTCACAAGTACTTGGTAAGCAAAGTATATTTTTTTTTATTGTTTTAGTTATTATGCATATATTGTTTCGATTTATTTATTTATATTGTTTTTATTTGTCATATTTTTTATAGCTCGACCCTTGAATGAAGATGGTGATGGAATTTCCTTTGTTGGCTCTAACAATTTAGAAGATTCTACTGTGGAAAGTGATATTTATTATCAAGAACATGAAAATCAAAATCATGAATTCCAATTAACTCCTTGTATTTGAATATTACTATGAGATATGTACCCACAAAAAGTTATGTATTACGTACTCCAACAAATTGTATTCATTGTCTTGCAAAAAGTTTGAGAAAGAAAGTAAAGGTTTTGTTGTTCGATGGAAAAATCAAATTGCATATCAACTGTTCACCTTCTATTTTATATGATTTATATACTTCAAGTTCGGATGAAGCATTAGATTTTAAAAAATAATGTACGAAATTATAATAACCATTTTGCTTTTACCTCTTTTGGAGTGAAGTTTGATAAAGATCTATCTAAATCTACTAACTATAAAGGTATTTACACTTTTAGAGTTCAAGGACAAGTATATCATTACATAAATCCAATTCTAAATTTTGATAGTAATCCATCATATTTACAGTTATACTTTTATGATGTATAATGAAATACAAAATAGATTAAATACATCTAACAATTTCTCATCATCTTTACTACATATATTAGTGAATCTATTAAAGATTAATCCATATTCTAGATTTTTTCGTTCTTTAAAAGCGATATTGAAAGTCTTCAAAGTTGCAAAATTCATATAAGATGTGATGTTGGTCTTGATCAAAGAGTATATAATGCACCTATCTCAGATTCAAGTTGCGGTTTGGGTTGATGAGGACCCATCTGCAGATATAAGATATCGTGATATATCAATTTATTGTCACTCTAATCATTCACATAGAATACATTACTATTATGGATGTTATGATCCTCTACAATATCCATTATTATTTCCCTTTGGTGAGACTGGTTGGCATGAAGGTATTGAAAAGGCAAAAATAGTATAGTTAATATTCATAGTGCAACAGAGAATTTCGTTTCTACTGAAAACATTAGTTGTGCAGCTGATGTATTAGAGAAAGAAAAAAGAGGTAATGATTACCATTATGTTTGTTTACTTAAATTGGTTAAATCTAATATTTATTTTTATTAAATTTCTTTGTGTTTTTTTTTGTTGTGCGGTTTTGAAGAAGAATAAAAAGGTTTACAAGTTTCTTGTCGTGAATATTATTGCTTCAAATTACAGTCGTGATACACAAAACAATGTTTTGCTCCATCTTTGGTAGACTTTTACAAACAATATGTAGTAGATATGTATGTTAAACTTGAAACAAGTCGATTAGATTATTTTCGTCAAAATCAAAGTGAAATTCGTGCTGAATTATATCAAGGAGTTGTTGATTGTGTAGAAAATGGTCAAAATAGAGGTGTACAAATTGGTCGTCAGATTATTTTACCTTCTTCTTTTGTTGGAGGTCCTAGAGATATGAAAAAAAGATATATGGACGCTATGGCATTAGTACAAAAATTTGGTAAACCACGATTTATTTTTAACATTAACATGTAACCCTAATTGGGTAGAAATAAAGCAAGAATTAAGGCATAATGATATAGGGCAAAATAGACACGATTTAATCGCTAGAATATTCAAAGCTAAATTAGAAGAACTTAAAGTTGATCTATTTAAGCACCAAATTTTTGGCCACATTGTCGCATATATTTATGTTGTAGAATTCGTAAACGAGGACTTCCACATGCTCATTTCTTACTAATCTTACAAAGTTGTGCAAAAATTAATAATATTGATAGAATTGATTCTATTGTATCATGTGAAATTCGGATAAATTAAAACATCCGCATCTTCATTCTATTGTTGTTAAACATATGATGCATGGTCCATGTGGTGATTTGAATCCTCATAATGTTTGTATGGATAGAACAGGTCATTGTAAGAATAAATATCCTAAGGAATATATTTCAAATACTTATATTGGCCATAATTCTTATCCAACCTATCGACGGTTAAATGATAGACGATCATTTATGATTCGAGGACATTTATTAGACAATAGATGGGTTGTACCTTACAATCCATATTTATGTGCGAAGTTTGATTGCCATATTAATGTGGAAATATGTTCCACAGTTAAAGCTGTTAAATACCTCTATAAATATGTGTACAAAGGCTATGATCGTGTGAGTTTTTCTATCTCTAATACTAATAATGAAAATCCTATTGATGAAATTGAGATATACCAAAATGGACGTTGGATTTCTCCACACGAAGCAATGTGGAGAATATATGGATTTGTTTTTGTATGAAATGTCTCCTCGGTTATCTCATTACAACTACATCTTGAAAATAACCATTTGATTACATATAGGGACTATGAAAATTTAGAGACGAGAATTAGTAATGAATCTAGACAACGCACAATGTTAATGAATTTTTTCATATGAATCTTTCGGATGAATTTGCAAAAACATTATTGTATAAAGATTTTCCAAAGTTTTTTGTATGGGATAGCCAAGGAAAAATATGGTGTCGAAGGAAAAAAGGAAATGTTATTGGTAGAATAGTTACATCTGCTATAACTGAAGGAGAAAGATATTATTTACGTATTGTATTAAATCATGTTAAAGGAGCAACATCATTTGAAAATTTAAAAATGGTTCATGGTGTTTATTTGTCATCTTTTCGTGAAACAGCTATAGCACTTGGTTTATTACAAGACAATAATTATTGTGAGCTTTGTTTAGATGAAGCTATTAGTTATCAAATGCCTTCTTCTCTTCGTAGATTATTTGCTACAATACTCATTCTATGTTGTCCTAATAATCCAGATGTTTTATGGAAAAAATTTCGCCTATTTTTATGTGAAGATTTTTTATCCGATGGTATGTCTATTGGAAGTGCAGAAATGAAAGCATTACATGAAATAAATTCTATATTAGAAGCAAATAATAAAAATATAAATGATTACCATGTTGTACCTTTTGAAATATATATGGAACAAGAAGACATACTAACCAAGATTATTAATGAAGAATTAAACAATGTTATTTATACTGACAATACTGTGTATCCAAATAACTTAAATGAATATCAAAAAATTGCCTATGACAAAATTCTTACAGATGTATATAGTAATATAGGCCGTATGTATTTTATAGATGGACCTGGTGGAACTGGTAAAACTTATTTATATAAAGCTTTGCTTAGCACAATTCGATCTAAAAATCTTATAGGTTTGGCAACAGCTTCTTCAGGTGTTGCAGCTGCTTTATTACCTGGTGGACGAACAGCACATTCAAGGTTTAAGATACCACTTGAAATAAATCACAATATGACACATTGCTCATTAGCAAGCGATGCGCTCTAGCAAGCTTTTTAGATTGACAAATTTGATTATTTGGGATGAAACACCATTGGTACACCGTTATGCAATAGAGGCTGTGGATAGAATGCTCAGAGATGTTAATGATTCTATATTGCCTTTTGGAGGGAAAGTTGTTGTTTTAGGAGGTGATTTTTAATGATTTTGCCGGTGGTTCAAAAGGAAATAAACAGCAATCATTGGATCAAGTTTAGTCTATTCATACTTATGGCCAAATTTTATACTGCCTACAATTGGTGCGAATATGAGAGCTCAATTTGACCCATATTTTTCTAAGTTATTGCTCGATATAGGCAACGGAATTCTACCTAAGCATAACTGTAATATGATTACATTACCAGATGAAATAGTTATACCATTTGATACAAAAACAGTTTCTATAAAAGAATTGATCCGAAATGTTTACCCAAATTTACAAAATTATAGCAATGAATTAGATAAGATGGTTAATCGAGTTATTTTGACTCCTACAAATAATGCTGTTGATGAAATAAATAATATTATACTTAATGAAATTCTTTGGTGAAAATGTTACATATTATAGCTTTGATTTAAACACTAGAAAAAAATGAACAAATTGTTCATGAAGATTTTCTTAATACATTGACTCCAAATGGTATTCCACCTCATGAACTTGTATTAAAAGAAAATTGTCCTATTATGTTATTGAGAAATATTAGTCCATCTCGAAGGATTATGTAATGGCACTAGATTAATTTGTCGTGCATTTGAGCGTAATGTTATTCATGCTGAAATATCTGTTGGAGAATGGCGTGGGAAAAAAGTTTTTTTGCCTAGAATTCCTTTTATTCCACTTGAAAGTGATAAGAGTACATTTCCTTTTAAAAGAACACAGTTTCCAATTCGTCCTTGTTTTGCAATGACAATTAATAAAGCTCAAGGTCAAACACTAGATTATGTTGGACTATATCTTCCACGAACTCGTATTTTCTCATGGTCGACTTTATGTTGCATTATCTAGAGCAAAAACAAGTAAATGTATTAGAGCATTAATTATACCAAATGATAAACTAAAAATCATTTTAGTTGTACAAAGAATGTAGTTTATCTGTAAATATTATCAGTTTGTGCATACATAGTGTTTCAATTATTATTGTGTATTTTATTTTTCATTATTTAAAAAAGAGGACAAAATAAAATTTGCAACAAAATTCAAAGACTGGGGATGGTCAATGTCTAAAAAAAAGTTATGGGTAAATTTGTTATAAATGATAAGGTTGTGGACTAAAATTACAAATTGCTAACCAAAAAAAAAAATAAATACACATATTCAAACAGTAAGGTGAAAAAAAGAAAGAAAAAAATACAAAATTTTCATTTTGCTTTCTCAAGGACTAAAAGTGCAAATTACTCTAAAAAAATAAAACCAACATTTCATCATTGCTTTGTCGAATACCTCGAGAAAGCAAAAATACAATTTTGCTTTCTCGAGTTACTCGAGAAAGCAATAATCAAATTTTTGTTTTTTTCCTTTTTTCTTTTTTTTTTCTCGTGTAACTCGAGAAAGGTGTTTTTTTATTTTTATTTTTATTTTAAAATACTAACTTTGCCTATGAGGCAAAAGAAATTTTCCACCATTTTCCACCTTTTAACTTGTTTGATTAAACAAATCGCCATGGAAAAAATTTTCCATTTTCTTGCACGTGACGGTGTTTTCTACCAAAATGATGAAAACATTTTCTTGGCTAATGAGGAGTTCAAATTTTCGAGCTTAAAATTTTTGAAAGCAAGACCTTTACGAACCTTATCAATTTTTAAGCAAATTATTATTTTTGCTTCAAATTAATAATTTTAAGCAAAATTCTTAATTTTTAACTTGGTAAAATAATTTCTTGGCAAAATTATTAATTTTAAGTAAATTATATAAAATGCTCTAAATCATTAAGTTGCTCTAATTTTTAAGCGAGAATTATTAATTTTGAAGTTCGCAAAATAATGTCTTGGCAAAATTATTAATTTGTAAGCAATGTTAAGTTGGAAAATACTACATTTTCAATGGAAAATAAAGACAATCAAACACCAAACAATAGAAAATCACTACATTTTCTAGGATGAATTTTATCCAATCAAACACACTATATTTACAATTCCCGGAAAAATATTTTCTTGGCAAATCATTTCCACGTAAAATGTTTTCTTTTCACCTATTTTCCATACTTGCAATCAAACGCACCCTTAAATAAACATGGATTTTGTAACAAAAAAAAAAAAACTAACTATACTTTATTTCTTAATTTTATGAAATTGACAAAATTTATACAATAAACTGCAGATTACTACATAGTCTAATTCTATATGTAATCATACCTAAGATAAGTACAAATTTATATCATAAATGTACAAATATCTTTTATTATACACATGTCAATCTAATCTTTAATCTATTCATCCTCACCATACACGCATCAAAATCTATATACATAAACATATATAAATATCTTTAATCGTGGCTTGACGCCGTTATTCTCACTTTGGTTTCGGATCCTCATCCCCAATTTACATCATAGCTTTCCACGTAGCAATTAATAAATGCTATTCCTCATCTTGTCTAAAGATATGCAGTCTTTAATAAATGCTTTGGGTCCCATCCTTTGTGCAATAATTTCAAAGAAATGCTATCTATTCTTTTATATTTTAAACAATTTAATCCCTATTTTTCTTTTATTTCACATATCATTTCAATTTTCCTTTTATAGACACAAATATGTTCCCACACCACTCTTTCTCCCGCATGTAACAATTCTTAGCAATTTTCATCTTTGAATTTACTTCATTAAAATAATAGAAAATTTTACATTATAAACATTATAATTGGACCCTTCAACTTTTTATATTATACATATATCCTAAATTTGTTTGTTTTTTTTTAATTTACTATAGAATAATTATTTGTACTTTGGCATACCCGTAAATTATTATTACAAAACCTACTATACTATAGTTGTCCTTACCTATTGTTTTATTATAGTTTCATCTATTCATTTCACAACCTTATCTACTTACTCTTTCAGCTTAGAAAATAATAGATTCAAATCTACTCAACTTTCATATATGCTTCAACTTTCATCCCCAATTTGTTTCTGCTGTTGTAGTACTTATTTGCCTTTTTTGTAAATTACTATGTAAAGCAAATTTCATATTCACAATTTAACCATGAGGTTTTAATCTACTTAGTTTTTTTTATTATTTTTTAGCTAATATTTTGTTCATTTGCATACAAAATTACTCAAATACGTAATAACTAATTATGTTTACTAAAATCTTCATAAAAATTTTTAACTGTACGATTTATTGTTGGTATTATATTATTTTACATAGTATACATTATAATAATAACATTTAAATTATTTCAATTTCATCACTTTGCCTATACTATAATTTAACATAAAAGTATACGCGCTAACCTTAAATTTTTGAGTGTTCATGTTTATACTTTGACTTATTAAAATCTATTATTAGTATATACGCTAACCTAAAATCCACGTATTTTTATACGATTCACAAATTTTAAACTTATTTTTTGCTCCTTTATTAGTTTATACTTATTATTGTATTGTTGTGAGTTGTGAGCTTACTTTGTTGTTTTGTGAGCCTATTTTGTTGTCTTGTAAATTTTTATTAGATTGTGAGCTTGTCTATTGTTTCTTTTGTGTGTGTGTGTGTGTTGTTGTTTTAGAATTTATAAATGGAAAGTTCATTTTCAACCAAGAGAATAAACATTTGTTTTATTCTTTAAAAATGCAAATTAAAAAAAATAAAGCTTGTGTGAACCGATTTCTTGGATTCACCTATTATTAACAAAATCGATTTACCAGGAGTTACTTGACAAACAAAAGTAAGTAATAATGTTTATTAATTTGTTTAGTTTTTATTAATTTGTTTTGTTTTGTTTTTATTAAAATAAACTAAGAGAATATTTTTTTTATTTTCATCTCTTTACCCATTAGGATAACATATTATAACTAAAAAAGCTGTTATAACAAATTTATAGAAAAACAAAAGAAATCTATTGTAAAATATTATTAATTAATTATTATATTATTATAATAATGTAGTATTTAACATAAATTTAGTATAAGAATTTCATATTAACTAGATTTGATTCTCGATTATGAAAATAAATTTTAGTAAAATTTATTAAAATAATGAATTTAATTATAATGAATTTATGTAGGAAATTCATCAACCCAATTTTGAGGTTCACGACTTCGTTAAAAATAACATTAAAAAACAAAAAATAAAGAGATTTAAGTGGCTCGCATATTTTAAATAAAAAAAAAAAAAACAAAATCAAAAGTATGCATTATTGAAATGACTCGAGTAACTCGACAAAGCCAAAATCTTGTTTGTCGAGTTACTCGATTTAAAATATCACGAAATGAATCTATTCAATAGGTAAAGCGACTCGATAAACTGAAAATCGATTTGGTTGAGTTAATCCATGAATGAAAGAAATTTAATATTTTTACTATATTGTGTGTCTTTATTATTTAAATTATTTAATACATTTTTTATATACTTTATTTATCAGGTTACTTGACATATCCTAATTTCGACCTCTCACGGATTCTCCAAAACTATACCACAAAATAACAATGAAGAATTATTTAGATGTATTAAATAATTTACATAATAAAGCAAAGAAGAGATAATGAAATGTTAAATTTGATTCATTGATCGAGTAACTCAACCAAATCGATTTTCGAGGTTTATCGAGTTGCTTGACTATTGAATAGATTGATTTCACGTGACATTTTTAATCGAGTAACTTCGACAAACATGGTTTTGTCTTTGTCGAGTTACTCGAGTAACTCAATGATCCATCTTTTGCATTTTTTTGTTTATGCTCCATTTATCAACTAAATTTAAAAAGTCAAATTTTATATTGACGATTTCCTTGAATAACAACATTACAACATAAAAATTAAACAAAATAGTTAATATATTAAATAATTTAAATAAATAAAACGAAGATAATGAAACATGTGTGTTTAATAAATCGAGTAACTTGATTTCAAATGATTGTACGTTTCTCGTGTTACTCGCGTCATTACAACATTAAATCTTTTGTATTTGTTACTTTACTTTTTTAATTTACATTATGTAATACACTTAATATTTTTGTGTTTTTAATTTTGTCACACTATTTTTAACCAACTCATGAATCTCAATTTTGGATTTGTCAACATACAAAATATGTTAGTCATTATAAAAGCTGTAACATATTGTATTAATACTTATAAATATTTGTAAACAAATAGTGTATTGCTATAAGATATTATACAAAAATAACTATAATAAATTTATAGTATAATAAAAGATATTTTGTTATCAATATATTATTAATTAATTACTACATTATTATAATAATTTAGTAATTATAATCAATTTATTATAACAATTTTATATGAAATAAATGTTTTATAAATTATTTTAAAATCTCTCTGCATATATATTTATAAGTTTTTTCGAAAATATGAATACAAATTTTGCTATAAAGAATATTACAATAAGTCTAATAAATAAAAATAAATATTATAATACATTTTTACTTCACTATGTTTTTATTTTTAAAAAAATCAAATATAAGATATCATCTCAATTTGAAATAATATAAAATTATTCTACATGATAGCTTTTAAGATTCACGAGTTGGTTAAAAAATAACATGACAACATTAAAAAATAAAAAAATTTTAAGTATATTACATAATGTAAATAAAAAAAACTAAAGCAACAAATACAAAAGATGTATTGTTGCAATTACTCGAGTAACTCGACAAACCTAAAAGCACGTTTGTCGAGTTACTCGATTAAAAATGGGACAAAATCTATTAAATACCTTCAAGAACTCGACAAACTCAAAATCGATTTATTCGAGAGTTACTTGACAAACAAAAGTAAGTAATAATGTTTATTAATTTCTTTAGTTTTTATTAATTTGTTTTGTTTTGTTTTTATTAAAATAAACTAAGAGAATATTTTTTTTTTTATTTTCATTTCTTTACCCATTAGGATAACATATTATAACTAAAAGCTGTTATAACAAATTTATAGAAAAACAAAAGAAATCTGTTGTAAAATATTATTAATTAATTATTATATTATTATAATAATGTAGTATTTAACATAAATTTAGTATAAGAATTTCATATTAACTAGATTTGATTCTGAATTATGAAAATAAATTTTAGTAAAATTTATTAAAATAATGAATTTAATTATAATGAATTTATGTAGGAACTTCATCAATCCAATTTTGAGGTTCACGACTTCGTTAAAAATAACATTAAAAAACAAAAAAATAAAGAGATTTAAGTGGCCTACATATTTTAAATAAAAAAAGGAAAAAACAAAATCAAAAGTATGCATTATTGAAATGACTCGAGTAACTCGACAAAGCCAAAATCTTGTTTGTCGAGTTACTCGATTTAAAATATCACACGAAATGAATCTATTCAATAGGTAAAGCAACTCGATAAACTGAAAATCGATTTGGTTGAGTTAATCCATGAATGAAAGAAATTTAACATTTTCACTATATTGTGTTTCTTTATTATTTAAATTATTTAATACATTTTTTATATACTTTATTTATCAGGTTACTTGACATATCCTAATTTCAGCCTCACGGGATTCTCCAAAAACTATACCACAAAATAACAATGAAGAATTATTTAGATGTATTAAATAATTTAAATAATAAAGGAGCAAGAGATAATGAAATGTTAAATTTGATTCATTGATGGAGTAACTCAACCAAATCGATTTTCAGTTTATCGAGTTGCTTCAGCTATTGAATAGATTGATTTCACCGATATTTTTAATCGAGTGACTCGACAAACATGATTTTGTCTTTGTCGAGTTACTCGAGTAACTCAACAAATCCATATTTTGCATTATTTTGTTTATGCTCCATTTATCAACTAAATTAAAAAGTCAAATTTTATATTGACGATTTCCTTGAATAACAACATTACAACATAAAAATTAAACAAAATAGTTAATATATTAAATAATTTAAATAAATAAAACGAATATAATGAAACATGTGTGTTTAATAAATCGAGTAACTTGATTTAAAATGATTGTACGTTTCTCGTGTTACTCGCGTCATTACAACATTAAATCTTTTGTATTTGTTACTTTACTTTTTTTAATTTACATTATGTAATACACTTAATATTTTTTTATTTTTTAATTTTGTCACACTATTTTTTAACCAACTCATGAATCTCAATTTTGGATTTGTCAACTTACAAAATATGTTAATCATTATAAAAGAAACTGTAACATATTGTATTAATACTTATAAACATTTGTAAACAAATAGTGTATTACTATAAGATATTATACAAAAATAACTATAATAAATTTATAGTATAATAAAAAGATTTTTTGTATCAATATATTATTAATTAATTACTACATTATTATAATAATTTAGTAATTATAATCAATTATTATTACAATTTTATATGAAATAAATGTTTTATAAATTATTTTAAAATCTCTCGCATATATATTTATAAGTTTTTTCAAAAATATGAATACAAATTTTGCTATAAAGAATATTACAATAAGTCTAATAAATAAAAATAAATATTATAGTACATTTTTACTTCACTATGTTTGTATTAATGAATTATGATATATATATTAAATTTATATTATATATACTATTTTTGACTATATTTTAATAAATGATAGGTTAAATAAAATTTTTATATACTTTATTTATGAAGTTACTTACCATATTCAAATTTGAGGCTCACGAAGTGCTTGAGAAATAATAACACAAAATAACAATGAAGAATTATTTAAATGTATTAAATAATTTAAGGTTTTAGCTCGAAATCGATGTTGTTGGCTGCCAATGGAAGATTTTTTTGATCTAGATGAGCCAAACCAGCGTTTTGTCTATAGGTTCCTTGACTTCCATTTCAATCTTAAGAAAGTTGCGAAGGGGGAAAGCCACCAAAGAAGCCTATGAGATGGATCCGGGCTAGCCGAGTTGTCGGGTTCTCAGGGATTGGCTTTCAGGCTTGACCACTTGATTGGAGGAGTGAACCAGCGACTCAATCCTTGATTCCAGTAGACTTGCTTGAAGGCGCTTCTGATTCTTGATCTTTTCTTTCTTTCAATGGCAAGGTTGACTAATCTGAAATCGAAGTTTGAGATGCTTGACAGTCGCTAAAGGAAAATAGAAATAGAAGGAGATGTTGATCGGATGCTCCTAGAAGAAGAAGATCGGATGAAGCAAGGATATCTTGCCAATTAGTTCGGACTTCAATCAGAACGATCAGGTTGAGGAAGTACTAGAGGAACGCACATGCGAGCGAGAGCTACCTTCTTACATTCCACGGGCTTGGCTGTCAGGCGCGACCCTTTGACTTGGTTTCCTTGTCGAGTCAATTCGTTCTTCCAGTATGGCAGCTGTCTGGCGCGTATGAGGTTTCGGTTGTTCCTGGGCAGGTTTTGAGCTTTGAAATCCCCGTTTTTGGATGCCCCTATTTTGATGTTCTAGGGTGCAAATCGAGGTTTTCAGTAAAGAAACTAGCCATTTCAGCTATTCTTGAAAAAGAAGACAAGGGTTCGAAGTCGAAGTCTAGGAAGGTACGCATCCAGCTGACTTTGGATTCGAGTCTGAAAGGTCTGCAGCGCCTGATCCAACTTAGAGGAATGGGTCGAATCGGGAAGTGGACTCCCCTTTTTGAGAGACAAGAACAGCAAAGGCGGAGGCGCAGGAAAAGGTGTGGTTGTTTAAGCATCCAGAAGTTGAACTTGCTGTTCCAGAGGTGCTTGTACCCGATCTTGACGGCACTGGTAGTGAGATGCACATTCTTTTCTCTCTTGTACATGGCTTGTGGCATTGTAGTCTTTTCCTGCCTTTGACTTTTTTTATGATGGACCTTAACGGCCTTAGTGACCTTGCTCCCATAAGCAGCCCTTCTGGTGAACCGGCTGAGAAGTAGGCCTTGTTAGCTGCCCCCGCCAACTAGAAATCCTCAGAAGCGAACCGAGGAGGAGGCCATCTCAGTGATGATTTGATCTCCTTCTCTGATCTATGCTTGGATGTCATCATCTTACCTTGGGTACACGACCATTAGTTGCCTCTGTATAGTCTGTACGTAACTATTCATCACAGTGAGTGCTTTCCGTCTCTTACTTAGCACGGTGTTATTGGCTTTCTCTCTCTAGGTGAAGTACTACTGCTTTTCATTTTTCGAATCATTCAATCAACCGGATAGCCTGCTTTTCTGCCAATTTCCCCTTCAACATATCTTCAACCTTCAAAGTAGAACTTTCAATCTTTGAACAAAGATCTTCACGTAAACTGCCAATCATGTTACTATGTTCAACCTCAAAAGCCACCAATTTCGTATCAATATATTCTTGCATCTCCTTTTTTTTTTGATCAAAATATTTTTCACTATTCTTAGATATGGATGATTCCATCTGATTCAAAGAGGACATCAAATCATCCTTGTGCCTTCTAACTGGTCATCAAAGTATGAACGTTGAGCATCAACCACATTACGAATTTGATTATCAATATAATCCCGTTGTTCATCTCTAAAATTACCCAATTGATAATCAAAATAATCTCTTTGTTCATCTCTTATACTACCCAACTGATCACCAATATATACTCTTTGATCATCAAATAATGATTGTACCAACTGATTGGTAGCATAATAATCGTTATGCTCATATTCATAGCCTTGCTCCCCTTCAGCCTCATAACCTTGCTCCCCTTGATCCTCATAACCTTGCGCCTTCATTATCATAACCTTCTTCTCCTTCATCTACATATCGTGAAGGCCGGTTATTTCTGTGTTCCTCCACAACTATATATGGAGACCAGCCCTCATGTTCACCAAGATCTTCGCCCCACTTGTTCAATTTGTTCATTACCTTCAAAAACTCTTCAACCCCATGCACAATATTTCCATGCACTTCTACAACATCTGGACCAACTGCATTTTGAGGCTCAAATGGTTCCATTCCTTGCCCAATTTCATCATTTTCTTCAACCCCATGCAAAAAATTTTCAACAACAACATCAACTCGTACATCTCCTACATCCTCTATCAACACCATTGTGTATAGATATGGTTGTTCTATCTCTTCTGCAGTTGGTTCAAGTATTGGCAAAACATGCATCTACAAAAAATAGAATTAAAAAAACATCACTTTCATAACTATCAAATATTTCTTCTACATAACAAATTTTTTTTTAACGCACCTCAGTTGATTCAAAAAAGACATCCAACTCTTTTTTCCCAACACGATGTTGTGCATCCCAATTTACAATACGTGGAAACGTATCATGGACTTTTTGAGCAAATCTTTCACCAACTTCACGGCATGTCTCATAAATCCATATCTATACAAAAAAGAACCAAAACTAGGTCATGATCAACAAAATATATTTATGGCACATTAAATAAATATTAAAAAAAATTCAAATATTTACCTGAAACACAAGAGGGCAACCATATATGGTATATTTTGCAACCGCAATTTCTACCCTACTATCAATACACTTTAATGCACGTCTCCCAAGAAGTCAATAGAGAACGAAGAAGCGTGAAATATGAATGTCGGCCCCATGGATATTCATAACAAACATCCAAGTTGTCTACTAAAGACAATGTCTCTATATTTATTTTCTTCCGCTCCATAGGCCTAATAACTCCTTCGATTAATAATGCCAACCCTAACTTATACTTATCTTCCTCGTTATCACAATTAATAAAAACATTTTCGAGCTCATTTAGAGATATATATGCAAAATTATTGAACCACCTTCTATTTAATTCTATGCCTCGCCAAAGCTCTTATTGTACTAAGACTATCATCATTATTATGGCACAACAATCCACGCTATCAAACAATACTCCCCGCATTCCAAATCTACATAATCGCCCTTCTATTTTAAACCAAACCTCATTTCCTTATTCGTATGTACGATGATTCAACAAAAATTCATGTACCAACTTCCCACTAAACCGACATCTCCTACCACGAAAATATTCAAAGTGCGCAAAACAACTATTCCTAAATTTTTGAAGCTGGTCATCATTATAATTTTCGATTATAACATCAACATATGTAAAATTACTAATTTGAGTAATGACTCCACCAAATCTGCGATTCTCGCTCACCACGTACTCAACATCCATATCTGAAAAAGATTTATCATCATACTTATCAGCCAACTTCTACCATAGATATAAAAATAAACTACATAGTGTACATATATTAGACTTCACGCATTAAATAACATAAAACATTATTCATATTTCATATTATCATACACAATTAAAATATATTAATAGAATTAATTATCAGATTACAAAAATTTATGTGCTAAATAATATCGCATATTAAATATCCCATCCATTTAAAATCTAAAATAAAATGTACACAAACACAAAAATTTTTAATTCTAAAACAAACAATTATTTTGATCATATGATTTCACATCGTAATTCTAATAAATATATATGCCAACCTCTACCACTAATATAAAAATAAAATACATAAACTAGATACAAATAATATATACAATGATCTCTATATATATAACTATATCTACACATTAATTAACATAAAATGTAATTCACATTTTATAGCTTCATACAAAATAAACATACATACCTTATAATGATGATGTTATGATGTGAAAAAAAAAAATGTCGCCCAAAGTATACTTTTTTGCAAAACAAAACCGTGCCTCCTTCAAACCTCCACAAACTCAAACAAAGATAATTGTTTGCCCAACAATGACGGTGAAAGAAAAATTCAGCTGTTTAAGATGTATTCGATGGCCCATTAAATGACAATGAATGCTTTTCACTTACACGTGTCCAAATATAAAAAATAGGGTTTTGTACCTTTTGACTTTTAAGTAATTTACATTTTATTTTATATTTTCTACATAAACTTATTTTATGTATATTTAAATATAAAATACGTGAAAGCACAATTTTGTATATACTTCGTTTATTAAGTGACTAAACAAATACAAATTTCACATTAACCCGACTTCTCAAATCAAAACATTACAACATACAAATTAAACAACATAGCCGAGATTTTAAATAATTTAAATAAATAAATATTAAAATAATCAAACATATGCATTTCAATACTTTATTGAGTAACTTTGGAAACTTGATTTTAATTTTGTCGAGTTACACTATCAAATAAACAACGAGTTCTTTTACGTGAATAATACTAGAGAATCTATAAGTACATATAATATCTCATAATACAAGATATATCATATAAAGAAATAATATATTATTTTAAATTAAAATAATAAATTATTTTTCATTTTATCAAATATAAAACACAAAGGCAATAAAAATTTGTTATAAGAATAAAACTTATTTAAATGTATTACATAATTAAAAAAAAAAAAAAGGATCACAAAATAATTACAATTTAAAATTTCATTCGTTGACCAAGTAACCCGAGGAACCCAATTTCCAATTTCTTGAGTTCATCGAGCTACTTGATGTATTGAATACATTAATTTGATATCACAATTATAATCGGGTAACTCGACAAACATGATTTTCTGTTTGTCGAGTTACTCGATTAACTTTAATATGATGCATATTTTCCATTTTATAGTTTATTTTTGTATTTACAACTCAAATTTATATTTGTCAAATTACTAGATAAATTAATCATGATAAAACAATATATAATATATTCTATTGATTAACTATCATAAATATGAAATTTTATAATATATATTTTATTTTGCTATATTCTAATAAATAATCAATTAAATAAAAAATGTATATACCTCATTTATCAAATAAGTTAACAATTTATTTCACAAAAATATTCCTGTTTTATGATCTTTGCTTTCATATCACATTATCGAGTAACTCGACAAACATGGTTTTTAGTTTGTCGAGTTACTCGAGTAACCTTAGCAATGCATACTTTTCATTTTTTTTGTTTTCTTTTTCTATTTAAATTATGTACTATACTTATACTTTCTATAATAAATATTATTATAAAATAGGTCAAAATACGTACTACAATTATTAATTTAAAAATACACATTTAGTTTCAGTAAAATAGTTCACATAATTATTATAACAAAAAGTCCTTGTCATAACAAATTTTTACTACAATTTATTTTCATAATTCATGATGAAATCTATTTAGTAGAAATGTGTCATAAAAATTTATTTTAATCACTACATTTTCATAATAATGTAATAATTGATTAATAAAATATTACTAAAAATTGCTTTTACTATGCTATAAATTTATTATAACAATTTTATTTATAACATATTATACTAATTGCTAAAATAAAATACAATAAAATATATTCTATTAACTCATTCTCATATATACTAAATTTATATAATATATATTCTATTTTACTATGTTCTAATAAATCATGCATTAAACAAAATTTTATATGTGCAAAATTTATCAATTTGCTTAACAATAATAAATTATTTAAATATATGACATACTTTAAATCAAAAAGACAAACCAAATAGTAAAAATTATAAATTTTATTCGTTCGTCCAGTAACTCGGGCAAATCGATTATAAGTTCATCAAGCTACTTGACGTATTGAATAGATTAATTTGATATGACAATTATAAAATTTTTGCTTTCATATCACATTTTTCATCGAGTATCTCGACAAACATGGTTTTAGTTTGTCGAGTTACTAAAATAACCTTAACAATGCATATTTTCATTTTTTTTTGTTTTCTTTTCTATTTAAATTATGTACTATACTTATAATTTTTGTAATAAATATTATTATAAATTAGTCAAAATACATACTACAATTATTAATTTAAAAAATACACATTTATTTTCGTAATATAGGTCACATAATTATTGTAACAAAAAAACTCCTTCTCATAAAATTTTTTACTACAATTTATTTTCATAATTCATGATGAAATCTATTTAGTAGAAATGTGTCATAAAAAATTTATTTTAATCACTACATTTTCATAATAATGTAATAATTGATTAATAATATATTACTAAAAAAGCGCTTTTACTATGCTATAAATTTATTATAACAATTTTTATTTATAACATATTATACTAATTGTTAAAATAAAATAGAATAAAATATATTCTATTAACTCATTCTCATATATACTAAATTTATATGATATATATTCTATTTTACTATGTTCTAATAAATCATGCATTAAATAAAATTTTATATGTGCAATATTTATCAATTTGCTCGACAAATCCGAATGTTAGCCTCACGAGTTTTTCAAAGATAACACCACTGAATAACAATAAAAAATTATTTAAATATATCACAACTTTAAATCAAAAAGACAAACAAAATAGTAAAAATTATAGATTTTATTCGTTCGTCCAATAACTCGGGCAAATCGATCATGAGTTCATCGAGCTACTTGACGTATTGAATACATAAATTTGATATGACAATTATAATCGGGTAACTCGACAAACATGATTTTTACATTTTGTCGAGTTACTCGATTAACTTTAACGATGCATATTTCCCATTTTATACTTTATTTTTGTATTTACAACTCAAATTCATATTTGTCAAATTACTAGATAAATTAATCATAATAAAACAATATATAATATATTCTATTGATTAACAATCATATATATTAAATTTTTATAATATATATTTTATTTTGCTACATTCTAATAAATAATCAATTAAATAAAAAAATGTATGTACCTCATTTATCAAATAAGTTAACAATTTATTTCACAAAAATATTCCTGTTTTTGTGATTTTTGCTTTCATATCATTTTTATTTGAGTAACTCGACAAACATGGTTTTTAGTTTGTCGAGTTACTCGAGTAACCTTAGCAATGCATATTTTCCATTTTTTGGTTTTCTTTTCTATTTAAATTATGTACTATACTTATAATTTCAGTAATAAATATTATTATAAATTAGGTCAAAATACATACTACAATTATTAATTTAAAAATACACATTTATTTTCGTAATATAGTTCACATAATTATTGTAACAAAAAGTCCTTGTCATAACAAATTTTACTACAATTTATTTTCATAATTCATGATGAAATCTATTTAGTAGAAATGTGTCATAAAAAATTTATTTTAATCACTACATTTTCATAATAATGTAATAATTGATTAATAATATATTACTAGAAAATTGCTTTTACTATGCTATAAATTTATTATAACAATTTTTATTTATAACATATTATACTAATTGCTAAAATAAAATACAATAAAATATATTCTATTAACTCATTCTCATATATACTAAATTTATATAATATATATTCTACTTTACTATGTTCTAATAAATCATGCATTAAATAAAATTTTATATGTGCAATATTTATCAATTTGCTTAACAATAATAAATTATTTAAATATATGACATACTTTAAATCAAAAAGACAAACCAAATAGTAAAAATTATAAATTTTATTCGTTCGTCCAGTAACTCGGGCAAATCAATCATGAGTTCATCGACCTACTTGACGTATTGAATAGATTAATTTGATATGACAATTATAATAGGGTAACTCGACAAACATGATTTTCGTTTGTCGAGTTACTCGATTAACTATAATAAAGGCATACAACACAGATTTATATTTGTCAAATTACTAGATAAATTAATTATAATAAAACAATATATAATATATTCTACTGATTAACTATCATATATATTCAAATTTTATAATGTATATTTTATTTTGCTAATATGTATGTATTTCATTTATCAAATAACTTAACAATTTATTTCACAAAAATATTCTCATTTACATTTTCATCGAGTAACTCGACAAACATGGTTTTTAGTTTGTCGAGTTACTCGAGTAACCTTAACAATGCATATTTTTCCTTTTTTTTTTTGTATTCTTTTTCTATTTAAATTATGTACTATACCTATAGTTTCTGTAATAAATATTATTATAAATTACGTCAAAATACATACTACAATTATTAATTTATAACAATTTTATTTATAACATATTATACTAATTGCTAAAATAAAATACAATAAAATATATTCTATTAATCGATTCTAATATATACTAGATTCTTTGTACTTATAATTTCTATAATAAATATTATTATAAATTACATAAAAATATTTATTATAATTACTCATTAAAAAAACACATTTATTTTCATTATCTAATTTGACGTTTTTATTGTAACAAAAAATTTCATTATTGTAATAAATTTTTACTACATTTTATTTTCATAACCCGCCCACATAAGAATAAAAAAGTTTTTAGATGTATTACATAATTTAAAAAAAAAAAAAAAACAACATAATCAAAGTTTTAAATTTCCTTCATTCCTCCACTAACTCAAAAAATCCAATTTTCAGTTTATGGAGTTACCTAAATTGTTGAATAAATATATTTTCTATCACACTTTTGATCACGTTACCCAACAAACATGATTTTGTATTTTTATAGATACTCAAACAACTTCATCAACGCATATATTTCATTTTTCAGTTTAATTTTTTTGTTTACATTATCTAATACATGTAACTTTTTTTCTTTTTTTAATTCCTCATCTTATTTTTTAACGAACTCATCAATCTCAATCTTAATATAATATCTTATACTAAAATACCTATTATAATAAACATTTAAATTTTATTTTAAATTAATATAATATATCATCTCTAACTTTATTAACTAATATTTATATATTAGTTAATATTTTTCTTTATTTTAAATCATTTCCTATTGTTTCCCTACACATGCATAACTTTGCTTCACTTTCTATCTTATTTCGTTTTAGTTGTTTTTTCTCTTTCCTTTCAAGCTTGGAAATTATTATTTTTTGCTGTCTATCAAGTCAAATTTTATTAATATCAAATTTGATATTATATCGTATCAATAAACTATTCTCGACATACAATTTTGCCTATAGATTTCACCGACGCTTGCACGCACGGCCTTAAAACTATATATATATATATATATATATATATATATATATATATATATATATATATATATATATATATATATATATATATATATATATATATGTTCCAAGAACAGGACTATTAATTGCATGAATGTATGATGTATCTACTATATATGTATTTAATTCTCTATTAACGTTTTTCCCCAGTTGCAATGAAGCCAAAGATTGTTATTTATGTCTCAATAAATGAAGAAATGAATAGATCAAGAGCCATGAAGATTGCTACAGAAATTAAGGGTATGCATGAAGTCCTTAGGCCCAGCAAAGGCCTTGTAAGTCCAGTAGATTCCTCATAAGTCTTGCACACCAGGGTCCATGCCAGCGGGGCCCATAAAAGCCTTCGCGCCACTCGGTAGGCCTAGGCCCTCCATCAATAAACCCCGCGACTCACGAAACTCCATGGGCAATCTGATATCTTCGGACAAATGAAGTGATATCTCAAGAAAAGATTGTGTTTGATTGTTATATTAGCTTAGAAGAAAACTAAATCTCAATCTCTTAATAATTGGTAACATAATATTGGAAATCAATTGAGATGAGGATGAAAATCTAAAAGATCACGTTCACATCCGTTACCCCCTTATCTCATAAGGAAAGAGGATCCGATCAAAAGTCTAATTGATTGCTTACCCAAATCAATTAAAAGTCTAAACCTATAAATACAACATCCCTTATCACTTAAGGTACGCATTATTCTTTACCTTAAAACTCTGCTCAAATTTCTACTTGTCTGTCTCTCTCACACTCAAACACTCTCCCCATATTATTATTGTATCGGCAGTTGACTTGATCGTTGGAGTACCAACGATCGCCAGCTCCTTTTTCCGGTGATCTTGGTGTCTAACGATTTTCTAGTGTGCATGTAACATACATGCCGATAAATGATTGACTTAAGATATATTGACACGTAGATAGTACAAATTCGAGATCAATGTAACTTAAATATTTATTAACGTTTATCATTTGGTGGTAATTGGAGAAAGACATTGATTCTGTTAACTTTGTCATTAAACTAAGAAAATAATTCTATTTCGCTAAAATTGATAGGGTCAAAATTTTTGTATCAAAAAGTAAAATGGAGGAGTTGAACCAAAGCCAAACACATTACAACTATTCAAGCCAACTTCAACACCCAAATTATATTGCCACCTATTCAGTTTCTGATCCAAATCCGAGTCTCTTAAAAGCAAAACACATACAGAAGCAATGCTAAAATGAAGAAAGAAGAACTCACAATCATTCTCAAGTTAATGGGAAGTCATGCAAAGTGGTTCTCATCTAAAACTATAAACAATGTTTCTAATTTTTCCCTTGAATTTGAAAATGTTTGAGATTCAATTAGGACATAGATTTTAAAAAAATTTACATGAGTGGGCTCGTATATTTCAAGGTCCGAGTCATTACTATGGCTTGGCTCAATCATGGGCCGAGCCTTGTTGAGCTAAGTCTTCGGGTCTACGGGTGACTTAGTCCAATTGCTACCTCTATCTTATTATACCTTTTTCTTATGGTGTGCAAAGAAAATATGTAAATCAATTCAAATGTCTAATATTAGAGAAATATATTTGATGGCCAAGCCATGTTGTTGGTCCGAGGTTGAGGTTCGAAACTTTTGAATTACTTTTATATAAATATTTATTTTTAAATATGTTTGGAGATATTAATTTTTTCTTATGCACATAATTAAAAAAAAAAAGATATTTATTTTAAAAGTAATGTAGTGTTTCCAAATATAATTTATTTATATTTATATTTATATTTAATCAATTAAAAACTATTAATTTTAAAACATACCTACTTATAAATAAAATTATCTTATTACTAATTTTATTAAACTTACCCAATCATGCACTTGTATTATACAAGCAAGTTGGTATAGAATAAAATTATAATATAGTCTGAACTATTTTTTAATTAACATCAATCATATGTTGCTGACATTTTATTGATACATCAATTGTCCACACCGATAATGACCCAACTGGACTACAGAAACAACGTATGACCATGACTTCTATGGTCTAAATTTCATATGCGGTCACTCAACTTTGAGCTAGATCTTAATTAGATCATTAAATTTTAATTTATCTTAATCGGTATATTGAATTTCAATTTAGTTTCAAATTAAGTAATTAATCTTAAATTAAGTTTTGAATTTCACAAATTTGTCATTAGTTGACTCCTAACGTAATCACTGTGTGCACTACACCACTAAAGCAATTTCCAATTTTTTGGAAAGATAAGGATTGAATGTGACATAGTGATGAAATTTAAAATTAAATTAAAGTTCAATGATCATGGAAGAAATTTACCCATAATAATGGGAAAACTAAATTTTAAAATTACCCCTCCTTTGACACACACTTTTTCAATATAAAATATATTGAAAATTATATGTTGATTTGAGATCTTGACTCAAGTCTTATTCCTAGTTGATTGAGTTTGCTGGCAAAATGCAAATTGGCTAGTGGGTCGATGACTCAATGTTTCGAAAACTGTCGAGTCAACTCGTTTTGAAAATTATCAAAATATATACCAAGCATTAATTAGGCTTTTTTTTTTTGTCATGCAGTTGCATGAGCTAAGCATTCACTCTTGTCCATGTTCTATGTGACAATACATAAGCATTTGATTTGGTGTTTTTTTAACTAGTAAGGCATTATATATTTTAAGGAGAAAATAACAATACTCAAATTCTTTTTCAATTTAACGTAGTCGAGTATGCATCTAGTCAAACTAATAAGTTCTACTCAACTTTTAAACACATTTGATAAAATAATTTATTGCAACAGACAAATTTAAAGGTCGCTCGATAATAAACAAAACAACATTTGTTGGGAAAAATTTTAAATTCCTAATTAATGTAGAACATGAGATTAACATATGTTAATTACTATTATTGGTTTTGCCTTTTAGTGATGGGGAGGGGGGGCTACGTAGTAGTTAGTTGTGTCACTAGATTCCTAGTAGATTCCACCATACACACAATCATATATAAATGCAAGTTTATGTTCAATATAAATAGATTAAAGTTCATTAATCTTATGCACAAGGTCAAGACATGAAGGTAAGCCTCTTTCTTAATATTGTTTTTTTTATTTTGATTTTGAAATATGTTTAATTAGCATATAATTAATCTTTTGCAGCAAAAGATAGTGATAAAGGTGACAATGGGAAGCAAAAAGATGAGATCGAAAGGCATGCAGATTGCTCTGTGTGTACGAGGAGTGACATCGGTGACTATAGATAAGGAAAACAATAAAATGGTTGTAATTGGAGAAGGAATTGAAGTTGCTTGTTTGATTAAGTCTCTGAGGAAGAAATTTCACTGCGTTGAAATTGTAAGTATAGAAGAAGTGAAGCTTCCACCAAACCCACCTCCTCCTCCTCCTCCACCACCATGTCCACCATGCCCGCCATGCCCGCCACCACCATGTCCACCATGCCGGCCATGCCTGCCACCACCATGTCCACCATGCCCGCCATGCCCGCCACCACCATGTCCACCATGCACGCCATGCCCGCCACCACCATGTCCACCATGCCCGCCACCACCATGTTACTATCCGAGTTCATGTCAACCATATTATGAATGTCCTGTCTATGATCAAAATCCACCTAATTGCTCCATCATGTGATTTATGGACACTTGGCCAGTTTGTAGGAGAGTATTTGGATGATTCTTCTCCAATTTGTTTCGCTCCAAGGTTTTAGAATTGGTCTACAATGGATAAACACTGGAAATGGGTCTACAATATTGGATAAACACTGATAAATTGTATTTTGAATATTAAAATTGTCTCAGTAGCTGGATTTCATCTATTTTCCACATATATGTTGTTTGTTTTTTGTCAAAAAAAAAAATCGAGAATATAACAATCCAATAATAAATATTTTGTACAATGCATGGTACATAAATAAAAGATCCATCCACGTATTTCATTTTATTATAATGTTTTGTCTTGATTAATCGTTAAGCATCTACCTCTAATGCTAAACATTAATTCTGGACTCGATAAAGTTTCTGCAGGCCGAATTATTATTATTATTTTTTATCTAATTCTTAAATAAACACAATAATTATATGGAAAAATTGTATATAAGTCACCCGTACGTGATTTGTTTCAAATTAAGTCAAAATAATTTTTAGAATTGTCATTAAGTGATACTATTTTAGCCATATTTCAATTAATTCCACAATTACTCATGTGACTCATATTAATTAGAATTAAATCTGATTTAAACTCCAGGGCAACAAAACACGTAGTCACTATCTTCTCCCGAACCTCTCGCTGGTTATTGCACATCATCGTCGGCATTTAACGACTTGCCACCGACCACCCAAATCTTTCTCACTATTTTCTTGAGTGATAATAGTGGATTCACAGTTTTTTAGTTTCTTCTCAATCATGTAAAAAATAAAATTTTAAATTTTAACGGTCTGCTATTATTATCAGATAATTATGGTGATTCTGATAAATATTGGGCAGTTCCTGGATTGCATTTTGGAAACAAATGCTTCTTCAATGTTATTTTGTGAGTGGATTCAGTTTTTATGAATGATTTCTCTCTTCTTTTTTTTTTTTAAATGAAGTTGTTTTTGTTATATATATAAGAATGATCTCCTAAACACCGGTGCTTAACACCGACGACATGAAATGTCTATTTAATGTATATTTTATTTATACATTAAATATGTGGGATCTACTATTATCTTACAATTACTCATGTCATGCTAAGCTAGGTCTTAGAGATGAGATCATATATATATATATATATATATATATATATATATATATATATATGAACACAATTGTTTTGTAATTATTTTTTGGTCGAATAAAAGAAAACAAATTTTATTTCACATATATCAATATTTTTATTTGTTTTCAAGTTGTCACACATTCATTTGTGTTGTTTGATACTATATCATAGAAAATAGTATCATAGAAAACAGTATGTTATTAAGAACATTATCTCGCAATACAGTATAACAAACAATATCTTATTAAGAACAGTATTTTAACATCTTAATATAAAAATATCTTAATATTTCAATATTAGAAGCACATTATTATATTGGAAAATTGGCACAAATGGTCCCTAACTTTTATCCTAAGTGTGAAAATTATTCGTAATGTCTATTTTTTTGGCACATAAGGTCCTTAATCTATGTGTTTTGTTGCGTAATTAGACTATTTGATAATAATAAAAAATATGTCCTTAGTTTTAATTAGAAAAAAATTGTAATTGAATTCCTAACATTTGCAAAAAGTATAAATAGATCCGATATTTTTATCTTTTATAAAAAATTAAAAGAAATTAACAAGTTTTTTTTAATTAACATTTTATTGAACTAATTGATAATATATTAAATTGTTTTGTATGTTTTATGAACTATTATAAAATAACTAAATTTTAAGCTCATAATTATTGGCAAACATGTTAAATAAATTTATTTATTTATTATTAAGTAATTATATTATTTAAAATTTAAAATTTTATTTTATCGTTACAAAATAAAAAAAATTAATTCTGTCACAAAATTGTTGCTCAAATACTTTTATTTAATTGAGCTATTTATTTATTAACTATAAATATTAGAGCTCCAATTATATCCTTCATATTTTAATTTATCATTTTATTATCGTTCAAAATTTAAGATTACAACACATAATGTGTAAATTAATTTTTATCAGTATTTTTAGATTAAAAAAATATAATAAGATTGGTTCAATGTTATAAAATTATATACGTTATTTTTTTATTTATTTAACTTAATTTTTATTTAAGTTTTTCACATCACATAGCAATTACATATTTAAAGTGCAATAATTTTATATTTTTCTCTTAGAAAAAATTTAATTGATACGACTGTAGGGATATATATTTAATAAGTTAAATTAAATATTATTTAATAAATGTATCGGACTCATTTGCACTTTTTGTAAATGTTAAGAATTTTTTTTTAATTAAAACTAAAGGGCATATCTATCTTTTTCATCAAATAATGACCAACTGCGCATTAAAATACATAAGTTATGGTCTTTGTGCTAAAAAAAACAAACGTTAAAGACTATTTTCACACCATGGGCAAAGGTTATGGACCACTTGCACTAATTTTCCTTATTATATTAATATAACAAGCACATTAATATCAGTGTATTTGTAAACAATGACAGTATTACATACACTCAAAATAAAAAATTTCAACCCAACAAAAGGAGAGTATCATAATAAAATTATCTTAATAAAACAATATCAAAGAAAACAGTATCAAAAGCACATTTGTATCAATATCATAATAATAGTATCGTATATAACAATATCGTATAGTTAAATATAGCAAACAAGTTAAGCAATGTAAAAGTGTGAGAAACACATTATTAGCACATGCTTAGGTGAGCACAAATACTATGTTTTAATAAATAAAAAAACCATAGCACAGTATTTAAATAAAATAGTATATTAATAAAATAATATCATAATAAAACAGTATTGTTGATAAAAGTATTTTAATATATCAGTATCATTAATGACACTATCTTAATAAAACAAACACATACACAAACTATAACCCAATTGAATAACATTGTCATAGATTTAGGGCCAGTTTTAGGTCAAATCGAGTGAGGCAATTGGCTCGGGTCCAAAATCGAAGGGAGCCCATTTTTAGAAAAAAAAAAAATATGTGATTACTGAAGTTGGCCAAAAAAAAATTTATTTGTGTAAATATGACCCAAAATCGAAGGGGACCAATCTTTATTACTCTTACTCATGTTTGTTAGTTGTTTTTTTTTAATTTAACAATTAATTTCGTAAAAGATCTGTGGGCTGTGGGCTTTGAATGCATACTACAATTTGAGTGGTCCATTGAGGGCCTCATTTATGGAATTCACCTTAGGCTCCAAAAATCACAGGCAAGGTGACTTGACCGTGTAGATTGAAAGCGATTATCAAGCATTTTGAATAAAAACAGTATAAATTACTTCAACCATAAAACATTTAATATTGAACTATGTTTGTTTGGTGGAGTTTAAAAATAATTTATTTTTAGAGATTTTGAAAAAAGTTAGTGAAATGTGTGGTTAAAAAGTTGATAAAATTGTGGGTCTTATGAATATGTGGTTGAAAATGAATTTGGAAAAAAAAAAAAAGAGTTTAAAATAAAGGGTAAATAGCACCAGGGGTCCCTAACTTTTGAACGTTGTAACGATGGGGTCCTCAACTTTTATTTTCTAGCAGCTGGAGTCCCGAACCTATATATGAAACGTTAGCGCCTGAGGTCCTTTTTTTACAAAAACCGTCGGTTTGACCGTTAAATGGTCAAAATTTTGTTAAATAGACCGTTTCACCCTTAATGAAAAAAAAAAAGAAAAAAATTTGCAACTATACCCCAACCAACAAAATGACAAATAAATCCTAACCCAATTCTGCAATTCTTCCAGTGGGTTGGGGATTTCTACCAATGGGTTGCAACAAAATTCCGGCGTGCTCTGATTCAACCTCTTCATCCGGTTGGAACTAAATAATTTCGGCTACTATTCTTCTCTCTTCCACCTCTATCTCAATGTAACACCACTGAGCATTTTTTTCACTCTTCTTCTACACACAAGAATCTTTCATTTTCTTTTTTAGAATATATACATACAACCCATCTCTTTGTTTATCACGCGTAGATATATAGAGAAGAGAGAGAGATAGAGGAGATATTGGATCTAAATATTGAGGCTGCACTATCAATTGACTCCAGCACGTGGAATGATGAAACTGATTACCACCAGAAAATGGGCATCACTTCGATCATCACTGTCAAAGACGGTGATTCCATAACTTCCACCACCACCTCCGCCACCAACAATGCCGCCGCGGCCGACGAACAAGACTCCAACAACTCCACCCACAAGAACTCCCTCTCAACTCTCAATTTCTCCATCCATAAAACTAACATCATAGAAATTTCTGATGATCAAAGTAATATGACAACAATAGCAGTAACGAGTTACAGCTTTTTCGAGAATCGCGAGTGAGTCGTCTAGTGCTAGCCACAAAAGGAAAGTTTGTTTTGGCATTCCGGCCATTCATCAAAACCACAGCCATGTCGTAGGCTCTCGTCACCTCTTCTGCGGTCTCGAAAGTCCCCAACCACACCCTTCTCTTCCTACAAAACAACGGTCAAACTTCAGCCGCGATCCACAATGACTTATTTGTGTTTCTCTCTGGCCATTCATCAAAACCACGGTCCCTTGCATTCGACCGGTGGTTTTGTACACGGTGGCGGCGCCGAGAAATTTTTCGTTGGTGGTGATTGGCGGCAACAAATTTGGAGAAGAAGTGTTTGTGTTGGGACTTTATTGCAATTTTATTTTTTGTTGGTTGGGGTTTAGTTGTAATTTTTTTTTTTTTTAATCATTCAATTTAAGAGTAAAATAGTCTATTTGACAAAATTTTGACAATTTAATGAATAAACCGACGGTTTTCAAAAAAAAAGACATCAAAGCTAAAATTTCATAGGTTCGGGACTCCGACTGCTAGTAAACAAAAGTTGAGGACCCCATTATTACAACGTTCAAAGATTTGGGGACCCCTAGTGCTATTTACCCTAAAATAAATATAGCCAAATATGCTCTAATGTAACGAAAACTAGTGTACAATATTAAAAGTAAAACAGTATCAAGCATTTTTTTTTGAAAATATTATCTTAAAACGGTATTATAGAAAACAATATCTTAATAAAAAGGGAAAATAGTATATTTGGTTTTAACCTTTCAAAAACGTAAGGAACATACCATTAACCTTTAACAATAGCGCCGAACATCCCCAACGTTTGAAGAAATAGGATAGTAGGTCCCTGATGATAGAATTCTTCTATTTTAGCTGTTAAGATCAAATTAAAAAACAAAAACAAAATTGCCCTTCTTTTTAAATAAGCAAAAAACAAAAGGTAAAATAAAAATAAAAATATAACAAATATACCCCAAAAGAATGAAGAATAACAAAAAGACCCCATTACTCCTTCTTCCCAAACCACCAAAAGCAATCACCATCTATCCTACCAATCTTCTTCTTCCCCAGCCATGTTAGCAACATTAGTTACTGCTGCTACAATTGCCTGAAGAATGTGTTTGCATACTCTAACAACTATATCATGGATAGAGTGATTGCACATGTGGGAGCTTGTCTGCAAGTTCAACCTGGCGTGGTGATGAAAACAACGGGAAGAAATAAGCTTTAAATTCCATTTACCACTCTTTTGTCTTCTATATCCATTTTTGAGATTGATACCTAAATGAGCATAGAAGCAATGAACAAAATTGTGACGGGAAAGCTACATAACTAATATGGACATAGAAGTTTAAAATATTATAAAATAAAGCAATTACCACGTGCCCGAAGGAATACATTTGCAAACCCCTGATATGCGAGAAATCTGTATGCGTCCTTCCATCAACCGATGAAAGTTCAAGGGAGCCAAAATCAGCGACCTATCAAAAGATTGAAACATTAGCAACAAACACTCATCTTAAAAAGTCTCAAAGACCGATTCCTCGCTTTGACCCTTTCTTGAACCAGATTATGAGCATAAAAGTGCACTTGAGTACAATGTACTAACCAATTTCGAGAGGTTAGTATTATCATAGGAGGTGAGGTGGAAGAAGAAGACTGGTGAGATAGGTGGTGGTAGCTTTTGGTGGTTGGAGAAAGAAAGAAAGAAGAATGGGATTTTTTTTGTTATTCTTCATTTTTTGGGTATATTTGATTATAATTGTATTCTCTTTTTTTTTTCTTTTTGTTTTTTGCTTATTTAAAGTGAATGGTAATTTATCTTTTTATTTGACCTTAACCGCTAAAATGGAATGATTCTATCATTTGGAACCTACCATACCTATTTCTTCAAACGTTGTAGATGTCCAATGCTATTTTTAAAGGTTATGGGTATATCTCTTACATTTTTGAAAGGTTGGAAACCAAATATACTATTTTCTATAATAAAAACAGTATTATAATAAAACAGCATCGTGTTTGAATTAGCATTTTTTACAATTGAAGTAGCATGTTGGTCTTTTAGCACTGAAATATAACTTTCATTAAATTAAATTTGGGCTATATGACTTCAGAGCCCATGAATGCATAATCAATTACTAGCCCTGAATTTTTCCTAATTTTATAGCCATGGAAGTTACAGTGACCAAATTCAACTTGAGATAATGATGTTATAAAGTGTGAACCAAGAGCAATAAAAACCATATTAAATGTTGATCAAAATAGGTTTTGAATATTCTTTTTAATATTACTGTAAATTGAAACTAATATAAAATAATTACTTGAAACTTGAATAGAAACAAAATTAGATCGAGGTAAGATTTTGACTTTTCATCTTTAATACAAATTTGCACTGCACAGGTGCCTACGGTCGAATGGCAATTGTCTCACAAGATACAACGATCTTTTCTTGATAGCGGCACTTCAAAAAAAAAAAAGGTGAACCGGAACTTGTTTTATATTCTTTTATAAATGAAGGGACTAGATGTAGAATGCTATAAAGTGCGGAGAAGAATATAGAAGATAGAAAAGATGAAATGTAAACTCTGTGGGAAAGTGAGGTCAAATTATAACAAGTCAAAATTATGTCTAAGAAGACACAACCCAAAGGAAATGTCATGTTTGAAAAAATCATATTTCTAAAAATTCAGGGACTAATTTGCACAATTTTGAATAGTTGGAAGGCCACTTTGGAAGTCCAAATAGAATGTATTTGGAATCTTTTGGATTGAATTGAGAAGATTTAAAGAAGAAATGACCAAAATCGTACATCAAAAGTTAAATCGGGGACCAAATTGTAAGTTTTCAAAACTTATGTCACACCTGGGTAGTGCGACCTAAGTGCGACCTAGGTGCGGTAGTGAAAACTTACTGGAGGTCGCACCTAGGTAGCATAATGCATTGTGCGACCTAGGCGCGACCTAGGCGCGATCTAGGCGCGATGAAGGAAAGTTTAAATGCGGTTTTCCGAAGTTAAGTGGGATTAGGACTCTTTTAAGACACAATTTTGAAGACTTTCCAAGGACTATAAATAGACCTCTTCTAGATTTTTTGAAAGGGGAGGCAATTGAAGAGGGTTACACAATTCAAGAGACGAATTTTGGGGAAGAAGATACAAGAGGAGAAGTGAAGATCAAAGTACGGGATTGAAGATTCTTCAGTCATAGTCACGGGTTTTATTTATTCTTTCATTTTTTTCTTTCGCCGAACATGAATAATACAATTCTTGTATTATTTTACATAATCATGTCTAGCTAATTTACTTATTTCTAGTATGAACGATGAAACCTCATGCGTTTAATTAATTAGAAGTTTTTCTGTTTTAGTAATTAATTTCTTTTGAGTTGATTATTCTTTATTCATTATTTTTATTATTTTAATGCTTGATCACCATTAGAATATATTGTGGTTTATATTAAAATCGAGAGATTCAATATAAATTAAGCACGTGGTATTGAATAACATAGGGTCCAATAATAGATAGAGATTATTATTATGCTCTATGAAATCTATTTAGGTGTTCTTGAGATTTTAATGCATATGTTTATGTTCAAAACTTGATTAGAGATAATTAGGTTCGCATATCGTATAGAATTGATTGACCATCGAGAGAGGCTTTTGATTATTTTAGGAACACCGATTTTCAATCCAATGTAATTATAAACTAAAGCGATTAAACGGATAATTGATTAAAGAACATGCAGGTGGATTCGCAAATCCTAGTGTTGGTATAAATCGAATTCGTTCTCATAAATTTACTTTAATTGTTTGATAATTTAGATTTAATTAAAATAGTGTTAGAATCACAAACTCAAACAAATCTGTGTTTCTTTTTATTGTTAAAATTTAAGTTATAAATTAATATCTAGTTCTCGTGGGTTCGACATCTTTCACATCACTTTATTACTTGTAACGATCCGTCCACTTGCGGGATTGAAATCGCACGACACAAACCAGCCAACACCCAAATGGAAGCAAATTTGAAGTTAAGTCAAATTGATGGATAATTGATAAGTGATTCATCTATGTACAGGAGATTGATAGAAAGATTGATGTGTCTTACTATCACCAGACCTGATTTAACATACTCAGTTAACAGATTGAGCAAATTTCTAGTAGAACCAAGGGAACCTCATTTGACAGCAACTCATTGGATCCTTCAATATATTAAGTTCACACTTGGTCAATGACTCTTTTATCCTTCCAAATATGGTACTTCCTTGAAGGCATATGCTGAAACAAACTTTTTACTTACTAATGTGTAGTTAAAGATGTTCAGATGCAGATTGGGCAGCTTGTCCTGACACTAGCAGCTGAAGCAGCGTACAAATCAATGGCAAATGCAACATGTGAATTAAATTAGCTATTATCCTTACTAAAAGAATTTAGGCGTTGAGCATTCCAAATTCGCAGTGTTGTATTGTTACAATCAAGTTGCATTACATATAGCAGCAAATCCAGTGTTCCATGAGAGGACCAAACATATAGAAATAGACTGCCATCTAGTTAGAGAAAAGGTTCAAGTCGGGGTGTTGAAGACCTTACACGTTTCAAGCAGAAATCAGATTGCTGATGCACTTACTAAAGCATTACAACCTGCACAATTCAGAGAATTGGTTGATAAGATGAGACTAATTAATATATATGGTCCATCTTGAGAGGCAGATAAAGAATCTTGGAAATATTATCAAAGTTAGTTAAAGTTAGTTAAAGTCAGTTAATTAGTCGCAATTTTAGTTAGTTAGTTAGCTAAATGTATAAAAGGCAACTATACCATCACTTGTAATTCATTCATTCTTCATCAGTACAATTCAGATATCAGAACACTCAGCTGAAGTGTTCTTCTCTTTTTTCATCTTTCATTCTATGATTGATTGTCCATCTTGTAATAAACAACCCTCGACATCATTTGATAGACAGCTTCCATTGTGTCAGTTTACACACATGAATGATGTCCCTTTGTACACTGGACTAACATCACAAGCCCACATTGGAAATGAATGCAGTAGAATAATTGGCAAATATCTTAATCATGTGGAAGAAACATTTGGAAGGACTAGTTATGATGTTCATGGTTCGCTTAATGATGCTCTGAGGCTCGGCTTTGAACAATACATGCGTGAAGGTCATGGAAGAGCCTTGAGCGGTAACATTGATATTTTGGAAGAGCTTCACCATCGTAGCATTTTGAAATCACAATGGTTGATAGGGATGCTATCAATTCTTGATATGCAACAATGAGGAAGCTGTACAGTAGTTTTGTAGTCATTATTAAGTCTGTAGATGTATGGAAACGTGAAGCAGGGGTTATGATATGGAGGCTTCGTGTGAATGTACATGTACTAATGGAAAATGGTTGGATTTCGGGTCGGTTAGTGAGCTCTGGTTGATTTTCAGCTTTTGAATTATTGTAGTTTGAGTCAAACTGTTTGACTCACTATTTTGGCCGCTATATTCATCTCAAGGACATTTAAAAATCTACCAGTTGTGTAATATCAGTTGGTTGCCACTTTACCTGCATATTTCTAGATCGAATCCTTGATAAACATTTCTCATGTATAAAAAGGTATTTTGATGAGGAATAACTTTAATTGGTTAGAAGAATTCACTTCAAATGTATGTTATACAGGCGTTCATCAGTCATGGGTGTTACGCGGGCGATCATCTCATGTGTGTGCTTCTGTTTATTGGCAATTTTTGAATCGTAAGAAGTGATTAATGAAATGTAATTTTTCAAAGATAAGTGAGCGTATTAACTTCAATCAATTAAAATTCTTGTTTAATCAATGAAAATTTTATTTATTAAGAGTGCGTTTGATAGAGATTATAAACAGTTTATAAACCAATATTGGTTTATTTGAGTTGAAATTGTTGACTTTTCATGTTAAAAATGAGTTGAAAAGTCAAAAATTACGGCTGAAAAAAAACCAAAATGAGTTTTTAATCCCTACCAAACGCAAGCTAAGAGGAAAAAGTGGACAAGAAAGAAAGAGGGAAACATATCTGCATCCCTTCCAATCCTACTCCCTGGTGCTGCCGCCGCCTCCGCCTCCTTTGCCAGTTCTCTTCATTTGTTTTCTATCTCTTGTTGTGCATGTCTAAAACAATAAGTTCATAATTTTGCAGGAAAATTTGGTGAGTGGAAATGTAGTGATTTATTAATCTTCAAATGATAAGCTTTTTCAACCATGAATTATTCTTCAATTTGTGAATTTAATTGTCGAGATTTACTTGAAAGGTGTGGCTTTTAAATCACAGGCAGATTTACAAACGGATTGGAGTTGTTTGATTTCATTAGCTGATTGTGAGAAAATGACTCTGATTGTGAGAAAATGACTCACTTGTATTGAATTTGAAAATGTTGATCGATTTCAACAAAACCCTTTTTAGTCGTGGTTGATTGTTAAGCTCTAGAGCGTAATTTGTTGCGTTACTTGGAGTTGAGCGCAGATTGACCTTCTTTCTATTTGCTTAATCAAGCGTTTTCGAGTTTTTTTTTTTTTTTTTTTGTAATTAGGATGTCCTAAAATTTTATTATAACTAGGAACATTCATTAAGTTGTTATATGTAGGACTAATCTCATATAAACAAATACCATCATTCATTATAGTGAATTACTACAGCGGCTGAAGACATGATATAGTCTTATATTAAGATGAACTTGTATAAATCATTGTATTCTTTATTTTCTGTCATTTATTTATTACTCTAATTCTAACACTTTTGCACTAAAGAAACTCCTTTTCAACTTCCTAGCCTCCTAGGAAACTACCAAACGTAAAAAGGACTTAAAATATGTAGTGTTCTTCGAGGTAAATGAGGTTTTTGTCTGGCTTCATAAGAAGACATCAATGTTTATTAGCGCTTATTTGGTATAGTATATAAACTAGTTTAAATGACTAAGAATGATAAAAGTACCATGCTATCAATGCAATTTTTTTGTCAAATAAACTATTTTTTGTCAAATAAACTATTTTGGTCTAGTTTATTTGACATGGCATGCTTTATATTACTATACTAGTATAGAATAAAATTGTATATGAGAGAAAAAGAAAGATGAATATCATATTAATTATAATCTTAAAAAAAAAACACTTTACTAAGCGCATGTTTGATAGTGCTGAAATTATTTTTTAAGTACTTATATTATGAGTTGTTGGTGAATGCATGGTTAAAAAATGAATTTTAAGTTGTGAATCCTATGAAATGTGTGGATAAAAATTATGTTTAAGCAATTGAAATTATAATTTAAGCATCTCCAAACATGTGCTAAACAAACACTTAATAAACGAAAACTCGGAGTACGTTCCGTTGAATTTCTGCAAATAGGGGCTGATGATAAAAACTATGACAGTTGTTATATGTTGTCTATTAATAGTGGCACGTCCTGACACGCCTGCCTCATCAGCTCACCCGCCCCGATGGTCTCATAGCTTACCTCTTAGATCAGGATAGCGGTGGTCCAACCGTTGTTGACTCACTCAAACCCACCATCCACTAAGTGACAGTTACTATTGACGATTGAGAAGCTATAACGTCCCTCATTAACTCTGAGTAATGAGAGAGATGAAAGGGCATCTGTCTTTAACAGTAACTCTCAATCACCCTTATAAATAAAGATTGATTCCCTAGGTAAAAAGACTCTCATATTTCTACATTGCTACTCTGCACATTTAACTCAATCATCTACTAATTATTACAACGGAGTGAGCACGGGAGACGAAAGTCCCGCTATTTTTTGTAGGTCTCCACCACTATCACTACTGTGCTCGAAGAGGAGAAAAACATTTATCATCAATTGGCGCGTTCTGTAGGAACACCGCACAAAAGTCATGGCTCGAACTAGAAGATCGAAGAATGTAACCACCCCCCCAAACCCCATCGGGGATGTTGACATTAAAAATAAGCACACAGATTTTAAGATTGACGTTGCTCAAACTAACAACCTTCTTGTGGGTTATGCTAAGGTAAATCTCACATCGAAAAACAATAAAATAAATACTCCCTCCGTCGTATTTGATTTTTTTCATTTCTTAATATACCTCTATTGAATGTATTTTGTTATCAACACAAATAAACTTGTACTATTTCAAATGTAGTGAGAATTGATAGTATTTAAATAAAGGTATATTAGGAAAATTCTTTGCAAATTTTTTTCAATAACATTAATTAAAATTTTCTAATTCGTGTGAAAAACAAAATTAGTCCATATAATGAAACGGGACGGAGAAAGTACACAATATAGGCTCAAAAAGAACTTTCTATGAAATATCGACGATCCCAAATTCATTGGTGTTTTACATCTTTTTAGAAATTTATCTGAAGCCTCTGTGAATATTCATGACTCTAAATCCATTAATGGTGATTTACATATATCTATAAATAATAACTAATCAGCCTTGTAATTCTAGAACATGGGCATTTATAAAATGTACATAAATAGTCCATTTATTCCTTTTTAGCTCGAGACTTGGTCTCCTAAAGCGCTGGAGGACATTGTTAATAGAGGTAACAAATGGGCCAGACGAGTCGGTCCAACTCAAAATTAGATGGATCACACAAAAAATTGAGTTGAACTAGCCCTTATCCGATTTTACACAAGCCCATATTTACTGGCCAACCCAGCCTGATTTTGGGCCATATAGCTATTGGGTCAGTCCAACTTAAATTTTAAAATTATTTTTTCAAAACAATCATTTTTAAAAAAATCACCCCACCCCACCCCACCCCACCCCAACCTCCAAAAAGCACACCACCCTCGACCCACCCCACAATTCTCAAAAACCAATTCCTTGGTTTTCACAAAATCAGGAGATTTCTCCATGATTTCGCAGCAAATAGGGAGAATTCACCCCCTTATTTCCAATCGGTGCCCTTGTTTTCGATCGACACTGATAAAAAACAAGGAGGGAGAATTTCCTCCTATTTGCTGCCCGGATATTACACAGGAAAGAGGGGAGGAGTGGAGTGGATGAATTGGGCCAAAAAGATTTATCAGCCCATTAATTGGGCCAGCACGATTGGACCGGTGGATTAGTTGTACTGAGCCAAATATGCTCGATTTTTGCTTGACTAACTTTTTATTGGGTCGGCCCAGTCTAGAGTCCATGTTATCTGAGCTAGCCCATGGGCTGACCAATTTTTGCCACCTCTAATTGTTAAGGAAGTTTACGGGTTATTAACATAACTACCTATCTTTATTTTGATAATTGCAAATTTACTGGTTTCAAAATATAAATTAAAAAAATATTAATTAAAAAATTAGAATAACATATTTACTAGATAATAAATGTAGCTATCATTACTCATCAATCTCATTTTAGTTTCAGCCGTTACTTTTTAAAAAGATAATTATCATCTCTTAATTATCTCCAAAATTTGTAATTCAAACATCATATTACCAGTCGGCTTCTACATTGGCAGTTTACACAATCAAGTATCTTTGTAGTCCCCATGTGTTTTAGAAGATTTTGACGAAACTACATTCAATCATATTACTGTGATCAGATCCATTTTTAGGTATTTATATTAACTTACAGCATGATACCTGGTTTAATATATGAGATCGAGGTGAACAATGGTGATGTTAATTATCGTTGCTACTGTATAGCATAAAATTTTTTGTAATTCTGTTGTATTTTTACCGTTCACCATCGACGATATTTTTTTGATTTTGGTTACTGCTTATTGAACAATTATAAAATGTCATTAAGTTGTTGATTATGGATTGTGATTATTGAGTATTGTTACCACACGATTATGATATGGCTGCCACGTCAGCAAGGGCCCAGTTCAAGATCCATCAAGAACCCCATTTGGGCCCTGCTAGGGCCTCGGATGTTCTGATAAAATGCCAGAAGGCCCATCGTACACCTTGGCCTTTGGCAGCCAGGAATCTGCGGGACTTGTAGAAGGCCTCGACACTCACGTGCGGTCCATAGGGCCTCGTCAAGCTTCGTATCGTTCGTAACCAGCGAGCAACTTAATATGCCGGGATGACCAGAGAAGTAACTAAGGAAAGATTGCGTTGATTTGGCGCACGAATCCTCACAAGGAAACAGAATCGTAATCTCCTAAAATCATGCAACGTGATAAACTCAAAGAGGGAAAATAATCTCGGAGATTGCATGGGTAAGAAAGGATCTTTATCACATAAGGAAGGAGGATCCGATTGAGTATCAAATTGATTTGTCTCCTAAATCAATTGGAACTCTTGTGCTATAAATACAACGTCTCCGGTTGTTCCAAGGTACGCACTTTTAATGCTTGAGAATCCCACCCTAAACTCTGCTCAAATCTCTGCCTGCTTGTCTCTCCCACACCCCATTATTTCCACCCCCGTGTATCTCCCATATACCGGCAGTTGACTTGATCGTCGGAGTGCCAACGATCGCCGGACCCTTTTCCTCCGGAGATCTTAGTGCCTAACGATTGTCCTAGTGTGCAGGTATCATACGAGTTGGCAGAAGAGTGACTGGAGATCTGTTGACAAGTGGACGTTGCAGGTTCCGACGTCAACAGATTGGCGCCGTCTGTGGGGACCGAAAAACGTAACACGACCAAGAGCTTGTGGTAAAAACGTGTTCTCGACCCGAAAGAACATGACATCCGAACATTCTACAGAAGAGGAGGTGGAGTCCCACCACACTAACCTGCGATAGGAGAGCGTTCAGGATCTGCAGAACGTCACCCGTCGCAGAAAGAGAAGACATCGACAGAAACAGACGGTGGAACAGGAGAACCAGGACCTGAAGATGGATAACGCCCGGATGAAGGCCACGCTTGAACTATTGGAGAATCAATCCCTCCAACATGGACCCAAGCGCAGCCGTGCCCGGAAGAGCCTTTCACCCTCTGGTTCACTAGACAGCCACGGTTCTCGAGAGGAACCGCCCGTCTCTAACGGCCAGAACCCTCGTAACCCTGCCCCGAAGCCCCCGCAGGATGGTCAGAAAGGGAGACCTTTCCCTGTACGAGAAAGCCACCTCGTTCCTGCAGCTCGCGTGTTCGACAGGCTGGGAGTAGGGTCCTCGATTGCACCCCCCGCCGCACACAAGAAAGCAGCAATGAACACCTGATGAGGCCCGTACGGAAAAGAGGAAGGACCCGAAGAGTTATGAAAAGTCCGAGGAGGAAAAGGAAAGGCTGGAGTGTTACGAGGACAATGATGACGAGAACCTACCGTTTACCAACTACTAAAGGCAATGGAGGTGCCCGCGAACTTCCGAATGCCTCTCATAGACAAGTATAACGGAAGGGGTGATCCCACGGACCACATAAACACCTACAAGACGAAGCTCCAGGGCCAATCCCCCGCGGTGAAGTGTCGAAATTTCCATACCACACTCGCTGCCGACGCGAAGAGGTGGTACAATAAGCTGAAGCCAGGAAGTATCCGAAGCTGGCCATAACTTAAAAGAGAGTTCGTCAACGCCTTCATTGGCAACCGGACGATGATGGCTGACATCGCCCAACTCAACGACATCCGGCAAAAGGAAGGAGAGGCCGTCAAGAGCTACTTCAAGAAATTCACCAACATCATCAACAAGATCGAAAACGATGGTGACGAGATGCACTGATAACTGGACTACACATGCGAACTCCCTTCTGGAGGGATGTTCAAAATAGCCAACCGAAAGTCTACAGCCAGTTGGTGGACATGATCCAACGCGAAATCCGATCAGATGAGACAATTGAGAACAGAGAGAGGGCCGAAAGGGAAAGAGGGGACCGGTACAGGAGAGAGGGATGTCGCTCTCCAGAGCCTCGATTCTCCCGCTTTCAGAGGAAGCGTTCCCCGAAACCGGCCAACAACCACTACCGGAGGTTCAATCAGACGGAGATAACCCCTGCGCCACGTCCCAGGGCACCAGTAGCGGCCCTCCTACTAGCCGTGACCCCGTCCAAGTTCTGCCGTATACACAGAACCAGGGTGCATAACACGGAAGATTGCCCGGATGTAAGGGAGTTAATCAATCGCGGGAACCACGGCAAGGCGAGAGGGATCAGCCGGTGAGAGGACGTCGAGGACCGCCCACACAAGGGCGAAGACCTCTTTCTCGGCGCCAGAACGATGGACCTCGCCGTGTCGGAAGAAGGAATGATGAGGACAGGGACCAGCCAAGGGCGGAGGGGCCCCAAGGAGCCTCCCCTGTCCCAGAGATAAACACCATCATTGGAGGGCCATATGTCGGAGGAAACACAATGAACTAGCGACGCAACTACGCGAAGGCAGCCAATGGAGAACCTCTGGAGAGTTGGCAGGTCCACGGGCATCGGCCTAGAGTGCCACCAATCTCGTTCACCGAAGAAGACGAGTCTGGCATACATTACCCACATTACGATGCCCTAGTAATCCACGCCGTTGTTGCTAGAAACGGCCTCGACCGAATGTTGGTCGATGACGGAAGCGCCGTGAACATTACATTCGATGGTGCGTTCGATCAAATAGATGTGGATCATGAACTGACGGCTATCTCAGATTCACTATTTGGTTTCACATGAGATAGCCTTGTCCCACGAGGAAAGATCACTCTGGCGGTGGACTTGGGAGAACCTCCTTGCCACCTCCGAAAGTTCATGGAGTTTCTGATAGTGGACACCCGCTCTGCTACCATGGGGTCTTTGGGAGGCCCGCGCTGAAGGATTTACTGGCAGTTACATCCATACACCATCTGGCGATGAAATTCCCAACGCCCAGAGAGGTGGTCAAAATTCGCGGTAATCAGACAGAGGCAAGGGCATTCTACATGAACGCGTTACGAAAGGCTGCCAAACGTGAGGATATCACCCTAGCCGCAACGACTGTACGCTCGGAGCCAACCTGAGGCCGTATCACCAATATTTCTATTTTGTTTTTTGCATTGTTTGGATCTTCTTGTAATTTTTCTTGTCGGACACCACGAAATTCGGCACCGTCTAATAATATTGCCGGACTTCAGCTGTGACTCGGCCTTCTTCTAGGCAACAATACACACCTTCTGGATTGTCTGGGCCTTCGTAACGTCATACGTGGCACAGGTCCGCACATCTTCAGAAAATGCGAGTCGTGCCCGAAGACGTTTGATTTCGGCCCTCATCGCTTCGGCATCTTCGTCTTCCCCAAAGACGGAATGTATCTCGTCAACCTTCATCTCCAACATTTTGTACAACTCCAAATTTAAAACGTGATTGCGGGAGGTGTACATTTCGGCCAGCTTCATCAACTCCATCACCTCCGCGGTATCTGCCGCCTTCCCAAAGGAAGAAGTCCAATATTTGTGGACTGAGGTAGCTGCAAGGGCAACCGCTGAAGGTAACTTTTCTACGACGGACGGATCCAGCTTGTCTTGGCGGGCCCCAATGTTGATATACTCACACCTGCCAGGAGGGAGAGACATGGACGTCCGGGATGCCTGTTCTCCACTCTCGACCTTTGGTTTCCTTTCGCTGATGGCCTAACGTTCCCGGGAGGAGACACGGGTCTAGCAGGATTCGACGGGGACGAAATGTCCGCTCTCGCCTCCGGCGCTGAGGGAATATGGGGGCTACCCACCACTGCCTCCGGCTCCTGCAACACTGTGGGCTTGGAACCAGACACCGTGGGTGACGCCAAGTAGGGAAGGAAGGCATCCTCCACGATCCCCCCACGCCTTATCTTAAACTTTGGGACTTTGGAGAAATAGAAGCCCGACATGACCAGCAATAATCAGAAGTCCGGATATGACGGCAGAATAGCAGGGAAGATGGTGATTTAGGAGAGCCTTATCACAATATATAAGCCCAACGGGATACCAATAGTCGGGTGGGCCGGCACGTGGCGGGAGACTAAAAGCACATTCAGTAAACCCTAAAGAGATGCATCGAGCGCGTGGGAACGCGCGGCATGTGATTGTGCGAACGCCAAGGCGTGATAGCAATACCGCCGACGCCCCGCCCACGATAAAGCAAATTTGTTAACATTCGCCCCAACCTCGTCGAATTCCTACATAATGAGGAGGTATCGATTGTGGCTTGCGAACCACTCCGCGTCACCTGGGGCGTGTTTGGTGGCCTTAGAATTGTGCCAGTGATTTCGTAAGCAACATTGGACGTCAACGAGGCCCGAAACAAACGTATAAAACATAGGTATCACAAACAAGATGATGACACATGTGCAAATAAAAGGTAACTCGGCACGATTTTATTAAATCCAGAATACAGTACAGAAGCAGATACAACTTAAATATGTTCTAACACCCCGCCGCCTCATTGGGTCGGCACATAAATGGGGTAACTAGATCTACTGAACCTATCCCCTGGTCTACGTCAGCATCGTCCAGGTTGGAGAGACCTGACTTCACCATGATTGGAAGTCTCCCAAACCAACCTGAATTGATTTGATGGCTAATTAGGCCATACTACTCAAAAAAGGCCGTTGAGGCCTTTTTGGCAATGGGAAACCCCCCCAGCCCCATCAACCGATTCAGAGGGGGGCGGGCTAAAATTCGCTAAGCCTAAATCCCCACCCTGTACGTTTGGTCTCCTGAACGTTGATTGGCCAGGCTTTTGGTCTCGAATGTTGATTCTCAGATTAACAGGCATCTCGAATGCCAGTTCTCCAGCCGTACCACCATCACACGTTGTTATACTCGTTCCGATCACACGACTCAGGCAGGTTAGAGACAAAAGGCTCACGGTGAAAGAGCCTTCGTACGTTTGCATCCTATTTATAAGGACTGCGTTGGAAATGGATACAATACAATGAATACAGTCACCACAGGGATATTTGGACCGCCACGCTAGCGTTCTACCTCCCAAGGCATTGAAGATGCCAACTCCCCAGATTCCATCAGTTGTTTGCGCCATTAATGCCAAGGGGGTGATTCTTAGATTTGAAACATTCCCCCCACGCGCAATCACCCATAAAATGAAACGTCGGGATAGCGAAAATTCAAGTACAATACTTCAATCAATTTCGTTTCATTAACATAGGCAAAACCGGATAACAATTACAAAAGTATGAGTGCCCCGCCGCCTCTTCAAGGGTCGGCACATTACAGGTCTTCCCCAGTTGGAGGAGGTATTTGCTCATCCACTACACTAGGTCCGGCATCAGGAACTTGAGCCTCGGAGGGGTCCTGCCGAAGGAAAGAAAGGTCCCACTGCTGATGACCTCCGCGATGCGCTCCACCAACTGCTCGCCTCCAGCGGTCATCAGACGGTGGGCGAGGTCCTGATACTCGGGTGTTTCCACGAACGCATCCTGATAGGCCTCCACCGCCCTGACCCCGACGACCACACATTCGGCTCAGACCCTCTCCAGTTCCAGCCTCGTGTCCGCCAGCAACTTCCCTTCCTCCGCGACAATGATCTTCAACCTGCTGGTCGTGGCGGCTAGGGCTTTCTCGGCGGCAAGGGCCTGGTCCTCGGCCTGCTTTTGAGCCTCGCCGGCACGCTTCTGAGCCTCCTCGGCATTCCTCTGGACCTCCTAAACTCGCTTCAAAGAGGCCTCGGCAGCCCGCTTCTGTTCCTGGGCATCCTTCAGACACTCTTTTGAGGCCTTCAATTCAATCTCATATTTCTCCTTCACGTCCCCCTCCCTCGCCACCGCGGCGTCAAGCTTGAATTGAAGCCCCCTCTTCTCAGACTCTAGTTGCGCCTTCTCGAGCCGCACAGCCTTCAGCTCCTCGGCCAGCTTGGCGGACTTGGCCCCTTCCTCGTGGCATTGGCCATCATAACTTTCCAAAGTACTGAACAATTCCTTGCTCAGTACCAGGCCCCGTATCAGGTTCATCTCCTCCATCTTCAGCCTCTCTCGAACAGTGGCCTCCTCGGCGGCCTTCTCCCACTTCTGGGTCCAAGTACTTATGCACGCTTGCCGCCATCATTGCAGGGTAGACTGGGAGCATTTCCATAACGGAAGTCTCCAATTCCCCTCCTGGTGTTGAGCTATGCGAACGGGGCTCCCCTGGCCGGACGAAGGGCCGGGTTTCTTTGCACCCTCGGTTCGACCCGACTTGCGTACATCCCCATGAACCCCCCTGCGGATGCAGGAGCCTTCCTCTTTCACGAACCCGCATCGCCCGTATCCTCGGCAATGCCCTTCTCCTTGTCCTTAGCTGGAGCAGGGATGGGAGATGGAATGGCCGTCGAAGGCGGGGGCGGAGGGGGAACGTCCTGACTAGGGGCGGGCTCTGGTGGCACAGCAGCCGGGATGTCTTGCGATGGCCCAGGCGCCTCCATCACCGGTACCTGAACAGAAGAACCCTCTCCGCTGGCGGGATGGGCAAGGTGGAATATAGGTACGCTTTTGAACCTGAAAGCTGTTAAGCACAAACATAAATAAGCGACGCTCCTAGATAATTCTCCACTATAGCACCAGTATATCAAGGCAAGCGAGCCTTACACATTAGTCCGCAGCTGGCCAGTAGGTTATCATCTTTCAACAGGTTCCCGGGCTCCGAAAGTCACTACTGAGAGATCGAACCTTCTCCCACTTCGACCTCAGCTCCCCCTAGTTTCTCTTCGGGATTGGTGGTTTCCCGTAATCTGCAAAAGCAAGCAAATACATTAAGTCATGAACTGTAAACAAAATTCCATACGAACGTGGCAGTTTATACCAAGTTCTCCGAACTGCCGAGGGATAGACACGTGAGGAAGAGGGTCCTCCGACACTAATTCCCAATCTCCGCCAACGAAGATAAACCTCTCTTTCTAATTGTGCACCTTGTTGGGACTATCGGTGGCCGTCCCCCACTTCTGACCCGGTGGGAGATATGTTATACCAGCCAGCGAACCAACAAGGTCGATATATGGACTCGAACTCCCGAGGAGACAAGTCTTCTCCCGCCTCGGCAACACTCCACAAAATGTAGGAGACAACCATCTGCCCCCAGCCATTCGGCGTTATCTGACAGGGAGCTAGGTTCCAATCCCTTAACACCTGGCGAAAGAAGGGATGCATTGGTAGGCGAAGGCCTTGCTACATCGCAGGTTCGTAGATCGCCACATACCCTTCGAGAGGATGATCGTCACGTTCTTCTGGGCCCGGGGCTCTGAGCGTCACGGTCGCAGGAATGTCATAGGACAACCGTATGTCCTCCAACTCCGCTTCAGTGATCCTCGACTGAGCCATGGACGCTTCGGTTGCCGACCGCTTTAGCTCCTCGTTAAGAGCCCTCGCGGCAGGGGCATCCCTCTTGTCAAGAGATCTCCTTATTTCGGGCACCCCAGCGTCGGGCCTCCCATTCACCGCTGTCTCTTCCGCCGCAGGTACAGACGGACAAACCTCCCTCCCACTCGTTGACGGAGCCGGTGGGCTTACGACAGGAGGCTCCGAATTTACCCCTTCTACAACTTCGAAAGATGAAGATGATGTGGCGGCCGACGAGGAAACGCTCTCAATAATACTAGGGTTTGTGGAGGCGTCAGAAAGGTTCTGTGAATCGTCGTTTCTGGACGACATTTTGCTATCCCCAAGTTGTGGAATGGTGCAATAACTATGAAAATAAACAACGAAAACAAATTTCAACTGCTTTCAGCGCGCTTACCTCGAAAGTACGACTCAAACGACACACCCACTAGGAGCTTCTCGCTTATCGGCAAAGTAATCACAGTGAGCACGAAGGTAAGAAGAAGTCGTAATGTCTGGGAGGATGCCTGGTTTTATAGTGGTGCACTCTCATATCCACCGTCCAAAGCCCAAACGTCCCATCTCAACATGCGGACAGTCGACACGTGTTTTCGATTGCATTGCAGGCGGGAAAGCAAAACCCAAACGTTTAGTGAACCGAGGACGCATGCGCCCCACGCGCGCTCCCGTTTTCCGCCACACGCAACCGCATTAATTATACACACCCTCTCACTCATGACTGCCTGACCAGGGAAGGACAGTCTTGATTGACAGAATCACACCAATAAGGGACACGTCGCCAATGGTCTGGCCCCTTGAAGCCCTCACCCGTCATGAATGTTCGACTTCGGACTTGGGGGACTATACTGGGTAGGTTGAATCACTTCCCGCCAAACCACTTCCGCCGAACCACTTTGGAACCATATTTTCCGCGAAGCGCATCAGCATTCCGCTCCTACGAAGCACATCAACATCATAGTTTATTCTTAAAGTCCCACGCCCATTATGAATAATAGACTTGGACTTGGGGGACTATTGTTACCACACCATTATGATATGGCTACCACGTCAGCAAAGCCCCATCCAAGCCCAGCAAGGGCCCAGTTCAAGATCCATCAAGAACCCCATTTGGGCCCTACTAGGGCCTCGGATGTTCTGATAAAACGCCAGAAGGCCCATCGTACGCGTTGGCCTTCGGCAGCCAGGAATCCGCGGGACTTGTGAGAGGCCTCGGCACTCACGTGCGGTCCATAGGGCCTCGTCAGGCTTCGTATCGTTCGTAACCAGCGAGCAACTTAATATGCCGGGATGACCAGAGAAGTAACTAAGGAAAGATTGCGTTGATTTGGCGCACGTCCTCACAAGGAAACCGAATCGTAATCTCCTAAAATCATGCAACGTGATAAACTCAAAGAGGGAAGATAATCTTGGAGATTGCATGGGTAAGGAAGGATCTTTATCACATAAGGAAGGAGGATCCGATTGAGTATCAAATTGATTTGTCTCCTAAATCAATTGGAACTCTTGCGCTATAAATAGAACGTCTCCGGTTGTTCCAAGGAACACACTTTTTATGCTTGAGAATCCCACCCTAAACTCTGCTCAAATCTCTGCCTGCTTGTCTCTCCCACACCCCATTATTTCCACCCCCGTGTATCTCCCATATACCGGCAGTTGACTTGATCGTCGGAGTGTCAACGATCGCCGGACCCTTTTCCTCTGGAGATCTTGGTGCCTAACGATTGTCTCCTAGTGTGCAGGTAACATACGAGTTGGCAGAGAGGAGGATGGAGATCTGTTGACAAGTGGACGTTGCAAGTTCGACGTCAACAAGTATCTGAATTTGTTGATGAAAATTGGTAAATTAATATAGTAAAATGAACTATTGAGTACTCCAAATGATACTTCACACGAAACTGTAATAGTGATGATTAATGATATAAGTGTGTGTTGATAATTACAATTAATAACGTAAAAATATATGAATTAACGAATAACATAATTATACAAAATATCTTCATAATTGTAGACCATGATTTTAGTATCATCAATTTTAATTTTTTTCAATTGTCGAAAAAGAGAATATAGAATTGTTACTGAATTAACCTAGTTTTTAATGAATTAACGTAATTTTTATTAATTGTTACCGAATTATTTCCTTTAATTGTTAGAAATTAGCGTAATTAGAACACCTCTATGTGAAAAAAAAAAAAAAAAAAAAAAACATTGAGAATGGTGAGACTTGGAAGATTTTGGAAAAGATGTGTTAATTTTTTATCTAATAAATGGTGATAAAGATTAAATACTTAAAATTTAGCAAATTAGTTATTAATTGTATTTGAATTTAAACTAGTTAAATTTGTTTATATATATATATATAGTAAAATTAAATGAAAATTAGTAATATTGAAAGAAATTATTTCATCAAGTAAATGTCTAAATTTTGAAAAAAAAGTAACTATGGCTCCTAATTATCCCGAAGTGTACTCTTCAAAAATTATATTCTATCCGTCTCATAAAGATATGCTTACTTCTATTTTTACACAAATTAAAAAAATGTAATTATTGTAGTTAGAACAATAATTTTTATTTATATTTTTCTTAACATATTCCTACCATTAATATAATAGTAGTTCACATTTGTTGATAACAAAACACATTAAACTGAGATATATTAAAAAATTAAGAAATTAAATATCCTATCAACCAGAGAAATTGGTCTATAATTTGTGATGGATGAATAAGAAAAATAAGTATATATTTATGAGATGGAGGGAGTAATTCTTTAATGTAGGTTTTCACTATTTCGGTTAATATTTCATTAAAAAAATCCAAGCTTATTTTTGTGGGGTTCGTTTTTTTCCATATAAATATATAAGACTTCTAAGAGCATCTCTAATTCAACCGTGGATTGCAAAAAAAAAAAATTACTACATAAGTAAAATAGACAATATCAAAAAAAATTCTTCTTCAATACAAGTTGTTAGGCATTGTCAAGTTAATATGGCAGAAAAAAATAGACAATGTCTAAATAGATGTGACGACAATTAAAGATTGAGACGGACAAAATTGAAGAAGGCGTTAATTATGTTAACTTGGTCATTAAACTAAGAAAGAAAATATGTTTTGCTAAAATTGATAGGGTCAAATTTTTTTAATCAGAAATTGGAATGGAGGAGTCGAACCAAATCCTATGATTTAAGTTTATTTATGAAAGTAGTGTGGTGTTTTCCCGTGTTTGAGTTTTTCAGTAAATAAATATTATTTCTGTGTAGTATTTTCAACACGTTGAATAATAAGAATTACAAATTATCTATAAACAACATTTTTTGTATTTTAAAGAATATATATAAATTTAGAGAATAATTTTTTGAAGTACTACAACAGTCTTTTTATTTTTAACGCTTCATTTTATTTCTCTCAATAAATATTTATTTATTTTCTATATTATAGATTATTAAATTTTAAATTTTAGAAGTCTATTATAGAATATTAAATTTTAAAATGACATCAAAATGGGCATTTCATAATCGTACACGCATGCGAAAATACTTTATAATCAAATCACTAAGGCCCAAAGCTATTTTCACATTATTTTGATATTAAAGTTAAACATTAGCACATGCTTGTCCATTATTCTAACAAACGCCATTCTTTTTTTCAATCCATACTTACCACTAAAAAAAGTCATATTCTCATCTTCTACATCACCAACAGTATGTATTTTCCCCCACCCTATGTTAGTACAAGTGTAGCATTGTGCGATGCACGTGTTGTAATTTAAATTGTGTTTATAATAGAAAAAATTGTAGTCGCAGTTTTCAATCTTTGGGGTCTTGACACTTTTATTTCCAATCTTTTTTTTCCTTGACATGATTATCTCCAACGTTTTGTTTATTGGTGACCAACGTCCTTACTAATAGAATCTCTCTAAAATGGAGGTAAAATTTGCATAAAAAGACATTTATCTTTCACATTGAATAGAGAAATGGATAAATATATTACTGGAGGCCAATCCCAAACCTATTTTTACCTTGTGACGACGTGTCCCAAACTTTTGATGTCTAGCTTCCGGGATTCAAATGTCTATGTCTGAAGTCCTTTTATAACGAAAAACGTAAGTTTCACCATAAATTGTCAATTTTAATTGAAATGACGGTTTTACCCTTATTTTAATTTAGGATAAATAGTATTGAGAGTCCCTAACTTTTAAACTTTGTGACAATGAGATCCCGTATCTTCAATTTCTAGCACTTGGGATTCTAATTTTTATTCAAAAGTATGCACCTGAAGTCCTTTTGTGATGAAAAAGAAAATGAAGAAACAAAAACTAAAAGAAAAAATCATCTTCATCAATTATAAACCACCCACCCCAACTCCAACAGCAGTCATACTACTGCCACCACCCATCATAAAATAAACTAACTAATATTTGATCACCACCCAGTGGGGGCGATTCTTTTATTTTTATTTTTATTTTTTTTAATGATCTGACGTTTTTTATCACAAAAAACTTCAAACACAGACACTTGAATGTTTAGGATCATGGATGCTAAAAATCAATTATTCGAAGACCTCATTATCATAAAGTTTAAAGATTAAGAACTCCCAGTGCTATTAATCAAAAATTAAAATAATGATAACTGTCATTTCAATAAAAATTTGACCATTAACGGTCAAACTAACGTTTTACATCACAAAAGAACTTAATGTGTAGACGTTTGAAAGGTTTGGGATCTCGAGTACTAGAAATCAAAAATTCTGGACCCTATCGTCACAATGTTCAAAGATTCTGAACTCCAATGCTATTTACGCTAAAAAAAATTGTAGTCAACATCCTCAACCTTTGGAGTCTTGACATTTTTATCCCTAAATTTTTTTCTTGGTACGCTTATCCTTAACATTTTATTTATGTACAAACAGAATATGCCTAAAAAAGTCCTTTAAGTTGACAGAAAATACTGATTTTCCATCTCAATTAAATAAGCAAAACAAAAAAAAGTTAAATTTATTTTTACTTCATCTTTTCTAGACAATGACTTACGAGCTGAACTTAAAGAGACGATGTTTTACAGCTAGCCTCGGAAAGATGTCATGGCAATGCAGGCTTACGAATCGACCTTGAAGAGACGAGACTTTACAACTAGCTTCAGAGGGGGACTTAGAAATTAATAGGGTGCAAAACTTATGTTCAAGCTTTACCTTATTATGGCATCAATTAATATTTATGTCTATGCATTTCTCTCTTTATACGTGCGCGCGCGCGCAAGTGTTTGATTTTCGACTGTGAAATTCAGAATTTATTCTCAATAGTTTGTATCAATCAAATAAGTCATTCGGTTCAATTCCACAAAAGCCAAATCTGGACAAAATACTGCATTAAGAATCAAAACAATGACTATCAAAGGCCACACATTTGCAAGATATAAGTTAATCAAATATCATTTTTATTCATATATTTGTAGGATTCAAAAATTTTATTCATTTTTTATCCACACATTATGTAAGATCTACTACTTATAATCTTAAAAAAAAAAAAAAAAAAAAAAAAAAAAAAAAAAAAAAATAACAGAACAATAATCAAAATTTTCAAGCTCGTATGCAGCTGAGTGTTGAAAGTAGTATCTTCAATTCTTCACTGCAAAGAAACATATTCGTCCAAGACTGTACGGAATGACAATATTTAATACTTTATACTGAGCCAACTAACAAAAGTTGGGACAGCGATTTGCCTTTCTTTTGAGCCTAATTATATCTTCAAAGTTTCTATCTTCCTCACTAAGTCTTGATCTTCCTCCCCATTCTCCGTCAGTACTCGCCAGTCGTCTCTTTTCCCATTCTCTTTCTGACTAGAAAATTTAGCTGCTGATTTCGAATACAAACTATGATCGATGCGATGCAACATGATCACGCGTGTGATTATCATTTTGCTGTGATCTTATTAATATGGTAATTAACCTCATCTTTGTCTTTTTCTTTTTCTATTATTATTTAGAACCGATTTGATGTGTAGAAGTAGAACCTTAAATGATCACGATGTAGGTTGCTTTTTCTGACTGTACTAAAAGCTAAATTAATGACTGATCTTCTATCCTTATATTTAATTGGACATATTATTATTTAGTGTAATACTGTATTATGATCGGTGATTATTATTAGTTGGGGCTAAAAAATTGAAGGATTAATAGTTTTTATTTGATTGATCATTGTGTGAAATATTACATGGCTAATACTTTACTATGGAGTTATAACTCAATATTTTGATACTTTACTGTTTGCATTTTTAAAGTTCATGCTTGGCTAAAATTTAAAGAATTACTTACAAGTTATTAGATTTTTGTGTAAATGAGAACATATGAAGATAATAAAAAAGTAATACTATGTTGAAACATGTGAAATAAAAATTGTACTTAAATTTATGCCAAAAATGTCATTGAAATCTGGAAAAAGGGTGGAAGCACCGCTAAATTTTGACACAACCATTAACAAATTCAAGCAAGAAGAATAGGAAAAGGCACAAGTAAAGATTATTGGGAACTGGCATAAGTTACTTCAATAGTCATCCATATTATATCCTTTCAAGAAATTTAGAAGCTTTCACTGCAGCTCATATGAAAAGATTTGAATATCAAGAAAATGGGAATTCTGCAAAGTATATTGAGATCCTTGGGCATTAAAGAAGAAGATGAAGAAAGGTCGAGGGAACTGTACTATCCTGTACTTGATCATTACCGAAAGCCCAGTAATGGAGGTTCTTTTTTCACGAATCCATGGCGGATGTTGAACAGTAATGGGGGTTCTTTTTTCACGAATCTATCGCGGATGATCTTCAACAAGCTTTTCTTTGAAAAGCCAAGAAAACCAGAACCCACATGATAGCGATTTTATGTCTTTAATAATTTCCGCAAGTGCATGCGGATCATTTCAAGTAGTAAAATGGATTTTGAGTCCAAGTATCGATCCCACGAGGATTTAGATAATTCAATTTAATCACGCTAACCTTAACCGAATCTAAAGAACTTTGAGAGATTTTGTGTTTTATAACTAATTGAAAGAATAAAATAAAAACAATTAAACGACTATTCCTCAAAATAAATAAAAGGTTGAGATTAACTAAAAAATGAAGTTAACTTTTTAAAAGGGAAAAAGCACTAGAATTCGAATCCACTTGTAGTTGTTATTTCGTTTATCTTGATTCTTGGTCTTGACAAATTAATTCAAGGTTAAAGATCAATATCCCTAGATTGTTCAAATGTTTCTCTCGAATACTATTAAACCTATTCATATGCATGACTCGACTATATTTCTATGACGAATGCGAATACAAACGAAAGCATTAAATTTCCATGGATAATTAGAGATCACCTAAAGCATAGCGGTATATTTCTATCCCCTATCGGACTTTAAGATAATTAAAATAGCGTCTAGCATGCTTTCGACCTTTCGATAGTAAAACACGCCACAACAATCATACAATTACTACGTATATAATTGTAGATGCAAACAAATCAAAATTAATTATTCAAAACCATATTGAAGTAAATTGTCAAAAGCCAAGTCTCAAGATAAAAGAAATTAAACGACAAGTTTCATCGTAATTCTAGCGCTAATTAAACTAGCATAGCATACTAATAATAAGAAAATAAGAAGGGAAGAACACATGGAATTCATCACCCGGATAAGAAGAAAACTTGGAAGAATAATTGCTCGTCGTTGATCTCCGTTCAATTCTTCAAAGAAGCGATCTTGATCTCCGCTTAATGCCTTCGTCTATGTTTTTCGCCCAAAAACTCAACAACCTAATATGAGTTAGTAACTCATATATATACTACTCTAATCGTGCCCCAAAAAGATGCCGAATGACCTAAAAATCGGGGCCAAGAGTTACCTAACTAGATTAGAATTCAAAAAGGAAAAAATCTCATGGACAAAATTTTACATGGCGATCGCCCGGTGTATTTCCCAAGCGATCGCCCGATTGGTGGCTTTGCGTCTGTTTACATTTAACAATCGTTGGCGCCGCCGCCTACTATAATGTGGCGATCGCCCGACTTATAAGTTCCAATCGCGCTATTTTGGTCCTCCAACTTTTGTAATGTGCAATGTGGTCCTTCAACTTTTGATATTCTCCAATTTAGTCCTTCATCTTTCAATAATGTGCAATTTGGTCCTTCATCTTTTGATATTCTCCAATTTAGTCCTTCATCTTTCAATAATGTGCAATGTGGTCCTTCATCTTTTAATGATGTGCAATTTGGTCCTTCATCTTTCAATTTATACCTCTTTTCATCCCTTCTTCTCCAATTTCTCACAAAGCGGGTCCAAAAGCGGAAATGTAGAGAATAATACACCGAATTAAGTAGAAAATTACTAAAATAACGAATTAAAAGCTTAGTTTAAGGGACCGAATAAGTGCACAAAACGCACTTATCACCACACTTCCTGTTCAAAATCCTCTAGTATCAAGCACAAATCATGCATTTTTGCAAATCCAAGAGATTTCTTCCCTAGTTCAGATATATCTTCAGACTCGAGCCCAGGCGCCACATATGTCCATCCTTCAGATTTGGAATTGTAGAGGATTACTCAAACTCAGAAAATGAAGTGTATGCTAATGCTGCATGGCTGCAAAAACCGCCGGTTTCTTCTGCAATCCTGCCGGAGTCGACCATGGACGAAAACTTTAACCACCACACTAGTAAGCAGCTGGATGTGTTAATTGATGTGCCTAGCTTGACATATCACTCTCTTGCACAAAGAAACGCGATTGACATTGTTGATTCTGCTGTTTTTATCGAACACGATAAAAATGAACACTGCCTGGACGATCAGTCTGTGATAATCTCTGAAGAGAAGTTGATGGAGAGTTTGGTGGCAGAAGGGAAATGGATAAAGCATTATAACAGTTACCACAGGATACTACTCGTGGGTGAAGGAGACTTCTCTTTCTCTGCTAGCCTGGCCGTGGCTTTTGGTTCTGCTTCTTACATGATTGCAACTTCTCTCGATTCTCGAGGTAAGTGATTTTCTAAGGATGGCAAAATACCCGCATTGCTTCTTGGAATCTCTAATGTAAAATGGTTGGAATATTTTTCAGATTTTTGAAGAAAATTATAAACATGCAATGTCCAACATTGAGAAGCTAAGGAGTAGGGGTTGCATTGTGATGCATGAGATTGATGCTACTAAAATTGCAAATCATCACTTTCTTGGAGGAAAGACATTTGATCGTGTAATTTTCAACTATCCCTTTGCTGGATTTTTTAAGGAATTATCTCGCAAGGCTACACTTGGGTGAGTTATCATTAATGGTGTTTGTTTTTTTGACTTCTTTGTAATTGCATTATGTTTTACTAGTTCTCATTTGAAAGCACCAAAGACTTGTTAGTCAGTTTTTGAAGAATGCTAAAGAGATGATGAGTCAAAATGGTGAAATACACATTTCTCACAAGACGAATAATTTTCATATAGAATGGAATTTGGAATCTTTGGCTTCTGCACACAGACTTAAACTGATTGAAGTAGTGGAATTCAATCAGTATGATTATCCAGGTTATAATACCAAGTATGGATTTGGGGGTAATAATAATTTCAATTGTTACCCTAGTAAAACCTACAAGTTTGGACTTAAAAATGACTCAAATTCAGCATGTTAAAGTTTTAATTACTCGATGGTGTTGTGCATATCTTAATACATTCCATCAGGCTTCACAAGATGTAATTTTGGTGTTGTTTTCTACTTTGATTCAATGGGTTGAAAGTTGATGACCCATCTTACGAGACAAATGTAGCAGCGTTTAAATATTAGCTTCATAATATTTTTTATGAATAGTGATATATGTTATTAGTAGAAATTATTGTTAGTTTAGATATTAGTGATGTTCTTGATTTATTGTTGAATGTATTAAAATGCATCATAACTTTGTTGGACAATGAATCACAAATTTCTTGTGTTACCTAGACTGTACTAATGATATATAACATTTCTTATCCCTTGTATGCTATATAACATTTCTCATCCCTTGTATGCTCACGAAATCAGTGAGTATAAATTTTATCAAATCTAACTGGCTTCTTTAATAACATAAAATGTTTGGGTGGTGGGGTGGGGGGGGTGCAAGATATTTCCAATGTTTGTACTTGGTAGCACATTGATTCTGCCCTTTGATTTGGCATTGAAGTTATAAAACTTCTATTTTCGGAGAAGTTTTATCATTTTACTTGATTTTTGTGCAAAAATTATACTTCCGTCTCATAACTCCTACCCCAGCAGGCAATTGATGTTGTCCACATTCAATGTGTCACTTGTACATTAGATGAATTGTCCACATAAATAAATGTCACATCATCAATTCATCCAATATAAGCAATTGCCAAATTGAATGTGGGCAACATAACAATTGTCCACTGGGAGCAATAGATCACTTCTTTATAACAATATGCTTACTTTTTTATTCATTTGTCACAAATTATAATCTATTTTCCTTGTTGATTGCATAGTTAATTGCTTAATTTTCTAATATATCCCTATTTAATTTAATATGTCTTGTTATCAACAAATATTAACTTTAATTATATTGATGTAAGGATATATTAATAAAAACACACGTAAAATTTATTGTTCTAACTATAATAATAATTTTTTTTCTTAATCTCCGTAACATAGAAGTAAGCATATTTTTTTTGTGATGGATGAAATATTAAATTTTAAGAAAGATAATTTTACCTTCACTTCCTCATGAACAAAAAAACTAAGGGTGAATTTTTGTAAAAGTTGATGAAATGTGTTATTGAAAAGTTGTAAAAAATTGTGATTTTGTGAAATGTGTAGTTAAATTAATTGTTGTATTTGACTTCAAATTTTTAGCGAAATTTTAATTAATTTCAAACAAATCTTAAATATAAAAATGGAAAGGAAATACATAGCAAATAAAAAAAATGAAAAATTTAAAATTTTGACCTTTCATAGTTGTACCAATTAAAATCTCCTTCCCAAGGAAGCACAAAGGCCGCTAAAAGTACGTTTGTGTGTGCTTATATGTACTTATAAATCGATCAAACATCATTTTCTTCTATATATTTTATAGGACTCACTCTTTATAATCTACAATTTTTTTTATCAAACATACTCTAAGGTATAGTTATCAGACCCAGCTTGAACATCGAATCGGATAAGGAGGCAGGTCATCGAGTTTCTGGTTCAACCGGTGATCCGATAGTTGAACCGATTGGTCAATTTATGTCAAACCGATAAGTCTATTTTTATTAAATCATGACCATCAAAAATTTATTTAGCAAAATAAGTACGAGACTACTAGTATTATCAACTAATTCTTGTAAAAAATAGCATAAATTATTGTACTTCATTGCATTAACATGTAATTAATAGAGTGGAGAAGTACTTGGTGCATTTTTTGGGTAGAATACAGTAATAAAAAAATTGAAAATTTTCATTATGTAATTAATCGGCCGGGTCACTGGTTTTGGGTCACTGGGTTACTAAAAAATCATCTATTTTTTCGAGTCGTAAACGATTCAATTGCTGGGCGGTCCAATTAAGAGAACCAGACCGGTTTGGACACCGGATCGTCAGGTTTCGATAGCCGGTCTGAGTTTAATAACATTGCTCTAAGGTCTATGTGTAAAAATACAATACAATCAAATCAGTAAAGCCCAAAGCTATATCCACATTATCTCGATACTAACCAATTAAAGTTAAACAGTAGCACTTGCATATGAATTGTCCGTTATTCTAACAAACGCCATTCTTTTTTTTTCATCCATATTATCGCTAAAAGAAGTTATATTCTCATCTTCTACATCACCGCCCCCAATCCACCCACTATATATATTTTTCCCCACCCAACGTTAGTCTAAGCGTAACCTCGTGCCATGCATGTATTGTAATTCAAATTGAGTTTATAATAGGAAAAATTGTAATCGCGATCTCCAAATTTTGAGGCTTTGACACTTTTATTTTCAATCTTTTTTTTCCCAATCCACTCAGTGGACGTTGAATTTGCATAGAAGACATATTTACCCTTCACACCAAATAAAGAAATTGCAACCAGCATCTTCAACTTTTGGGGTCTTGACAGTTTTATCCTTAATATTTTTTTCTTGGTGCTCTTATCTTCAACATTTTGTTTATTTACGACCTTCTTCTCTACAAATGAAATATGTCTAAAATATGTTGAGTTGATAGAAAATACATATTTTTCCTCTAAATTAAATGAGCAAAGCAAAAAGTTTAATACAAAAAAAGAAAAAAAAAGAAGATAAAATATATTTTTACTTCATCTTTTTCAGGTAAGGGCTTACGAGCCGACCTCAAATAAACGATTCTTTACAGCTAGCTTTGGAAGATGTCATGATGATGCAGGGCTTACGAATCAACCTTGAGGAGGGAAGGCTTTACAACTAGCCTTAGAATGGGACTAAGAAATTAATATAGCGAAAACTTATATTCAAGCTTTACCTTATTCTAATCGTTCAGATGGCGATCGCAGGGTCACTGAATGAAGTCTTGTGTTTCTTTTAGAGGTGCTAAGCAGAAATGACTAAGTAACTGTGGTGAGGGCTTATGAGCCAACCTTGAAGAAATAAGGATTTAATACCAGCCTGGAAAAGATAGCTAACACAACTACTTATTTTTCGACAACATTGTTCATATAATATGAATTAAACCAACTTGAAAAGCGTCACAAATTCCAAAACACAAACATGTACTATGTAATGGGGAATCACTTGCCCCTTCCAAATATATATATATATATATTTTAAGTCCGTGCGTTGTACGTGTAGCAATTACAACATTGTAGAATTTAGGACAAATAAATGAATATTGTAGAATTTAGGACAAAATCCCACAAAAAGAAAAAAAATGGTCAAATTGGGCTTTCAACATAATTTAAATGTTGGGGATGGTCAATGGCAAAAAAAATAAAAATTGTGGTGAATTAGTTACAATCTATACATTGTAAGAGGAAAAGAAAAAAAAATTATTGTCAAGTAAAATATATATGTAAAAGAAATTTTTTCCAAAATTCACACTCGACAAGAAAAATATCTTGTCAAGTGAAAAAAATTAGAAATAGAAAAGCCCACCTAAAAATAAATAAATGAATCGTGAACAGTAACTCGACAAAGTTTGTCGAGTTACTGTTCACGCAATTTTTTTTTTTTTTTTTTTGTACATTCTGTACATTTCTTCCATTTTGAAGATAATAATTGCTTCAATTTAATAAAGTAACGTGTCAAAAGAACATTTGATTTGAGAAAAAACTATTGTTGAAAATATTTTCAAATGAGAAGTTAAACATCTAATTATGGACAAAGAGGATAACTTTCTGCTTCTTTATAGAAAAACAGTGATTATGATTGAAAACTTCATTTTAATTACAAGGAAGTTTCACCTTGATGCTACTTTTGCATACCATGTCGAAAGTTACGAACGAATGTTCATCAATATAGGTAAAGAATAACAAATTGTGTGCACTAAGCATTCTTACAACTTAAAAACAAAGAACCAACATACTATAATTAATCCACACTTAATATGAGATAGAGAAGATTATTGAATCCCATCTCACAATGCAGTAACATGAATAGTGAGTTTTTCTTGAAACTTAATAGATCATAATAACTAAGAATTGTCTCCATTTTTCATGTATCTTCATCTGATTATGAATATGCTTATTTGGCAATGAAGAAGTGCAACATTTGTATGTAAAAAGTGAGAAGAGGGGTGGGGGAAATTGGAGTTTTATTTAAGTATTTCGTGGTTTTGGTAGGAGACAAGCAAATAGTTGCAGATACAATCTCTAAAGAATGGTGTCATTAACCTATAAATTAATTTTAACCTTCAATATGTCCGAAATGAACTTATATACTTAAATTATGTTGTATTATGTTGTCTGTTCAATATAAAATCAAAATGAATTAGAGTGCTAAACGCATATATTTAGCAGTAAGATGTGATTAAATGATTTGGATTTGCATTCTTGATTGTGTTTTGAACTTCTTTGATCATTATAATGAGAGGGAATACACCATGACAAAAGGTTCAAGCATTATCACTAATTGTTGATTTTTTTCATTAAAAAAAAAAATTAGAAATGGAAAAGTTCACCTTTAAAAAAAAAAAAATTTTGCGTGAACAGTTACTCGACAAAGTTTGTCGAGTTACTATTCACAGAATTTTATTTTTTGGTGGTATGTAGACTTTTTCATTTCCTTTGTCTTTTTATAATTTTTTTCACTTGACAAGATTTTTTTTTTTTTTAAAATGGCACATTTATGATTGAATAAAGCAAGAGTAGTGTAGATTTAGGTATATACTGATTTGGTCTCATTGCCTGTTATTCACTTCTATGAACTTAAACGCTATAGAATGTTACTAGTGATGGAGTAAAATTTATTCTATGCTTTTTCATATTTCCACAATAGCCAACTTTGTAATCTCCTTGAAAGTTCTGTTTTGATGCAATTGCTAAAGCATGGTCCATTTCTAGTAAGTATCCATTCTTTCATTTGAGCAAATTTGCTAATTTCAGTGGATCACTTAGCTTCACTATAGATGAGAAGGTGAAAACATCTCCACGTTGAATAGTAGTTTCTTAGAGGAACTCGAATTTTCTTCTTTTTTTTTTTTCCCGAGTAGCTACACAATTTATCATGACAAAAAAAAATTATTAAAAAAATCATTTTGTCGAGTTACTTGACGAACTCCAATTGGAGTTATCGAGTAACTCGATATCAATTTTTGACAATTTTTTTTATATTAGATTAATCCTTTCAGCTGCAATATTTGACTTCTTTATCTTTTATTTTATTTTATAGGACAAAATGGTGAGATTTGTCACATAAAAAGAAGAAAAACAAAAAACGGAAGTACAAGTCAAAAAATACAGCTAAACATTCAAAAACAAAAACAAAAAAGTCAACAAAAGCTGATTTGTTAATAATTTAATGAAAATTTGTGGGACAAAAGTGTGAGATTAAGACAAAATTAGAATAATAAAACACCAAAACTACGTCGTATTGGTTGAAGAGTGAATAGTAAACAGATGATAGACACTTATATTATAGTAAGGATATATATTATATTATATATATTATAATAGGATAACCGTCAAAAATTTCATGCACACATTTTTCCGCCATTTTTTCTTTCCAGATTTGGTAAGTTCCTCTATAAATGTTGCATAGGAGTTTGTTTTCTTTAATTGGTTTCACCGATTTTGTTTTAATGCCCACCGGGACACTTGTCCAACAAATGTTGGATGAGTGTAATGGCCCACTTTACACTCATCCAACACTTGTTGGACAAGTGTCCTGGTGGGCATTATAACAATGCCCACCGTGGGCATTAGAACCGGAGTGTTGGTTTCACACATTGATTTGGTAAGTTCCGCTATAAATGTTGCATATGAGTTTGTTTTCTTTAATTGGTTTAACACATTGATTGTTTTTTTTTTTTTTTTTTTTGCAAAAAAACGAAATGCAACATTTAATATTATATACGAGAAATGCAAAAATAATTCAGATACTTTAAATGGTTTCACACAAATTTGCGTATTCTTATTTAATATCTGTAGACAATTATTAATAATAACAAATTTGAATGCTACAATAATTAATCAATATAAGATTTAGAGTATGTAAATATTACTAATTGTCTACAAATAGAAAAATAATAAATTTGCAGAATATCATTAACGCAATCTCCATCTTTACAATTTAGAAAATCAATTTTCAAATTATAATTTAAAAATTAGTGGATAATTTAATGAGTCACGCCAAAAATTAAACTGGAAGTACTTTTTAAAAATTAGAAAATGATAATCAAGCATTCTCTTAAATTCTGCTTGTTTTATTTTTTTTCCATGTTAACTAAGAAACAGTTAAAATTAATTGCAATTTACAAAATATATATAAATACACAATCTGACTGTTAAATAGAGATAGAAAAACACATTCATTTGATTTAAACAAATGATAAGATTTAAACTCATTATTGTAATTGAAAAATGAATCCATGTAATAATATTTGTGTCGATTATTAAAAAACTTATCTATGTATATACGAAAATTATTTTTCAAATTATAATAAAAATTACTCAATAAGTTTTAATATTATATTATTTATATTATATATTGCATAATATTAAAATATTTATATTATATTTTATATTATTATTATTTATATTTACGCAGAGTGAGAAAAAAATATAATTAAATCAAATGACAAAATTTTAATATTTTATAATATTAAAATTAAATTAATTAAATTAATTAATTGTCAAACTTCAGGTAATTAATAAAAAGTATTACAATATAAATAATCAGCATTCCAATACAATTTAATTAGGATGTGTTTTCCAATATTTTAATTTTGGATAAATAGCATTATGGGTCTCTAATATTTGAACGTTGTAACGATGGGGGTCCTGAACCTTTGTTTACTAGCATCCACAGTCTCAAACCTATGAAACGTTAGCGACTGGGGTCTTTTTTTGACAATAACCTTCAGTTTGACCGTTAAATGGTCAAAAATTTGTTAAATAGACCGTTGTACCCTTAAATTGAATGATTAAGAAAAGAAAAAATAAAAATAAAATAAAAATTGCAACTAAACCCCAACCAACAAAATTCTAACTAAACCCCAACCCAATTTGCAATTGGTCTCCATCTCCATCTCCATCTCCATCTCCATCTCCAAAACCACTGTGACCCACAGCCCACCACCCACCGAAAAAAACCAGCCAACACCAGTGAGTTGTAGCAAAATTCTCCGGTTCAACAAGAAGTAAGAACAAACACCCATTTTTGTACATACTGTTGACCAACACTTCAAAAAATACCACCACTATTATCACTAAATTCAATTTTTGCAACCCATTAGAAGAGATTTTGAGTAAGTTTAGTGTTATTTATTTGCATGTGGGTTTACTGAATGTTGATGGCTACTACAACTACCTCCTCAACTTCATTGACAAAGCAGTAGATGATGGCTTCATAAAGCCTTCTCAGTGTCACATCTTTGTCTCTGTCCCCAACGCCAAAGAGCTTCCCTTTTAATGGTTTTTCCCCCATAGTTCAAAGCAGTTGCACAAAAATAGCAAAGATAAGAGCTTGATCAAAAGAGAAATAATCTTCATACTTTTTCATCTGGGTGCAATAAAAATTGAACTTTTGTGTTAATTTCGTAATATTTCATCGAATCTGAGAGTGCGTGGCTGAAGCTCGGGTTTAGGTCGAGGCAAGTGAGGCAACCGCCTCAGCCCAAAACCGAAAAAGGCCCATAAAAAAAAAAAGCAAAAAATCTTGTGTCTCGCCCAAAGGCCAAAACCAGAAAAGTTGTAAACAAAAAACAAATAATGTAAGCCCACAAAATCCAGCCCAATAACATTAACAATTGAAAATGAATTTGAGGCATTCAGTCACTGATTTTCACGGCAGAAGTAGGCTTTGTGTTTGTGGTTGCGAATCTGAATCCTCTTTATCAATCTTCTTCTTCTCTTCGAAAAGTTCCCTCAAATCGAAGCCTTCAGAATTTAGACAATAAAATTATATGGAAAGCATTCATAGTATGTGTTTCCTTTAATCCTTTTCCTTGTCCCAGTTTTATCTCCCTCCTTCATGTCTTTTTTCCCAGCTCGGCCCGGTTAGCAGGTACTCTATTTTTTTTTTTTTAGTTTTTCTTAGTCTTTGTTAATGGGTTAAACACAACAAACATAAATTTCTTGTCAAAATGTGAACTATGAAGATTAGGTCAAGCACATTCCTTGTGTATATTTTGTAGAAGTGCATAACTTTGAGATTTGTGTACCAGGGTTCCACCTCCTGCAAATAGGGAATTATTGTGTCATCGATAAGAAGAGGAGAAAGAAGAAAGAGTTGTAATTAAGAGAGTACATGTAATTGGAACTGCACTAATCATGCTTATAAATTGAGACAGACAAAAAAGAACCAGAATCAAATTGGCAGCCATTTACATTTTAGTCAAAAAGGTGTTTACAATCTTTAAGGTGAAAATGGAGGGCTGACGGGTCAAAATGAAAACAAAAACATGAACAAACAATGTGCTAGTTTTAGAACATTTTTTTAAATGGAGGACAATTTGCTTCTAAAACTGTAAGACGAGTTGTATTTAAGTGATAGTTTAGAACATTTTCGACCTTGTAATTTGATTATAATATAAATTTTTTGTATAATATATTTTGTTTGTCATTTTTTTTTTCGAATTTTAAGTTTGTAATTAGTTCCGTAACAGTCTTGTAGATTTTAAATGTATAATACAATTTGTGAATTCATTAGGGGCCCAATTTTTGGATTTCGCCTCAGGCCCCAAAAATGTCAGAACCGACCCTGTACGTGGCTGTGCAAGATGAAGTGGTTGTCAATTTAAAGTGGGAAGAACAACTAGAGCTGCCATCAGCACTACCACCTCCACCGCCACCAAAACAAGTGGGATTCAAAGCTCTGCAACAGACTGAAATAGGAATTGCTCTATAGATGTGGATATAATATGTATATGGCGGAGTCTTTTAAGATTTTCAAGGTTTGGAGGATGGCCGAGTCGGGTTTGAGTTTGGATTTGAAAGGAAGTTTTTACGAGTCGGAGTCGTCGGTCGGTCGGCGACGCTTTCTCTTATCAGCCATTGTTATGAATGGGAGAGGCGGGAAATCGAGCAAGGGTGATGGCGGGTGGTGGGTGGGCGGTCGGCGGTCGGCGGCGCTTTCTCTTATCAGCCATTGTTTTGAAGATGGAGATGGAGACCAATTGCAAAATTGGGTTGGATTGTAGTTGCAATTTTGTTAGTTGGAGTTTAGTTGCAATTTTTATTTTTATTTTTATTTTTTATTTTTTTAATCATTCAATTTAAGGGTAAAACTATCTATTTAACAAAATTTTGACCATTTAACGGTCAAACTGACGGTTTTTGTCAAAAAAGGACCTCAAGCGCTAACGTTTCATAGGTTTGGGACTCCGGCTGCTAGTAAACAAAGGTTCATGACCCCTACGTTACAACGTTGAAAAGTTAGGGACTCCTAGTGCTAATTACCCTTTTAATTTTCTATTATACTTGGTTAAAATGAATAATATTAAGAATTAATATTTTTTTTTTAAATGCACATTTTCCATAACAAGATAAATTTACTTGAAAACACAAAACGGATGAGGTTATGTGTTCTAAAGTCTTAATTTATATCGGTTGAGGAATTTAAATAACTTATGTTTTCAAAAAAAATTAAACATCAATATACGAGAACTATTGACAATAATGTAATAGTTTTTCAAAAATGGATTTATTTTCCCCACAAATTTTTTATGCTTCCCATAGTGGGTTTTGATATTAATGAAATGGTAGAAGTAATTCTATCAATCGGTTTTGTATAGTGTGTTCGGCTTTTTGTTCTATGGATTTGAAAAGAAGGTATTTCTCTATTATCAATATAAATTTTTCTTCTCCTCTGCTGGTTACAATAAACCTACTATTTATAGAAAAAAACATGAGTGTGATGACTCAGCATATTCCAAAAGAAGATGATGTGGTGAAGACGATCGAAGATCATAACTACACTGCCGTTTATTTATGTTCTGTGATAGTATTTCATCGACTGGGTAACTTTGTGGATAGCCACTCTTGTAAAATCTGTCAAGATGATCGATGACCAAATAGATCAGTCGAGTTTTACATGTGGTCTGTTAAATGGTCAATATATTCGGCATCAAGTTTAAATAGGTTACAGTTTCAAAATATAAAAAAAACATCAATACACGGAAAACATATAATTGTGTTATTATCAAATTATTTGATTTATTGATTAAAAATAATAAGTCGATTAAACTAATAAACTAGATATGATAATTTTAAAATTAAATTCATACGATTCAAAGCACGCCTCAGTTCGACCACAGACGTGGTTTTCAAAGAGATATTTCAAAATCTGGATTATGTATATTTTTTTTTTTTTTTCAATATCAATGAGTAATCAAATGTTATTTATATGATATTCTTTTTTATTTGAATATAATAAATAAACAATATATTCTTAGAATATTTTAAAATCATTATCATGAAAAACAAGTGCCGTGCATCGCACGGGTGATATACTAGTACTTATAATAATAGAATAAAATGATGATAAATTGAACTCATAACAATAGAATAAAATAATGATAAATCAAAATTTTCAATGTTCTGTTGCAAAAAAAAAAAAAAAAATACTAGTGATGCATGAATTGTATAATGTGTAGCGAGCCCATCTAACTATATATGAAAGCAACAATGTATCATTGCAATAGTATACTGACATTATAAAATAACAGTACAACATGCGTCAAGCAAATAGTGTATTGGCAATGATGAAACAACGATATAACAAGTTTTATTGCAAATTATATGCTAGCATCAATAATAAAATACCAGTATAATACTTATAAAAGAGTTGAGATATGTTATCTCAATTCTATGTTTCCTTGGTTGTCCCTTCAAAGAAAGTCTTACACATCATCAATATGAATGCATTAAATGTTGTTTATAATAATCCTCTTACTTATTTAATTGATGATATATAAGATTTTTATTGGACAAACAGCCAAGAAGACATAGAATTGAGACAGCAGATCTCAACTCTTTATAAAATGCCTATATTTATGTTAGGCATCAGACCTTATCCAATTTATAATCATTAACAAATTTTGACACAACCATTAACAAATTCAAGCAAGAAGAATAGGAAAAGGTAGAAGTAAAGATTCTTGGGAACTGGCATAAGTTACTTCAATAGTCATCCATATTATCTCCTTTCAAGAAATTTACAGTAGCTTTAACTGCAGCTCACATGAAAAGATTTGAAGATCAAGAAAATGGGAATTCTGCAAAGTATATTGAGATCCTTTGGCATTAAAGAAGAAGATGAAGAATGATCGGGGGAACTGTATCCTGTACTTGATCATTACCGAAAGCCCAATAATGAAGTTTCTTTTTTCAAGAATCTATGGCGGGTGATCTTCAACAAGCTTTTCTTTGGGAAGTCAAGAAAACCAGAACCCATACTTCCTGTTCAAAATCCTCTAGTATCAAGCACAAATCATGCATTTTTGCAAATACAAGAGATTTCTTCGCCTTGTTCAGATATATCTTCAGACTCAAGCCCAGGTGCCACATATGTCGCTCCTTCAGATTTGGAGTGTCAGAGGGATTATTCAGACATGGAAATTCAATCGCATGTTAATGCTGAAAGATATGCCCCTCCTCCATATTTGGAATTGCAGATGGATTACTCAAACTCAGAAAATGAAGTGTATTCTAATGCTGCATGGCTGCAAAAACAGCCGTTTTCTTCTGCAATCCTGTTGGAGTCGACCATGGACGAGCAAATCCAAGAGATTTCTTCGCCTAGTTCAGATATATCTTCAGACTCGAGCCCAGGTGCCACATATGTCGCTCCTTCAGATTTGGAGTGTCAGAGGGATTATTCAGACATGGAAATTCAATCGCATGTTAATGCTGATACATATGCCCCTCCTCCATATTTGGAATTGCAGATGGATTACTCAAACTCAGAAATTGAAGTGTATCCTAACGCTGCATGGCTGCAAAAACAGCCGGTTTCTTCTGCAATCCTGCCGGAGAAGACCATGGACGAAAACTTTAAACACCACACTAATAAGCAGCTGGATGTGTTAATTGAAGTGCCTAGCTTGACATATCACTCTTTTGCACAAAGAAAAGCGTTTGATATAGTTGATTCTGCTGTTTTTATCGAACACGATAAAAATGAGCAGTGCCCAGATGATGAGTCTGTGATAATCTCAGAAGAGAAGGTGATGGAGAATTTGGTGGCAGAAGGGAAATGGATAAAGCATTATACCAGTTACCACATAATACTACTCGTGGGTGAAGGAGACTTCTCTTTCTCTGCTAGCCTGGCCGTGGCTTTTGGTTCTGCTTCTTACATGATTGCAACTTCTCTCGATTCTCGAGGTAAGTGATTTCGTAAGAATGGCAAAATACCCCGCATTGCCTCTTGGCGTCTCTAATTTAAAATTGTGGGAATTTTTTTCAGAATTTTTGAAGAAAAATTATAAACATGCAATGTCCAACATTGAGAAGCTAAGGAGTAGGGATTGCATTGTGATGCATGAGGTTGATGCTACTAAAATTGCAAATCATCACTTTCTTGGAGTAGAGACATTTGATCGTGTAATTTTCAACTTTCCCTTTGCTGAATTTTTTAAGGAATTATCTCGCAAGACTCAACTTAGGTGAGTTATCATTAATTATGTTCTTTTTTTTGACTTCCTTGTAATTGCACTACGTTTAACTAGTTCTCATTCGCAGAAAGCACAAAAGACTTGTGAATCTGTTTTTGAAGAATGCTAAAGAAATGATTAGTGAAATTGGTGAAATCCACATTTCTCACAAGACGAATGAATTCCTTATAGAATGGAATTTGGAATCTTTGGCTTCTTTACACAAACTAAGACTGATTGAAGCAGAGGAATTTAATCAATTTGATTATCCAGGTTATAACACCAAGTGTGGATTTGGGGGTAACAATAATTTCAATTGTTACCCTAGCAAAACTTACAACTTTGGACTTAAAAAGGGCTCAAGTTCAGCATGTTAAAATTAATTATTCGATGATGTTGTGTAAATCTTAATATATTCCTTGAGGCTTGACAAGATTTAATTTTGGTGTTGTTTCCTACTTTGATCCAATGTGTTGAAAGTTGACGACCCATCTTACGATCGAGACAAACGAAGCAGCATTTAAATATTAGTTTCATAATATTTCTTATGAATAATGATATCTATTATTAGTAGAAATTATTGTTAGTTTAGATAGTAGTGATGTTCTTGATTTATTGTCAAATGTATTAAAATGTATCACAACTTTATTAGACAATGAATCATAGATATCTTAGTATTACTTAGACTGCAGGTGATAATGTCTATTAATGATATACAACATTTCTCATCCCTTGTATACTCACGAGATCACTCAGTATAAGTTTTATCAAATCTAACTTGCTTCTTTAATAACATAAAATGTGGAAAAAAAATGCAAGATATTTCCAATGTTTGTAGTTGGTAGCACTTTGATTCTGCCCTTTGATTTCTTTTTTAGTCAACATACCATCACATCCCCAGTGTGATTTTCAGGTCTCCATCAGGAAAGGATGGAAGAGTTCGGAAACCCCAACCTTATATAAATAACTCATAAAAAATACATGGAATGGGGGGGCATAAAACCTGACCTCCAAACAGAAGAGCTAAAGCAAACAAATAAATTAATAATTAATAAAGCAATAAATAAGAAGGTACTACCTCTCAAACAATAAGTCCTAAAAAATCTATAGACCTCTAATTGTATGAAATCCATGCCTATCAATTTGAACTTAGCTGCGGTATCACTGCGGTAAGTCTTGAATGTTATACTCGAAATAGCAACGGCGATCCCAAACCTCTGAAGTAAGTAAATCTGCCACCTAGTTGTTCTCTCGATAAATATGAGAAATAGTATCACGGTCGGGGGCAAAGAGATGTCTGATGTGGCGAAGAGTAACTGAATAGACCAAGGTCTTTCACCTTTGGTGATGCAGTGAATGGCCAAAGAAGAGTCGACCTCAATCCATAAATATGATAGTACAGTCTTTCGAGCAAAAATGATACCATCAATAATAGCCCTGAGCTCAGCCTCCAAAATATGGTACTCGCCATATGAAGAGAAGAAGGTGCGAACACACTGACCTGATGAATCCCTAATAATTTCCCATCCACTCACAAATCCATCTTTGATATATCCATTAGTATTGACCTTGTAAGGTCCTACTGGTGGAGTACGCCAATAAACCAAAACAGGAGGATGAATGGATGGAGTAGTAAGAGATATACCAAAAAGATGAGCAATATCCATATCTCCTCGCCAATGAATAACTCGAAATAAACGACTTGTATGTAGTAGTGAGATAGTATGGTATACTCTCCAGATGATCCGTCTCAGTTCTATAGAGATATCTTGGTACTTCGCATCATTCTTCGCAGTCCAAATAAACCAAAGAATCAAGAGATGAATGATTGTGCGAATATGACCCTTTCTGACAAACTGACTCAAGAAACGCCAAGACTGAAAGCAATACTGAAAACCCTCCATCGACCGAAGGGTTATATGAAAATGACCGCCACGCGTCTCCAGTGAGAAAAAAGAGACGATCGTCGGAATAATAAAACTCAAATCATGTCAGTATACTGACTGAATAATAGTATGCCCGTGCGAACTAGGCGCCATGCGAACTACGCCATGCAGACTTGGTAGCAAATCTACCATCCGAAGTATCCTTCCACATGATCTGATCGTGTACCTTAGCAGTGATAGTTATGTTCCCTATCTGTTCAACAATAATAAATTGTACAAGCTGAAGTAGTCTGCCAATGTTCCATCCAGTATAATCAAATAATTCTCTAACCTAGATAGAAGAGTGTGTCAAGTGTGGGTGATGATCAGCTAATGTAGACTTGCCCATCCAACAGTCATGCCAACAGAATATCTGCTCACGCCCTAACTTCCAAGCAATGTGTGTCTCCGCCTGTGGGCCTATATTCTTGAGCCTCTTCCATACAGCTGAAGCATAATAAGGAATAGTAGTTAGCTACAGATGGGTATCTTTACAATACTTACTCAATAAAAACACTGAGCCCATAATGACCGCCGAGATCTAAATAACCACCAGAGCTTTAAGGTGAATGTATCAACAAGATCCTGCAGTCTCCTAAAGCCCAGTCTACCATCCTCAGTAGGAATACAAAGGTCCATCCATCTCTTCCAATGTAATATGGGTGCATCATTTCTGGAGTCCCAAAGGAACCTAACAAATATGCCTTCTAACTTCTTCAAGATAGCCTTAGGAGGCTTCATAGTCTGAATAAGATAGAGATGAATAGAGGATATCACCGATCGAATCAAAGTAATCCGTCCCCCAAATGATAAGAGCCTCGAGGCCCAACCGAAACTCCTACTCACGAATACGTCGTCCCTGAACTATAGAATGGAAGTATTGGGTGTTATGATCACCCTCACAAGTCCAACGTGTCCCTGCCTTTTGTTTCTAAAAGGCCTCCTCAATAGATAAAGTACGATTCAGAATTGTCTGAGCTTGATGCAAAGTACCATGATGGGAAGGAGAAGGATCTCTGTCATGGTCTAACTCTGCCTCGTCTACCTTATACTCTGCATCCCTAACCTCTGAAAAATATCACCAAAAACATTTCGATTCCACCAACAAATGCCCTGTTTGAACCTAAAAATATTTTCCCAGAGACTGGTCATTCCCGTAAGGTGGGTAGGAAATGACCACTTTTGAGAAACAAAGCCCAAAAAATCGTGATGCCTAGACCAAACATTGAGGAATCGAAAAGGACGAGGCCCCAAATCATTGTCAGAAGACCACTGAATCAAAAGAGGTGAATAATCATAAGTTCTTCGGTTCAGATGATTAAATGAAAACTGAGAACAAAATAAAGCAACTAGTGAGTTAATCAAAACTCTGTCCAGATGCTTACAAACCTTCCCATTTTGATTCTGCCATTTGATTCGGTGTTCATGTTATCAAAATTCTATTTTCAGAGAAATTCTATCATTTTTCTTGATTTTTGTGCAAAAATTAGTACTTCTCTTGTCTTATAACAATATGCTTACTTTTTTTTATTCATTTATCATAAATTAAAATCTATTTTCTTTGTTGATATTATAATAAATTTCTTAATTTTCTAATATATTCCTATTTAATATGTATTGTTATCCACAAATATTAACTTTCATTATATTGATGTAGGGATATATTAAGAAAAACATACGTAAAATTTATTTTTATAACTATAATAATAATTTTTTTCTTAATCTGCGTAAAATAAGTAAGTATATCTTTATGAGACAGATGAAATATTAAATTTTAATAAAGATAATTTTACCTTCACTTCTTCATGAACAAAAAAACTAATGGTGTGTTTGATTTTGATTAAAATAAGTTTTTTTTTTTTGTAAATTGATAAAAGTTGATGAAATGTGTAGTTGAAAAGTTGTAAAAAAAATTGTGAATTTGTGAAATATGTAGTTAAATTAATTGTTGACTTTAATTTCAAACAAGTCTTAAATATAAAAATGGAAAGTAAATACATATCAAATTAAAAAATGAAAAATTTAAATGGCGTCAAAATGACATTTCATAGTCGTACTAATTAAAATCTCCTTCCCAAGGAAGCACAAATGACACTAAGAGTATGTTTGTGTATATTTATAAGTATTTATAAATCGATCAAACATAATTTTCATCCACACATTTTGTAAGATCCACATTTATTATCCACATATTTTGTAAGATTCACTGGTTATAATCTACAAAAATCTTTATCAAACATACTCTAAGGTGTGAAAATACCGTACAATCAAATAAGTAAAGCCCAAAGCTATCTTCACAATATTATCTTGGTACTAACCAATTAAAGTTAAAGTGTAGCGCTTGCATATGGCTTGTTCGTTATTCTAACAAACGCCATTCTTTTTTTTTTTTTATCCCTATTATCGCAAAAGAAGTCGTATTCTCATCATCACCGCCCCTAATCCACCTACTATACATATTTTTCCCACCCAATGTTAGTCCAAGTGTAGCTCATGCTATGCATGTATTGTAATTCAAATTGCGTTTGTAATAGCAAAAATTGTAATCGCGATCTCCAACTTTTGAGGTCTTGACACTTTTATTTTCAATCTTTTTTTTCCCCGATGAGATGTTGAATTTGCATAAAAAGACATATTTACCTTTCACACTAAATAAAGAAATTGCAGCCAACATCTTCAACATTTGGGATCTTGGCACTTTTATCCCTAATATTTGTTTCTTGGCGCGCTTATCCTCAACATTTTGTTTATTTACTGCATTCGTCTCTATAGACGAAATATGTCTAAAAATCTGTAAGTTGATAGAAAATACATATTTTTCCTCTCAATTAAATAAGCCAAGAAAAAAATTAATACAAAAAAAGAAAAAAAAGTTATATATAATTTTACTTCAATCTTTCCAGGTAAGGGCTTATGAGCCGACCTTGAGGATATGAGGCCTTACAAGTAGCCTTAGAAGGGGACTGAGAAGTTAATAGACTGCAAAATTTATGTTCAAGCTTTACCTTATTTTGATTGTTCAGATGGCAATCGTAGGGTCACTTAATGAAGTCTTATATTTCTTTTGGAGGTGCTGATGTACAGCTAGCCTCGAAATATAGCTAACACAAACTACTTAAATTTCGCTGGCATTATCCATAGAATATGAATTAAACCAATCTGAAAAGCGTCATAAATTCCAAAATACAAACATGCACTACGTAATGGGGAACCACTTGCCCCCTTCCAAATACTTATAGTAATAGAATAAAACGATGATAAATCAAAATTTTCAATGTTCAGTTGCAAAAAGAAAAAATACTAGTGGTGCATGAATTGTATAGTGTGCAGCGAGCCCATCCAACTATATGTAAGCGACTATGTATCATTGCAATAGTATACTACTGACAGTATGAAATAACAGTACCACATGTGTCAAGCAAATAATGTATTGGCAATAATGAAACAACAATATAACAGGTTTTGTTGCAAATTATATGCTAGCATCAATAATAAAATACCTGTAAGACTAATATAATACTAGTCATCCAAATCTGAACCTATATTTATGTTAGGCATCAGACTTTATCCAAGTGGTTCGCTGATTCTGCAAGATGTCTAACAACTCAATTCTTGAATCTTTTTTTCTTTCTAAGGCAACATACTTCGACCGTTGCCAATGGCCTTAATGAATTTTAACTTCATTTACCTTGTGTAGCATTTTTCTTTCCACTTCCTATTCATTTGGTAAACTACTTTACTAGCTAGTTCTATTCCTTTGGTAAACTACTTTACTAGCTAGTTTACTTTATTTTAGGTGTTTATTAACATATGTCTACTAGCAAAATTGGAACTACTTGAAAATCACTCTAGTTACATTAGAATCCTAAATATATTATACGAAAAGTTGTACCTATCGAAATCTTCTTAAGAGCTTGTTCGGTAGAGTTTTTTGGGCAAAAAATAGATTTTTCTAACCTGATATATTTGACTTTTTAAAAATTTTGAAGATAAAATGACAAAATTGTCCTTACTAAATGGAATTGTGTTGATTAAGGACACTTTTGTCTTTTTACTTTTCAAAACTTTTAAAAAGTTAAATATGTCATGTTAGAAAAACCTATTTTTAGAGCATCTCCAATGTAACCGTGGATTGTACTAAAAAGTGTGTCATATCACCTTAAATTGCTTATATGGCAAAGAAAAAAGTGGAGGGTGTCTACCACACCGTTTGGACGATGTGTTAGACATCCTCCACTTATTTAATATCTATCGAAATATATGTTAAACCTCTTTTATTTTTATTTTTTTTATAATTTATCTCCATCAAAATGTGTGTTAATAATTCTTTAATTATTTTTTTTTATTTACCAATATCTCTTGTACACGTGGACCACAATTTTTTCAATCCACATCTCCATTGGAGATGCTATTCTCTCCGTCTCTATTTTATTTGCCACATATACAACAATCCACATTGTTGCATTGCTAAGAGCATCTCCAATGCTACACCTTCTAAAAAAATCTATTTAGCAAGAGAGAGAAAAGAAATGAAGAAATAGAAGTGGGAGGAGGAAAGAAAAGAAAAAAATAGATGAGAGAAAGAAACACAATTTAATGAAAAAATAGGTGAAAAGTGTTTAATAGAATATATAAAATTAGATGGCCTGTTGGACGACTTTTTACAATAAATACAATTTAATGAATTTGTGCTTGTTTACGTGCATAATGATGTTATTTTGTGTTGTAAAGGTGATAGTTTCGCTTGCAAAATGTTTGTTTTTAAACCACTTGGGTAGGGTTCAGAGGGTAGGAATATGGTTGTCATTTGAAATATATGTTGTCATTTGAATTCTGTTTTCGTTGAATATGCTATTGAGTTGAATGTTTAAGGTTTTTTTGTTTTTCGTTGAATATTTAAGTATAAATCCAATGTTTCAATAATGAATTTAGAGGAGGCAAGAGTTTTTTCTTTGTTTTTGTTTTGTTTTCTTGCTTTAGTTATCATCTACCGTGGTTGAAGCACTTCAAACAAACGAAGAAATTTCAAAGATTTTGGAAATGAAAACCAGATTTTATGCAACTTCAATGCTATTGGTTATGAAATGTATGAGTGTTTTAAGTTTGCAATAAGTTACGTATCAATATTTCGAATGGACGGCCTTTAGAAAACAAGTTGGTTGGAAGCGAAAAGGAATGAACCAAACCGTGCAACTCTTCATTAGGACATATCTGTTTTTTGCGATCGCATGGATGCAAGGTACAAAAATGGAGCAGAACTTCGTCCAGAATAACCATGCGATCGTAAGGCTTTGCCTCTGCGATCGCATGGAAAGACCAAAATGCATACTGTTAAAAATTAACAATGGAGTACACTGGCGCGATCGCATGGTCAAACATTTGACCCGATTTTGTTGGATATACTCTTTCGAGAGAAAGTCCAATTCTGGCTAAAAATTGTTCTCAAGTGGCAAATAAATATGGCTAAGATGACACGAAGTCACTTAGTTAATTTATCAACATTTTAAACCAATTTCCAACAAGTAGAAATTTCATTGTTTTTGTCAGCTATTACTTACTTATGTGTGGCCTTTAGAAAACAATTTTCATTAGCTTTTTCGATGTATGGAAGTAATTTCATAACAATGGAGTTCAAGTTGGATATACTCTTAGAAAGTCCAATTCTGGCTAAAAATTGTTCTCAAAATATACAAGGAAATCGAAAAAGAATACGTAAAGCTCTCTTGCCTCCTTAGTGGTTAGTTAAAATCATGGCATATGTTTTCGATATTTCACATTAATTCATGCAAGACATTTTTTACACTTGGTCTTCTATTGTTTGGCTTCTTTTAGTTGAGTTTGACTTCACATTTTAAATACCAGTTTAGATAACAATAAAAGCACGTTTTGCTACATTTATTGCAGAATGTGTTCCCCCTTTGGCTGCACGAATCCGTTTTCATTGATATGTTTGTTTCATTTCTACATCTACCGAAATATCTAATGGAATCAAATATTAATAACGGAATACATTTGTTTTTGCGTATTCTAATTTTGAAGATTCCACGAATTTCAATACTCAACACAACGCAGCTTGGGTTAGTTGGTTTCTTTGTGATTAACTCCTTTTTAACGTGTTGGTAAATAGGTCATTCAGCTAAGTTGATCCCATTTCTCATGCTCAATTCTTTGTTTTGTTTTTCTTTCTTGTGCTATCTTATGACAAGGGAATTTATTATTTTTTTGGAAACAGTCGAACAGATGAATTGATCATGAAGTACAAGAAGGCGAACTCAAATCTGGTTATTTTGCAAAACATTGGGGCTTCCATTTTACATGGAGTCGATGCGACCAAGATGACGCATCGTCATTCAGTTCAGATCTTGGAAAACAAAATTCGATCCAATTATTTTCGACCTTCCTCATGCAGGTTTCCACGGGCAGGAAATGTTGCCCCGTCTTATTAGGCAAGTTTTTGTTCATGCAAAGAAGAATAATGAGCTATAGTTCACTATTCGTATGATATGTGGTTTATTGAACTTTGTTTGTGTTGGTAATTCTCCTTCAATTTGGATTCGTGTACTTTTTTTGTCAAGGCAAGGCACAAGCCTCAAATGTAAATCTAAAAAGTCAAAAAAATTATTAAAATGCAAAATAAGTTCATAGAAAATCATAAACAACCTTCAAAATTTATAATAGAAATAGAACAATTGAAGAGTTCAAATAAACAAAAGAAAATCTAAAATGTAACAAAAAGTAACTATTATTTAGTTGGTGAGGCAGTGGACTATTCCAAAATGGGTCAATGAGAAACAATGTTTTACTCTCTCTGTCTTACAAAAATAGACTCGTTTTCCTTATTTATTTGTCCCAAATTGTAGGCCAATTACTTTATAGAGAGTGTATTAAACATTTTTTTTTCCTAATATACCTTTATTTAATTGTAACTGTTATCAACTCAAATAAACTTAACATATTCCAATTATAATGGAAAATTACATAAATTTATTCACACATTTACTCAATAGGCATGCACTGAATTCCACCTTGCATAGAAAACGCTCATCCCCCAATAACAAAGTCAACAATTGATTTTATTATTGTTTCAATGTAATGCAATTCAATTTCATTTGCATTCCAATTGTAACTTATTGAATATTTAAATTTATTAGATTCATGAATGACTAATATTAAATTGGGGGTATAATAGGAATAGTGTGTGAAAAATTTATAATTTCAATTACATTTAATGAGATTTCTTAATCTGTGTGAAAAAAAAACAAGTCTATCTTAGTGGACGGATGGAGTAATATTTTAGTTGGAAGTGGGCTATTCCCAAAATGGGTCGATCATTATTATGTTTTGTTGGCCACAACAAAAGTAAATAAGTCTGGAGAATTGAGGAGCGCATACCTCACTAGCCTTGAGGCGATGCTGTGACGCTTATGCCTCCAAAACTGCCTCACAATCACCACTTTTGAGGCATTTTTTGTTCGCTTCACTTTGAGGCGGGCTTTAAGGCGAGTCTCAATTTAGTTTTTATAAAACATGCTTTTTCCCTTCCCATTGTATGGGTTCTTATCAATATGAAATGATTTATAGTTCGTCACTTGTGTAAACGCTTTTGTTGTTTAGTTAGTACATCATTTGAATTAAAGCTATGTGTGTATAATAGTATTAAGTCATGCGATAATTGATATTTTATGCAACTCTTTACTAAAAACATTGGCACTGTCCATTCGTGAATTAATGCATCGTAACTTTACATGATTGATGTACATCGCCATATGCATGGATCCACCTGATACTGAACTTTGAATTTTCCTATATTTTATGTTATAATGATGAGATGATAAAATCACTTGTTGACTATTTATAATAATTAAAACCACTAAGAGTGCGTTTGGAGATTATAAACAGTTTATAAACCAAAAGTAGTTTATTTGAGTTGAAATTGTTGACTTTTCAGTGTTAAAAATAGGTTGAAAAGTCAAAATTATTTGAAAAAAAACCAAAAGCGGTTTTTAATCTAAAAACCACTTAATGTTGAGAGGCATAAAAATGGACCTTGTTGTCTAAAGCTCAATTAAATGTTTACTCCAAGACGTGTCGATGATGATTCAAATTAAAGTGTTCCTGCTGATATGATTTTGACTGGAGTGCTTATCAATGCAAAGATGCAGAATGGATTTTATAATCTCTGCTGTAAGTTGGGCAAAGAAAGACAGCCAATGTTCTAAGCTCTTGGTAGTATACTAGTTACCTAGTATGGTATCCAACACAAATGAGCTGCATTTTATCTTTCATGACCCATTTTTAGCTACTTGCAGGTTACACAGGAATTTTCTACCTGGATTTTTTAGGAATGCACGTGGCATGTTGCGGGAGAATGGTGAAATACATGTTATGGAATACATGTTAGCCACGAGACAAAACGTCCATACAGCGAATGGAAGATTGATGATCTTTCAGCAGATTATTCTTTGATGTTGATTGAATGCTCTGATTTCAAAATTGAAGACTACATTACAAACCTAAAGAGGCGACGGTTCCAGATGTGACGAGCCATTTTCATTGGGTAAGTGTAGCACTTTCAAGTTTACGTTCTGCCCTGTGCTGTAAAAATGTGGAGGGTATGGGGAGGGGAGTTGGATCTAGTGCAGGGTACATTTTGGGACTTTCAAGAGATTCCTGTCCGCACAGAACAGCACTCAACATCATTTGATAGACAGCTTCAGTTATGTCGGTTTACACACATGAATGAGAATGATGTCCCTTTGTACACTGGACTAACATCACAGGCCCACATTGGAAGTGAATGCAGTAGAATATTTGGCGGATATCTTAATCTCGTGGAGGAAAGATTTGGAATGACTAATTATGATGTTCATGGTTCCCTTAATGGTGCTCTGTGGCTCGGTTTTGAAAAATACATGCGTGAAGTCCGTGGAAGACCCCTGAGCAGTTACATTGATTTTTTGGAAGAGCTTCACTATCAATTTTGAAATCACAAAGGTTGAGATGGATGCTATCAGTTCTTGATATGCAACGGTGAGGAAGCTGTACAGTAGTCTTTTTTTTTTTAACTCTAACTTGGTGCAAAATTTTAACACTTTTGAGAAACAATCCATCTTGAAGCAGCAGTGGCTATGATATGGAGGCTTCTTGTGAATGTACAAGTGGGATGTATCCCGTTTTACAACAGATTATGACTAATCGAAAATCGTTGGTTTTGGGCCGGGTTATGAGCTCGGGTTGATTTTCATCTATTCTTTTTATTTTTATTTTTTCTGGATTCTCACGTAACAATGAAATTTTTAGTTTAACTCACTATTTTGGCTGCTATATTCTCCTCAAGGACTTTTCACCTTGATAGCCGTTGCATTTTAAATCTCAGCCCCCTTCCATTTCTTGGAAATTACATGATAAATTCAAGTGCTTTATGTCAACATTCTTGTGGACGAATCTTATGGAAATTCATGATAAATTCATGATAAATCTCTTCTCCTGTGTTATGGTTTATTGGAAATTACATGATAAATTTTATAAAAGATTTGTCAAAAAGCATTGGAATAGTTAACTTTAGTTAGCTAAATATTGTCATATCAATTGACATGTTTATACGTTAAATTTAATTAGTATTTGACTATCTTGGCTATATATATATATATATATATATATATATATATATATATATATATATATTTTTTATATTTATGAGATTATTTTTTTTAATCTATAAAAATTCTTGCTTTAATCAATGAAAAAGTTTTTAAGAGGAAATAGAAAGGAAAGAGAGAAAACGGAAAATATTTGCAAGCCTTACTCCACGGTCTAGTCCTTCGGTATTTTCTATCTCTTATTTTTCTATCTCTTGTGCTGTGCATGTCTAAAACAATAAATTCAAAATCGAGTCTTTAAAAACCGCCAAATTTTCCCAAGCGAGCCTAAAAAAAATAAATTCATAATTTTGAAGGAAATTTGTTGAGTGGAAATGTAGTGATTTATTAATCTTCAGATGATCTAAATTAAGCTTTTTCAACCATGTATTATTCTTTATTTGTGTATTTAATTGTCGAGATTTACTTGAAAGGTGTGGCTTTTAAATCACAGGCAGATTTACAAACGGATTGGTTGTTGGAATCTTATAGCGCACTTGTATTGAATTTGAAAATGTTGATCGATTCCAACAAAACCCTTTTCAGTCAAGTCCTTTTGTACTTAAAAAAAACACCTTTTCAACTTCCTAGGAAACTACCAAACAAAAAAAGGACAAAATATGTTGTGTGCTTGTGATGCTTCGTGGTAAAGGAGGTTTTTGTCTGGCTTCATAAGAAGACACCAATGTTTATTATTGAACTTATGTTACATGGCATGCTTTATATTACTATACAAGTATAGAATAAAATTGTACATGAGGGAAAAAAAAAGCTGAATATCATAGAAATATACAATATTCTAAAAAGCGTAAAGCGTGGTTAGGCGTGGGCCGAGCTTTTAATTTTTCGGAGCATAAAGCAGTCGCAGCGAGAATGGAGACAATAAGAAGACGAGGGCTAAGCGTGAGGCATGGCTTCACGCCAGTAGCAGCTTCGCTTGCAAGCGAGGTAAAACATGACTTTTTTTGACAGTCGAAATACACAGAAACAAGGAAAAAATTTATCTGGCCAAGTCTACTGCGTGTTAGACAGTTGTCAACATCAAATGTTCAAATTTGGCGTATTCAATTATAGATTTACAGCTTGTTGCTTGTTCAACTCATTTGGAATCTTCACCTCTCTCACAATTTCCACGAAAGCACGTGATAATTCAAGTGTTGTATGGCGACTTGGTATAGTTGAACACCGTGTAATGACATCACCTCAAGCATCTGTTGTTATAAATAAAAATGAAATCCATTGGAGTGGTCATATTCATCACATTAATCATTCAATAAAGGATCCTCCACTCTGACAAAGAAGAAGCACAATAATGGCAGAACTTGCTCTTACAGCAGCATTGCTTTCGGTTGATATGGTGTTTCCCGCTATCAAACTACAACTGAATCGCAAGAAAGATGATAAAGATAAAATCGAGAATGAAATCGAAAATATCATACGTTGGCTGAAGAGGATGAAGGCATTCATAGAGGATAATGAAGACCGTACTCAGCACAGCAGCTTGCGCAAAGATCAAGTTGAACATGTTCGAGACATTGCATATGAGATAGAGAATGTTCTTGAGGAGTTTGCACTACACACGATGCATGTATTTCACAGCAATGAAATCACTCGGAAAGCTTTCGAGGTGGCCCATAATATCAAGCATGGCTTTCCTATTCACGGGATCTCCGACAAGATCAGAAGCATCAACCAGAAGATCGAACATTTCGGGTCACAAAATAGAATCTTTGCTGCTGCTGGATCTCCTTCTTCAAGACACGCATGGAGTTCTGGCACAAGCACTACTCGAGTTCACGTGAGTCCTCTTCTCCTCGACGATGAACTGGTTGGGTATAAAAAACCCAAGGAAGAATTTATTCGCCAGTTGATATATGGAGAACCCGACCAGGATCGCGCCGTTCCAAGAACTGGCCTGGGCGAAAAGGGACTAGTCAGAATAGCTGTGGTTGGTCCTGGTGGCTCCGGTAAGTCAACATTTGTAAAGAATGTGTTCTGGAAAAGAAGAATTTTGGGACAATTTGATTGCCATGCTTGGGTTCACGTGTCTCAACACTTTGATGTCAAGGAACTCTTAAGCAGCATGCTAGATCAATTTCGTACATCGAGAAAGGAACCACATCCCCGTGAAGGTGGAGATGCTCCGACAAAGCTAAGAAATTACCTGGCGGAAAAGAGGTACGTTGTTGTTCTGGATGATATTTGGAGAATGGAACACTCCGAGTGCATTATGAATGCATTGCCAACTGATGTCTTTGGTAGCAGAATAATTGTCACCACCAGGGCTTCTGATGTGGCATCTTCGTTTGCATCCTCAAACGGATATATACATAACCTGAATGGTTTAGAATGGCTAGATGCCTGGAACCTCTTCTGTAAAAAGGCCTTCCCCGAGAGCAATGGGGAATGTCCTTCAGAGTTGAAGGATTGTTCTAACAAAATCGTGAAAAGATGTGAAGGACTCCCCCTTGCTATTTTGGCAGTAGGTGGTGTGCTATCACAGAAACCCAAGCATCCAGATGTGTGGGAGAGATTTCATGACAGCCTTGAATATGAAATTGGAAGTAATTCCTATCTGTCAAGTATTGGAAATATGTTGTTATCTGGCTACAAGGATCTCTCAAGCAATCTTAAGAGTTGTTTCTTGTACTTCAGCATTTTTCCCGAAGATTACTCTGTTGATTGTGGGAGGCTCGTGCGCTTGTGGGTAGCAGAAGGATTTGCGATGGAAAAAGATGGGAAAACAGCTGAAGAGGTAGCAGAGGACTATCTCAACGAACTGATTCTGAGGAATTTGGTTCTTGTTTCCAGCTGGAATTTTGATGGACGCAGACCCAAAAACTGTCGAGTTCTCAACCTTGTGCTTAAATTTATTGTTCAGAAGTGCAAGGACGAGAATTTTCTATCAGTTTTCTCAAAACAAAATAGTCCAAACCAGAAATTACGTCGCCTATCTGTTCAAAGTGCTTGCACTTGTTCGAAAGGGGACATTCAGAGAGCTTGCACTTGTTGGTCACGGGGCAGAGATTTCACTGGTGTTCGTTCCATGTTCCTCTTCAGCTGCGACAATAATTCTCTCTCTGCTATTGAAAACAGTTTTAAGCACTTCAGATTGCTAAGAGTCTCAGACTTGCAAGGTTCACCTCTGACCGAATTTCCTGAACAAATTTTTCATCTCGGCCTCCTAAGGTATCTTAGTTTAAGGGATACTGAAATAAAGGTGATTCCCAAGTCCATAAAGAAGCTTCGTTACCTTGAAACATTGGACCTTAAGCATACTAATGTGGTCGAGCTTCCAAAACAAATCTGTCGACTGAAGGAACTCCGGCATCTCTTCGCTAGCAAAAAAACCGTGAAGAATTTTACTGATTTCGACTCTGTGCAAGGAGTGAAGGTATTTGAAGGGATTGAAAACTTAACTAATCTGCAGACATTGTCTCTTGTGAAGGCTGGCAAAAATGGTAGGATCATACAGGAGTTAAAACATTTGAGCCAACTCAGGAAGCTGGGACTTACTCGGATCCGGAAAGAATTTGGTAGAGACTTGTGTACATCTATCGAACAGATGAAAAATCTTACAGCTTTGGATGTATGTACAACCACAAAGGAAGAGTATCTTGAACTGGGTGATTTGGCCAATCCTCCTCCGTTTCTTCAGAGGTTATACTTGAAAGGACGCCTCAATGAATTCCCAAAATGGATCTCCTCACTTGATAGTCTGTTCAAAATTGGTCTGAAGTGGTCCAGGTTGCAGTACAGTCCACTGAATTCTCTTCTAGATCTGCCTAACCTCATGGAGCTTCAGCTGGTCGATTGTTATGTGGGCGAGGAGTTGGAATTTGAACATTCAAGCTTCAAGAAACTAAAGAATTTGCTTATCGAACTTCCAGAGCTACACACAATTGTGATCCAAAAAGAAGCTATGCCTGAACTTCAACAAATGTCACTGCGTAGATGTCAGAATCTGAAAATGCCTCCATTGGGCATCGATACACTTGCCAAAATTGAGGAGCTGACACTGTATGACATGAACCAGGAGTTCATAGCTTCACTTAGAAAGGGTGGTGAAGACCGTGTGATGGTTGAACATATTCCTGTGATTCATTCTTTCAATCCTAATAGTCAGTCTTGCCCATTTGAGAATCTTTCTTAGTTTTCTTTAGTATGAAAGTTGTTGTACTTAATTTAATTTCTCTTTATGTGTCGAGTTTTTGGTATCTTGTTATAGAAATTCAGCTACCTTTCCTTAATTCTTGGTAGTCTTGAATATGCCTCTCTATAATACTTGCCAATTGCTAAAATTGTCATTTTTCTGTCCTCAATCTTCAGCATCATCTTAGAGTTGTGTTTCGGAGAATTGTCCCAGGTTTGCACCATCAAGACGACAAATACTAACATTTTTCTTTTGTTAGGCGAAACAAAACCTTACGTCACTCCAAATTTTGGGATAAAATTTTGAATTAATTTTTAGCTAGTCGACCCGAACAGCAAAAACTCCGGTGACAGCCCCGTCTGTTATTAGTCCAAGGCACGCTGTGCTGACAATTTTTTTTTTTTTTTTTTTTTTTAACACAGCGAAATCTAATTTTCTTAAAATCTACACCAATACCAAATCAAGTTTAAATGTACACATATTGTCTATAATTTTTAAATTCGGAATTCCTTCTCACCAATTGCTAATTTGTAAACTAATATACGTTAAGCGAAAAGTTAGGTATAAAATTTAATTATGACACAGGGTGATGGTTGCACAATTTTTAAATTAATACCTGACAATTAATTAGTTTTAAATTAGCAAGCCAATTAAAAGTTGCTTACGTTAGACTACAGAAACAGCATAAGGTCATACTTTTAGTCCACGTGCTCGGTCCTCTCGAACAAAAAAGGATGGTTATATTTGTAGTACAGTTTTTATTGGGTAAAAAAATTGAATGGTCCTGTAATATTTTGTGAGAATAATGCCATAAACTTTAAATCGTACTATATTAGTCCTTTAATTAATTTCGTGAACCCAATTAGTCCTTCCATTTATATTTGTCGTTCCAATTAACGAAAATGATGAGTTGAGAAACATAATGACTTACATGGTCATTAATTTTGTCCAACTCAATATCTTAAAAACATGTTTGATCTCTCAACTATACACTTTGCGCATAAAAGTTCTCTAAACTTTAACAATGTGTACCTTGTTACACACACACACATACACTTTTTTCTATAAATAGAATTTATATGTAATTAATTAATAATTATTATAATGAATTTTTTTAGGAAAATTAATAATAACTTGTACAAATAGTAGTCAAGATACCCATTTTATGAAAACTTTCAAAATTTTCTCTATTTTTGCGCTTAAGTAAGTTTTGCATTTCAATCAATTGCAACGACTTCTTTATCTCTCAATGTGTAAAAAAGCAAGATTGTTTAGATTCAATAGGAGATTGTTTAGATTCAATAGGAGCCAATCTCATTTTTTTTTTTTCAAATTATTGAAAATGATAAGTGGACAGACGGAATTACTTACCTAAAGGCTAATTCTGTTCAACTCAGCATCCACCTTGACCAAAAATAAAAATAAAAATTAGAAAAAAAAGAATTAAAAAATCTTAATATAAACAAAGAAAAAAATATGGTGTAGCTATGCCCAACATTACCGTGGGTACCATCTGTCACCTTCTGCACTTACGAAGCCCTTTTACAATTCCGCTTAGTTTGACAAAATTCTACCCTTTTATTTTTTTTATTTTTTATTTTGTCAAGAATCAAGATAGATGTTGAATTGGACGAAACATCATGTAAGTAATTCCGTCTTCCAACTCATTATTTTCGTTAGTTGGAATGGCTAAGACAAACGAATGGAATAACGGAGTTCATGTTGTTAAGTTGAAGAACTAAACATATACATTGTTAAAGTTAAGGGACCTTTTTGCGCACAAAGTGTATGGTTCAAGGACCAACTATGTTTTTTAGATGCTGAGTTGAACGAAAAAATGGTCACGTAAGTAATTTTGCCTACCAACTTATCATTTCCATTAGTTAGAACGACAGAGATAGGTGAAAGGACAAACAGGGTTTACGATGTTTCGTTAAAGGACTAACGAAATACAATTTAAAAGTTAGGGACTTTACTCGCACAAGGTATAAAGTACGGGGACCATTCAGGTTTTTTGTCCATTTTTATTTGTCATACTACATTTTAATTGTACTCAAAGTCATCAATGTTTTTTCATTATAGCGTTTATGTCCCTAACTTTTTTCATCAAATTATTTTCTTTAACTTCCATTAATTAGCAAACATATGATGGACAAATAAGTCGTTTTACGCTCTCCTAACGAAAATTTTGGACGAAAACTATTGTTAGAGACAAATTATGTTAATTAGTGAAAAATTGACGATATGAATACGACAAAAAAAAGTTGAGGACATGAGTACTACAACGAGCAAAGATCGATAACCTTAAGTATAATTAAAATGTAGTGCAACAAATAAAATGTGTGGTGTTAATATAAGGGTGGTTATATTCACATTACAAGTTGTTATAAACGCACCATATTTTAATTGTACTTAAGATCTTTAACTTTTGTTCATTGTTGTAATTATGTTCTTAACTTTTTGTCATTGAATTCTTATATTCAACTTTCATTAATTAGCACATTTCATCATTAATGATAGTTTTTGTCGTGATATTTTGTTTACATGCATTGAAATGGGAAAAATATTTTATCGTACTTTTGTATCTATTGTTTTTTTTATAAATATGATAGACAAATAGGTCTTTTTACGAATTTTCAACAAATGTTTAGATGGAAACCGTTATCAAACACAAAATATGCTAATTAATGAAATGTTGATGATAAAAATGTGATAAAAAAAAGTTGAGGACATGAGTGCTATAATATTCATAGATTAAGGATGTTAAATGTAATTAAAATGTAGTGCAAAAAATAAAAAGTGTTATGTGAATATAATTACCCTTAATATAATTACCCAACAAAAAATATTAATTCCATATCAACTTTACATTTTTAACCCTAATAAACATTTATATACCATATTAATTAATCCAAATTAATACTATAGAATATGTTATTTGATATATATATATATATATAAAAGAGTAACCATTAAAATTATGTTTAGTAAAAAAAGAAGTTTAAAAGTACTTTTTACTTCTTTTTAAAGTCGTGCAAATATATTTACTACATACATATTTCTAACGAAGTACTAATTAGTATCATCTTGTTATCATTGGTGTATTAGGGTACATATATAAAATCTCATATAAAATAATTTATTTCAAGAAATCATATTTTGATTTGAGCTCCTGGCTCATTAATTAATTCTTAGCTGATGGGTAATTTTAATTTGCAAAATGCAAATTATGTTTCAAAACCATTGATTCAACTTGTTTTCAGAATATGAATATGACAAGCCATAACTAGGCCACTTGCCAAGACCAGGTCAGCTTGATAGCTCATTCAAATGTTTGGAATCTCGAGACATTATATATATAACCAAATTGATAGCCAGACTTGACTAATACAACATTTGACCACAATTGACTTTGAGTAATCGGTCAGTCAACTTCAAGCAATAAGAAAATATTTGAAAGTGTTTATAAGTATTTATGAGTATTTATGAGTTAGTCGAACAATATTTTTATCTACACATTCAGTAAAATTTACAAATTTTATTCACTTTTAATCCAAACATTTTATAGAATCCACTATTTATTACCAAACAATCACTTAATAAACGAGTACTCGGAGTTCATTCATTTGAATTTCCACAAATAGGGTCCATTAAAATAGAACATGCATCTACTCTCTAATATCACAATCTTTAATTTCTTGTCCATAATATTTTCTTTCATTTCTCATTAATAAATTGACAAGAACAAATTCACTTTTTCGAAAAATAATTAATACAACGTTTTTAGTGCATCCTAGAATTAAATCTAAATCTATTTGGGACATTTTAATGCTAAAATGAACAGGTGATAATTAATTGTTGGGAATTGAGACCAATTTATTTATTGCCCACCAGATTCTTGTTCAGAAAAAAATAACGAAACAAAAACACATAAAAGATAGAGAAAGATTTACGAACTGTCAAAACTTTCACTATATGAAAAATTGTTACAATCATATAGATTTCGTTCACCCAAATCTCCAAGTATCTCAAGAAAAATAATATTCTAGCTTTACCGCACCTACCAATTTCTACTATTTGTACAATCTACAAAGAGAATAAGAAAAACAATTGGGATGCTAGGCTTACAATTTTTCTCTCAGAAACCCTCAAATCACTTCTACAAAAGAGAATAAACTGCGTTAATTTATAGTTAACGAATGACCTAATTTTCTTACAAGTTTAAACTGTCAAGAAGTCCAAGATTTAAAAATTTGTTCAATTTTAGTTGACCTAGATGTCTTCCAAGTTTCGACTACCAAAGTATCCAAGATTAGAAACTTGTAATTTTAGTCAACCTAGAAATATTCCCTTTCAACAATTGATGCATCTTTTGATTTTGGCAAGTTTTGAGAAAATATCCTAACAATCTCCACATTGACGAAAAACGAGTCAAAACTCAATCATCTCTTCTGCAGCTCTTCATCTCAATACTTAAAAAATTGGTAAACTTTGACAATCTCAATTCTCAAAATAGATAATTAACATATTCCACCATATAAGTACAATCACTTAGAATTAACTAATTCTAAGAATTTCATCAGCTCATATCAAATAAAATTGCTGAAATATTATGGTGCAACTCCCTTGCTTGATTTACTTGGAAGTTCATCAGCCATCGACATCAATTTCTACCACACACCTTGCGTTAATATCAAGTTAATGTCCGTGTGCAAACATGTGGACTTGCTAGTAGCAATACATCCTCTATCATGGCAACTAGCGCATGCTACGAGGATGCAAATATTTACTCAAGCGACATCATCGTCTCCCATAAAAAGAGACATATTGTCCAGTGTCGATGTCGGCGGTTCTTCGAGCCATTCCACATTTTGGACAATTTTTTCTCGCGTGACCAGGTTTTTCTGTATCTTTGTTGAAAATAGGGGTTGGTTTCTCTTTCAAAGTCTTGTGCAGTCCACACTGCATCAAAACATCATTGACTTATACTTGCCACAAACCAAAATTGATTCTTTCGTCAAAATTCTCCACTTCATATTTGATAAACATATCTTCTCTGTGCGCCAACACTCTGAACGACCTAACTCTCTGATACCACTGTTGGGAATTGAGACCAATTCCTTTATTACCCACAAGATCCTTGTTCAGAAAAAAATAACAAAACAGAAAAATATAAAAGATAGAGAAAGATTTACGAACTGTCAAAACTTTCACTATATGAAAAATTGTTACAATCATATAGATTTCACTCACCCAAATCCCCAAGTTTCTCAAGAAAAATAATATCCTAAGCTTTACCGTACCCACCAATTTCTACTATTTGTATAACCCACAAAGAAAACAAGGAAAACAACTAGGATACTAAGCTTACAATTTTTCTCTCAAAAAACCCTCAAATCACTTCTACAAAAGAAAATAAACCACGTTAATTTATAGTTAATGAATGACCTAATTTTCTTCCAAGTTTAAACTACCAAGGAGTCCAATATTTAGAAACTTGTTCAATTTTAGTTGACCTAGATATCTTCCAAGTTTCGACTACCAAAGTGTCCAAGATTAGGAAACTTGTAATTTTAGTCGACCTAAAAGTCTTCCCTTTCAACAATTGATGCATCTTTTGATTTTGGCAAGTTTTGAGAAAATATCCCAACAATCTCCACCTTGACGAAAAATAAGTCAAAACTCAATCATCTCTTATGTAGCTCTTCATTTCGATACTTAAAAAAATCGGTAAACTTTGACATTCTCAATTCTCAAAACAGAGAATTAACATACTTTACCATATAAGTACAATCACTTAGAATTAACGAATTTTAAGAATTTCATCGGCTCATGTCAAATAAAATTGCTGAAATATTATGGTGCAACTCCCTTGCTTGACTTAATTGAAAGTTCATCAGCCATCGACATCAATTCTACCACGCACCTTGTATTAATATCGAGCCAATGTCCGTGTGCAAACATATGAACCCGCTAGTAGTAACACATCATCTATCATGGCAACTAGCACATACCACGAGGATATAAATATTTACTCAAGTGACATCATCGTCTCCCATAAAGAGAGACATATTGTCCATATCTGATGTCAAGCAGTTGCCGAGCCTGCTCCACCTTTTGGACAATTTTTCCTCACGTGACCAGATTTTTCAGTATCTTTGTTGAAAATAGGGGTTGGTTTCTCTTTCAAAGCCTTGTGCAATCCACACTGAATCAAAACATCATTGAATTGTACTTGCCACAAGCCAAAATTGATTCTTCCGTTAAATTTCTTCACTTCATATTTGATAGACATATCTTCTCTGTGCACCAACACTCTGATACAACTGTTGGGAATTAAGATAAATTCTTTTATTGCCCACAAGATCCTTGTTCAGAGAAAAATAACGAAACAGAAAAATATAAAAAATAGAGAAAGATTTATGGACTGTCAAAGCTTTCACTATATGAAAAATTGTTACAATCATATAGATTTCACTCACCCAAATTCCCAAGTATCTCAAGAAACATAATATCCTAAGCTTTACCACACCCACTAATTTTTACTCTTTGTACAACCCACAAAGAGAACAAGAAAAACAACTAGGATGCTAGGCTTACAATTTTTCTCTCAGAAAACCCTCATATCACTTCTACAAAAGAGAATAAACTACGTTAATTTATAGTTAACGAATGACCTAATTGTCTTACAAGTTTAAACTACCAAAGAGTCCAAGATTTGAAAACTTGTTCAATTTTAGTTGACTTAGATGTCTTCCAAGTTTCGACTACCAAAGTGTCCAAGATTAGAAAACTTGTAATTTTAGTCGTCCTAGAAGTCTTCCTTTCAACAATTTATGCATCTTTTGATTTTGGCAAGTTTTGATAAAATATCTCAACATTAATGGCTCTTGCTTTTCATTGAATAAGAGCATCTATAACAGCTTATCTATATTTCAAAAGTATCTTTAGCATTTTAAATAGCGCCTATAAATTTAAAGATGAATTTTTTTAAAACATTCCGACAGCATCTTTATCTCCATGCTTTTCAATTTACTTATTCCAAGTAATATTTAATATCTTTCTCTGTCTCTTTTTTTTTTCATATGCTTCCCTCCCAATTTGTATATACTATTTAATTAAAGTCAATATATCAAGTATTGAAAATTGAAATTGTTTCATTGCATTTAATAATAGAAAGTGGTTTTGGAGAGACTCTCTAAATTAAAATGTTAAATTGGAGAGTCCATTGAAGTATGAATTTAAGAGTTGGCTCTTTAAAATTAAAGAGCATCTTATGTTTAAAGAATTTGTTGGAGATGCTTTAAGTGATAACTATTTATACAGAATTTACAAAGAGTTCAATGCGCATATAAACTCCTATTTACAATCTTATCCTAGTTACAATTGCACCCAAATATGATAAATATACAATTGATAACAATTATCATTCGGATTTTAAGATTGGTGTGGTCAAATTAACTAACATCTTGTGGAAGCATGTTAGAGCACATCTACAATATATATATATATATATATATATATATATATATATATATATATATATATATATATATATATATATAAAAGCATTTTAGCATTTTAAAGAGCATCATTAAATTTAAAAAAGCAGTTTTTTAAACATTCCAATGTACCTCTTTATTTCCACTCTTTATTTTACTTTTCTCAAGAAGCATTTAATATATTTCTCTCTCCTATCTTTTTATCATATATTTTTTCTCACAATTTGTATATATTATTTAATTAAAACCAATACATCAAGTATTGAAAATTGAAATTCTTTCAATGTATTTAATAATAGAGAATGAGTTTGGCTCTCCAAATGTGGAGAGTCAAACCCACTCTCTAAATTAAAATATTAAATTGGAGAGTCTATTGGAGCAGAATTTTAAGCTTTTGATCTTTAAATTAAAGAGTAGTTTATGTTTAAAGAGCTTGTTGGAGATGCTCTTAAAAAATAAATTTCATATCGAATAAAGATTTGAATAGTAATCAATCTATAAGGGTTTGAATCACTCTTTTAAAAAATGTTGACATTTTAAGATGAGACTACAAGTCTCAATATGATATTAGAGTCCATTCAGTTTAAATAACTCAAATTCTTAAAATATTGACCTTTTAAGATGGAACCACAAATGTCTCAATATGGTATCGAGTCCATTAAGTTCAAACAACTCAAATGAGCATACGAATTTCAAGATTGACATACTCAAAGTAGCCACCTTCTTGATGGAGTATGTTAAGGATAAATCTCACAACAAACAACGATAAAATAAATACACATTTTCAAATTTTATTTTTATCCATATATTTCGTAATATTTACTGCTTATAATTTACAAATATCTATACTCACTGCTTATATGCTTGGTCTGTTATAACGCGGGAAGACATTGTGAAGGAAGTTCACTCTTCAAAAATTATAATTCTTTAATGTAAGTTAATTTTCACTATTTTATATTAATAAATCATTAATTAAAAAATTCTGAGCTTATTGTTGTGGGGTTTGTTTATTCCCATATAAATACACACTCACATTAAAAGACCTGAGCATTGGCTCTATATATGTTCCAAGAACGGGACTATTAATTGCATGAATATATGTACTATATATGTATTTAATTCTCTATTAACGTTTTTTTTTTCTGTTGCAATGAAGCAAAAGATTGTTAATTGCGTCTCAGTAAATGAAGAAAGGAATAGATCAAGAGCCATGAAGATTGCTACAGAAATTAAGGGTATGCATGATTAAGTCTAATATGAGCTACATCCGTTTGGACGTACATATGTGTTAAGATGTATTTATATCGATTGCTAAAATTCATTTTGTTCTAAAACTAGTTTTAAGTCGAGTAACTGAAGGAGTTACTATATGATAGAATTCTATACAAAAGAGAATTTAGTCTACCACTTATATTGTGCGTTACCAAAGACAAGCCGACTATATCATGCAGGAGATACATTAAGGAGTCAGCGGTAATCACGGGAGGAATGGCTCTAAGCACAGAAGGCCTTAAAACAAAGATACTACGGGCCGACTATGAAGAAGGACTCACACACCTTTGTGAAGAAATGTGACAAGTGCCAGAGATTCGCCAATGTACCGAAACTCCCAGCTCAAGACCTCATCCCGGTTACCAGCCCATGGCCTTTTGCCAAATGGGGGGTCGACTTTATTGGTCCCTCCCCATGGGAAGGGGCGGCGTCAAGTTCACAGCTGTAGCCGTGGATTTCACTAAGTGGTGCGAGACCGAGCCCCTCGCTAAGATCACGGAGGAAAATGCATGGAAGTTCATTTTGAAAAATATAATCTGCCGCTTCGGGATCCCTCACTCCTTGTCTCAGACAATGGCATACAGTTCGTTGTGAAAAAGTTTAACTCGAACTGTGAAGAACTTGGAGTTATGAGAGATTTTTCCACCCTTTACTATCCTCAGTCCAACGGTCAAATGGAGGCAGTCAACAAAATTAGCAAGCATAATCTTTAAAAAAAAATGGAGTCTAACAAAGGAGGATGGGCTGAGAAACTTTCTGAGACGCTATGGTGATATCGGACTACCTCCTGAACAGCAATTGGCAAAACTCCTTTTATCATGACATATGGGACAGAGGCAATGATCCCCGTAGAAGTAGGGATGCCATCCTCAAGGCGCTTGCATTTCGACGAAGCGGTCAACAAAGATCTGCACAAGGCAAACCTCAACCTGCAAGAAGAGAGGCATGCAAGTTCACAACTTTGCCTAGTAGTTTATCAGAGGAAGATGGCTAGGTACTAAAACTCTAAAGTCAAGAACAGGGGCTTCCAAGTCAATGATTTCGTCCTAAAAAATGTCTTCCTCGCTAATAGAGAGGTTAGGACCAGAACCCTTGGACCCACTTGAAAAGGACCGTATAAGATCATTGAGGTAATTCAGCCCGGGACCTACAAGTTAGAAGACTTTGAGGGGAAGGAAACAAAGCACTCCTAGAACGTCATTCACCTTCGTCCGCACTACCATTAGGTTTTCTGTTTACAAGCGCTGAGTCGCATATTATTTTTGCTTTCAAATTTTGTTCAAAGATAGCCGTATTCAATTAAAGTTCAGTTGAGTTCAAGTTAAAGATCTATCATCTAGATCACGCCGACAAAAAACAAGGTAGCGAGGGAGTATGGTTCGCGGCCAACTCCTTAACTCGCTGGATAAACTACCTAACGAGTGCAAATACAAAAACAAGGCAGCGAGAGAGTATGGTTCGTGGCGAACTCCTTAACTCAGCTGGGTAAACTACTTAACGCGTGCAAATACAAAAAATAAGGTAGCAATGGAGTATGGTTCGCGGCCAACTCCTTAACTCGCTAGGTAAACTACTTAATGCGTGCAAATACAAAAAAAACAAGGCAGCGAGGGAGTATGGTTCGCGACCAACTCTTTAACTCACTGGGTAAAATTATTTAACGCGTCCAAATACAAAAAATAAGGTAGCGATGGAGCATGGTTCACAGCCAACTCCTTAACTCGCTGGGTAAACTACTTTAACGTGTGCAAATACAAAAAACAAGGCAGCGAGGGAATATGGTTCACGGCCAACTCCTTACTCGCTTGGTAAATCATTTAACGCGTGTAAATGCAAAAAAAGAGGCAACGAGGGAGTATGGTTCGCGGTCAACTCTTTCACTCGCCGGATAAACTACTTAATGCGCAAAAACACGAAGAAAGAACGATTAAACAATCATATTTTTAAGGAAAAGAAAGAAACGAACCAATAATACTTTTAAAAAAGAGAGAAAACAGATTGGAAGGTCCTACGGCCCCGCCGTCTCTTTAGGATTGGCACAGGTGTGGGTCCCTAACCTAGCTAGCCGTTCATTGGCCTTCGAGAGTTCTACCATGGCCTCTGCCAATTGTTTATGCTTTGCGTAGGCAATGTATTCGTACACTTTAAGTTTCTTCTTAGTTCGCCTCTGAGCGTCGTCAGCAATCTTTTGAATTGATTGAGTTTTCAACGCCATGTACTCGGCCTGTCGCCTGCCCTCCTCGGTGAGGTCGAGCTTTGAACAGAGGTCCTTATTCTCCGAGCAAAACTCATCAGTATCCTCGGAGCCCATGGTCTTCGACTTCTCATAGCCCGCCAGCATCTGTTATCCTCCATAACAGAAACGCCACCACCATTTGACCTCAACCATTGGGAGTAATCTGGCACAGGGCGAGGTTGAAATCTCGAAGGACCCCACGGAAGAAATCGCTGGCTCATAAATGGCAACATAGCCTTCTAGAGGATCGTCGGCCATTTATGGGAACGAGGCGCTCAGAGACTGACTGATGCTGGAATGACATAGGCTAGCTGCAGAGCCTCCAGGTCCATTTCTTTTATTTTTCTTTGATCGCGTGGCAAGAAACATTTGCGAGGCAATTAATTAAGTTCGTCATCCAACATGCGGGCTGCAGGAGCGTCCCTCTGGCCTAGAGAACCCCTTATCTTCGCGATCGCCCACTGCTTCTTCTTCACCTTCGCCTTTGGTGAAGGCTGCGCCTCTTCCGCTGGCGAGCAATAGGCAACGGTTGTAGATGCTGGAGGAAGAAAAGCAAATGTGGGCCTCTGGGTGACTTCCTCGTCATGATCTGGCGAGGACGGTGCCTCACCCATTATCTCAGGGTCTGTTTGAGGATTTGACATGTTCTGCGAATCCGTGTTCTCAGAGCTCATCTTCGTGTGTGAAAGTTAGGAAAGTGTTAGGTTTTTCTTTTCAGTCGAAGTTGGACAAATAAAGGTAGATAACAACGGAAAAGAAACAATGAAATGAAGCCTAAGGGTTACAACTTCCTCTATACTTTTCATAAATAACCTTCTTCTATAAAAGAGTCACTAATGTTTGCGCTGGTAATCGTCGGAGTTGCCTAAAGGAAGCTCAAAAAAGTTCTAAGTTTTTGCCGAAGTAAAGAAAAAACAATGACAAAGGCCACCGACTTAAATAAACAAAATTCCTTGAATTTGGGCCGTTGATTTCGAAACTTCAGATCCCAACCATTGCATCAGGTCGACGCGTGGCAAGGTACTAAGCTGGCGCCTAGGAAATGTGCGGATTCAATCAATTCTGAGGAAGGTTGACGCAGTTCACGCACACCTCCACACCTCCCCACACGTCAAATCATAAATAGCAATGATGACATGCCCGTTTCAAGCCACGTGACGACGGCACCATTACTGTCTGCCTTTAAAACAGTAATATGATTGGCGACCTTTCTCACTTAACAACTAACAGCATAAATCATGAGGATACACGTGGACCCCACTCAATTGTAGAAAATTCTCGAACCGAAGCCCTCACTCTGCCATAAATAAACAAGCATCGGACATGGGAGACTGTGAACATATACAAAAGACCTCCTCGGTAGAATATCTTCGACAAAGGTTCGCTCAAATATATATATATATATATATATATATATATATATATATATATATATATATAGACTTTGTGGACTACCACCCAATTTTTGTAATGCCTCCACGTCAGCGAATGCCTCGTAGGCTAAGTAGAATCTTTCATAAGCCTCGCACACCATGGCCCATGCCAACGGGGCCCATAAATACCTTCGCTACTTCTGATAGGCCCAGGCCCTCCTCAATAAATCCTGCGACTCACGGAACCCCATGGGCAATCTAATATCTTCGGACAGATGAAGTGATATCTCAAGAAAAGATTGTGTTTGATTGTTATATGAACTCAAAAGGAAACTAAATCTCAATCTTTTAATAATTAGTAACATGATATTGGAAATCAATTGAGATAAGGATGAAATTATAAAAGATCGTGTTCACACCCAGTTATCCCTTATCTCATAAGGAAAGAAGATCCGATCAAAAGTCTAATTGATTGCTTACCCAAATTAATTAGAACTCTAAACTTATAAATACAACATTCCTTATTACTCAAGGTACCCATTATTCTTTACCCTAAAACTCTGCTTAAATTTTTGATTGTTTGTTTCTCCCACACTCAAACATTCTCTCCATATTATTATGGTATCGGCAGTTAATTTGATCATCGGAGTACCAACGATCGCCGATCTCTTTCCCCCCGGTGATCTTGGTGCCTAACGATTATCCTAATGTGCAAATAACATACAGGCTAACAGAGAATTGACTGAAAATCTATTGACACGTAAGTAGTGCAAATTCCGAAGACAACAAAACTTAAATATTTATTAAGGTTTATCATTTGGTGGTAATTGGAGAAGGCGTTGATTTTGTTAACTTTGTCATTAAACTAAGAAAATAATTATATTTCGCTAAAATTGATAGGGTCAAAAATTTTGAATCAAAAAGTAAAATGGAGGAGTTGAACCAAAGCCAAACACATTACAACTATTCAAGCCAACTTCAACACCCAAATTATATTGCCACCTATTCACTTTCTGATCAAAATCCGACTTCTTGTTCAATTATGTGACTCAAATTCGACCATTAAGCTTTGCATATGTATATTATTGGATTTTTGTTTGGGTAAATATATTACCACCACAGTTTTTATTTAACCCACTACATTATAAATACACATTAATTGAAAATTGTTTTTAATAAATATACTACAACCATTTTACAAATATAACTCTGTCTAATAAAAAGAAAAAGTAATTAATACACCACACACTCTCTTTCCATCTTTCTGTAACTCCATTAATCACACCCACCTACTAAACCCATGGAAAGTATGCATCTCTCTCTTCTGCAATTCAATTGATAAAGCCATAGAAAAATAATGGATTGCTTTGACGTTGAAAGTATCTTCTCTATTTCTATTCTATCCACTTATTTGCATATTTTTCTGTATCATTTTTCGTTTTTTTTTTTTTTTAAAAAAAAAAAAATTGATGCTTTGGAAATTGTAGGCTAGCAATAGATTAGAGGCGAAATTGAGTGGCTCTTTGAGATACCCTTCAGATGTGGTTGTTAGTAGGAGGAATTTTTATTGGAAAAATGATTTGAGCTTTTGTTCTTATTTTTCAGACTTCCGTAAATTGTTTTTTATTTGATCTTTAAATTATTGATTTCTATTTGGAACAAGAATGCTTAATTTACATCCACATGATTGTAATAGCATGAATGGGAGGAAGATTAAAAAAAGTAAAGTCGAAAGATGCAAGTGGCAAGAGAGAAGAAAGTGAAAACTATTGGTACTAGGAGACTTGTGGTGTACATGGGAATTAAAGAAATAAGATAAGAGGTTATTTATGTCATTTTATTTATGACTATTTTAGTAAATACAAAAAATATTTGAAAACGTAGTGTAGCAAATAAATTTCGTGGTGGCAATATAATTTCCCTTTTTATTTTTACTTATATAAATAAATGGTACGATCGAAAGTGCTTATACTATAGATAAAATTATTATTTAGTTTATTTATGAAGAGTGGTGTGGTCTTTTCTCGTGTTAGGAATTTAGAGTCAACATATATATCGTTTGTATAGTATTTTCAACATGTTGAATAATACGAGTTACAAATTATCTATAGAGATTTTTGTTCATAAACGGTTCGGCCCATGACCATTGGGTCTAGCTCGACCCATGGGACGGGCCAAACCTGAGCTCGGCCCGTCTCTCACAGGCGAGCCTGGTCCGGCCATGGCCAGTGGACCTCATGGGTTGAGCTGGACCAGCCCACGAGCCCAGCTCGTCAATTTTTTTTTATGCAATATTTTTTTCTAGAGACATTTAAAAAAAAAAAAAAAAAAAAAATTACATGAACGGGCCCGTATATTTCAAGGGCCAAGTCATTACCATGGCTTGGCTCGGTCATGGGCCGAGCCTTGTTGAGCTAAGCCGTCGGGTCCACGGGCGACTCAGTCCAATTGTCATCTCTATCTTGTTATACCTTTTTCTTATGGTGTGCAAAGAAAAATATGTAAATCAATTTGAATGTCTAATATTAGAGAAATATTTTTGATGGCCAAACCATGTTGTTGGTCCAGAGGTTGAGGTTCGAAACTTTTGAATTACTTTTTTATAAATATTTATTTTTAAATATGTTTGGAGATATTAATTTTCTCTTATGTACATAATTAAAAAATATATATTTATTTTAAAAGTAATGTAATGTTTCCAAATATAATTTATTTATATTTATATTTAATCAATTAAAAACTATTAATTTTAAAACATACCTACTTATAAATAAAATTATCTTATTACTAATTTTTTTAAACTGACCCAATCATGCACTTATATTATACAAGCAAGTTGGTATAGAATAAATTTATAATAAGTCTGAATTATTTTTTTAATTAACACCAATCATATGTTGCTGACATTTTATTGATACATCAGTTGTCCACACCGATAATGACCCAACTGGAGTACAGAAACAACGTATGACCTTGACTTTCTATGGGCTAAATTTCATATGTGGTCACTGAACTTTGAGCTAGATCTTAATTAGATCATTAAATTTTAATTTGTCTTAATTAGTATATTAAACTTCAATTTATTTTCAAATTAAGTAAATAACCTTTAATTTAGTTTTAAATTTCACAACTTCGTCATTAGTTGACTACTAACCGTAATCTCTCCGTGCACTACACCACTAAGCAATTTCCAATTTTTTGGAAAGATAAGTGATTGAATGTGATAGAGTGAAGAAATTTGAAATTAAATCGAAATTCAATGATACAAAATTTACCCATAATAATGGGAACACTAAATTTTAAAAGAACCCCTCCTTTTGACACACTCTTTTTCAATATAAAATATATTGAGAAATTATATATTGATTTGAGATCTTGACTCAGTCTTATTCCTAGTTGATTGAGTTTGCTGGCAAAATGCAAATTGGCTAGTGGATCGATGACTCAATGTTTCAAAAAAGTTGAGTCAACTCGTTTTGAAAATTATCAAAATATATACCAAGCATTAATTAGTCTTTTTTTTTTGTTATGCAGTCGTGCAGCGAGCATTCACTCTTGTCCATGTTCCATGTGACAATACATAAGCATTTTAATTTGGTGTTTTTTTTAACTAGTAAGGCATTATATATTTTTTCAAGAAAATAACAATGCTCAAATTCTTTTTCAATTTAACGTAATCGAATATGCATCTAGTCAAACTAATAATTTTTACTCAACTTTTAAACAAATTTGATAAAATAATTTATTACAATAGACAAATTTAAAGCTCGTAATTTCACTCGTTAATAAACAAAACAACATTTGTCGAGAAAAAATTTAAATTCCTAATTAATTGCAGAACATGAGATTAACATATGTTAATTACTATTATTGGTTTTGGCTTTTGGTGAAGGAGAGGGGGGCTACGTCGTAGTTAGTTGCGTAACTAGATTCCTCGTAGATTCCACCATACACACAATTATATATAAATGCAAGTTTATGTTCAATATAAATAGATGAAAGTTCATTAATCTTATGCACAAGGTCAAGACATGAAGGTAAGCCTCTTTCTTAACATTGGATTTTTTTTCTTTTGATTTTGATTTTGATTTTGAAATATGTTTAATTAGCATGTAATTATATTTTGCAGCAAAAGATAGTGATAAAGGTGACAATGGGAAGCGAAAAGATGAGATCGAAAGGCATGCAGATTGCTTTGGGTGTACGAGGAGTGACATCGGTGACTATAGATAAGAAAAATGATAAAATGGTTGTAATTGGAGAAGAAATTGACGTTGCTTGCTTGATTAAGTCTCTGAGGAAGAAATTTTGTTTCGCTGAAATTGTAAGTATAGAAGAAGTGAAGCCTCCACCAAAACCACCATCTCCTCCACCATGTCCACCATGCCCGCCACCACCATGTTACTATCCGAGTTCATGCCAGCCATATTATGAATGTCCTGTCTATGATCAAAATCCACCTAATTGCTCCATCATGTGATTTATGGCTACTTGGCCAGTTTGTAGGAGAAAGTATTTGGATGATTCTTCTCCAATTTGTTTCGCTCCGAGGTTTTAGAATTGGTCTACATTGGATAAACACTGATAAATTACATTTTGACTGCCAGTTTCAGCCGGAAAGTGCTAGCTTAAGAAACCATCTGATTTATCTAGTAGTAGGATTTTTTATTTTCCACGTATGTATTGTTTGTTCTTTGTCAAAGAAATTGAGAATATAACAATCTAATAATAAATATTTTGTACGATGCATGGTACATAAATAAAAGGTCCATCCACGTATTTCATTTTATTATAATTTTTTGTCTAGATTAATGCATCTACCTCTAATGCTAAACATTAATTCTGGAGTCGATAAAGTTTTTGCAGCCGAATTATTATTATTTTTTATCTAATTCTTAAATAAATACAATAATTATATGGGAAAATTGTATATAAGTCTTCCATAGGTGATTTGTCTCAAATTAAGTTAAAATAATTTTTAGAATTGTCATTAAGTCATACCATTTCAACCATATTTCAATTAATTATGTAATTACCCTTATGACTCACATTAATTAGAATTAAATCTGATTTAAACTCCATCGCAACAACGCACGTTGCCACTATCTTCTTTCGCGCCTCCCGCTAGCTATTGCACATCATTGTTGGTATTTTACGACTTGCCACCGGCCACCCAAATCTTTTCCACTATTTTCGTGAGCGATAATAGTGGATTCACCATTTTTAATTGTTCTTTTTATTCTCAATCATATAAAAGATGAAATTTTAAACTCTAACAGCCTGCTATTCTTATCAGATAATGACGGTGATTCTGATAAGTATTGGACAGTCCCTTAATTGCAAAATTTTGAAAACAATTGCTTCTTCATTGTTATTTTGTGGGTGGATTCAGTTTTTATGAATGATTTCTCTCTTTTTAAAAACAAAATTGGTTGTTTTCGTTTTGGATATTTATTTTTGGGCAATTTGCACTTTTGGTCCACAACTTTTCTAATTTGTAACAAATCTATCTCTAACCTTTTTTTTTGGCACCAGGCATCCCCAACCTTTCAATTTTTTGCAAATCACATCCACGTTGACATATTTTGACAATTTTGTCCTCCTCTTTAAATAAGCAAAATTAAAAAAAAGTTAAAAACAATAATAAAATAAAATAAAATTATAAATGAAGTCCCATAACTTTTAAAAAATATAAAAGAACAACATCTTCCCCACCCCACCTCTCTCTCTTATATCTCTCTCTAATGGCCACCAAAACTCCACTCGAAGCCCCATTCCATAGATTGCCCAAAACTCACTGCCAATTACCAAATCATGCTGACTCCAAGATATTAAAGCAACACCTCACTCTTTAAGGCCAACCTGGAGCGACACGAAAGGATCTGAGCCAAATGCTAGGTCGCTGTAATTCACCCTCTTCCACCATCTGTCCATAGTCATTTTATTTAGTCCAAAGGGGTTGAAAATGTAAAGGTCGTGGCAAGCATCTTCGAATTTGCCTCACGGATGGGGGTTAACATTGCAAAAGAATAGCTATGTCGTCTGAAGCTGAGAAATCCAAATTCAAAACCTTAGCCTAAGAGAAAAATTTGCCAACTCTCATCAAGCAAGACCCTATTTAGCTGCGTTCAAGCCTGGACTTGGTTGTGACGAAGGAGGCGGACATGAGGAGCAAATATGAGATTGAGCTGAAGGCCGCCAAAGAGAGTTTGAAACAAGCCCGAGATCAGAAGAGGGCTGACGAGGCTTCCCAGAAGCGTGCCGAAGAGGCACAGAAACTGGCCGAAGACCGTACCCTTGCCGCTGAGACCACGCTAGCCGCTTCGAACAGTAGGTTAGAGATCGACATCGCGAAAAAGGTGAAGTTGCTGATGGATGCGAGACTGGAGTTGGAGAGAGTCCGGGCCGAATGTACAGTCCGAGGCAGGCGGTGGAGGCATACCAAGATGCGTTCGTGGACACGCCTGAGTATTAGGACCTCGCCCACCGCCTGATGACCATTGGGAGTGAACAGTTGGTGGAGCGGATAGCGGAGATCCATCTGGAGTAGGACCTCTCTTTCTTTTGGTAGGTTCCCTCTGAGGCTTTGGTTCTTGAATCCGAACCTGATGAAGTCAATGAACAAATATCCCTCCAATCGTGGGGAAAGGCCCGCAATGTGCCAACCCTTAAAGAGGCGGCGGGGCATCCGAACTTGGACTCTTGTTATCTTCTTTTGCGTATGTTCTAGAATAAATTGCCAGACTTATTTTTCCTAATTTATTCCTGTCCCAGCATTTAATTTTATGGATGATTGCATGTGGGAGGCAACGACTCAATTCTCAGAATCAATTCCTTGGGCATTAATGGCGCAGACTTTTAGCAAAATCTGAAGAGTTAGCATCTTTAATGTCTTGGGAGGTAGCACGTCTGTGTGGCGTTCCAAATCCCCCTGGGATATTCACATCCATTGCTTTGTGTCAAGTTCCAATGTAGCCTCTATATATGAGTAAAGAATATATTGAAAGCCTCCCATTGTGCTCCTCATGCATACATAACTCCATTAAATTGTGTAAATTAGACCCTTGCGTCCCAAAACTTCTCGAATCGTTCGATCGGGCCTTCCGTCTCGGACGTGCTATGGAATCACGGATAGAGAAACAGCGTTCAAAATACCATTCAACTGGAGAATCAACATTCAGAGGACCAAACGTACAGGAGGGTTGGGCCTACCAGCCTTAGCCTGACCATGCCCCGAACAGAGAGCACTAATTCGGGTGATGGGGCTGGGGGCCCTCTGCCAAAAGGTGTCAACAGTATTTTTTGAACAGTGTGGCCTAATTAGTCACCAAATCAACTCATGTTGGTTCTGGGAGACTCCCGATCATGGTGGAATCAGATCTCCAACAACAGATGACGCTCGGGGTGACGAAGACTAGTGAATAGGCTCAGTAGTTCTAATATCCCAACATGTGCCGATCTAAAAAGACGGCGGGGTAGTAGGATAATTATCATGCGTATTTGTTTTTACCCTGTATTCTGAATCATGTTGAATAAAACACGATTATTCCAAAATTCCTCTGGTTGTTTCGTCTATGTCGATTGCTTGTGGTACTTGGGCTTCGAATTTTGCCAACATTTATCGTGCGATGGCGAGGCATATGGGTCAGGCCGACCTCACCTGCCTTGCGAGGCTATCACCCTTTATGCCTCCATGTGTTGGAGGTGTTCGCGACATTACCATGCATTGACGTTTGTGAAATCTGCGGAGCGCGTATTCTCACGCGCCTTTTACATCTTCCTAGGGTTTACTTGGCGTGCACTTACTCCGTGTCGATGATTCTCGCGCGTCTATATATGTGTTTGCAGGACTTCACTTTATTCTTCTCATCTTTACCCTTCTACTTCCATATTCGGATCTTGGTTATTGCTGGCCATGTCAGGCTTTCATTTCTCTAGTGTCCCAAAGTTTAAGATAAGACGTAGGGGGATTGTGGATAACATCCCTCCTCTCCTTTCGGTGCCTTTCGCGGCGTTTGATCTCGGGGTTGCCGCTCAGCAAACACCGGAGATAACAGTGAGTGGCCCTTCCTTTGCCCGTCCAGCGTCAGAGGCGACATCGGAAGTGCCTCCCGCCCCATCCTCCGTGAGACACGAGCGCCCGTCGGGAAGTGCCGACAGTAGGGTAAGAGAAAAGTAGGTGCCCATAGTGAGGAAGAGGCAGTTCGGGTCTCCCATTCTCTTCTCCCTGGCAAGTACGAATACATCAACATCGGGTCCCGTAGGGACGAGCTGGATCCAACGGTGTTAGGAAAGCTTCCACCCCCGGCGGCCAAAGCAATGCATCTGTTCATAAGTATTGGATTTACGCCTTTGGAAAGGCGGTGAAAATCTTGTAATTGTCGGAGTTCTTTGAGATTTCTTTGAAATGTACACCTCCGCGATCGCGTGCTTAGCGTGAGATGTATAAATTTTGGAGATGAAGATTAACGAGTTGCGCCCTCCCGCCGAGAGCGAAGATGTTGAGGCGTTGCGTGCGCGAGAAAATAGAGATCTTGAGAAAAAAAACTTGTGTTCTCCGAAGATGCCACGGCTCGGACAACGCGCGATATCGTGAAAGCAAGAGCGATCCAAATGGTATGTGTCAATGTTCAAAAATGGCAAAGTCGTGGCGAAGTCTTGTCAGGACATGGTCTATGCCAAAGACAAGGAATTGAACAAAGCGTTGACCGAGATGTCGAAGGCCCAGGGTCTTCTGGCCAAACTCGAGGCCTCTGGCCACGCGAATCCAGTGGTTCTAGATTGAGATTTGAGGACTCCCTCTGTTCTAGTTGTTTTGTTGCTGTTGCGACTTTTAAATGTAGGCTATTGAATACGCCTAATCTTTTATTGCTTTATCTGATAGTGCGGGCTGAGAGAAATGCACCCTTTTTATTTGATCACATATGCATTGAATGTTTATTCAGTGAGTTGAAAGAGTTGGCCACGAAACACACTCCCTCGCTGCCGAATTGCTTTTCACTTGTTTAAAATACGTGTTGAAGGTTTATCCAGCGAGTTGAAAGAGTTGGCCATAAACTACACTCCTCATTGTCGAGTTACTTTCACTTGTTTAAATACGCGTTGAATGTTTAACCAGCGAGTTGAAAGAGTTGGCTGCGAACCACACTCCCTCGCTACCGAGTTGCTTTCACTTGTTTAAATATGCGTTAAATGTTTATCCAGCGAGTTGAAAGAGTTGGCCGCGAACCATACTCCCTCGCTGCCGAGTTGCTTTCACTTGTTTAAATACGCGTTGAATGTTTATCCAGGGAGTTGAAAGAGTTTACTGCGAACCACACTCCCTCGCTGTCGAATTGCTTTCACTTGCTTTTGTTGTGTGAGAAGCACTTTAGATTCATAAATGACGAATTTTATTAAAAGGCGCAGTGTCCCGAGGCGCCAGACAAACATGCTGGAAAAATCAAAACAGTGCAAAATAAAACTATTGATAATAAGGCCTCAAATGGGCGATGTTCCTAGGGTGCCTCGTCTCCCTGCCTTCCGAATCTTCCAATCTGTAAGTTCTGGGGCGGATTTCTTCGATGACTTTATAAGGACCCTCCCAAGTGGGCTCTAGAGTTCTGGCCCCTACCTCTCTATTAGCTTGGAATACCTTCTTTAGAACGAAGTCGTTGATGTGGAAGCGCTTGCCCTTGACCTTGGATTTGTAATATCGGACCATCTTCCGCTGGTAAACCGCGAGGCAGAGCTGCGAGTCCGCGTGTCTCTCGTCTTACAAATCGAGGTTTGCCCTTCGCAAATACTCGTTAGTCACCTCGTTGAAGTGCAAGTGCTTGGGTGAGGGTATCCCTACCTCGACGGGAATTATTGCCTCCGCTCCATATGCCATGGAGAATGGGGTTTCACCTGTGGCCGTGCGAGAAGTGGTCCAATAGGACCACAGGGTCTCGGGTAGTTCTTCAGCCCATCCTCCTTTCGCGGATTCTAGTTTCCGCTTAAGGGTATGCTTAATGATCTTATTCACGGCTTCCACCTGGCCATTGGATTGGGGGTAGTAAGGAGTGGAAAAGTCCCTTCGGATACCAAGGTTCTCACAATTCGCGTTAAACTTCATTCCTGCGAAGCGTGTGCAACGAAAACAAGAGAGTGGAGAATGCTTAGAAGTGGCGGACAATGTTTTTCCACACAAATTTCCATGCATTTTTCTCCGTGATCTTGGCCAAAGGTTCGGCTTCACACCACTTGGTGAAGTAATCCAACGCTACAATCGTGAATTTGACCCCACCTCTCTCCGTCAAGAGGGGCCCGATGAAGTCGATTCTCTACTTGGCGAAGGGCCAAGGACTGGTGACTGGGGTAAGGTTCTGAGCCAGGAGCTTTGGTATAGCAGTGAACTTCTGGCATCTGTCGCACTTCTTTGCGTAATTGTGGGACTGGAAGTATGGTCAAAGTTTTCGAGAAGCGATGATCAATGACAGGCGAGCTTTTCCATGTGCGGGTATCTTGTTTACTGCGTCTGCGGAGGCCTTACTCACGTAATAGATAGGAAATTGTCTTGATCCTCTTCTCGATTAAGACCGAGCTAACTACCTTCTCGGACACGGCGAGGTAAACGAGCAACGTCTCTCCATTCATTGGTTTGGACAGCAGTGGGAATTTTTCGATGAGGACCTTGAGGTCTTGAAAGGCTTTCTCACACTCCTCGGTCCACTCAAACCTCTTCCTCCCCCCTCCTTGATGGTTTGGAAAAAATGTTGGCGGTCGGTCGCCTTGGATATGAATCGATTCAAAGCCGCTAACCTTCCTGTCAGGCTTTGGACTTCCTTGGGGGAGGACGGTGACCGCATTTCAATGAGCACCTTAATCTTCTCGGGATTAGCCTCTATCCCACGCGATTGACCATATAATCGATGAACTTTCGCAGACACAACTACGAATGCGTACTTGAGGGGTTAAGCTTCATGCGATATTTGCGAAGGACTCCGAACATCCCTCTTAAGTGGTCTATGTGGTCCTCGGCGTTTACTCTCTTTATCAGCATGTCGTCGACGTATACTTCTACGGTATTCCCAATCTGTTCTGCGAACATGCAGTTTACCAACCATTCGTACGTGGCCCTGCGTTTTTCAAGCGAAAGGCATCATTCATGTAGCAAAGCATAACCCTCGGTCCATGATAAATGAAGTGTGATCCTCATGTCCCGCAAACATCGAGATTTGGTTGTAGCCTGAGTATGCATCCACAAAGCTAAGTAGCTTGTGGCCGGCAGTTCCATCGCCCAACCGGGTCGATCTTGTGTAATGAGGAAGGCATCTTTAGGGCATGCTTGGTTTAGATCTGAAAAATCTATGCATACCCTCCACTTCTTGGTACTCTTCCTTACCAGCACTGGGTTAGATACCCATTGAGGGTAAACCACTTCTCTGATGAACCCGTTGGCTAGTAGCTTGTCAACTTCCTCCTTCAATGCATTGTACCTCTCGGCACTCAAAGGCCTTCTTTTCTGAATCCTGAGGCGTACTTTCGGATCCACTTTCAGGGCGTGGCACGCCACCGACGGGTTGATCTCGGCCATATTGTTGTGCTTCCATACGAAGACATCAGCGTTCATCCAGAAAAACTACTTCAGCACCTCATTCATTCTTTTTCAAGTTTCTCTCCCACCTGTAATACATGGGTTGGTTCCAAGGATTATTGAAATGCTTCCGGCTCTTGGTACAGGGAGGCAAGAGAGTCTGAGCCTATGATTCGAGGATCCAGACCCTCGTCCAGTATCAACTCTTCGTCCACCCCCTCTCGGTCAACGTTCATCGGCTCTGAATGTATGGTCATTACCGCTGGGGTGATATCCTCGCGTTTAGCGGCCTTTTGCAATGCGTTCATGTAACATGCCCTCGCCTCCGTTTGATTACCGTGGATTTTGGCCACCCCTCCGGGTGTCGGGAATTTCATTGCCAAATGGTGTATGGATGTGACCTTTGCAAATCCTTCAACGCATGCCTTCCAAGGACCCCATGGTAGGCAGAGGGGGTGTCCACTATCAAAAACACCATGAATTTTACGAGGTAGCATGGAGGTTCTCTGAAGTCTACCGCAAGCGTAATCCTTCCCGTGGGACGAGGCTATCTCTTGTGAAACCAAATAGCGGATCCAAGATGGCCGTTAGTTCATGATCCACATCCATTTGATCGAAGGTACTACCGAACAGGATGTTCACGGCACTTCCATCATCGACCAGCATCCATCCCGGTGTTGCTTTTACGGCAGCGGACGGTGTGGACTACCGGGCATCGCGGTGCGGTGTAGTGTACGCCGGCCCTCGTCTAACTCAGTGAACGAGATCTACGGTGCTCTTGGTCGGTGTCCGTAGACCTGACAACTCTCCAGTGGTTCTTCTCTCACCACCTTTGCATAGTTACGCCGCGAGTTCATCGTGTGCCCTCCAACATAGGGCCCTCCTATGATCGTGTTTATCTCTCGAACAGGAGGAGGTTCCGCAGTCCTCCAACCTCAGCGGGTCCCTGTTTTTGTCATTTTCCACTTCATCACGTCGGGGTCCATCGTTCGGCGCCGAGGAGGAGGTCTTCGCCTGTGTGGCGCGGCCTCGACGCCCCTCGCAGGCGCCATTACCTCTCCCGACCGTGGGTTCGGGATTTGCTCGGTTCTCTCACGTCTGGGCAATCCTCTATATTATGCACCCTAGTCCTGTGTATCCGACAGAACTTGGGCGGTGTTGTGGTGGGCATAGGGGCTACCACGGGTGCCCTGGGATGGGGGACTGGGGCTACCTCCGTCTGATTGAACCTCATGTAATGGTTGTTCGACAAACCGGAGAACGCCTTTTCTAAAAGTAAGAAAAACGAGGCTCGGGAGAGCGTCGCCTCTCCCTTCGGTAGCGATCTCATCTATCCCTCTCAGCCTTCTCCCTATTCTCGATCATCTCTTCTTATCGAATTTTGCGCTGGACCAAGTCCAACAGCTGACTGTAGGTCTTTGGTTGACTATTCTGTACATCCCTCCAGAAGGAAATGCGCATGTGCAGTCCAGTCACTAGCGCATCCAGAGCCATTTTGTCGGTCACAGTCTCGATTTTGTTGATGACGTTGCTGAACCTCTTGAAGTAGCGCTTGACGATTTCTCCTTCTTTCTGTCGGATGTCATGGAGCAGGGCAATGTCGGCTATCATTGTCCGGTTGCCAATAAAGGCATTGACGAATTTCCTTTTCAGTTGAGGCTAGCTCTGGATACTCCATGGTTTCAACTTATTGTACCACCTCTTTGCGTTGGATGCGAGCGTGGTATGGAAGTTCCGACACTTCACCGTAAGGGACTGGCCTTGGAGCTTCGTCTTATATATATTTATGTGATCCATGGGGTCGCCCCTCCCGTTGTATTTGTCCATGAGAGGCATTCGGAAGTTCGCGGGTATTTCTATGGCCTTCATGTAGCGAGTAAACGGGAGGTTCACATCATCGTCATCCTCGTAACATTCCGACCTCTCTTTCTCCTCCTCAATCTTTTTGTGACTTTTGCTTGAGGCCTTATTCTTTTCTGTGTGGGCCTCAATGCGCTCACTGCGCTTTCTTTGTGTGCGGGTAGGGGGTGGTGCTAAGGAGGATCCCACCCCAACTGTCGAACACGCTAGCGTGGCGGTTTTCCCGCACCGAGAGAGATCTTCCCCTCTGGTCATCCTGTGAGGGCTTCGAGGCTACGTTACGCTGGGTTTCGGTTGTTTGAAATGAGCATGTGTCCTCGGGATGGCGGTTTTATTGAATTGGACCGTGAAGGGCTTCTCCAAGAACGGCTGCGTTTAGGTCCATGTTGGAGGGATTGATTCTCCAACAGTTCAAGCGCCGCCTTCATTCGTGCATTGTCCAGCTTCAGGTCTTGGTTCTCCTGTTCCACTGTTCACTTCACATCGGCTGTCTTCTTCTCTTGCGACGGGTCACGTTTTGTAGGTCTTGAATGCTTTCCTGCCACATATCAGTGTGGTGAGACTCTACTTCTTCCTCCATGGAATGTTACGTTGCCATGCTCCACTTAGTAGAAAACACGTTTTTACCACAAGTTTTAGGGTCGTGTAACGTCTTTCGATTCCCACAGACGGCACCAATGCTGACGCCGGAACCCGCAGCGGCGATCACATGTCAAGCAGATCTCCGGTCGCTCCTACGCAACTTTGTATGTCCACGCACACTCGGACGACCGTTAGGCACCAAGATCTCGGAGAAAAAGGATACGGCGATCGTTGGTACTCCGACGATCTAGTCAACTGGCCGGTATATAGGAATAATACACGGGGAGAGGTACGTAATTGGGTGTGGGAGAGACAAGCATGCAGAAGTTTGAGCAGAGTATAGGGTGGGATTCAAGTGCTAAAAGAGCGTACCTTAGAACAACCAGAGACGTTGCATTTATAGCGCAAAAGTCCTGGTTGATTTTAGGAAACAAATCAATCGAGATACTTGATCGAATCCTCCTTCCTTATGGGATAAAGATCATCTGTTACCCATGCAATCTCCGAGATTATCTTCCGTCTTTGTTTTATCCATGTTTGCGATTTTAGGAGATTACGATTTGGTTTCCTTGTGAGGATCTGCGTGCCAATCCAACACAATCTTTCTTTAATTACTTATCCGGTCATTCGTAATATCGTCTTTGTCTGTTAGTTATAATTGATACGAGCTTGGCGAGGCCTTGTGGGTCGGCCGTGAGTGTCAATGCCCTCCCTGGCCTGCGACACTCAGGCGCAGGAAGGCTAACGCGTTCGATGGGCCTCCGAGGCCCTTTTCAGATTTTGCGATGCCTAGTCTTTTCAAAATTTGCGAGGCCATCGCTGGGCCTAGATGGGGCTCTTGATGGGCCTAGATGGGGCTCTTGATGACGTGGAGCCCTATCAGAATCGTGTGGTAACAGAGTCATTACACATTTATGTGTGTTGTTTGATATTATATCATAGAAAATAATATATTATTAAGAACGTTATCTCGCAATACAGTATCACAAATAGAATCTTATTAAGAAGGGATAATTGCATATTTGGTCCCCCAACTTTTCAAAATCGTTGGGGATGTGCACCTAACCTAAAAAAATAGCACCACACATCCCCAACGTATGAAAAACTTGGCATGGTAGGTCATTTATGTCAAAATTGCCATTCACTTTAAATAAACAAAAAAAAAAAAGAACAAGAAAAAAGAATAACTTGATTGAAAACTAACCAAATGTACTCCAAAAAATAAAAAGTAAGAAATGTACTCTAAAAAAATAAAAACTAAGAAATATGTCATCTTCACCAAAAACTCAAAATCCACCTAAAAAAATCCATCTCCATCTCTCTCTCTCTCTCTCTCTCTATATATATATATATATATACACACACACACACACACACACACACACACACACACACACACACACACACACTATAATATAAGTATATATCACATGTTTACTATTCACCCTTCAACCAATGCGACGTCGTTTTATTAATTTAGTATTCCTAATTTCGTCCAAATCTCACCATTTTGTCATAATCTTTTGACACTTTTTTTTATATTAAACTAATATCTTTGGCCGCAATTTTTGACTTCTTCATCTTTTCTTTTCTTTTATTTATTTTAATATACATATATTGCTGTCTTTTAGCCGCAATTATTGACTTCTTATATATTATAGTAAATATATATTCATTTTTCTCTTAATAAGTCATCAAATTTGGTACTTTTTTATCCCCAGTTACTATAGAGAACAAAGGACGAAATACAATCGATTCTTAAAAGTTTTGCTAAATTTCATTTCCTCTAAACTGCAATTTTTTTTGTCCAACTTAAATATTTGCTGCACTTTATACATTAAGTATTTTTACATAATATCAGTTGGAGACGATATCCCTATGGGTTACCTAACCATTGGATTTGTTTTCACATAATTTCTTGTTATATAACTCAAGTTATAGACAATTTTGTAAACTGCGACAATATGAATCCGAGAAACTGACTTAGATGTTTTGGTGAGCATTTTAGTATGCCGAAACATGCCGTCGGACTATCAAATTTTTATGTGTGGTAGCTACATGGGTATTCTACGTTCCTTGAAAATTTCATATTGTTCGGTGATCGTTTTCTATGTCAAATAAATTTTTTTTAGTCCATGACCGGGTGAATTGCTTCTCTAAATTGTCTTTCTGTTGACCAACTCAAAAATATGTTGCACCTTATATATTAAGTATTTTTACATAATTCCAGTTGGAGACGATAGCTCTATGGGTTACCTAACCATTGGTTTTGGTTTCACATAATTTCATGTTATATAACTCAATTTATGGACAATTTTGTAAATTGCGATAGCATGAATCCGAGAAACTGCCTATGATGTTTCGGTGAGCATTTTAGTGTGTCAAAACATGCCGTCGGATTATCAAATTTTTATATGTGGTATCTACATGGGTATTCTACGTTCGTGAAAATTTTATATTGTTCGGTAATCGTTTTCTATGTCAAATAAATTTTTTGCTCCATGACTTGGTTAATTGTTTCTCCAAACTGCACTTTCTGTTGACCAACTCAAAAATATGCTGCACCTTATATATTAAGTATTTTACATAATTCCAGTGGGAGACGATAGCTCTATGGGTTACCTAACCATTGGCTTTGGTTTCACATAATTTCATGGTATATAACTCAAGTTTTGGACAATTTTGTAAACTGCGACCGCATGAATCCGAGAAACTGCCTAGGGTGTTTCGATGAGCATTTTAGTAAGCCGAAACATGCCGTCGGACTATCAAATTTTGATATGTGGTAGCTAAATAAGTATTCTATGTTCCCTGAAAATTTCATATTTTTTGGTTATCGTTTTCTATGTCAAACAAATTTTTGTTACTCCATGACCGGGTGAAGAAATTTTAGTAACACTGCCCTTATTTTGAAATTTTTATTCACCTTGTCATGGAGTAACAAAAAATTCTTTGACATAGAAAACGATCACCGAACAATACGAAATTTTCAAGGGACATAGAATACTCAGGTAGCTACCACATACCAAAAATTAGTAGTCCGACGGTATGTTTAGGCATACTAAAATACTTACCGTGAAACCTTCTAGGCTGTTTTTCGGATTTATCTTGTCGGTATCATCGGAATCGCTATTATAAACCAATCAAAAAACTTTAAGTAGTGTAAATATCTTCTTAAAATTTTGTGGACCTTGGTTTTGTAGTAGTTTTAGTGGATTCCCATGTTTTGGTTACACGTTAATGATGTGAACTTGAAAGGTTTTGCTAAACTTCATGTTTTTCTAAGATCTGAGCTTCGTTGTCCAACTCAAAATTTACTGCACCTTATATATTAAGTATTTTTACATAATTCCAGTTGGAGACGATAGCTCTATGGGTTACCTAACCATTGGCTTTGATTTTTCATAATTTCATGTTATATATCTCAATTTATGAACAATTTTGTAAACTGTGATAGCATAAATCCGAAAAACTAACTAGGATATTTCGGTTAGCATTTTAGTAAGCGAAATATGCCGTCGGACTATCAAATTTTGATATGTGGTAGCTACATGAGTATTCTATGTTCCTGAAAATTTCATATTTTTCGGTGATCGTTTTCTATGTCAAATGAATTTTGTTAATCCATGACTAAATGAAGTTTTGAAATTTTTTTTTCCCACGCACGTGCAACGGAAAAGATTCTTGTTCAAGCAAAATTTTTTTTTTTTTTTTTTTTGTTTGGCAGGTGGACATTTCATGACAAAATATAAAAAAAAAAGAAAAGAAATGACTCGGCAAAGTGGGGAAATTTTTTTTTTTAATTTATCCCACTTTGTCGAGTAACACGACAAAGTGGGAAAATGGGAAACATTAAATATGTTTTTTTTTTGGTTGTGGGCTTTTAACATTTTTTTTTTTTTTTGTAATTTGCACTTTTAGTCCACAATCTTTTCATTTTATAACAAATTTATCCATAACCTTTTTTTTAGCTTTGGCCATCCCCGACCTTTAAATTTTGTTACAAATTTTATTTTGTCTACCTCTTTAAATAAAAAAAAACAAATAACAACAAAATAAAATAAAAATGTAAATGAAGTCCTACAATTTTTAAAAAGTAGCCCAATTTTATTTTGACATTTTTTCATTTTTTTAATTTGCACTTTTTGTTCGAACCTTTCAAATTTGTAACTAATTTACCCCATTTTTTTTTTTTTGGCCATTGGCCATCCAACTATCACTATTTTGTCCTACAAATTTGCATTAAATTTTAATAAAATGAGCTTTTGTTAATTTTGCTAATTTTTTTTTTTTAAGATTTGACTTTGGTTTTGTTGAGTGACTCTAAAAAAAATACAATAAATAAAAAAATAAAAAATTTGTCAAATAACTCGACTTTTTGTTAAGCGGAGTTCGACCAAAAAGTAAAAAAAAATAGAACATGAACAAATGAGAAATTATATTTATGTATTTTTTTTAAAATGTCGAGCATTTAATTTTTTATTAATTTTTTTTATTTCGGTGTGTGTTTGTCGAGCCAAAAATCAAAATGGGACCATTTTGATCTTTCTTAATTATTTTTTTATATATATTTGGGTGCAAAATTGTCCAATTTGACTTTTTTTAATTTTTTTTTTTTTTAAATATTTGGGTCTAAGTTTGTCGTGAAACTCGACAAACTCAAACAAACCCCCCCCCTCCTCCAAAAAAAAAAAAAAATCCAACAAACCCAACAATCAAACAAAATGGTCTAAAAGCCCATTTAGACATTTTAAATATTTTTTTAAAAAATATATTTGGATGTATATTTAACAAATCCACACCCCAACTAATTAAAATGTGTTTTTAACAATTTTAATTTTAACTTAAATTTTTTTGTTTTTTGTTTTTTTTTGTGTGTGTGTGTTTGTCGATCGCATTTGTACATTTATTTATTATTATTATTTTGGTATGTTTTATTTTTTAGAGCTTAGTAGCAAATATATTTTCATTTAATTTTTTACTATTTTATTTTATTTTTTGTTATAAACAAATTGTACACAGTTCTCTATAAATTTTTTATCTTTTTCAAATTTTTTTAAATATTTTAATTTCATATATTTTTTTGTCATTTCAATTATATTTAAAACTTACAATTTTTTAATACATTTTCCACGTACGTGCAACGAAAAAGTTCTTATTCGCATAAAAAAAAAAAAAAAAAAATTTTGTAGGTGGACTTTTTCATGACAAAATATAAAAAAAAAAAAAAAAATTTATTTTTCCCACTTTGCCGACTCGGCAAAGTGGGGAAAATTTTTTTTTTTAGTTTATCCCACTTTTGCCGAGTAACTCGGCAAAGTGGGGAACATTAAATTTTTTTTTTTTTTAATTTTGAGGGCTTTTAGCATTTTTTTTTTTTTTTTTTTGTAATTTGCACTTTTAGTCCACAACCTTTTCATTTTATAACAAATTTACCCATAACTTTTTTTTTTTTAGCTTTGGCCGTCCCGAACTTTAAATTTTGCTACAAATTTTATTTTGTCAACCTCTTTAAATAAAATAAAAAAAAAAATTAATAACAACAAAGTAAAATAAAAATGTAAATGAAGTCCTACAACTTTTAAAAAGTAGCCCAATTTTATTTTGACATTTTTTCATTTTTTTACTTTGCGCTTTTTGTCCGACCCTTTCAAATTTGTAACTAATATACCCCAACTTTTTTTTTTTGCCATTGGCCATCCAACTATCACTATTTTGTCTTACAAATTTGCATTAAATTTTTATAAAATCAGCTTTTTTTAACTTTGCTATTTTTTTTTTAAGATTTGACTTTGGTTTTCTTGAGTACCTCTAAAAAAATACAAAACAAAAAAAATACAAAAATTTGTCAAATAACTCGACTTTTTATTAACTGGAGTTCGACCAAAAAAATAAAAAAAAATAGAACATGAACAAATGAGAAATTATATTTATGTATTTTTTTAAAAATGTCGAGCATTTAATTTTTTTATTAATTTTTTTTATTTCAGTGTGTGTTTGTCGAGCCAACAATCAAAATGGAACCATTTTGATCTTTCTTAATTATTTTTTTATATATATTTGGGTGCAAAATTGTCCAAGTTGACTTTTTTTATATATATTTTTTTTAATACATTTTTTTTAAATATATATTTGGATGTATATTTAACAAATCCACACCCTAACTAATTAAAATGTGCTTTTTAACCCATTTTAACTTAAATTAAATTTTTTTGTTTTTTTGTTTTTTTTTTGTGTGTGTTTGTCGATCGCATTTGGACATTTATTTATTATTATTTTGGTGTGTTTTATTTTTTTAGAGCTTAGTAGCAAATATATTTTCATTTAATTTTTACTATTTTATTTTATTTTTTCTTATAAGCAAATTGTACATGAGTTTTCTATAAATTTTGTATATTTTTAAAATTTGTTTAAATATTTTAATTTCATATTTTTTTTTGTCATTTCAATTATATTTAAAATTTACAATTTTTAATACATTTTCCCACATCGACGCAACGAAAAAGTTAATGTTCATTTTTTTTTTTTTTTTTTTTCAAAAAAAAAAAAAAAAAATTTCCCACTTTGCCGAGTAAGCAAAGTGGGGGAAATTTTTTTTTTTAAAATTTTGTGGGCTTTTAACATTTTTTTTTTTTTTTAATTTGTACTTTTAGTCCACAATCTTTTCATTTTATAACAAATTTACCCATAATCTTTTTTTTAGCTTTGGCCATCTCCGACCTTTAGATTTTGTTACAAATTTTATTTTGTCTACCTCTTTAAATAAAATAAAAAAAACAAACAACAACAACATAAAATAAAAATGTAAATGAAGTCCTACAACTTTTAAAAAGTAGTCCAATTTTATTTTGATATTTTTTTATTTTTTAATTTGTACTTTTGTCCGAACCTTTCAAATTTGTAACTAATCTACCCCAATTTTTTTTTTGGCCATTGGCCATCCAACTATCACTATTTTGTCCTACAAATTTGCATTAAATTTTTATAAAATGAGATTTTGTTAACTTTGCTATTTTTTTTTTTTTAAGATTTGACTTTGGTTTTGTTGAGTGACTCTAAAAAATACAATAAATAAAAAATAAAAATTTGTCAAATAACTCGACTTTTTGTTAAGCGGAGTTCGACCAAAAAAAAAAAAAAAATAGAACATGAACAAATGAGAAATTATATTTATGTATTTTTTAAAATGTCGAGCATTTAATTTTTATTTCGATGTGTATTTGTCGAAGCCAACAATCAAAATGGGACCATTTTGATCTTTCTTAATTATTTTTTTATATATATCTGGATGCAAAATTGTCCAATTTGACATTTTTAATTTTTTTTTTTTTAAATATTTGTATCACGAGTTTGTCGTGAAACTCAACAAACTCAAACTCTCCAACAATTAAACAAAACTCAAACCCCCAACTCGACAAACTGATACCCCACCCCAAACAATCCAACAAACCCAACAATCAAACAAAATGGGCTAAAAGCCCATTTAGACATTTTAAATATTTTTTTTAAATATATATTTAGATGTATATTTAACAAATCCACACCCCAACTAATTAAAATGTGTTTTTTAACCCATGTTAACTTAACTTAAATTTTTTTGCTTTTTTTTTTTTTTTTTTTTTGTGTTTGTCGATCGCATTTGGACATTTATTTATTATTATTTTGGTATGTTTTATTTTTTTAGAGCTTAGTAGCAAATATATTTTCATTTAATTTTTACTAGTTTATTTTTATTTTTCTTATAAACAAATTGTACACGTTCTCTATAAATTTTTATATTTTTCAAATTTGTTTAAATATTTTAATTTCATATATTTTTTTGTCATTTCAATTATATTTAAAACTTACAATTTTTAATACATTTTCCACGCACGTGCAACGGAAAAATTAATCTTCACATAATTTTTTTTTTTTTTTTTTTTTTTGGTAGGTGGACTTTTCATGACAAAATATTTTAAAAAAAAAAAAAAATCCCATTTAGTAGGCAAAGTGGGAGAAATTTTTTTTTTTTAATTTATCCCTCGGCAAAGTGGGAAAATTAAAAACATTTTCCACTTTGCCGAGTTACTCGGCAAAGTGGGAAACATTAAATATTTTTTTTTTTTTTGTAATTTGCACTTTTAGTACACAATCTTTTCATTTTATAACAAATTTACCCATAACTTTTTTTTTTTAGCTTTGGCCATCCCCGACCTTTAAATTTTCCTACAAATTTTATTTTGTCCACTTTTAAATAAAAAAAAAAAACAAATAACAAATAAATAAAATAAAATGTAAATGAAATCCTACAACTTTTAAAAAGTGGTCCAATTTTATTTTGACATTTTTTCATTTTTTTAATTTGCGTTTTTTGTACTAACCTTTCAAATTTGTAACTAATCTACCTCAACTTTTTTTTGGCCATTGGCCATCCAACTAGCACTATTTTGTCCTACAAATTTGCATTAAATTTTTATAAAATCAGCTTTTGTTAACTTTGCTATTTTTTTTTTTTAAGATTTGACTTTTGTTTTGTTGAGTAACTCTAAAAAAAATACAATAAAGAAAAAAATAAAAAAATCTGTCAAATAACTCGACTTTTTATTAACTGGAGTTCGACCAAAAAAATAAAAAAAAATAGAACAAGAACAAATGAGAAATTATATTTATGTATTTTTTTAAAAATGTCGAGCATTTAATTTTTTTATTAATTTTTTTTATTTCAGTGTGTGTTTGTCGAGCCAACAATCAAAATGGGACAAATGGATTCAAAATTGTTGCTTTCTCAAAGCCTGTGTGACCTAAAAAAGGTAAAAAATAAAAATTGGGTTGCGGTATATATATGAAACAGTATACAATAATGATGTATTTGGTAAATCAAATACCATGGTCTAATAATCAAACATTTTGATTGGTTGATAATATTAGTATTAGTTGGGAAGTTTGTGAAATATTCTTGTGAAACGTTTCATTAACGCCTAATTCGTGTCGAGTAGTATTTATCTAATCATACTTCATAAATAAATTATCACGGGCACTTGACGTGTATCGCACGTATGCCAAACTAGCATATGTATATATATATATATATATATATATATATGAACAATAACTTCAGTTTTTGGTGATATGAATTTCTCCTCTCTCGTGCAAATAGGCATTTTCTATTCATTCTTTGCTCCATTTTCCAACAAGTCATGGAAGAAACAAAAGAGTCCAATACAAACAAGAAATGCAAAAGGAATTTCAGAAGGAATGAAAATACTCAAAACTATCAGTACTCTGAACCAATTTCTGCATCAATCAAATAGGATTAATGGCTTTGGTTATGGATTTAGTTACCAAAATCAATACCCTGGTCTACTTCCTTTGCCTCCAAGCATTCCTCTGCAAATGGTTGTGGCTCCATATTTCCCTCAATACCAGAACTTTCGATCAAAAACCCATTTACAGAAACCATCATGGAAACAGAATAATCCTCCTCTTGCCACCTCTTCTAAATCCCATGTCCAAGATTTCTCAATTACACAAGGTAAATAATTAAAATCAATTTTATTATATTTTTTCAATATGGGTTTTTGAGCTTATTTTTCCGTGATTTTTGGGACTACGGGTGTGTTTGATTGGCACATTTTCCATGGAAAATGTCACATTCATAGAAAATGTTGTCACATCCATGGAAAACATACATTTTCCACCTTTTGTTGTTTGATTGAACAAGGAAAATGAAAATGATTTTCAATGTACAATCACCTAAAGCACACATTTGGCCACTTTCTTGGAAAATATTTTCTCACCTATTTGGTGGATTTTGTTTTCCACCTTATATGGAAAATGTTTTCATTTTCCACTATTTTCCATGGAAATCAATCAAACACACCCTACGTGTTAATTATTGTTTTGGAAGCTAGCAAAAGGGTTACCATAGAGGACATAAAATAGATGGTTAAGTGCTAATAATGGAAATGAATTTTCTTTTCTATAGCAAAATGAAATATTGGACTTTGGAGTTGTGTTATCTTTCTACTATGAAATATGCCAAATTTTACTTTTCTAATACTATGTTTTTGTTTTTTAAATTCTTTGTATTCTTTGGACTTTGGATTTTTTATTTTTATTTTTTGGTGGATTTTGGGTTTTGGAAAAGATGGCATCTTTCTTAGTTTTTATTATTTTTGGGTACATTTCTTACTTTTTATTTTTTGGGGTACATTTGGTTAGTTTTCAACCATGTTTTTCTTTTTTCGTGTTTTTTTTGTTTTTTTGTTTATTTAAAGGGAATTGCAATTTTGTCATAAAGGACTTATCATGCCAAGTTTTTCATACGTTGGAGATGTGTGGTACTATTTTTTTATGTTATGGGCATATCTCCAACAATTTTGAAATGTTGGAGACCAAATATGCAATTATCCCTATTAAGAATAGTATTTCAACATTTTAATAAAAAAATATCTTAATATTTCAGTATCCAAGCACATTATTATATTGAAAAATTGGCGCAAATGGTCTCTAACCTTCATTCTCAGTGTGTAAATGGTCCCTAACATTTATTTTTTAGCACATAAGGTCCTTAATATATGGGTTTTGATGCGTAATTGGACTATTTGATTAAAAAGACAAATAAATCCTTATTTTTAATTAGAAAAAATTGTAATTGAATTCCTAACATTTGCAAAAAGTACAAATGGATCCGATACTTTTATTTTTTATAAAAAATTAAAGAAAATTAAAGAGTTTTTTTTTAGTTAACATTTTATTGAACAAAATGATAATATATTAAATTGTTTTGTATATTTCACTAACTATTATAAAATAACTAAAATTTAAGCTCTTAATTATTAACAAACATGTTAAATAAATTTATTTATTTATTATTAAGTAATTATATTATTTAAAATTTAAAATTTTATTTTATCGTTACAAAATAAGAAAAAAAATAACTTTGTCACAAATTTGATGCTCAAATACTTTTATTTAATTGAACTATTCGTTTATTAAATATAAATATTAAAGTTTCAATTGTATTCTTCATATTTTAATTTAACACTTTATTATCGTTCAAAAATAAAGAACACAACGCATAATGTGTAAATTAATTTTTATTAGTATTTTTAGGTTAAAAAAACATAATAAGATTGATTCAATATTATAAAATTATATACGTTATTTTGTTATTTATTTATCTTAATTTTTATTTAAGCTTTTTACATCACATAGCAATTACATACTTAAAGTGTAATAATTTTATATTTTCTCTTAGAAAAAATTTAATTGATATGACTATATTGATATATTTAATGTGGAGTTAAATGTTTAAACAATCATTCAACTTTTAGTCTCGTCTTCATTTACTCATTGAACTTTAAAATGGTGTTGAATGCTCACTGAACTCTACAACGTTACTCGTTGTTACTCATTCTTAACGATCCATTAACAGCCAGTGGACGAAAAAGCACACGTGGCAGACGTAACGCCCACATGGCATACGTTTTTCCAGCTAATGTTGAGTTGTCCGACACATCATTAATTTGATTTTTTGAATAATCATTGAACTTTTAGTCATGTCTTTGTTCACTCAGTGAACTTTAAAATGTTGCTGAATGCTTACTCAACTTTTCAAAGTTACACTTCGTTACTCACTCATGACGATTTCATAACAGTCCATTGATAGAATGACCACGTGTCCTTCATTTTGTGCCATTAAATCTGCCAACCAGAATAGTCGCGCACTATGTCATCAAACGTATTTTAAAAATGTGTTTTTTAAAATGCAAAAAATGGTGAAACTTGCCCAAATTAAACAAACGATTTCATTCAAATTGATCTCAAATTGATTTTTTCCAAACATTCCACCATTTGATTACCGACTTGTATCTAGCATGGGCTGCAGGATTTGCGCAATTAAAAAAATCACACGTATCTACCTTCTTCGTAGAATCTACAAATCCAAAATCAATGTCCATGGATACCTTCCGTCCAAGATGTCTTCAACACTAGAACATTACTACAATAACACTAATTTATGTTTATAATTAGAGAAGAATTAGAGTTTTCTATCCCAGATTGATTAGCCAGAGAAGATAGGTTAGGGCTATGGTTTTTGGTAGAATGTTTAGGGGAAATTAATTTGAGATCAATTGAAATGAAATCGTTAGTTTGATTGGAGTAAGTTTCACCATTTTTGATATCTTAAAAAACACATTTTTGATGACATGAATCGTTAGTTTGATTGGAGTAAGTTTCACCATTTTTGATATCTTAAAAAACACATTTTTGATGACATGACGCGTGATTATTCTAGTTGATAGATTAATAACACAAAATAGATTACTCATGGTCATTTCATCAGTCACGTGGGTATTCTGTCAATGGGCTGTTATTGAAGTGAGTAACGGAGTGTAACTATAAAAAGTTGAGTGAGCACTCAACAATATTTTAAAGTTCAGTGAGTGAACGAAGACAAGATTAAAAGTTCAATGATTATTCAAAAAATTAAATTTTTAATGTGTCGGACAACTCAAAATTAATTGGCATAAATGTATGCCACGTGGGTGTTCCATCTGCCACGTGTGCTTTTCCGTCCACTGGTTGTTAATAGATCGTTATAAGTGAGTAACAACTAGTAACGTTGTAAAGTTCGGTGAGCATTCAGTACCATTTTTAAATTCAGTGAGTAAATGAAAACGAGACTAAAAGTTGAGTGATTATTCAAATATTTAACTCTTTAATATGCTAAATTAAATATTATTTAATAAATGTATCGCACCCATTTGTACATTTTGTAAAGGTTATAAATTTTTTTAATTAAAACTAAGGGCATATTTGTCTTTTTCATCAAATATTCTGCATCAAAACACATAGGTTAGGGTCTTTGTACTAAAAATACAAACGTTATGGACCATTTCCACACCAATGGTAAAGGTTATGGACCATTTGCCCCAATTTTTCTTATTATATTAATATAACAAACACATTAGTATCAGTATATTTGTTAACAATGACAGTATTACATATACTCAAAATAAAAATAAAAAACCCAACCCAGCAAAAGAACAGTATCATAATAAAATTATCTTAATAAAACAATATCAGAAAAAATAGTATCAGAAGCACATTTGTATCAATATCATAATAACAATATCGTATGATTAACGATAGCAAACAAGTTAAGCAATGTAACAGTATTAGAAACACATTATTAGCACATGCTTAGGTGAGCACAAATATTTTGTTTTAACAAAAAACCATAGCCAGTATCTAAATAAAATAGTATATTAATAAAACAATATCATAATAAAATAGTATCATTGATAAAATTATTTTAATATATCAGTATTATAAATGACACTATCTTAATAAAACAATATCACATGCAAAAACTACTATCCAATAGAATAATAGTATCAAAGATTTAGGGCCGGTTTTGGGCCAAGTCGAGTGAAACAATTGCCTCGGGCCAAAATCGAAAGGGGTCCATTTTAGGGGAAATGTGAAATTTGTGCAAATATAACCCAAAATCGAATGGGACCTATCTTTATTACTCTGATCCATGTTTTTTTTTTTTTTTTTTAAGTTAACAATTAATTTCGTAAAAGACTTGTGTGTTTTGAATGCATACTACAATTTGAGTGGTCCATTGAGGGTCTCATTTATGAAATTCACCTTAGGCTCTGAAAATCACAGAATTGGTCTTGTATAGATTGAACCAGTATTAAGCATTTTGAATGAAAACAGTATCACTTACTTCAACTATAAAATATTTAATTTTGAATGTATGTTTGTTTGGTGGAGTTTAAAAGTAATTTTTTTTAGAGATTTTTAAAAAAGTTGGTGAAATGTGTAGTTGAAAAGTTGATAAAATTTGTGGATCTTATGAAATATGTAGTTGAAAATGAGTTTGAAAAAAAAAGTTTAAAATAAATATGGCAAAACATGCTCTAATGTATCGAAAAATAGTATACAATATTAAAAGTAAAACAGTATCAAACATTTTTTATATAACATTATCTTAATAAAACAATATCATTATTAATATCTTAATAAAATGGGAAAATAGTATATTTGGTCCCCCAATCTTTTAAAAACATAAGGAATATACCCCTAACCTTTAAAAATAGCGCCGGACATACCCCAATATTTGAAAAAATAGAGATAGTAGGTCCCTAATGATAGAATTATTCCATAGCTAAATATATTCACATCATTTTTTTATAAGTGCACTACATTTAATTTGCATAAAAGGTCTTTAACCTTTACTTAGTGTTATATTTATGTCTCTAATATTTTTCATCGCATTCTTATCACCAACTTTCAATTAATTAGCACATATTGTCTCTGATAACGGTTCCCGTCCAAAAATTTCATTAAGAAAGAACAAAAAGACACATTTTTTCCTCGTATTTTTAAATAAGTAAATAAATAAATAAATACAAAATTTTGATTAAATATTTGTCCCACATTTTAAAGCACACTAATACAATTTTTAGAGGGAAATCGCTAGTAAAAACAAAATGTGTTAATTAATATAATGTTGAATATAAGAATTTGATGAAAAAAAGTTAAAGACATAAATGTGACAATAAATAAAAGTTAATGACTTTTTATGCAATTAAAATGTAATGCATTTATAATAAAATGTGGTATAAATATAACTACATTTTTTCTATTTTAGCTACTAAGATCAAATAAAAAGATAAAATTGCCCTTCTTTTTAAATAAGCAAAAAACAAAAGGTCAAAAAAAAGAATAAAAATATAATCAAATATATCCCAAAGAATGAAGAATAACAAAAAGACATCATTCGTCCTCCTTCCTAAACCACCAAAAGCAACCATCGTATACTCCACCAATCTTCTTTTTCCAAAAGTAATTAAATTCAACACGATAATTTAGATTTTTGACATTATTTTTATAGTACGAATATCTACTCACGGAATAGAACGTGCTCGATTATTCTCCCGCTAATTGAATTGTTAGATTTATTTTAATATTTAGTCGAAGATGGATAAAAAAAACATCTTTTAAAAACAACATTTCCAACACTAAAGTCGCCAACTTATTGAAAAGAAGTGACCCATACCGCGAATGAAATGTGGCCTTTGAGAATGTTCGAAAATGTTGTCCGTATTTTTATTTTATTTTAATACGAATTATTTCTCAAGAGTGTTCAATCTAATATCACCAACTTGTCTCCTGTAGTTTAAGCTGTGCTGCCGAATCCATGGCCGATTTTGGGCCAAAGCGAGTGAGGCAACTGCATCAAGTCCAAATTCGAAGGAGGGCCATTTTTTATTTTAAAAAAAATATTTGTGATTATCGAAGTTGTCAAAAAAAAAAATATTTGGACAAAAGTAAGTCGCATTCCATGAGGACCATGATTATTGTTAAATAGTGGTCCAAAATCGAAGAAGTCCATTTTTTAAAAAAAAAATACATTGAAATAGTCCTACCCATGACTTATCAGACTTTGTGTTGGATGCCTAATTTTTGGACTTCGCCTCGAACTTGAAAATGTCAGAACCGACCCTGGCTGAATCAATTTCATTTATTGAGCAAAAGCATAGGATATTAGAGTCTGTTTAACGATTTTAATTTTGTTTAACCAATCGAGACCAAAATTAGATTATAGATAATTTGTGTAGTGATCTAAATTAATTTTACTTAATGCATTGTTTGGAACATATAATTTGTGTAGTGATCTAAATTAATTTTACTTAATGCATTGTTTGGAACATATAATTTGTGTAGTGCTCACTATATTAAGCAAATTAGTTTTTATTTGTAATTTTGTTGATAATAATTATACAAAAATGAAATGGTCCACAATAATTAACTTTTAAAATCTCTACGTAATAAATTGCAAGTGAAAATTAGTCTCCATAGTTGTTATTTTTCTCTAAATTGAAAATCGAGTGACATTTTAGGTAAAATTTATGATTCAAAGATAATGTTACTTTTCAACGAAAAAGTAACAAAGAATATGATTTTTTGACATGTACAGTATTTTTCAACTATTGTAAGTTTTTAATATATTTCAAATTATATTTTTTTTTACTAAGTGTTTCCCAAATTACGAATTGGAAATTATGGAGCTAGAGGATTGACTACTCACGATGCTTAATGTCCAAAACTTGTATAGATGTACAGCACTTTGGGTTCGATTAAACTGTATCATTTGGACAATTATGTTGGCCAGGCGAACCATCCTTCTGCCAAAAATGTCTAGAACGCATGGTGAAATATACAAAAATAGCACTGACATTGGTAGCATTGTTCTTCTAATTTCAACTTCGACACGAATTTTTTATTCTTGTGAGTTGTGATTTTTGAGTAATATGAATGTCATCTTCGATCTCAATTATTTAATCTTTTGACTATGCTATTTTCGTATTGGATTCGTGATACAGGACTTCCTACTTGTTTAATTTGTGATTATTCAGTGTATAATTCATTAATATTTTAAAAAATTTATAAAGATTTTTAAAATAGCAAATATCTTAAATATTTTTTTATCTAACCATCTCAGGATTCTCAACCCAAGTGCAAAAAGATTTTTTTTAGTTTTTTTTTCCAACCTTAGTCTATAAAAATTATAAATATTTTTTTATTTGATGAACTGATAGGATCACAAGGAGGAGGATGAAGGGAAAGCTTGAGTTCTTCTTTCAGAGAGGTATCCTTTCCTTACTTCATTTAAGTAGGCTAGAAAAGTCTGTATATGATGATGCGAAGGGTATATGATTGGACTACCGGTAGGACTACTTTCAAAGGCCCCTGAGCTCTTTACTTTGTTCCCTTCCCTTCTTCCTGTTGCAGTAACCTTAGCTATTTCATCCGGTGCTACTGCTTGAGTATGAGTTGCGTTCTGTAAGACAAGAAAAAGCATAACCCCAATTATTGAAAAAGACAATATAAATCTTACTCGCGAAATTTGCTTTTTTATTAACATCTTTAGAAGAAGATTATCGACAATGTTAGGAAGATGATGTTATTTTATTTTTTATTAATTATATATAGACTAGGATCCAAGAATTGAACAACCATTTCTTTATTTTTGTCGATATTCTTTACCCTAAACGAAAATAAGAAATTAAAAAAATATAAATATAAACACTTATTAACTTGCTAAAAGTGGTGTTCAATTTGAAAGTCAAAATGCTATTATACGTTAAATTCCCCTTACTAGTGCTATTTGTATCGATTGTCGGAACATATAAGCCCTATTAAAGGTTTAGAGTCAAACCAAAAAGGTAAATTCAAGGTCGGTCACTGTTTTGACACTTATGGACTCTAAAGTCACATAGTCAAAAATTTATTCAATTAAAGTCATATTTTAGAGCTAAAAGACCAACATATTCTTAATTGTGAAAAAAACATTAATTGCGATACTATTTTATCAATGATCTTGTTTTATTTAGATAATGTACATTGATATATTTATATTACGCTTTTATCTTTGATCATTGTTTTATTATGACAATGTTTAAAAATATGATCTTGTACTACTAATGAATGTATTTTAAAAAAAGTATAACTATTTCGAGAAATGATCTCCTCCCCATGTCATAACTCCTCCCCACCATGGGGAGGAGATCATTTCCCTAACTATTTCAACCAATAAAAGATCTTGTACTTAGTTTTATATATGATATTGTTTTCTCTATAATACTGTTTTATATAGATAATGTGCTATGGTACACTTACACCATGCTTTTATCTTTGATATTATTTTATTATGATAATGTTTCAACATATGTTGTTGTTTTAATCTATCATAATATTATTGAATGCAAACAATATCAATGGTAGCATTTCAAGAACAATATAATTACTTCAACTAATAAAATATCTATGATATTGTTTTAATCTATGATAATGTTATTGAATACAAACAGTATCAATGATCTTATACTACTAATGGAGTATTTTAAGAATAATATAGTTATTTCAACCAGTAAAACAGATCTATGATACTGTTTTATTTAGATAAAGTGATATACCATGTTTTTATCTTTGATACTGTTTATTATAATAATGTTTCAACTTATGATACTGTTATTTTATTGGGTTGTCGTTTGTGTATTTGATACTGTTTTATTAAGATATTTTCATGTATGATACTAATATATTAAGATACATTTATCTGTGATACTCTTTTAGAGTATGTATGATACTATTTTGACAAAAAAAAAATTAAAGATTGTCATTTTAAGTTAAAGAGAAGATTTAAAATGGCTAAAATCCATCGTGTTGACCTATGGTTAACTTTAAACCTTAATGTTTTGATTATTACAAACAAATTGGTTATGTTTTCTAACATTTTATTTTCAAGCAAAATTCAAAGCGCTACAAATCGAACTCTCATACAATGACAAGTTCAAAGTCAAAATCAATTCAAGAGTTCAAGCATCTCAAGATCCATGAAATTCAAGATTTGAAGATCAAGATTGAAGAATAGATTTTTAGATAAAATTGTAAAGGTATTAACTCTTTAATCCTTAGCAATTAAATAAATGAAAGCTCAAATTTTTTTTTGCACAAAATATATGTCATTATCATTGCATAAAATACTTTTATCAAAGTCAAAATCAAGTTTTAAAAGCTGCAGAACGGTCAACCGTTTTGGTCATCCGTTTGAAACGAGAGAGAGTTCAAACGGTCGACCGCTTGGATGAACCGGTCGACCGGTTGGCTGTCCTTCTCAAAAAGTGTCCGTTTCGATTTTTTTTCGCCCAACGGCTAGTTTCGACTAAGTAAACGGTCGACCGTTTGGTCATCCGTTTGGGTCATCCGTCTGGAGAAATTGACGAAAATTCATCTCTATAAATACCACTTCATTTATTATCATTCAACAACACTTACAAGAGCATTTATAGAGAGAATCATATTGAAAAACTTCATCCAAAGCTTCATTGCATTTATATCTTCAATATCTCATATTGAAAAACTTTGTTTGATTAAATCAAACCTTTGATTCATCTTTCTCAACAAAGTTTTCTTCTAACACTTGAGCTTTCCTTATTCATTGCTATTCATTAAAGTGTTAGTCTCTCTTAGAACTAAACTTGTATCTATCATTCATCTAGAGAGAAATACTCAAATCAATTTCTTCATATACTTGGGTCATATTGAGGTCCCGTGCAAAAGCTCAATATTGTATAAGGATCGGTGCTCCTTGTTTGTAAGTCACCGGTACATTGTAAGGGTTTGGATTGCACCATAAGTCAATCAAAATAGTGGAAAGGCCGTGCTCGTGTTGGAGAGCTTGGTAACGGGGGGACGTAGATCATTGGTTGGATCGAACCTCCATAAAAATCGTTTGCACTCTCTCTTCTCTTTTATTTACTTATATTGTGCTTATATTTGAGTGAATCAATTTTTATTTCTTAAATTTCTTTTTAAGAATATTTTTCGAAAAAGTTTGAGAAAACCAATTCACCCCCTCTTGGTTAGTTATTCTTGGGCTATCAATTGGTATCAGAGCAAGGTGCTCATTTTTTTTGATTACACAATCTTGAGAAATGGCTAACCAAAATTTTCAAAACCTTGAAGGTCACTCTACAAATCGTCCTCCCTTCTTTAATGGCTCCCACTACAATTATTGGAAAACTAGAATGATGATTTATATTCAATCAATTGATTATAACATTTGGGAAGTCATCGAGTTTGGTCCATATGTGCCTACAAAAATTATCAAAGTTGATGATAAACCGGACCAAACTATTTCTAAGCCTAGAGAAGAATATGATGAAGAGGACAAAAGAAAATTGTCTTTGAATGCTAGAGCCAAAATTTACTTTATTGTGCTTTAGACAAAAATGAGTTTAATCGTATTAGCACATGTGATTCCGCATATGATATTTGGCATGCATTAGAGATAACTCATTTAGGTACCAACAAGGTTAAAGAAACCAAAATAAATCTTTTGACAAAAGATTTTGAAAATTTCTTTATGAAACAAGATGAACCTATTGTTGATATGATTACTCGTTTCACCGATATTATTAATGGCCTTAAGGGCTTTGATCGAAAATTTACTAACGGTGAACTTGTGAGCAAAATGCTTAGGTCTTTATCGGAAGATTGGAACTCCTTGAGGATGTTGATAGAGAATACAAAAGATATCAACACTTATCCATTGGAGGAGCTATATGGAACATTGATGACATATGAGCTCAACAATGCCGAAACAAAAGAGAAAACAAGGAGAAGCAAAGAAGAGATGAAGGAGATTCCAAAGAAGCAAATTGCATTGAAATCAACAAATGATGAAGGTTCATCCAACACAAACTTGAGTGATGAAGAACTTGATGACTTAGTTCTTCTTGTCAAAAATGGAGAGGATTCCAAACAATAGGCGATTTCAAAAGAAAGAAGACAAAAGTGAAGAAAAGAACAAAAGATCATATGTTATGATTGTGACAAACCCGGTCACAAGAGGACCGAATGCCCAAACAAGAAGAAGTTCAACAAAAGAAGGCACTTCAAGCTACATGGGATGATAGTGATGAAGATGATCAAGAAGATGAAGAAATTCAAGAAGAAATCGCTAATATGTGCTTCATGGCCATTGAGGATGAGGTAAGTACAAACAACAATGATTCTTACATTGACTTATCTACCTCTTATGATGAAATTCTTGAAGAATTTGAGAAACTTATGTCAAAATACTCCATTCTTAACAATAAACACTCTTTGTTGAAAAAGGTAGTCAAGAAGCTTTTTATTGCACAAAAGGACTTTGAAAAGAAAAGGATGATCATAAGTCCTTGATTAAAGAAAATGTTTTATTGAAAGAAAAAGTGGTTGATTTAACAAGCATTATTCACAAATTCACCCAAGGAAAGAAAAACTTTGAATTAATGCTTGGAGAGCAAAATGTGTGTTTAACAAAGGAGGAATTGGATATAGACCTCTCTTGAAACAAAATCCCTTGAAACCATTTTTGTAAAATCATCCAACTTTTTCAACAAAACATCACATGTAGTTTTTGCAAGAAAGATGGTCATGTTGCTTACAATTGTTTGACTAAAAAGAAACTATACTTTGAAAAGAAACATAAGTGGATAAAAGAATCCACAAGTACTAACTATCAAGGACCCAAACTTATGTGGGTACCAAAAGTCAAAATTAAAATTATTTTTGTAGGTACCACAAAAGGTCAAGAGCAATTGGTTCTTGGATAGTGGTTGTTGAAAACATATGACGGAGATCGATCATTACTATCAAATTTCAAAAGAAAAGATGGAGGTCATGTGACTTTTGGAGACAATGCCAAAGGAAAAATCATAGGCATTGGAAATATTGGTAATCGTTCTTCTCCTCTATTGAAAATGTTTTATTAGTTGATAACCTCAAGCATAACTTGCTTAGCATAAGTCAATTATGTGATAAAGGTTATCTCATTAAATTTGATTCTTCCAATTGCCTCATTGAGGATGCTATATCTAAAGAGGTATTGTTCATGGGGAGCCGAAATAAAGATGTTTACATCATATCTATTGAATTTGAACTTGAAAAGGAAATAAAATGTCTTTCAAGTATAAAGGATGATTCTTGGTTATGGCATAGGAGATTAGGTCATGTTAGCATGGACTTACTTTCAAAAATCTCCAAAACAACTTTGTAAAAGGGTTGCCAAATATAAAGTTTGAAAAAGATAAAATTTGTGATGCTTGTCAATTTGGAAAACAAGTAAAGAGTTCTTTCAAACTTAAACAACACTCTTCTACTTCAAGACCTTTACAACTTCTCCACATGGACCTATTTGGACCTTCTAGAACCGCTAGTTTAAGTGGAAAACATTATGCATTTGTTATTGTTGATGATTTTTCAAGATATACTTGGGTCATTTTCTTGAATTTAAAAGATGAAGCCTTAAATGCTTTTAAACATTTTTGCAAAAGAGTCCAAAATGAAAGGGATACACCATTACCACAATTAGGAGTGATCATGGTGGAGAATTTGAAAATATAGCCTTTGATGATTTTTGCAAATCCAATGGATATGAACATAATTTCTCGGCTCCTAGAACTCCTCAACAAAATGGTGTAGTAGAAAGAAAGAATCGAACATTACAAGAAATGGCTCGGACCATGTTGAATGAAAACAATTTACCAAAGTACTTTTGGGTCAAGCCGTAAACACTTCTTGTTATATCTTAAATCGAGTTTTGGTGAGTCGAAAAAACCAAAACTCCATATGAGCTTTGGAAAATAGAATTCCCAATATTGGATATTTTAAAGTTTTTGGTTGCAAGTGCTTCATTTTAAACACAAAAGAAAACTTGGGAAAATTTGATCCAAAATCCGATATTGGAATTTTTCTTGGATATTCATCTACTAGCAAAGCTTTTAGAGTTTTCAACAAAAGAACTTTAGTAGTTGAAGAATCCATGCATGTTGTTTTTGATGAAACTAACTCAATTGGGCAAGAAAAAGTCATTGATGATGAAGACTTGGAAATCCCATTTGAGCAACTAAGCGCTCAAAATCAAGACAAAGGGAATCCAAACAACATTGAAATTCAACATGAGGAGGAAACAACTATGCAACAAAATGAAGAAGAACCTCATGAAGATCTCAACACTTCATTACCAAAAGAATGGAGGTTTGTCCCTTCTCATCCAAAAGATCTCATCATTGGTGATCCATCAAAAGGGGTAAGTACAAGAAATACTTTTAGAAATTTTCATAACAATTGTGCATTTCTTTCACAAATCGAGCCAAAGAATTTTAAAGAAGCCGAGTTTGATGAATTTTGGATTCTAGCTATGCAAGAAGAACTAAATCAATTTGAAAGAAATCATGTTTGGGATTTAGTTGCTAGACCAAATTCACAAACCGTAATTGGCACAAAATGGGTTTTCGAAACAAAAGAGATGAAAATGGCATAATTGTGCGTAATAAAGCTAGATTAGTGGCTCAAGGTTACAATCAAGAAGAAGGTATCGATTTCAAGAAACTTTTGCCCCGGTTGCTAGATTAGAGTCAATTCAGATGCTTCTTGCTTTTGCATGTCATAAGAATTTTACTCTCTTTCAAATGGATGTCAAAGTGCATTTTTGAATGGAGTCATTCAAGAAGAAGTTTTTGTTGAGCAACCACCGGTTTTAAAAATCACAAGTATCCGGACAAAGTTTTCAAACTTAGAAAAGCCCTTTATGGTTTAAAACAAGCTCCTAGAGCATGGTATGAGAGATTGAGTAAATTTCTCTTATCAAATGATTTTTAATGGGTAAAGCGGATACAACACTATTTATAAAAACCAAAAAGAATGATATGATAGTTGTTCAAATTTATGTTGATGATATTATTTTTGGTGCTACTAACATTTCCCTATGTGAAGAATTTTCTAAGTGCATGAGTAGGGAATTTGAGATGAGTATGATGGGAGAACTCAAGTTCTTTCTTGGTCTCCAAATCAAACAATCCAATGATGGAATATTCATTAGTCAAACTAAGTATATCTTGGATATGCTCAAAAGTTTGAAATGGAAGAGTTGAAGCCAATGAACACTCCAATGAGCTCATCAATCAAACTAGATAAAGACGAGCAAGGTACTTCCGTTGATGTAACAAAATATCGAGGTATGATCGGATCCTTCTTTATTTAACCGCTAGTAGACCCGATATTATGTTTAGTGTATGCTTATGTGCTAGATATCAATCTAATCCTAAGAATTCCCATCTTAGTGCCAGAAACGCATTTTCCGTTATCTTAGTGGAACTAGATCTTTAGGTCTTTGGTATCCCAAAGAAACTCATTTTGATTTACTTAGCTTTTCGGATGCCGATTGGGCGGTTGCACAATTGATCGTAAAAGTACTAGTGGAACGTGCCATTTTTTAGGCTTTGCTTTAGTTTCATGGTTTAGTAAGAAACAAAATTCCGTTGCCTTGTCAACCGCCGAAGCCGAATATATCTCCGCCGCTAGTTGTTGTGCTCAAATCCTATGGATGAAGCAAACTCTAAATGATTATCACATTTCATTTGAAAAAGTTCCTATTATGTGTGATAATACAAGTGCGATCAACTTATCTAAAAATCCTGCTTTTGCATTCTCGCATCAAACACATTGAAATTAGACATCACTTTTTACGAGACCATGCACAAAAGGGAGATATATCTTTGGAGTTTGTAAACACCGAAAAACAATTGGCCGATATTCTCACAAAACCTTTAGCACTCGAAAGATTTTCTTACATTCGACGAAGTTTAGGTATAATTGATGAATGTGAAATTTGTGACTAAATCTTTATGTTTCCTATGATTGATTGCATTTTATATGACAAAAATGTTGTAAAATCATTTGTCAACGGATCAAATCAGTATTGTTTTAAAAATTTTTACAAACTAGTCCAAACGGACGACCGTTTATCAAAACGGACGTCCGTTTCATGTCAAACGGATGAACAATTGTTCAAATCCGTTTGATCATCCGTCTTTCCAGAAACTTTTGCAAAAATTAAAAAGTTTAAACGGTCAACCGTTTAAATTAAACGGACGTCCGTCTAATATAAAACGGACGACCAGATTTCATCCGTCTGCTCGTCCGTCTGAACAGAGATTTTGAACTTCAAAAATTTAGTCAAAACGGTCGACTGTTTGAATGTTCCGGTCGTCCGTATCAGCGGAATTCAGGTTTTTAAGTTGGAATTTTTTCAAATTTCTTCATTCCAACTTCGCGCGAACCTTCGGTTTTCAATCCCAATCTCTTCCATTTCACCAATCCTCCTAAAATCTTTCAATTTTACACTCAAAATCACAAAACCCACATCTTTTTACACCAAAAAATCGAAAGATCCCCAATTTTTGTCCATAAATTCTACCCATTCCACCCAAACGGACGATCTCTAAAACCTAGGCTCCAAATCCGTTTTCCACACCATGCCTCGACAGAAAATGGCGGCCAAACGTCCTAGGAGGGAAAGACTACCTACTCCATCATCTGAAGAAGAGGATTCTCCCTCGGAAATTCGGATTGCCAAATGTCCCGTCCTCATTGGTAAGAACGTAGACCTTGCCTCTTTTACTTTTGACGCCCCTTCCTTTCATATAGAAGATCTTTTCACGGGTATGGGTTGGGTTAGTATTCTCACATTGAATGACAAAGTTTACCCTTCCCTTGTCAAAGATTTCTATAAAGATATGTCTTCCTCTCCAAGGTCAGAAATTTCTTGTTTAGTTCGAAATAAACAAATAAACATCACTAAGGACTTAATTCGATCAATCCTTCATCTTGAGGAAGGAGGTATTCGCATGTACACCACAAAAACAATTCCTCATACTCAAGATTACGACCCAATCGAGGCTTGTTGTCGTGTCACCGGCAAGCAATTTGAGGCTGCCGTACGTCTTCGCACGAACCAACTCACTCTTCCGTGTCGTGTCCTCCATAACATCATCGCACATATTATTGTTCCTCGTAAAGGCCACTTAGATGAGGTTAATCACTATGATGTCTTTCTTCTCGACTCTATCCTCCGTGGGCGTAAACTTGATTTTCCATACATAATGATCCAACACATGTCATCCGTCCTTAGCGGCACTAGGCCTAAGGGACTTCCCTACGGAATGTTTCTCACTAAGATCTTTCAACATTTTGAAGTTTCCTTCCAGAACGCTGGTTGCCACTCTTCCCAAACCCACCGACACCATAAATATTCTTACCTTCGTCGTATGAAAATCGTCAAGGAAAATGGGCAATGGGTGGCAAAATCCAAGGGATTTGACGATGAGTCCGGCCCCTCGACTTTGCCATTTGAGGATGAGGAAGAAATGGACGAAGGTGGCAATGCCGAAGATGCTCCGCCTCAGCGACGACCCCGATCATCTCAAAGGCCGTCGTCCTCCACCTCCGGCCTCAACGAGGACCAGTTTAATCTTCTTAACGGCCGGATCGACTCTCTTACTACTTCGGTCGAGGGCCTGCACCATACCATGGGGACTCTCCAGCACTCGGTTGCAGATATGACGACACTGCTTCGCGATCTTCACTCCCGTCTCGATGCCGTGCTTCCTCCACAGCCGCCCCCGGAGCCTTAGTCTATTTATTACTTTTGTTTTTGTAGCTATGTTTTTTTTTTTTTTTTGAACACGAAGTCTATGTTCTATCTTTATTTTATGAAATTATGCTTGTTTTTCAATTTTAAGTTTATCAATGATTGGCATATGTTATTTCGTTTACACCTTAATGTTTTATCTTTTGCCTTTTGTTTATGCCAAAAGGGGAAAATAAATAGGTGATCAAATATATGAAATACGTAATGTGATGAATTTGGCATGAATACGTGATTTGATGAACTTGGCATGAAATATGTAATGTGATGGATTAAATGGAATCGATATCATGTAATAAAATTGGCAAATCAAATGAATATATATGCTTTACTTGAAATCATGTTTACTTGAAAAATAAAGGGGAATATATATGTTTTATTGTATATTATTATCATATATTCTCACATTGTTTGTCATAATCAAAAGGGGAAATTGTTGACCTATGGTTAACTTTAAACCTTAATGTTTTGATTATTACAAACAAATTGGTTATGTTTTCTAACATTTTATTTTCAAGCAAAATTCAAAGCGCTACAAATCGAACTCTCATACAATGACAAGTTCAAAGTCAAAATCAATTCAAGAGTTCAAGCATCTCAAGATCCTACGAAATTCAAGATTTGAAGATCAAGATTGAAGAATAGATTTTTAGATAAAATTGTAAAGGTATTAACTCTTTAATCCTTAGCAATTAAATAAATGAAAGCTCAAATTTTTTTGCACAAAATATATGTCATTATCATTGCATAAAATACTTTTATCAAAGTCAAAATCAAGTTTTAAACCGCAGAAACGGTCAACCGCTTTTGGTCATCCGCTTGAACAGAGAGTTCAAACGGTCGACCGTTGGATGAACCGGTCGACCGGTTGGCTGTCCTTCTCCAAAAAGTGTCCGTTCGATTTTTTTTTCAGTTCCAACGGCTAGTTCTGACTAAGTAAACGGTCGACCGTTTGGTCATCCGTTTGGGTCATCCGTCTGGACAGAAATTGACGAAAATTCATCTCTATAAATACCACTTCATTTATTATCATTCAACAACACTTACAAGAGCATTTATAGAGAGAATCATATTGAAAAACTTCATCCAAAGCTTCATTGCATTTATATCTTCAATATCTCATATTGAAAAACTTTGTTTGATTAAATCAAACCTTTGATTCATCTTTCTCAACAAAGTTTTCTTCTAACACTTGAGCTTTCCTTATTCATTGCTATTCATTAAAGTGTTAGTCTCTCTTAGAACTAAACTTGTATCTATCATTCATCTAGAGAGAAATACTCAAATCAATTTCTTCATATACTTGGGTCATATTGAGGTCCCGTGCAAAAGCTCAATATTGTATAAGGATCGGTGCTCCTTGTTTGTAAGTCACCGGGTACATTGTAAGGGTTTGGATTGCACCATAAGTCAATCAAAATAGTGGAAAGGCCGTGCTCGTGTTGGAGAGCTTGGTAACGGGGGACGTAGATCATTGGTTGGATCGAACCTCCATAAAAATCGTTTGCACTCTCTCTTCTCTTTTATTTACTTATATTGTGCTTATATTTGAGTGAATCAATTTTTATTTCTTAAATTTCTTTTTTAAGAATATTTTTCGAAAAAGTTTGAGAAAACCAATTCACCCCCCTCTTGGTTAGTTATTCTTGGGCTATCACATCGTACATAGTGGCAACGCGACTAGTATTGACCGGCTCGTCGAGACGATTTCGAAAACATATTATAATAAAAATTCTGAGCACGTATGCGGATTCTATGTCCATTTCTATTGTGATATTGTTTTGTATAATACAGTATCAAACAAAACACATGACTAACAACACAAAGAAATAATATAATGACCAACTTAATATAGTATCAAGTTATACCCTGGTAATGGTATTGAATCAATATATTTCACTTCTCTCTATTTTTCCTAATTCAATCAAATGGGTGGAGCATTATTACCTATCTTTGTTCCATATCTTCATTCTTCATAATCTTTTTCACATATAATTCGATTCTTTTCAAAATCCAAATACTAACCACTTGTGTATGTGAAGCATGTGAATGTGTACAACCCAAGGTGTGTCTCTGCTTCAATACCCACCGCCATCGCCGGCGAGACCAAAGTTAAACATTGAATGAATGTAATTTTGAATTTCTATTTCCTTGCTTGCAATTAGAAATTGGAATTCAACGACAACATAGTATTTCCAACTAATTGATTCCCGTAAGAAACACCAGAAAACAAGATACCAGAACCAAGTTTCTTATGGTAGACCCGACCCCAAAACTACCGGACCTGGACTTCACCATGGACTCACCACCTTTGGTCACTCTCGTCGCACCTATACACGGTTTCACGCCATCGAATTCAGCCCCACACGCCAAAAAACAGCACCTAAATCGCAGCAGACCTAGGTTTAGCCCTTAGCGCCACCGTGACCTCCTCCACTGAATCCGTGACCACCGGATAGTCACCGATCGACTCGCCCATGCCTAAGTGATCGATGGAGGGTAAGGTTTGTGGAGATGTGGAAGAAGACGCCAATATTTGTAGAGGGTAATTTAAGAATTAATTTAAAATTTTGGTGAAAGTATGACTTAATCACAATTTCAAAAAATGTCTTAACCTGATTTGAAACAAATCTATGACTTAATCACAATTTTAAAAAATGTCTTAACCTGATTTGAAACAAATCATGTACAAGTGACTTATAGTCAATTTTCTCAATTTAAAAGACGGGGATCCAAAATGGGCTTCGATGTTGTTGAAATATTTAAGCTATCCCATTAAATGTAAACAATAATAAAAAAATGATGCTCCATTTTCAAAATTTTCAGTTATATAATAACAAAATTTTAAAAAGTTATCAATGTGGCGATGCCACGTGAACAGTTGATATTCTAATTGATGCTCACTGTAGATGCTATATCACCATTGTGAAGGAGTATTATGGTAGATTAAGCACATGTATGATAGTGCTAAAATTACTTTTTAGTTATCAGTCTTATAAAATGTGTGGATAATAAATTAGTAATAAATTATAAATCCTACGAAATAAATGAATAATAAGAATGTTTGACCATTTTAAATTATAATTTAATTTTTGCCATACAAGATGTACAATACTTAATATTCTTTGATTTTTTAGTCAAAAAATGTCATTATACTATTTTATCTTATCCAGACTAATACCATCTCCCCCATTCGCATAACGTGTTGATAGTTTAAATAGCTTCTTCTTTTTTTTCACTAAAAAGATAAAAGAATATTCACTTTAATCCACTTTAATATAATCCACATATTACTATCTATTCTAATTCTATACTATAAAAAATTCTTTATACAATCTAACACACTACACTAAATGCATTATAGTTACATAAAATTTAGGTCCAAAAATTAATTGTCCATGTTGAATATGAACATGACATTTTTTTCTAAGAAGGACATTTGTTAATTATTTTTGTTGTTTTATATTGGATTTTTTTGTACAAATAGTCTCTATCGTTTTGTCTTTACAGGATATATCTTTCTATTTTTGACAATATCATCCATAATTCAATCTTTCTTGATGAAAATAGTCCTTTATGACGTTCAATCTCTTCATTAACGAAGCGCGTACAGTGCACATTTTCATCCTGAAACTATTTTGGCATAAAAAAATAAAGAAGAATTTGTAGCAAAGGTCCAAAATCTTTCAAAAATACTTAAAAAATCTCAAACCTTCTAATTCTAACACATGTCACAAACTTTTAAATAAATATACGCTCAAAAGACCTCTTGATGAATTTCATCCAAATGTTCATTAGTTGACCAAAAGTCAATGGTCCGACTTTAATTTGACTGATTTTAGAGTATGTTTGGATTATTATTTTTAAACTATTTTTTCTCAAACTCATATTCAACTAGGGACGGAGGGAAAGGGGGTCTTGGGATCCCCAGGACCCCCAACTTTTAAATATTTTTAATTTTTTTATTTACTAAACAAAAAAGTTCCAAAATGAATAACTGTGATAATTTTACCATACACCACAAAATATAAAATAATTTTTTTTTAAACACTTGTTGTAATAACAAATGTAACAAAAAGTGTTATAAAAATTGAAAATAGTATTTTTATAATAAAAACGTATGACAATATTTTAAGAAATATTTTATTTGTTGTAGTTATTTGTGAAAATGCCCCATAACCTAAACAAAGATAAATGACCTAAACAAATAAGGCCAAAAAATGGATTCATATTCATCATTTCACATCTTATGGTCTGTGAAATTCAAATCACGATTCACACGCACGACGGTGCACAAGAAGAATCATGTCGTCTGAGTTCTTTTGTCGAATCAAAAGGTCGAATTGCCATAAAAAAAATTATATTCTCATAAAAATGGGCTCAGTAATTATAGTTTGAGAAAAAAAATTCGAGAGCGCTGCCCCCGAACCCCTGCGATAATGGTTTCACCTCCCTCGTTCCTGTTTTAGGACCCCCCAACTTAAATGCCTGGCTCCACCACTTTTTTGAAGCACGTATTTTATGGAATCCACAAAAATATAATTAAAAAAAAAAGAGTTTAAAAAATGAATTTGAGAAAAAAAAGAGTTTAAAAATAATAAGTCAAACATGCTCTAAAGTCAATCAAATTAAAGTCGGATCATTGATTTTGGTTAACTAATGAAAATTTGGATGAAATTCGTCAAGACATCATTTGGACGTACATTTATTTAAAGGTTTGAGACCTTTCAACGCATTTTTGAAAGATTTTGGATTTTTGCTGCAAATTTCTCTTTATTTTTTATGCCCAAAATAGTTCCATGATGAAATTGTGCACTGTACATGCTCATTTGACAGAGAAATTGAATGGCAACAAACGGAAATGACTATTTGCACCAAGAAATGTTGAAATAGGAATGTTATTGCTAAAAATAGAAGGATATGTCCTCATCCATAGTAAATACAAACAATAGGGACCATTTTTACCTCAAAAAAAAGTATTTTATTTTGTTACAAGGTTACTATTTGTCAACTATGGAAAGCTATTATTTGTCCATCTCTTAAAATGTTAATAAAAATTCGTCACTTGACATTTTCCCCTATATTTTGCATGTAAAATGGGCATCATTCGGATAATTACCCCCAATGCCATCTAATTTTCTGCCTATTTTTCCTCCTAGTGACAATTATCTATTGGTTAAGACAATAATTTACATAACTAATTGCAATTTAGGCTTAATTTCAGGTGCCAAGTGTCCCGGTGGAGGTGGATTACAACTACCATTATTGATACCCACCAGTCAATTGTCTAAATCCTCCATTGTAAAACTTAATTTTAATTAGAGTCGTAATCACCGTATTATTCAACTTAATCAAATTCAAAGAAATCGAGGTCAAATCTTGACAATTTGGGGTTAATTATTTCTTAGGTACAATATTAGAACATATAAGTCTTTGAGTGACATTTGATGTGTTACATTTCACCAAAGTCAAATTCTATTTTCAATATATTGAAAATTAATCGATCATTTTTTCCCACTCTATTCAACTCAACTGCCACACTGCTCGACTATTCATCTCAAAAATAAACTTTTTTGCCTATTAATTTAATCTTTATCAAAAGAAAAAATTAAGTAAAATTTAGAATTGATAACTTGGTGAAGTACTTAACCATTAATGAAGCTGGCCAGCTTCTAATGTATAATAACATTTGGCAAATTGCATTGTTTAACTTAAATATATAATTAAATTAGCTGCTTGATTAATTATGTGACCTTTAAGAACCTATGAAGTTGGATTTTACTCTAGAATCAATATAAAATATGGATCATTCACCATTGGTTCAAAATAAATTGGCGTGCTGTTGAACTACCTTTAATTTTCTTGATAATGATGTTTAATTATTTAATCAAGGAAATTATTACCCCACGCCACACTAATCTTTTATTTATCATCGTCCCAAATCTTGTCCTCCCATAAATGTAGAAAAAAATAAGAAAAGAGTGGTGCACGTGTAAGTCCAACACTTTGTACGCATTCTTCTTTGTGTTTTTAATTTAAGTCATACATGAGAGTATCTATATTCTTTTAAGTAGGGGTAGATACAGGGGCTCCAGCACTCTATGGCCAAAAAATTCTTATTTATCAGTATAAGAAAATTTTGGTCTAAAAATTTTTAACTCCCGTTTGGATTCGCTTATACTTTTAAGCTAAACCAATTAGTTTTTTAGAATAGAGAGTCAATCTGACTCTTCAAATTAATTTCTATAATTAAATGTATTCAAAGAATTACAATTTTACTATTGACTAAATTAAATAGTATATACAAAATAAAATATAAAAAATAGAAAAATTATATAATAATTAGAAGGAAAGCATGTCAAAATAAATACTTATTGAGAGAAGTAAAATGAAATGTTAAAAAAAAAAAAAAAAAAAAAAAAAAAAAAAGGTTGTTGGAACACTTCAAAATTTTTACTTTTTAAATTTATCGATGTTATGTAAAATGCAAAAAATTTTTTTTTTTATAAATAGAGAGTTTCTTAGAAATGTTGTAAGAGCATTTACAACAGTTTATTTATACTTAAAGAACATCTTTAAGAACATCTTTAAGAGCATACACAACAACTTTTGTATATTTAAAGAGCATCTTTAGCATTTTAAAGAGAATCATTAAATTTAAAGAGCAGTTTTTTTTAAAACATTCCAACAGTCTCTTTTATTTCCACTTTTTATTTTACTTTTCTCAAGATGTATTTAATATATTTCTCTCTCCTCTCTTTTTATCATATATTTTTTCTCACAATTTGTATATATTATTTAATTAAAAACAACACGTCAAATATTGAAAATTGAAATTCTTTCAATACATTTAATAATAGAGAGTAAGTTTGGCTCTCCAAATGTGGAGAGTCAAACATAATCTCTAAATTAAAATGTTAAATTAAAGAGTCCATTGGAGCATAATTTTAAGCTTTGGATCTTTAAATTAAATAGTAATATGTGTTTAAAGAGCTTGTTGGAGATGTTATAACATTTTAAAGAACAATTTTTAAAAAAAAACAATATACCAGTCTATTTATCTTCATACTCTTTATTTTACTTTTTTCAAGAAACATTTAATATCTTTTCTTCTCCTTTTTTTCACATGCTTCTCTTCCAATTTATATATAATATTTAATTAAAGTTAATATATCAAATATTGAAAATTGAAATTGTTTCAATGTATTTAATAAATCTTTAAAATAAAATATTAAATTGAAAGTCTATTAAAGTAGAATTCTGTGAGCTGACTCTTTAAATTAAAGAGTATCATATATTTAAAGAGTTTGTAAAACTCGAAACCATGTGGTTAATATATATTTAAAAAATAATTGATTGCGTGAAGTATTGAAACACTTAGGAAGGATGTCCCACCTAATGAGATACCTTTCTTTCCAACTTGCTTAATATAAAACCAAAGACCAATTAACTCATTGCTTTCAAGATTCCAATCAATGCCCCCACCATATTTTATCTTTGCTTTCCTCGCCTTGCCTCCACTTTATATATTCCAATACAACCTTAACTCATATTGCATTTCATAAGTTTAATTGTGACAAGTTAAGTACAATGGTAGAGATTAAATTTTAAGACATTTAAATTAAATTTATTTATACCGTAAAAGAGATTTGAAAATATTATGTCTCATCAATTGAACTTTGTATTAGTACTTTAAAAGTTGTATAACAGTTTTTTGTAGTTTATTTTTCTTATTCGATGTGCGCAAAAAGTGGACTAGTAAAACAGAAAGAAAGCAAGAATTGTGAGTTGCTTGATGTGATTCAACATGCTTAAAAGTTGAAGAATTGCAAATGTTGATGATTTGTGTGTGTGTGTGTGTATGGTGTGTGTGTGTGTGTGTGTGTGTGTAGGATTGTAGAAGGAATCATTTCAAGAGGAGAAAATTCTTTTGTCTACTAATTTCCAACTATTTCTCTCTCATAGTCACTGCCCATAAAAATAAAAGTTTGTGGCACAAACTCTCATTTTCTCTCCTAGTGCATGTTTATTACAACAAAGTGTATTAAAAATGACTGAATAGCTAACAAATAATTTTTTAATTTTTTTTTAATACCATCGAACTTTCACAAACTCGCATACTAAAAAAGTTGTAATAAGAAACAAGTCACCTACCATTAATTTTTTTAACGGCTAGTTCAACTACAGTCCAATCAATTTCTTTGTAAGGTTATTTCTTCAAATATGAAGCACAAAGCGCGACTCTGTTCGTATTTGACATTCTATAATATTAACAACTTATTGACATATTTGGTAGTGAAAATTGAATAGTACAAATCAATACAAAGATAATGAAGAAGTAAAAATATTATTTATTATACTATTGAATCGTATTCAATATTACGTGACAAACATGCATTATATATATTATTATTTTCATATTCAAAATTTGCAAAATTTAACATTAAACAAGTTATGCCAAGCGAAAGAAAAGCTGGTTGAAATTGTTGCTTTTTCCAAAGACATTGTTAACTTTTATTCTGTACTTTTAATTACATATTAATGAAATTTGGAAGTTAACATCAGCCCCATGACTGCTAATTATGAATATAACTGAAACCCGTCAATTTGAGATCCAATTTGATATCATTCTTGGGAGGTATCGAAAAAGAACTGAAATAGAATAAGGTCGATTCATACAGAGAAAATGTTTTCTACTTAGAATGATTCATACAAATGAAGAGGAAAAAGGCGTAAATTGTACATTATACTTTTGATCGAAAAACCAATCAGATTCATTTTGTACCCTTTACAATAAACTTGGATCAAATGCAAAATAAGTAAATTTAATAGTTTAGTGGGCAAATGAGCCTATAAATATCTACAAATCATTGTCACCATATCATGCATATGTCATTTAAGTAGAACAAAGCCACACTTGACAAGAATATCATATTACAATAATAGCCTATGTAATTTCCATAATCAAGGGAGTTTTCTTTCCTTTTTTATTGTTGAACGGAGTTATTTATGAACACCCAAAACAGATAAATAACAAAATTTCGAAGGAAAAAAAAAAAGAGGCAAAGCTAACTTGTGAATGTTCTTTTTTGGAAACAATTTTTTATTTTTAAAATATTTCACCCGAGTTTACGCAGATAAATTGTGGTGGAAGTCATCAATCTATGACCATTGTAAAAAGTTGGTCTCAACTTTTAATTCTTCGCATTTAAAGTTTACAACTTTCAAGTGTATAGCTAATTGATCCGATACTTTCCGTCCATTTATCGGTTGAAAAAGTTATTTTTAATACATTTACTTCTAATTGGAGTAATATTATTTATCATTGGTAGTGATCATCACTCGTCTTAAGTCACAATTGAATATTTAATTCATTGTTCAAAGCATTAAGATACATCATAATTCAATTGGACAATAAATAAGGGATTAACTGCCACCTAATAATGAATAAAATTATTCCTAAAGTTGAAAACAAAATAAACCAAATCAAACCAAATAAAAAGGCACACAATACCCCCATTCCAAACCCATTTCCTCACACCGGCACCAGACTTGTAGGATGGGGGCAGAGTGTACTGGGGGACAGGTTTGGGCTTAGGGATGGCAACAGGGCCAAGACAGCCCTCTCCACCCACACCCCATCAAAGATTTTCAAGAGACGGGGCAAAGACGAGTGGGAACCAGACGAAAATTAAAATATCTTCATTTACAATCCTTTTTACATATTTATTTATTTTTATTTTATAAATACTATCAAAATTTAAAAAAGAAAAGTCAAGAGTTCAGGACTGGAATCATGTCCCCATCCCCACACCAAATTCCCAGCAAGACAAGGGCATTTTGTCATTTTTAATTAGGCTAAAGAAGAATGTGCCTTCTTTTTTTTCCCCTTCTCCTTTTCAATTTTTATTTATTATTCAAATAAAGTATTTATTTTTTGTACCAATTTCACCCATGAAAACAATGTTTACATTCCACAGACATTATATTTTAATGGTGAAGTAGACATTTTTCGTTTATTAGAGACCAAAGTGCTATAACAATGAAAGATATGAAATTTAATCAAAACAATTAGAAGTTTGGGAACTTATTCGCACAAACTTAATAAGTAGCAACCTAAACTGCAATTATTACTTTTGATGGGCGAAATGAAAGAAGGAAAGGAGAAAAGGAAAGTAAAAACTATATAGATTCTTTGCTTGGAAGGACAAAAAACAAAAACTTATGTTCCTTTCCAAGCATACACGTATTGCAAATTCATTTAGACAAATCCAGCAATTGTCAATCAAATGGGAGCCCCATAAAAATCCCCCATTAAATAACCATAGCCTGAAGTGCAGTGTAAGCCAAAGTATCAACAAAACCTCTCTCTCTCTCTTCTCTAGAACAGGGGGAGAAAAGGGCGTGACAAACACCTCTGCAAAAACTTCACCATCAATGGCGTAAAGCACGATCAATATAACCTTGCGTGCCGGAAACATTTATTTCGAATTGGGCCATCTCCAGAAAAGCATAAGCTTCACTCTACAATTTTCTACGAAAAATACCCCACTGATCATATATAGACTATAGTGTTGCAGATATAGAGAGAGAGAGAGAGAGAGAGAGAGAGAGGTAATTGTACTAAATATATGAGGAAGAGAGTGAAAAGCAAAGCTGGGAAAGCACGGAGATCAGTTGTTGGAAGGAATTTTCGATTGCATCCATGAAATCACTGTGGCACTTGCTTTCTCTAGGATGAGTGAATCTGCTTATCGAGTTGAAACGACGTCGCGCCTCGCCCAATGGCGGATCGAAAACTTGGCTTCATGCACTTACAGAAAATCAGACCCTTTCAAGATCGGCAAATGGAATTGGTCAGTCACGTTAAACAGTAGTTTTTTTAAAAAAAAATTCACTTTGATTGTTTGATTAATAATTCTGTGTTAATCAATCTTCAGTACTTTGTTTCTTATGTTGCTCTTGCTTAAGTTAGAAACAAACAGAAATTTCAACCAGAATTTTATAAAGAAAAGATGAATTATATATCCTTTTCGTTTGCATTTTCTTGGCAAATTTCTCGGTTTCTTCAAGAAAATACAACAGTGCACAGAATATTGTTTATGTTCTTTAAGATTGTGGGGTTTAATTTAATTTAATTTCCTTCTGACTGAAGGCATTTATCTGTGGAGAAGAATCGGACTTTGTCCATTAAATTGTACCCGGAGGTATCAAATATAACTAGAGAAAATCCTCCAATTGCATCTTTTATAATTAAAGTTGTATCTTCAGTGGGAGATCGCAAGTGTTTGGTTCATCCAGGTAAAATTATTGGAATAATTCTATTTTTCTCCAATTATTTTCCTTTTTCACGGTTTTTTCATCCTATGTTTAATGCAGAAGTTACGGATAAGCAGCTTAAAAACAACGACGATTTTGTTTGGGCTATTGAAGTTCCATTAACTGGGAAATTCATCATTGACGTCGAATTTCTTGATTTAAAGACCTCGTCTCCTAATGTAAGAGTTAATCAGCCATTGCCTGTTATGGCGTAAAATATGTTGATCACATATTCTTATGTTTATGAAAACTTACTTGTTCTAACACAGGGTGCAGAACCTTGCTCGATTTGGATTGAAGGGTTTACACAAAGACAATCGACTGAAACAGCTCTATCATCCCTTGGTCGAATGTTGTCTGAAAGCATTCACACGGATATTGTAATAAACGCATCTGATGGAAGCATTGCAGCACATCGTGCAGTTCTTGCTTCCAGGTCACCTGTATTCCGAAGCATGTTCTCACACAACCTGAAAGAGAAAGAAATGTCTGCCGTAAACATTACTGACATGTCAATTGAAGCCTGCCAGGCCTTCCTCAATTACTTGTACGGTAACATAGAAAACGAACAATTTTTAACTCATAGACTACCCCTTCTTCGAGCAGCAGACAAATACGATATCGCAGATTTGAAAGAAGCATGTCATGAGAGTCTACTGGAGGACATTGACACCAGGAATGTGCTGGAGAGGCTGCAAAATGCTTCTCTGTATCAACTTCCAAAACTGAAGACCAGCTGTATGCGATATCTTGTGAAATTCGGTAAGATCTATGATATACGAGACGATTTCAATGCATTTGTCCAATGTGCAGATAGAGAACTGATTGCCGAAATCTTTAATGAAGTTCTCGCTGCCTGGAAAGGGTTCTGAGTCCTGACCAAAGGGAAACAGAAATAGCATATCGGACAATAGGTTTTTATCTACTAGTGTGCACCATTCCTTGTTCGTAAGCAAATATTCTTTCGTTGTTTGTTTACATGTACAGACATTGATCTCAATGTAATAGGTCCATGCTATCGAGGACCATTGTGTATAATTTCATGAATTCTACGTGGACCACAGTGATGTGAATATGATTGACATCAATGAAATTCTACTTATTATTTATCATGTTCATATTGCTTTCAAGTTGCGCTTTAGCTCTCAGTAACCTCACTTCTGGCTCTGTGTTCGTCTGCAATCAAATTTCATGTCTTCTGATAATTTATCCACCACGTTTTGGCGACTGTACAAACCCATTCCTGAGAGAGCCAAAGATAAAGAACTTGGTGGATGAACCACCTACTTGTCAGAAGCTTTTAGCTTTTCATACATTTTGTATGATTGAATGGTGGGAGCCTCTGGGTTTCTAAAGACCCTAGTCAGTTTGACTGATGAAGCCGTGCTTTCCTTAGGACTGTGATGAAGCAGCCATTAGGACAAATGTGCAGGGCATTGTGTGATGTAGGAGAAACAACTCCATACAAATTTGCTACTCCGGTGGAATGTTTATCTGCCATCTTCAGATCAATATTGACGAGAAGATGAATTCAGGCTATAAGAGACCTAAAACACCATGAACATAAGAATCTCCTCGCACCAAATTATTACGTGTCCTTGGATCCCACTTATTACTGTTTCTCAAGCCAGGACTTAAATATCAGCTATATGTCTTTATCACTCAAAGAGGCATAAAGATGAAGATTAACATTTGAAATTTCCCTTCGTAGGTGTAAATTGAGCAGGTAAGACATGGGATGGTCTAGCAGGTAGGTAAGCAGTCGGTATCAAGGGAGTATAGTCAGACCCCAGCTGTGTAAGTCCAGAAAATAAGTAAGAATTTTAATAAAGCATGAACGGTCATGTCTTCTATATATGATCATTCATACAAAGTTAACAGCACAGCATGTGATTTTTCCAAGTAAAGTTGTACCTTGTAACTATGGTGTGACTAGATTAACAAGTTAAATATAATGTCTCTACTTAATCCCCTCGTGCTACTTAGAACATGTTTGTTAGTGCTTATAAGTACTTATAAGTTGGTGAAACATCATTTTTATCCATTCATTTCGTAAAACTCACAACTTTTATTCACTTTTTGTCCACACATTACGTAGGACACACTTCTTATAATCTAAATTTTTTTTTACCAAACATACTCAACATGCTCATCTTTGTTTTGATATTTTTGCCAAATCCACTTGGATAGTGGCATACATCAAGACATGTCGGCTAAGTATGATACCTCTACTTAGGCCGTCATGCTACTTAAAATACTATATTCTTTTTGTTCAGAATTTTGCTCACTCGGGGAAATCTAGTACGGACTACCACTGGGCTCGAAACATCCTAGTTTTTCTGGCACAGAAAATTGTGCCCCCAGCACAGAAGATCACAACTATAGCCCTATGTCATAAGGCAGCAAAGGCACTATAGGGGAGAACTGGCCTTACAAAAAATTGGCAAAAATATTTGCTTCTTTGCTGAGAGTGCAAAGACCACAATGTTGACGGGAAAAGAATAAAATCAGCATAGCTATATAATGTGATATTCTCGATTATGGGATTTTGCATATGTTATTGTCATTGAGTAACTATATAAAAACTCACCTAAAATAGATTATCTGTTGTTTGTATAAATTTACAAATTTCCTCATTTTGTAATATTTTCCAAATATTCAATACAAATTTCTCTCCAATATTTAGACTTTTCTACATAGTATTAGAGCATCAAAATTGATGACTCTGGAACGCTAGAACATTTCCACAAACATTTAGCAAAGTGCTACTACCACCGCCATGGGAGGCAAAAACGGCAGCAGATCAAAAAGCACACCAAATGTCTTGGATCCTTACTCCCTGCATTACTCGGACCATCATGGTCTTGCTCGTCTCCAAACTCCTTGAAAGAGATAATTACAGTACATGAAGTCGTGCTATGCAAATAAGATTGAGTGCCAAGAACAAGATACATGTTGTCGTGCCATGCAAATAAGCTTGAGTGCCAAGAACAAGATTGGGTTTGTTATTGGTTCGATTAAACCACCATCTCACAAGGATTCTTCATTCCCTTCATGGCAACGCTACAATGATATGGTCCCTGTCTTGGACATCCATCTTCTGGCCCTCTTCAAGTTCTTACTAAGTTAAATCCTCAAATTTATTTTGATTTCAACCATATTTGTGAGGTTTGCCCGTTATCCAAGCAAACTCGTTTATCTTTTCTAATAAGTTGTATTTATATGAACAAACCTTTTGATTTGATCCATTGAGATATCTAAGACACATCGAATAAATTCTCATTCTGGAACTCGTTATTTCTTAACAATTGTTGATGATTTTACTCGATATACTTGGATACATATTATGAATTTTAAATCAGGAACTCAAGAAATATTGCAATCTTTTATTTCATGGGTAGAAACTCAATTTAATTGTCTTGTTAAAACTCTTCGAGCCGACAATAGGGCAGAATTCATATCGATGAAAAGTTTTCTAAATTCTAAGAAAATTATTTTTCACCATTCATGCCCATCAACCCCTCAACAAAATAGAGTAGTTGAACGAAAACATCCTCCATCTTTTGAATGTGAGTAGAGCTCTTTATTTTCAAGAAAATTTGCCATTAAAATTCTGGGCAGAAAGTATTCAAACCGCTTGTTATTTGATCAATCGCCTACCTACACCTTTACTTTCCAAAAACTCACCATACTTCTTACTTCACAAGCAACAATCGCCTTTAGATGTCTGTGCTATGCCACCAATCTCATGTCTATACATAAGTATGATCAACAAGCCTGTCGTAGCATTTTTATTGGCTATCCTCATGGCCAAAAGGGATATCAGGTTTATGACCTTAACATATTTTCCCATTTCACACACATCTTCAAAAACTCCAAGATGATGGAGTTGTTCTTCCCTTACCACAAAACACACTTGACTTGGCTTTCTCGAATCAATCAGCCAAGACAACAACACCTCTACCAACCCTCAAAACACAATAATCCAACCAAATCCTACCTCATTACCCGTACCAGAATCTGATCTTCTTACCAACACCACAACTTCTTTCCCATGCCTTCACTGATCTGGTCGTGTAAGACAACCTAATATCCATCTCCGCAATTTCCATCTTTACCACGTGGCCAAGGTTGCTACAGAAAAATCATCTTCTTCATCAAGTACGCTCAATCACTCTTATGATATTTCTCTTATACACACCTTTCTCCTACTGATCAAAAATGTATTTGTGCAATTAATACTATTGTGGAATTGTGACTTATGAATAGGAAGCTATCGACCCTCAGTGGCGCGAGGCCATAGCCTCTGAACTTGCAGCTCTTGAACACAATAAGACAAGGACAATCACTTCTCTTCCTCCCGGAAAGATTGCCCATTGGGTAAATGGGTCTACAAAATTAAATACAACTCGGATGGCACTATTGAAAGATACAAAGCTCGCTTGGTAGCAAAGGGTTAGGAGACTTTTGCTCCACTGTTCGCTGCTTTCTTGCCATTGCACTTGTTCGTAATTGGACACTTCACCAAATGGATGTTCAAAATGCATTTCTTCACGGTGATTTGCTTGAAGAAGTTTATATATTACTTCCTCCCGATTTTTGTCACCAGGGAAAGAAACATATGGTTTGTCGACTCAAAAAATCTCTCTATGGGCTTAAGCAAGTCTCTCACAGTTGGTTTCATAAAAATTCCACAGACATTTAGCAAGATGGTTTTTGTCAGTTTTAAGATGATTATTCTTTATTTACCAAGGTTTATGGAAACTCATTCATAGTCGTCCTCATTGTGGATGACATGACATCACTGGGAATGATGACAAGATTATTGCAGCCCTTAAAGACTATTCGTACCAGGTTTCATATCAAAGATATTGGACGAATACGATACTTGGTGTTGAGGTTGCACGCTCTACTGATGGTATCTCAGTATCACAACGGAAATACATCATTGATATCTTGGATGAAGCTGGTTTACTTGGGGCTAAGCCATTACCGATACTTATGGAAGAAAACATAAAGCTTACGCCCACAGAGGGAGAATTACTGAATAACCCGTCCACATATAGAAGAGTGGCTTGTCGCCTATTTATCTTACTATCACGAGGTCGAAATCACTTTTTTAGTTCATATTTTGAGCCAATTTAGTGCTTGTTTGTCAATGTTTAAATTATAATTTAGACTGGTCAAATTGGTCAAACATAGTTTTTATTTAAATATTTCGTAGAACCCACCACTTACTACTCATTTATTATTCACACATTCCATAGGAACCACAACTTATAAGCATTTAAAAATAATTTCAGCACCATCAAACATGCACTTATGCAGGTACCAAGAAAACCTCATTTAGATGCGGTTCATCACCTATTGCGATACTTGAATGGAACACCTAGACAATGCTTGTTCTTCTAAGCCAAAGGGAATTTATTGTGTTGGGCTTGTTGCTCCATCATAAGGCGATCTATAACCAGTTATTGTATCTTTCTCAGTCAAGCTCTTGTCTCGTAGATAACCAACAAATAGACAACTGTGTCGAGATCTTCAGCCGAATCAAAACATCGAGCATCATATGTGAACTTACATGGCTCAGGTACTTATTACATGATTTATGTATAGAGCATTTGTTACCAGTCAAGTTATTTTGTGATAGCCAAGTTGCATTACACACTGCTGCCAATTCAATTTACCATGAACGTACCAAATACATAGAAATCGATTGCCACGTTGTTTGGGAATGAATTTGAATTTAGTTCTATTTCTATTTGCTCATACGCTCATGTTTCTCCAACCGGGTGACATGTTCACTCAAAAACTTGGTCGATCGCCGACATGTTCACTAAACCACTTGGTCAACTCAATTCAATGAATAAATCAACATAGTTATGGAATGTGATATTCTCGATTATAGGACTTCATATATTATTGTAGTTGATCTACTGTATAAAAACTTACCTAGAATAGATTAGCTATTGTTTGTATAAATTTATGATTTCCTCATTTAATATTTATCAATTATTCCATATAGATTTCTCTCCAATATCAGACTTTTCTACAATCAATGTCAATCTTTTTCTTTTGTAAATAGAGGTTTGCCCAGGCCAACCTGGGCAGGTCCCCCGACTAGACTTCCAGGACTGGTGCAACCTTCCTTTACAGGGTTGTTTCTAAAGTGTATCAAACTCGAGGTCTGCATGGTATCAACACTGTAGACACAATGGACAACATTTTGATGATATACAGTCTAGTGTAGCACGTATAATGCAGCCGGCCAAATGACTAGAGGGTGATCTATCATCTATCTACTCCCATCAAAGCACCTCAAAATGCTAATTCATGGGGTAAACTCTTTTTAGAGGAAGCCTATCAAATTAGATCACTTATTTGTTAATATGTCCACACATATGTACATCTATGCCGTTTGAAATATCCACCAGCCGCATTATCGAAGTTGGTGGGACAGAATCGATTGAGTGGCCAAGCAGGTGAATGGAAGCAAGTGACCATATCCCATTTACAACCTTCCAATCAAACAGTCTCCTACTTCCATGGGACCCTCTCTATCTGGGTCCTCACCTTCCACCAGAACTCTTGCCGGGTAGAGAGATGGAATTATTTCCAATTAACTTTCCATAACTTGTTACGTATACAGATATATACTCGCTCAAAAAGAAATGTAATAGTAATGCAGTCAATACCTATACAATACAAGAGGCCACTCATTCTGCGGCAGCTCTTCGTGACACACATTTAAATCTAGAGCTCGTTTGACTGATCTTGCTTATATGTGGTACTGCTTTGAACAAATACATTTCTGTAAATTGTACTTAGACATGGAAATTTTATATCCTTGTAAGGACTGAAAGTATAATAAACATGGGAATTTTATTAGTGCTTATTGATTTTAGATTGGATTTCTTCTTATCAGAGATTCAGAACAGATTAGAATTGCAGTAACTACTTTAAAGCTACAAAAAACGTAAATAAGATAAAAATAACTTAGAAGTTATTTCATCAATTGAAAATCCACAAAAGCTCGCTTCAATTTTCGTGCATTGACAGCCAAATTCTGACCCAGAAGAAAGGGGAAAAGTTCAAAATGGGGAATGGGGAACCGAAAAATTCTGTTATCAAACTGGAACTCAAATTTTAGTTTGATTAGCGTTGTTCATCGGAGATTTACTCCGCTACAAGCACAAAAAAAGTACTCCTTTGTCCGTGAGTACTTCTTCATCTTCTCGAACCAAAACTCATATCTCTCTCTCAATTCCTCCAATCTTATTGTTCTTCTCCATATTCTTCAAAATCAAACCTCTCTCGAAAAAAACTCTCCCTCTCTCTCTCTCTCCCAATCTTCAACATTCTTCTCCACTCTTCAACCCATTAAAATCCTCTATCAAAATCCTCTATCGTCATATCTCACCACAAAGAAAAGCGGTATACTAGTTAAGCTGCAACTACTGGGCATTGAGGGAAAATATTCAATCAAGGAATTTTTAGTAATTGAAAACAGATGGTGAGCAATAAAAACTAAAACAGTCTTACCTTAGCAGCTTTAACCATTTCAAGCTGGTTTTAAATGGCTGGTGACTGATTATGCTCAAGGACCATTTCTCCATCTTCATCTTTACAATTCTCTAAATCAGATGCGTCGTTTTTTGAAAAATTGCAGCACTGTAAACTCTAGAGGGAGAGATGGCTACTTTTCGTTTTTGCTTGGGGGGCCTTTGAAAGCATATGGAGGGAATATTATTAGGATCTCCTAAATGAATTTCCCTTCATGAAAACGGTATGACGCTGTAATGGGCCTAGAGCTGTAGACGGGCCGATTTCGGAGTCGCTATTGCAGCTATGATTGTTGATAGGATCCGGCTGGCCCTAGCCCGCTAGCATGGCCAATTTCGGGCTAAGCCTTGAATTTTATCCAATTGAGCTTGGGTCAAATTATTTTGCACGACATATTATAGAGAATTTACATGGTAGCCTGGTACCAATTCGCCTTCATACGTGGCAACGCTTTGATATTTTTATTAGGATACAAGTTTGGAGCCTGGAGGTATCAACTTGATCTGATATTGCTCTTTTAAATTAAAACTACGAGTGAGGGTAGAGTTCAAAGAGAATAGAATCGAACAATTTGGTATCTTGTTAATAGAATTATCGATTCTAACTTAAATTATAGAACTAAACCAGAATTGAATCATTCGATTCCATAATTAAAATTTTAAAAGTTGTCATATTTCTAACAACTATTTTCACTTTTCTTGTTAGAATTTTGAAACAATATATCAATCTAAAAATTCATAACTTCCAAACCTTAATCTATTCATAAAATAACAACCTATCAAATTTTGAATACAAGATTCTTTCTCAATACAAATACAAATACAAATACAGACATAGAAATAAAATTATTTTATTTTTATGGACTAAATTTTTAGAAAAAACAAATTAAAAGTCAATAGGGTCGGTCGGTTCTTCGGCTGTAAGTCTCATTACCCGATTTAAACTTAAGAAAAATTAGATCGAACTGCTCGATTTTTGGTTTGGTTTTGGTTCGATCTAGTTTAGTTGAGTACTTTTATCCACCTTTAATTGATGAATCACTTCATTTTATTAATTTGATGAAATCGACTTGTATCAAATGATTTCAATTATAAATAAATATATGTTTGACGTTGACACACATCACGAGTATACAAAAGATAATTCTTACAAACAGAAACAGAGACAAGATATGGCAAATAGGTGGATCGAGGGAACCTCTCTCTCACGGGCCTAATTTTTTTTTATTAAACCACAATTACTGAACTTATTTTTATGAGAATCTAATGTTTTCAAATAAGTCATAATCTTAAAAAGCTTACAAGAAATCATTGCATCGCATAGAAATATTCAAGGTCTAAAATTAACTAAATAAAATTGTGTCCGACAATCTTTTACAACTAAAAATTATTCTATGATAGAATCTATATCTATTTTATTAACAAGGTCTCTCTAAAAAAAAATTGTCATACGACAAACAAGAAATCTGTCTCATCTCATCAATTTTATCAAGAGGATAGTCATATATGTTATTCATTTTTCCTGGATCTCGCTCAATTTCAGAAGATGGAGTTGGAAGAGATTGTTGATTTTCATTTAGTAGAGATTGTTGATTCTGAATTGGAGGAGTATGTTGAGGTTCATTTGAATCTTTAGTTGGTGTATTTATTCTTGATTTGAAGAAAAAATACAAGGTCGTTTTTCCTTTCTTAGTAGGAGGTTGTTGTGTGGCCATTGTATTTTCTAAAAAAAAGTACAAAATTAATTATACAAGTAAATTTTAATTGAGAGAACCGGTTCAACATCATTAAGCACCAAATTTACTAATGAATTGCTAATCATTCCCATTACTAATTGAAATAAAACCATAAATGAAAAATAAATGCAAAAGACGAAAATAGACACGATTAGTCTTGACCGACTCGTCAAGACGAATTCGAAACATATTATAATAGAAAATATGAGCCTGTATGCGACTTCTATGCCCGTTTATTTGAAGACCTACAATCAACTTCCAATTCCAAAATCCAAACAAAATAAAAAAGTAAAAAGTTCCTACTTCCAATTCCATAGTCATCAATAATTCAGTACAAAAATCACAACATAGGGGGTTAAAATCATCAATATTCAAATGAGGAAGAATTCGATAAAAAAAAATGACTGGGCCACTGGTTTAAATGGACTGACTGCTTGTTTTTAAAAAAATTATAATTTCAATTGTTGGTCCAATATAGGGCTGGGGTGTGGTGGCTCAAATGAGGCCCAACCTTGTCTCCACCTGTGCTCACAAATACTCAATTGATAGTACGTAGTATAAGCGCATTTAGATTATCATCATGAGAATAGGGATTGTATTGGAGTTAATGATAGAGGAAATGAAGAGAAGACTAGAGAAGATAGAGGAAATGAAGATCATGATGAGAGTCTAGAAGCAGAAGATAAAAAGAGAAGAGATGCAGAAGAAAAAAGACAAATAAAGATAGATATTATCAATAAATTCTGGAATAATTTCTACAAGGAGATTGATAGTCGAAATGCTATAAAGCCAAGCAGTACATCTCATAAAGATAAATATTACCATACAGTTCTTCAGTTGTTGGAGAATTCGAAATCGATGCGGAAAGCAAAAAAATCGATTCAGAAATAAGGGAGCCAATTTGAAAGATATGGCACATCTCAAGAATATCCAAAATTGCATTCATTTATTAAATAAATAATGTTATTTATCATTACTGGTGATAATCACCTGTCCATGTGATAGCAGAGTGTACTGCAATTGATCACCTTGTTAATTTGATCGGTAATTGGATGTAAAAGTGCTACTATTGCCTGTAAAAATTCGGGTATCTTTCATCAAATTTAGCACTTGTTTGGTTGAGTCTTTTAATTTTTTTTTTCAAATTCATTTTCAACCACATATTTCATGGGACTCACTATTTTTAAACCACATATTTCATCAATTTTTATCAAAAACTCCAAAAGGACTACCTTTAGGGGGCGCGTTTGACATATAGACGAATGTTAAATATAATGGATAAATTTTATTTTATCCTATTTAGACAAAGGTGATATCCGGAAAAACTTTTATCCAAATAATAATTTAAGTAAAAAAAAACGAGGATTAAAGAGGAGAGCAAATTTTTTTATTCGAATAATTCACTAATTTTTTTAAAAGACAAACGTATCTTTATAATATATAAAAAAAAAAAATCTATTTTTGAATATTCATAACCTAGGATAATCACTGCCACCCCGCCCGCCGCTTAAGAATGGTAAAATACTCTAATCCCACCCCGTTAGTAATCGGGACGGAGATTCGGGATCATCGTCCCCGCTCCAAATTCTTCAAACCGGTTCGAATCTTTTTCTATTTTATTTTATATTTATATTTCAAAAATTAAATTGTATTTAAAAAAGAAAAATTAATATTTAAAATTAATTAATTAATTAATTAAACAGTAATAAAAGAGAATTTTTAATCCCCACCCTGTCCCTCATTCCAAAAATTCCCAAATAATGACTGTCAGACCCGTTGTTATTTCTACCGCCACTGCTGCCACCCCACCCCGCTAGCCACCACCGCCCCTCACCACCACCACCCCTCACCCTCAATCTTTTTTTCTCTCTTTTAGTTATTTATTTTTTTCGTTTAATTAAGAATAATTGTATAATTGTTTTTTTCATTAAAAACTTTTAAAATATAGTTTTTTCATTCTTACTTAACTACACCAAACAAACTTAATATTAATATCTAATAATAAACATCTTAAACTTTCAGGTTGCCGCGACATACAATGACGTAAAATTCTCATGCTAGCTTTCCTCTCAAACTTTCACATGTCCAAAATACTAAAGATTATTACTTGTTGCCAAACGGTTATTTAACAAATGATGTAATTTTGAATTTTTGACGTTCATTTTTACTAATAGGATTTTAAAGTGTGAAAATATTGGTGAGGAAGAATAGGAGAATTCAAATTCATGTTAGTATACATATTTGGTAGTACTAAAATTAATTTTCAAAAATTAGTGATTTCTATAAAATATATTGATAGTAAATTATATATCTTATAAAATATATAAATACAAAATATATTTAACAAATTTGACAAACTTAAATTATAATTTTAAGTTTGACCAAACAAACTTTTAGTTAATACTAAAATTACTATTCTAAAAGTTTCGTCTATATGTGTGCGACCAACACTTTGCCTTCACCTCTCCATAGCTTCGTTCGCCTAGGTCGAAAAAGCTTGAAATTCAGCATTTACGCCTACTCACGCTTAACACTTTTTAAACACTAACTAAAATTAATCGGACTTAATCAAGCTCATACCACGTGCGTGCCTAATCTGTTCCAAATTAGTTCAACAACAAAATCACCTTTCAACCTTAAAAATCTCAACCGATCAACGATGTGAATCCGTAACCCCGCAACACATCAACAACAATCAATTGAATCAATTTTACAATTGAAATTTAAAAAAATAAAGAAGAGTTAAGAACAAGAATTTAAACCATTCGTATTCAATTGCTAGTGGAGCATAACAATCTTTGGCAAATGTATAATATTATTTCTAAACAAATAAGAAGCAATTTTGAGATGAATAATTAAGCACCCTAGAAAGGCGGAGGAGCATTAAAACCCAAAAAGGGGCGGCGTCCGTAGGAGGAGGAGGCGGCGGCGGGATCATAGCAATGCACCGTGTCCTTCAATTTGTGAAAACCATTCTTGAATACCCCAAAACCGAAGAGCAATCCAATGGCTACCACCACTAGTATAACGCACATGCAGAAACAGCACACCTTTGTACCACAACACATCTTCGATTTCCTTCGCTAAAATCTTTGAGTTTTAGAGAAGAAAAAATAATCTGAATATGAAATATATTTAATTTCAAATTGTTTTTGGATCGAGATTTGGGGGTGACAAGAGCCTAGGGTTTTTTCAAATAAATTTATAGACGTGGGTGTTGCAGTTGATTGCAGGCAAGAGAGAGAGGAGTGCAAGTTATGATGACTAGTCGAATAACACTACTAATGCGGGTATCTCTTTATCACGTTACTTCGAAATAACAAGACAAAACTCTTGGGAAGCATAAAAGTAGATAAAATATTAGTATTTTTTTAATTTTCTTAAAATATATTTTTCATATAGTTCTAATATATTTTTGGGATTGATTTCATAGAACTAACTTTGATTATCAAATAATCAGAAATTATTTTAAATATTTTAATAATTTTTTTTAAAAATGATTATAGTTAGGAGTGGATCCAATAATTTTTAGAGATCGGATTGTTACTAAATAAAAAAATTCACAAATATTTTTTTTAACACTATGAAAATCTATTTTTTTCCTAAATCCGCCCCGATTATAGTAGAATATGTATCATCTATAAGCACGCTTTGAAAAACAACAAAATGGTAACTTTTCACATTCTATTTTTATTTTTTCACTTATCTATGATTAAAATACTAATTTTAACTCTAATTTATTAAATTAATTCTTTTTATATAGTATTCTAATTATAATGCATCTCTTAAATTATTTAAATCTAAATTTAATTGATTTTTATATCATAGACTATGTTTCTATTTTGTATTTTTTTTTTAAATAAATTTGTGATTTAATACTCTCTCCGTACCACAAAGATATACTCGCTTTTTTTTTTCACACGGATTAAGAAATCTCATTTAATGTAATTGAAATTATAAAATTTTCACACAATTTTTCTATTATACCCCATTTTAATATTAATCATTCGTGAATCTAATAAATTTAAATGTTCATTAAGTTACAATTAGAATGCAAATGAAATTGAATTGCATTGCATTGAAACAATAATAAAATTTAATTGTTGACTTTGTTATTGGGGGATGGATGTTTTCTAGGCAATGTGAAATTTATTGATTGTCTACTTGATAAATGTATGAATAAATTTATGTGTTTTTCCATTATAATTGGAATATGTTAAATTTATTTGGGTTGATAACAATATAAATTAAATAAGAGTATATTAGGAAAAAGAAAAATTTAAGAAACCATCTATAAAGTAAGTGGCATATAATTTGTGACAGATAAATAAGAAAAACGAGTCTATTTTTGTGAAACGGATGAAGTACATGTTTATTATTTTATTTTAAAATAACTATGATAAATGTATTGTTTTGAAAAAAATATTTAATATTATATATTTTTATAAAAATAAAAATGAATTTTACAATACTACTCATTATTATTATTATAATAATAATACAATGAAATATTATTACAATATAAGAGTGATCTCCTATTCCCAGTGGGTAAGTATTATTTTGTTCATCCAATGTGGCACTTACCCATTAGATAAATTGTTTACTTATGTGGATAATTCATCCAATAGATAAATGCCACATAGATGTGGGCAAGATAACACTTGCTCACTATAGTAGGAGATCACCCTCTATTATAATAATGTATATTTTAGTAATTTTATACAGTCACATCAATAAATCACTTTTGTTTATAAAACACTCAAATGTTGATTTTGAACGTACAACAATTTTGAAATAAGAGTTTATCAAACACTTATTTAATTCTTTCTATAACTGATTTTTTTTGTAGCACAAAAAAAGTTGATTCTCTTATAGTGTGTTCGAAAGGGCATTTTGAAGTCCAAAAGCACTTTTAAAAAGTACTTTTTTTATGAAAAAGCAAAAGTACTTTTAATTATATTTATGATTGTTTGGCTAAAATTAATAAGCATTTTGATTGAAAATGACTTAAAAAGTTATTTTAGAGAAGCTAAATTTGAACTTTTCTAAAAACTCTAATTGAACTTTTACAAGAGTTTTAATTAATATTTAATGAAACTTAAAATTAACAAAATTATCATTAATACATCAAAATAAGATATTGATTTATTTACCACATTAATTACTTATTTCAAATTGTCATTTCATATATTTATATGAAGTGAAAATTATATGTTGGTGTGTTAAATATATAAAACTAATTACACATTATATGTTTGATTTAAATATATTAATTTTAAGTAATATGATATATATTAAAATAATTGTATTATCATACTTTAATTAATATATTAATTTTAATAGTTATTATAAGATATGAAAAAATATTATTTATTATAAAAATAATAATATGAGATATATATAATTAATTATTATTTAATCCAATAAATATAAAGTTTATACAAATATTTTTTTTATAATTGTACAGTCAAACACTCAATTTAATATTTTCAGTTTTGGATTCATAGCCAACTAGTCAATAAATTTTTAACAAAAGCTCTACTACTCAAAAGTTTTACCGCTAAAAGCTTTACCCACAATAATTGTGTCTAACGGAACCTCAAAAACATAGTAATACCAAATCAATCCTTAGTGCTTGTTTGTTAAAAAAATTACAAACTATAAGCAGTGAGTTATATATGAATAAAAAGTATATAAAAATTGTGGGTCTTACAATATATGTATGAATAAAAATAATATTTGATCAGATTATAAATACTTATAATCACTTTCAAATATGCATCCAAATGAGTTTTTATAGTTTTAAATTAATCCAGTAACAAGTGAATTAACTTGTATCTTAATTTAATTAAGCATTTTTATATACAATTGACTAATATCGCGAAGGCAAATTTTCCACATGCAACTGAGAACTTAGGGTGTGAATTTAACTGGAAAATGTATCTGGAAAATTTAATGTGTTTTAAGCATGTTTTATGGAAAATGGAAAATATTTTGACTATTATCAAATCGCACAAGGAAAATTTTTTCCACCATTTGGTGGAATTTCTTTTCCAACTTACATGGAAATATTTGCATTTTCCATGGAAAGCTATCAAACACACCCTTAGAAAAATTAAGAGAAATTACACTTTTTGTCCTCAATCTTTGTAATCTATTACTAATCTACTTTCAATCATTTTTTTGCACCAAACATCTATAAACTTTCACTTAATTACAAACCACACGCCTTTGTTGATAGATTTTGTGATAAATTGTCGTTATCCCACCCACGTACACCCCACATGTTTATTCACCTCCCTCACTGCATCTGAGAACGAAATGGACAAATTTGGTCCATTCACAAAAAGTTTTCCTCATTTTCTCTTCCCTATTTTTGTGTGTTATAATTTTGACATCTATTTTCATACAATATAAATATTCATGGCTTATGTTATATCAAATCCTCTTCATTCATATGTTGTTCTTCTCTACCACATTTCATTTCGAAAGTCCAAATATAGAATGGATGGTATGCAGGTGTAAAAATCGTATGGACCTAAAGACATCGTAGACGGATGTTAACCCAACTAAAAGATTTTTTTTGTTAGGTGAATTTAATGTTTACTATAATTTTTTTTCCACAAACATTCTATATTTTTCCCCCACAAAAATCATTGTAGTTGTTTTTGCATGGTATGACCCTCCTATTTATTGATCGAAACAAGTAATTCATGGGTTGCTGAATTCTAAGCAAAGATGAAACAAAGATAAACCAATTATAAGCACGCGTTAAGAACCTCGAATCAGAGATCAACAAGATACAAACACATATCAAGTGCTTGGAAGAAAAGAATAACACATAAAATGTTGGCTGAAAATGGAAAACCCCAAATGAGTTATTTTTGGATTTGGTTAGTTTTAATTGGGTTTATTCTGACTTGGATTTCTTAGTCATAGGTTAATGTCATTTAGAGAGCCAAATATGTAAAATAGTTTTCTAAATTTTTGTGTTCTTTTGCAATTTCCATGTTCTTCTTTTATTCATGTCTTTCTTAAATGTCCAATTAAAACATGTATGGAATAGGCGAAAAGGTTGAGGACACGTTTTGCAACATCAAGTAACACTATTGGTTGTAAAATGATCGGGACATATATTGCAACAATATGCAAAAGTTGGGAATGTATTGCAACAACACACAAATGTTGGGGACATGTTTTGCCAATCATTTGAATGACAAATTTTGTGATTATATCCATGTTCTCAATACTTGTCCCATGTCAAAGCAACATCAACAAACAATTTCAAATATCTACATTTTCAACATGAACAATTTCAAACATTTGCAGATAGAATATCGCTTAAACTATACCCTAACACATGGCAAAACGAGAACATCATTTGTTCATGACAAAATATCAATGTAACATCTCTTTTGATAGAAAACTAAATGTTTTGTATTTTGTTTATTGGATGGAGATTTCTTTCTCTTACTTCTAGCTTGTTGGCTGATGCTATCTAATTTAGCATTGCAAGATTGTTTGTTGTGACTCTTATCCTTTCTTACCTAAAATTATGGGCCTGCCATGGGATGAATAAGTGGATTGTAAGTCTTGAAAAACATCTACTTGCTGTAACACTCATTAACATAATCATCATACTTCATATGCCTTATCTAAATGCAACATATGGTGTGACAACATGGAATCTTAATGAGTTGAAACCTTCTACAAGAACATATTTTCTGACCAAAGTTAACAACACATGTTTTGTCATTGTTTATTGTTATCTCTACCTCAATCTCATGCCCACCAACCTATGTAGGTTTCCACAGCTTGGCACCCTCCATGTTTTTCTCAATATTTTCCCAAAAATTTGAGGTAAAACCATGTTGTCACTTGTTTAAAAATTCTCTTGGTTGTCATTCATGTCAGGAGATAATATCGATCTTTTCTATCAAGTATATAACATGTTTGTCTCTAGCTTGCATGATTGCAACATTAAAACTCTCACACATGTTGTTGAGTAGAATGTCACGTTTGGTTGTGTATTTGTAGTGTGACTTACTCCATTGTGATGTCGACCTCTTCTCCAACAACCCAAATACCCCTTCACTTGCAACTTTCATTTTCTTCGCACTTCTTAATTTAGCTTCAATTGTTATCTTAGCAACGATCCACAACAAAATCTTCAATTGAATCCCTGAATTAGCATTTGAAGTTTGTGCGTAGATGCCCAACACCAGAAGAGATCGAGTCACCAACCCACTCGTGCAGCACATCTATTAAATCCTTTTGATATTCGCTAATTAAGCACAACCAAATCAGTTTGCAACACTAACGTCATAAACAAACAAGCTAACTTTTGTTATTAGCCTCCACTACACCGGAGTCCACCCTGGTCAATATACTATGTCTACCCATAGAAGTAGATCATGCTCGCCGTCCTCATAAAAACCACCACCACCATAAACACATTTGATTGTGAAGAAAGCCAAATCTTCGATTCTTCAGCTATATCAGAATTCAAAAAAGAGCGCTTTTGTTCAAAATGGGCACATGGCACATTTAATACTTTCCATACAGACGTACTCCTTCAAAATGGCGCTTTTGTTCAAATTGCAATTAGCTAAAACCCTAACAAAACATTCAATTTCCTGAATTCATTTGCAAACTCAGGCGATTATTATTATAGCTATCAATTTATCATTCCCTTGAAAAGGGAACCGATCAATCGATGGCCCACCTTCCTATCCTCCAATTCGAAGAGAAAATCGTAGAAACAGTGGAAAATAACCCAGTGGTAGTAATAATTGGAGAGACTGGTTCAGGAAAAAGCACTCAGCTTTCTCAAATTCTTCACCGAAGAGGTTTCACAAAGTCCGGAACAATTGCCGTTACTCAGCCCCGCCGTGTTGCGGCGGTTTCTGTCTCTAGGTAATTCCTACTTCCATTGAATTGCATAGGCACACATGCATCTTAATTATAAGGCTTTATGGTTGAATGTACATCGGTATTCAGGAAGATGAAATTTCAGTTATCAGTTGGCATGTAGAGTCATTAGTTGATTACTTGATTTGGAGATGATTCATGGACTGAAATTTTTGTTTTGTTGGCTTGTAGATAACAAGCTTTTAGTGAAGCATTTGTATTGACTTGTCTGTAACCGAATATCCGGTGCCCGAAGCTGTGGGGATACTGCCTAATGATAATTTATTATTGAAGAAGTTCCAGGTCTCAGTACGCTAAATAAGTTATGATTAGAGTTAAAACAGCTAACTTTTTTGGCGATCTAATATAGAACATGTGAGATTTGGTGGGGGGAATATCAAATAGGAATGCAAGATTGGATTTCCATGTAGTAACAATTTCCAAGATTTGAATTTTGGGAACTTTTCCATTTGTTTTGAATCAAGAAACTTGTCTGCATTGGTGAGCTATAGGTTTTTGAAATTAGTTTATCATGCAAGCATGAGCTTTGGGAGTCAAACTCACATATGCAAGAGACAGGAAAATCAGATATATGTAATCACTTGAATGGTATTTCTGCATTCTTTACAGCATAATGTATCTTGACTTCTGTGAGTTTTTATGATCTTAGACCATATTTCTCTGAACTTTTTTTTATTTTTTTACAGAATACATTTCTGATCCTTTCCCTATGTTGTAATGGATAGGCGTGTTGCACAGGAGCTTGGTGTTACGCTTGGGGAGGAAGTGGGTTATGCCATACGATTTGAAGACAGAACCTCAGAGAAGACACTTATTAAGTAATGTGATTTTAAGCAAGCACTAAAAGTTGATTTTTGGGGAAGCGATCATTTATACTCTACATTCTTTTACTTGTGATAATGGGTAGGCCGTTGGCTGTGCAGATACCTCACTGATGGAGTTCTCCTTCGTGAAAGTCTTTCTAACCCAGAGCTGAATCAATATTCGGTCATCATATTAGATGAAGCTCATGAGAGGAGCTTAAACACGTAAATAGCACTTTCTCCTTGATTTTTATTATTCTGGCCCTTCACTGATTTCACAATTTAATAATTTTTTGAATATTTTTTAATCTCCATTTCCTCTGCGGATGCCCAAGGAAATATATTTATTTTTGCCTTTGTAAACCTTTGTTTTGCTTGTGTAATACTATTTTGAAGATTTTTGTGTTGTGCACATTTCTTGCAGTTTCCCCTTTTGTGGTCTTGCCTTTTCATTTCATTACTTCTTATATATGATATTCTGATTTATAGTATCTTTGATCAGGGATATATTGCTGGGACTGATGAAACGGTTGATTAAATTTCGTGCCTCCAATTTAAAGGTTTTGGTAACTTCAGCTACTCTTGATGGCGAAAAAGTATCAAGGTTCTTTTCTAATTGTCCAATCCTCAATGTACCCGGGAAGTTATTCCCTGTGGAGATATTACATAGCTCAGAAAAGCCCAAAAGTTATATTGAAGCTGCTTTAAAGACGGCCATTGGTATGTTTGGACCCTTAGGTTTATGTTATTTGCATGTTTACAATTCTGATTTGTTTCACTCCCTTTTCATTCGAATGAGGTTTAGATGGTGTATTTTGTATCTGTAACATAATCTTCTAGTGCTAGAATGATTTCTCAATTTAGGTTGTCCTTGCATTTCTGTATTAGCAGATATACATGCTCGTGAACCAGAAGGTGATGTCCTAATTTTTATGACAGGACAGGTTTGTGTCTCTTACTCAAGTCCTACTACGTAATATAATTCATGATACTGGTACAAGTTGAGCAGGCCTTTATTGCAGGATGATATTGAGAAAATGGTTACAAAATTGGAAGAGAGAATCCAAAACCTTGACGAAGGGTCTTGTATGGATGCTATAATCCTTCCTCTTCATGGATCTTTGCCCCCTGAAATGCAGGCTAGTCTTGCTTTACTTTAAATGTGGTTTCAATTTGTCCTTTTATTCATACAGAAAAGAGCATTTTTATTTTTTTACCGCTATTTAGATGTCAATTGCTTCTGTGTAATCCCTGATGCTTTTCAACCACCTTCTGTGCCATACAATCCATTGTATTCTAGTATTACGTCCTCTACATGAAATAACACCTGATCAGATATTCGAGAATTTATACTTTATTTTTCATTTCTAATTTATGTAAAATCACTTACCTGGGTAGCATGGCACTTGCATATTATATGTGGCATGCACTTGTAGCATTAGGGTTCTGTGCTTTTGCATTAGGTACGATGAGTCATAAATTATAATTGAGGTTTAAACATTGTTTGCAGTCATCTTATTAGAAGTTCAATTGGTTATCAACAGAAGTGTCCATATCTTCCTTGCAGGATATCTCCTTTTGTGGTGTAAATCTTATCTGACTCCATCGCCGATACATATCTTACTTCTCGTTAATTCTAGATGCTATTATTACTTTTTAGTTTCAAATATGTGTCAATGAGTTGTGCACCGTTTTTGAATAAACCAAAAGGCTCTTCATGTTTGTCTGAGTCTGATAAAACTTTACTCATTAGTCACTCGAAATTTGGATGATTATGTGACTTTTTTCTTTCTACTTTTCTGCCTGATTTTATTCTCTCTCTCCATCTTTTATGAAATATCCATTATGTCTGTTACATGTTTTATTCTTTGGTTGTGAAGGTTTCATTTTATATTTTACGTTTCTCTAAACTGAATGCACAAGTCCACTTAAGCAGATGTTCACAACTTGCATTCATTCTGTCAGCTTTGTTCTGTTCATTGCGTTTCACAATTTAGTAATTCTGCAGGTCCGTGTTTTCAGTCCTCCACCACCCAACTGTCGGCGATTTATAGTTGCTACAAACATTGCTGAGACTTCGTTGACTGTTGATGGTGTGGTGTAAGAGACTCAATGCTTATAGAAATATCATTTCAATAAGTCATTTACATCTTAATTCTTTTTGGATTTTAGTTATTTATCATTTTATCCGACTCATGTGTGTCATAATTGAAACACAACACCCTTTTGCCAAAGACTAAAATAAGAATAACTTGGTGCTTGAATAACCATTGCAGTATATTAATGTGTTGGATATGATTTGACTGCAATTGGCAGGTATGTAATTGATTCTGGTTATGTGAAGCAACGACAATACAACCCATCAACTGGCATGTACTCCCTTGATGTTGTTCAAATTAGCAAGTACGAATTTTTGTCCTATTTATAGTCATTGAGAAAAATTTGCCTATGGTGTTTGTATTTGTGTCATATTTGGATTTTTTCTATACATCCATGGATGATGTTAATCACTTTAATAACTACGACTTCAAGTTCATGGTTGCTTTGTACATTGCCTTCCCGAGTCTGACGGGAGACCAGGAAGGTGCACTGATTATTCTATATTTAAGAGCATCAGTTAGTGTTATTCCATGGTGGTTGTTTTTGATTAACTTGGAATCCTTTCCTAATGTCCTAGTTTTAAGTTTGAGATCCATGTCGATCTAGTCCCAGTTTGCATTTAGTGATGGACGAGTCTTGGAGAAGCAGTAAGATTGCTCCATTGTGACCTTGTTATCATGGTTATAAGTAACAGAGAAGTTTCTCTGCTTGCAGGTTAAGGCCAAGTAAATTGGACCATGTTTTGATTTTTGTATGAAAATAACAAGCTTAATCAAATGATTGGATGAGTGAGAGTGGTGGGTGGGTATCGTAGCACCCCCAAAATAGAAACATGAGTGGTTTGGGTTTAAGTGGAAAACACATCCTTCCTCTTGCATTCCAATACAACTCAGATGAAATGACATGTCCTTCATCCAAGTGAACGATGTGAATCCATTCCCCTTCTCCTACTCCATCCCTCCTGGACATACCAAATGAGCCAGAACGACTTGCCACCCTTAAATCAGGACATTATATGTTGATGATATGATAGCTACTTTTTCACTTCCATATGAAAAGTTTGTTTCTTTAACAGTAGTACCACTGATTAAACTGTCTTTTTGTCTGTTGTGCATGTTACTTACATATAACTGTTCCTAAAAAATCTATGAATTATTTCAGGGTGCAGGCTAATCAGCGTGCAGGACGAGCTGGAAGAACACGTCCTGGGAGGTGTTACCGTTTGTACCCTTCTATGGTTTATGAGGATGATTTCTTGGATGCTACGATCCCTGAAATACAGAGATCTTCTCTTGCTGGAAGTGTCCTCTATTTAAAATCGTTGGACCTCCCAGACATCAATATTCTCAAATTTGATTTTCTCGACCCTCCTTCCTGTAAGCAAGCATTTCTTTTTCTGCCTTTTATTCAATGTTCATATATTCCTTTTCAGATTATAGTCTCCATAATGAATCGTAAGCCTGAATTGCCTTAGTCTCCATATTGAATCGTAAGCCTGAATTGCCTTTACTACAGCTGAGTCATTAGAAGATGCTTTGAAGCAGTTATATCTTATTGACGCAATTAATGAAGATGGTTCAGTTACAAGTCTTGGACGAATCATGGCTGGTAATTGATCTCTTCTTAATTGTAACAGTGGAGTCAGCGTCCTTCTTGTTCCCAACAAGGAATCTTGAAATAAGAAATATTAAAAAAGAATAAATAAGTCAACTTCCACACACATGCACAAACTGCACCCCCCATGTTCGGTAGCATCACCAGAAACAGAAATGATAGGAGGAAGGGGAAGATTCCTTCCTTGGTTTACTTAAGAAGCTGAAAGTGTTCTACCTTCTGCAGAACTTCCATTGGAACCTTCGCTTTCTAGGACCTTATTAGAGGCAAACGACTGTGGCTGCTTATCTCAAGCTTTGACAGTTGCTGCTATGTTGTCTGCAGAAACTACATTGCTTTCAGGTCGAAGGTAGACTTTAAGCATTTGTTTTTGTTTTTCCATAGGCATGTGTATATCTGTGTAATTATGAGTATTGCATACGTTTCTCTTATTTCATTTATATTATAGTGCAACAAGCCAACAAGTGTATCTAGTGTGTGTGCAACAAAGAGTATGCAGCACATTCTGTTTCAGAAAGGAAGAAATGCAGCGTCTAATGTGATCATTTGTACTTAAAAGTCTTCTTATGTTAAATCAGAAAAAATTAATAATACTTATGTCAGATTGATCTAAATTGATTATCTGAGAAATCTCATTTTGGATATTCCACAATGTTCTTTGGTGTGTCAATGCACCTTTTATGTATATTTTGACTGAGCACTATATATAGTTGGTGCTATCGAGTAATTATCATTGACTTTGCAAATACCACATCCATTATTCCCCCATAGAATGGAAACTTTTGAGGTCCATGAACTCATTACCTCTGTTAACAGATTATAAGGATCCAAGATAATTTATTATCCCAGTTTGGCTCCCATCTCCACTGGGCTTTTGTTGCTCCAAAATTGTTGACAATTTATAGTAAATTATTGATCTTTTATACGTCCACAACTTTTTCATCAAGATCATGATAGCCTCCTTTTGTCTTGTAGCAAGAACACTGAAAAGAAGAGGAAGAACCCTCCTTCAGACCTTCCTGATGGTTCTGGCTGGGGTGACCACATCCAATTGCTGCAAATCTATGAGATCTGGCATCAAACTGACTACAATATAAACTGGTGCAAAGACAACAACTTGCAGGTACATTTCAAGGTTACATATGTGCTCAAAGATATGCATGCTATTCTCACTTAGATCTTAAAATACTTATACCGTCTAAGCTTATTATGGGCTCATATTTCTTTAGTACTCCATTTCCAATATCATCCTACCAAGTGTGAAATCATTGTATAGAAATGACCCCAAAGTGAACGTGCATATCAATTGATAAAGATTTGTACCCTTAAAAGAAAGATGTTAACGACTCTTAGATTCTCACATTACATTTGGTTGTCATGTAATGATGTTGAAAAATTGTGTTCGATGTTGGACTTGCTGATTGTAGGTGCGGGGCATGAAGTTTGTCAAAGACGTTAGGAAACAGTTGTCTCAAATAATGCAGAAGATTGCTAAAGGTTATTATTTCATATGGATGCTATTGAGCAGTTCTTTTTAATTTCCCATCCCAAAAATTTCACTGTTTTCGACTTAAAGCATTTTAAGTTCTTTAAACTTTTACCTTTCTTACTAGGCTGCAAGCTTCCCCCTCCCCACGCGGGCCCCCAAAATAATCGCGTGTATACATTCTTACTTACATTTTAACTGTTCTGGTTAATCCTCTGTCCTAATACGCGCCATTTCTTAGGATCCCTTGATGTCAAAACAAGTAAGAGACAGAAAGAAGGCCAGGATTATAGGGCTTTGAGAAAAGCTCTGTGTTCAGGGTATGCAAATCAGCTTGCTGAGCGAATGATTCGCCATAATGGCTATCGAACTCTGGGTTTTAAATCGCAAGTAGTTCAGGTAGATAATTATCAAGAAGTGAATTCTGCTTCCACTTTTACTTGCTACTGGTTATTTGTTTATTTTCTGATATAAATTTTCATTTCATTATTATAGAGGCTGGAAAATTATGTATAACACAAACTTGATATAATTTTTAAAAAGTAATACATATTCGGATATACTTGTAAAACTCAATAAACTGTTAGCATTGCAAATATCTTTTCTTTTTCTTCTAATATACTCACATGATGAATGCTCTTTTAGGTCCATCCATCGTCAGTATTGAAACCAGATGAAAACGGAATGCTCCCAAATTATGTCGTATATCATGAACTTATTGCCACTTCAAGGCCATATATGTGCAATGTGTGTGCAGTTGAGATGGCCTGGGTCGGGCCAATCCTATCAAAACTTGATGGATTAAATGTCAGTAAACTCAGGTAGAACAATTGTCTCAGAAATTAATGACTATGGTTAATGATTTTGCTCATTTTTAGAGTTAGTTCTTTTTTCGGGTTCTATTGAGCTTGAGCCTTGTTTTATGTGTGAATCAGTGGTGGAACCAGTCAGTCTCATGAACAGACTCAAGTAGAAAACTCTCACTTGCCCAAGGAAGACTCACATGCCCCTCAGCCTTCTGATGATCACAATGAGAGGATAGTAGCCGCTCGGGAGCGTTTTCTTGCTCGCAAAGCCAAGAAATAGCATTATTTGTCATATTGGTCTTTTCTTGGATGCCATCTCGTTCTAGAACGGGGAACTGTTCGAACTTCCTTCACAATTGACGAGGGCGGGCAAGTTGTCACAGGTGATGACGAGGCCGTGTTTGCAGTTGCAGCATTTGGGAAGCCTGAAGTACCACACCCAATTGCTTTTGTCAGCAACATAATGGGCCTCCCCACACAACCCCCATGTAACTCCATCACTCCCAATTTCTCTCACAGGGACACACATGCATACAGACTATGCAAATTACAGGCTTGTATCATGTCAAACTGATCTATTATTATGTTATTTTTCTTTCCTACACAACAAGATAAAAAGAAGCGTGACCAAAATTAACATAGCATGTTCTTACTAGATATCTAGTTGTTCTGAATTTTCAAGTAGGTTTAGTATATATAAATATATTGTTACTTGAATTATAAGATTTGTATTGCCTTATTAGTTATTACTGCTTTCTTGTATCCGACATGAATGTTATTAGCAATTGGATCCGATTTTCTCATTCAGTTATAAATTATAATTAGATCCAGATTGGATTATGTACGTTATTAAAGCTGGATCCAAAATGAGATTTAATTAATTAGAACAATTAAGATTTAACCTCAACAGTGGTAATGATGTATGACTTATTTTACTAAAGTGAACTCAAAATATTAAATTAAATGCAATTAAAGAAGTACAGAATATAATTTTATTTTTTGTCATTATATTATATAATTTTGTGTGGTGCAGAATGTAAAACGTAACCATAACATGTCTATAATGGTTCACTTTCCATCAAATGATCACTTCAAAAGGTATGTGACCCGTTCTTTTCATAAATATTTCTGTCTACCCATAATCTAAGGTTTCCAGAAAGAATAAATCACGTGCCTATCAAGTGATTATTTGACAAAAAAATTGAATGATTTTCGTCCATTTGTCTTTAATGCACCACAAGAGACAATTTAAGAACTTATATGTGATAGAAAAATGAATGGGAACCCAAGTGAAGCAAGGGACTAATGTTTGAGATTGTGAATAATTTTTTATTATATTTGTAAATTATAAGTAGTAGATAATATGAAATGTATGGATAAAAATATTATTTGACTAGTTTATAATACATTAATCACGGCCGTAAGAAATTTCACATCCATTTACCCAAAATAAATACTTACGTCTGTTTGTCTTCACCTTCTCCATTTTTTTTTCTTTCAATTTCTTCAATTCTATCATTCTCGATTTTCTTTCTTTTCATCGTTCTTTTTCAAATTTTTCGTTCTTAATTTGTTCTTTCTGTCGATTTTTATTTATTTTTCTACGGTCGAATTCTACGTACTAGTCATATTTTCAAATACAAGAATCTTATCAAGGAAAACAGGTAGCTTTATCACGAAATTGGGTGGTTTCACAACTCAACATTCCATTAATCGATGATATCATCTTCTTAATTTGGTATCTTGAAACTCCTCTCTTTCACTAACATCTAGTACATGATCCCATCTCGGCTCTGGTCCCAACCTCCCCCATCGAATCTCAATCTACAAAACGACCCCACCTATATATACATATACGTATACTTCCATTTTCAACACACTCTTAAATCAAGCAGAAAGTGATTCAGATCTCTGTGTGTCACTTTTAGTATGATCATGCTTCTTGTTATTATACCATTAGATACATAGATAGATACATAGAGATATATATACACTAATGGGCAATCCAAATCCACCAGGTTTTGACATGCACAAATTATTCAAACCTTCTACTCCACCACCATCCATTTCCACTCCTTCTTCGAACCCTAATCCCCAAAACCCCGCCAATAATGTCAGTAACTCTAATTTAATTTCATCCCCTTTTCCATCCCCATCTTCCTCTCATCCTCCACCCACTGGTGGAGGCGCCACCTACTCGTATCCACAGCAAACTTCCCCTTTCCACCACCACCCACAGTTTTACCACCACCCCATGTATAATACCCCGTCTAATCCTGCACTAAACCACCACGAATTTGTTAACATGCACCACCAGAATCTGCAAAACCCCTCGATTTCTCAAAACCCAAACAATCCCGGGGTCCGCCTCATGGCCCTGTTGAGTGCCCCGCCTACCACCCTCGACATCCCGCAGCAGCCTACCATTCCAATGCCGCCAATCTACCCCACCTCTTCCGGAGGCTCGGATTTCTCTGCGCCCCAGAATGTTCCCTCGGAACAGAGCCTCGGGATTTCGCAGCAGGGTCCCATGATGCGGATGCCAAGCGGCAAGCTCCCCAAGCGGCGGCATCTGATTGGGGATCGTCTGGTTTATGACATAGATGTTAGGTTGCCTGGGGAGGTGCAGCCTCAGCTCGAGGTTACTCCCATTACTAAATATGGGTCTGATCCAGGACTCGTTGTAGGCAGGCAAATTGCAGTTAATAAGACATATATATGTTATGGGCTCAAGTTAGGCGCCATTAGGGTGCTTAATATTAACACTGCTCTGAGATCATTGCTTAAGGGACTAGCTCAGGTTGGTGTTGCCTTTGCAAGTACGTTTTTATCCTGTTCATTTATTTACTTGAGACTAGAATTGGAGTTAGATTCTTATGTACTTTAGTTACTGAGATTGATGCGGATCGCAATGATTACCCCTTTTTGTTCAACTGACTTCAGGGTTATAATTGTTTTCTTGTAGTGCTTTGTGTTGTTTATAGTCCCAGATTAATGCATTTTGGATGGTGTAATGATATTAAGTTGCTAGCATGGTTTTTTTTAATGTAGTGCTCGTTTTCCCTTTAGATGGGCCCTTCTATTTCCATTATCTGCATACATCATAGGTGGTTAGGGTCAGCCACCTAGTACAAATCAGAAAAATGACATCCCTAGTTCCGGAGATCAGTATTTTACTAATTAATGGGGAGTGTTCGACTATCTGACATTGATTTTTATTCTGCATTTCTTTTAGTATTGCTCCTATTTGTTGAAAGCAAATAAACTTTAACTGTTTTTATATCTTTTGCTATGATGGCACTCGATATGCTATTCTGTTTTTATAAGTTGCATCCAAGGATGTTGCTTATATGGGTAAAAGGCTGAGCATATAATTCTCCCAAATTCAACCATGATAAACTCATGCTTGTCTCTGATTTCCTTACATTTTTTTCTGCCATATATTTTGGGATGAATATATTTTGGTATCATCCCATGGTGGAATTGTTTAACACTTTACATTACATCTGATTGTTTGTGTGCCGGTAATTCTATTGCATATGTAATACTTCAGTCAATATTTTTGCCATCATTTATAATTTTATTATGATATGTTTCTCATATAATATATTTTTGTTCAGAAGGTCACGGACATGGCTTTCTTTGCAGAGGATGTCCACCTTTTGGCCAGGTAGTCTCCTCGGCAGTTATTTTTGTGAATTCTACCTTCTGGTTTGCCATTAATGATGTTAACATGCTTCCCACAGTGCAAGTGTGGATGGTCGGGTGTATATATGGAAGATTACTGAAGGTCCAGACGAAGAACAGAAGCCCCAAATTAGTGGAAGGATTGTTGTTGCCATTCAAATAAGGGGAGAAAGGGAATCTGTTCATCCTAGAGTTTGTTGGCATTGCCATAAACAAGTATCATCTCCCGATATTCACCTTTTTAGTGGACTTCTATGTTATTACTTCTCTTTTCAGGCAATTCATCTTGTCAGTATGTTGACAGGATAATGTTATATACTCTCTCTTACAGGAGATTCTTGTAGTGGGAATTGGGAGGCGTGTTATGAAGATTGATACTACCAAAATTGGAAATGGCGAGGTGTTCTCTGCAGAAGAACCCCTCAATTGTCCTGTCGACAAGTTAATTAAAGGGGTCCAGCTTGTAGGTAGCCATGATGGGGACGTAACTGACTTGTCGATGTGCCAGTGGCTGACCACCCGTTTGGTGTCTGCTTCAGTTGATGGCACGGTTCGTCATAACTTCACTCCTTAGGCTGCCTTGAAGCTTGTTGTATGTCTAGAGCTTCTCAAGCACTTGTAATAAGCAATTATACAATAGTTTGCCTTGTTTTTAACTAGAAACTGTTTTTTCCTGGGATATAGATGTTGTCCAAATGATTATATTTGTTTAGAATCAACTGGATAGATGAGTTTATTCAAGGCGGTCTCTCTCTCTGTGTGTGTGTGTGTGTGTGTGTGTGTGTGTGTGTGTGTGTGTGTGGTCTGGGTCTGAGCACTTAGGGTATTGAATTTTTCAATTGCTTGAAGCTTTGTTCAGGATGTTCACGAGGATTTAAGGTCCATCCACCGGAAAGAGCTTGGTTATCAGGATGATAGACCTTTCTTCCTGAAATCGAAATCAGTTAGGGGATGTTCTGGTAATCGACATATAAATCAGGACAATTTAGGCAATTTTAAATTGTTTGTGTGTAGCAGAAAAACCTCATTCAAGAAAGGCCTTGGGGATCTTGTTTATAGTGAGCATTATTAGAAAATTTTAAAATAATAAAGAGGATAGGATGATAAATTGAGCCGTTATTTGATGTATTATGACAGTATGAATATCAGAAAAATGGGAATAATTCAAGATCCTGAGCATAAGGTGCGGTAGCCTGTAAGTGATCGATGCCTCATGAATGTAAAAACCTGGTAGATTGATGTCTGCCACTAATGTGATTTACATTGTGAATTTTTGCTTGTACTTAATTACTGTCTTGCAATCTACTCTGTCATATCTATCATTATCTTTTTTTTTCTACTCATAATCATTTATCTTTCATTGCTTGTTCTTGCATAATTCCCCGCTTTGTACAATCTGTGACCTGACTTACTTCCAAGTTTTATTCCTCTCTGCAATTGCTGGCTTATATTGTTAATTTTAACCTGAATATGTGTTGTAAAATTGAAATTAATGATATGACAAGAATATGCTCTACGATATTCTTGCCACTGTTCAGATGTTCTAATTTAATTTTATGGTTTTATTAGTTTTCTTCCCCTTACAACTCATTCCTTGTGCTAGACCTTTGGACTGCTGTGATATTACTAATATAATCTGCTCCATCATTTATAACTGCTGATTCTAATAACAAACATTTTACACATGATCGTCACTGGCTGAACTTTTTTGGATTGCACGATGTGATTGTGAATATTTGATTTTAAAATACAATATGTTTCTTGAACTTTATGAAATGTAACCTGATAACCTGCCCTTTTTTTTTTTTTTTTTTCAAATATTTTAGTTGATTTAATCTTTCAAATATCAAATGAGATATTTGGTCAGTACAATAAAAAACTGACTTTACTAGTAACAGAATTCAAGAGTAATTGGTTATATTAATCAACTTGATATATTCATAATTAGGTTAAATAATCCAAAAGAATCCTGGACTTACTCCAAACAGGATCTAAATGATACCAACAATCTGGTATGAGCAATATTTATTCTATGGGCATGCCTTGAATATTTGGCTATCAAGTTTTGGGCCTTATACTGACTTCTTCTTTTGATTGCAGATAAAGATTTGGGAAGATTGCAAGTCACAACCAATTGCAGTACTGCGACCACATGATGGCCAACCTATTAATTCTGTCACATTTCTTGCTGCTCCTCATCGCCCAGATCATATCATACTTATCACTGGGGTACATGCCATCTTTCTTTATGAATCTTCTTTACAACATCTGTTATAGACTTGCGCTTATATTTAATAACAAATCATCTAAAACTCTTTAATCTTTAAAGCATTCTACATCTGAATTTTATGTTTTTTTTCTTGTGTTGATTATGGTTTGTGTGTTATCTTTACTTTATTTAACTTTAAAGGATATGTTCAGGGTCCACTGAATCGGGAAATGAAGATATGGACACCAGCAAGTGAAGAAGGCTGGTTGGTTGCTAGTGATGCTGACTCGTGGAACTGCACTCAGACATTGGAGTTGAAGAGTTCGGCAGAGGCTTGGGTAGATGAAGCTTTCTTTAATCAAGTTGTAGCCTTGTCCCGAGCTGGACTTCTTTTACTGGCAAATGCCAAAAGAAATTCTATATACGCCATGCACTTAGAATATGGTCCTAATCCAGCATCAACCTGCATGGATTACATTGCAGAATTTACTGTCACTATGCCAATACTTAGTTTAACGGGGACGAGTGAAATTCTACCTCATGGTGAACAGATTGTTCAGCTATATTGTATCCAGACACAGGCTATTCAGCAGTATGCTTTGGACTTGTCACAGTGCTTGCCACCTCCAATGGGAAATGTAGTGTTTGAGAAGTCAGACTCTGGTGTCTCACATGATGCTGCTAGTATTGAAGGAGTTGCCCGTTTAGAATCTTCTGGCAGTAAACCAACTGAGATGCCTTTATCTGGTTCCATTCCCAAGCTATCTGGGCACGAAAGTGGTTCAGAGAGTGCACCTACAGCAAGACACCCTGTCAGTCCTGCTTCGGCTGAGTCACCCTCCTTACGGGAGCTTGCTACCTCCAGTATGGAAGGTGAAACCAATGATGCTGATATTGCTTCTGTTCTATCATCTCCACTTCCTCTTAGCCCCAGACTGTCTAGGAAACATTCTGGGTTTAGAGCTCCCTCAAATGAATTTGAGCATGGTTCTTCAGTGAATGATCGTGGTGCCGATCCAAAAGTTGTTGAATATTCAGTTGATAGGCAAATGGATACCATTCATTCAAACTTCCCTGATGTTCCTGTGGATGATGATTCTAGAAATGATGAAAGTGAACTTTCTCAAGATGATGTAGCTCCTGACCATATTAAGTTTAAGCATCCCACTCATCTGGTAACTCCTTCTGAGATATTGATGGCCAACTCATCTTCCGAAGTTGCCCTTGCTACTGAGCCCAAAAACGAGAGTGAACTAGATATTCAGGATGTGGTAATTAGCACCGATACTATAAACATTGAGGCTGACATCAAGGTTGTGGGTGAAATGCATATTAGTCAAAATAATGATAATGGTTCTCAAGAAGAGCTCCGCAATTTTGTATCACAAAACAAAGAGAAATCATTTTGCTCTCAGGCCTCTGATTTAGGAGTTGATGTGGCTAGAGAATGTCACGGCCTATCCCCCAGAACTTATGTAGTGGAAGAAGCTAGACAGTTTGACGGGACTGGTGTAAGTGAGGTGGTGGCCCAACCTTCAACTGCAGAAGAAATTCTTGACTCTGCAAAGGATAGGAAGGATTCATCAACACAGACGCCAGTTCAACTACCTCCACTGAGTACAAAAGGAAAAAGGCACAAGGGAAAGAATGCTCAAGAATCAGGTCCATCTTTACCATCACCTAGTGGTTCAAATTCAACAGATTCTTCAAATGAACCTGGCGCCAGCTCAAGTATTCCTTCTGTAGAAACTGCATTTTCACAAATTTTGTCCATGCAAGAAATGCTTAATCAGGTGATTCCTCAGATTTTGTTTGTCAATTTTAGTTTTAGTAGATTCATCATACTTGGAAATGATATTATCTTTTACCAAGCACAGCTAATAAATATATTAATCTTTCCATCATACTTCAAGCCCGATGTTTCGAATCTGCTATATCCACTCTGAATTGCAGTTTCTTGGGATAGAAAGTGCTATATTTTCTTGAAACTGTCGATGTTAATAATTTTTAAACTCATAATGACGAGCTTCGGTAACTTCCTTCTTGTGATATAGCTTTTCTCTTTTGCCTTTTGGTTTTGTTCCCCTGCTTGGCCGATTCTAATTTTCGTTGTTCTATAGTCAGAACTTTGCCCAAGTTTTTAATTTGGTTATTTGGAAACCAAAAATGAATTGTCCATTGCCAGTACATTTTATTGTGTAAACAGTTGCACACCCACCTTAAACTTCATGATTTTCTCTGCAGCTTGTAGCTATGCAAAAGGAAATGCAGAAGCAGATGACAGTGATGGTTGCTGTTCCAGTTACCAAAGAAGGCAGAAGACTTGAGGAAGCCCTGGGACGGAGCATGGAGAAAGGTGTCGAGGCCCAAGCTGATGCTTTGTGGGCTCATTTTCAAGAAAAGAATGCAAAACAGGAAAAAGCATCACGAGAGCATACACAACATCTATCAAATATGTTCAGCAATTGTTTGACCAAGGACTTGCCTACAATTGTGGAGAAAACTGTCAAGAAAGAGCTCACTGCAGGGGTACAAGCTGTGGCGCGCACAATTACTCCCTCTATTGAGAAAACAGTATCCTGCTCTATTACAGAGGCCTTCCAGGTTAACTTTTTGTACCTTCTTGTCACGGTTCATATGTCTTGTACTGCAACTTATTCAATGTCTGGTCTCATCTGATTCTATTAATCAGAAAGGGGTTGGTGATAAAGCTGCAAGTCAACTGGAGAAATCAGTCAATTCTAAACTTGAAGCTACAGTTGCCTGGCAAATCCAAGCACAATTTCAAACTTCTGGCAGGCAAGCTCTTCAGGTAAGGAGTAGGCGAAACAGAAAATTTAATCAACCTGTGAAAATATGTATGTAAAGAGATACTCCCTCTGTCCCATGACTAGAGAAGGATATTGGAAACAACATTTATTATGGACAGTGTCACAATAGTGACCCTTGGAACTTTCTTGTCCATTTCTTCTCTCAAAATCATTTGATGCAAGAGAAAAGCAAATCGAAGTAATGATTTCTTTTATTTTCATAGTGTCTGTCAAGGGTGGAGTGGTATGAGAAAGTAGTTTCATTGCAATTTCAAATTTCGTCTTTGTATTCTTGTTGAAAGATAGTGTCATTGCCAAACAGCACAGGGTATAAGGAAATTAAGCTGGAATTACTTCTACCGTGTCATCAGTTTTGCCTCTTTTTTAATTTTCTTTCCAACAGTTCTCTGCATGCATGCTTGATGCGTAGTGTTTTTTGGATTTATTTGAGCAAAAAAAAAAAGAAAAAGAGAGACTAATTTCGGTGTTGCTTTATGACAACCCTGTGGCAGCATAACTCTGTGTGACATTTTCCAGTGGGTTTAATTATTTGGTTTCTGAATTTCTTCTAGATGCATTAAATGTTGGTCTCTATTAGTCTGTTGATGCTTTTCCATTGAGTAGTGTGTGCAGACACCCTGATTTTATATGATCACTTGGCAAAACCTCTGCTCACCTCTCCTTCTCTCTCTCCCTGATACCCTGAAAATAAATAAGGATGGAAAATAAGGCATGAATACTAGCTTGCCTTGCCGAAACTCATCTTTTGAATTTTATATAGACAATAATCCTAATTTTTAATGCAGGAGACTCTGAAATCCAGTTTGGAAGGTTCTGTCATCCCTGCCTTTGAGATGTCATGCAGGGCCATGTTTGAGCAGGTAGATGCCACATTTCAGAAAGGAATGGTTGAACATGCAGCTGCAGCTCAGCAACAATTTGAGTCATCCCATTCACCAGTAGCCCATGCTCTAAGAGTACAAAATTTACTATCATTTGATGCTCATTCTTGTTATCATTGTTTCCAATTTTTTCTTGTGTATTTGAAGGACATCGCACTCTCAGTTTCTCTGGTTTTTAGTTTGGTGTCCATATGTCCCCCACTAATTTAAGCTAAATTTTTAGGATGCCATTAATTCAGCATCATCTATGACTCAAATGCTAAGCAGCGAGTTGCTTGATGGTCAAAGAAAGTTGTTAGCCCTTGCCGTTGCAGGGGCAAATTCTGAAGCAGTGAACACATTGGGTGGCCAACTGAGTAATGGTCCTTTGGTTGGTTTCCATGACAAGGTTTGCTGGGATCTCCTAGCCCCTTTTTTGCCTTTTTCTTTTCTAAATGCATACAATGTGAACTTTGTATGCTTATGAATTGAAATTTCCTTGTTATAATAGCTCGAGGTACCTCTTGATCCAACAAAAGAGCTAGCTAGATTGATAGCTGAGCGCAAATATGAGGAGGCTTTCACTGCAGCGCTGCAAAGGAGTGATGTGTCTATTGTATCATGGTTGTGCTCTCAGGTATGCTCTATTTTGCAGTTACACTCAGGTTCTCTACAGATTGTAGTTTGCATTTCTGTGTTGGGAATCAGGATTTATGAGTGTCATGATGACTAAGCAGTCTAAGCTCTCTTCCTGCCCCCAGATATGGAAAGAAAATGGATTTTATAAATTGACAAAGATATACATTACTCTATTACAAGTAGCTGCGAGCCCACAATTGAAAAATGATGAATCTAGCTTGTAGGGTTGCCTGCCAACTGTGAACACACTGGCAAATTTACCCAATGTGAAGATATCAGATGTTGCACACTTGCTTTAATGGAATTTTGAGATCCGTGGTATTTCCATTGAATCCTTTCCAATATGTTTTCAACGTTCAATGGGACTTATGGAAACAGTTTGTTTCAATTCCTTCTTCTTTCTATGTCGTCTCCCATGAAATGATGTACATTCTTAGAATAGTTATGTAATTCACTGATTAAACTTTACTTTGTCTCTTGAACACGTCGTCTAAATGCACTATTGACACATTGGTTTCCTGTGTCTCTCAAACAGATGCCTGTCCAAATGCTATTTGTTTGTTAGTTGTTGCCTCAACTTGTTAGTGGACGTCATAGGGATTTGGTTTGCTCCCTTTGATATATTATGCTTATTTTGTCTTCTTATAGGTGGATTTACCTGGAATTTTATCGACGAATCCCCTTCCTTTGAGCCAAGGAGTACTCCTCTCTCTTCTTCAGCATTTGGCTTGCGATATTATCAAAGATGCACCTCAGAAACTAACATGGATGAGGGAGGTTGTGTCCGCCATAAATCCAACTGATCCAATGATTGTGGTGCACATTCGCCCCATATTTGAGCAAGTGTATCAAATATTGAACCACCAGCGCAACCTTCCATCCACTGCTGGTGCAGAACTTTCCAACATTCGTCTCATCATGCATGTCATCAACTCCATGCTTATGACTTCTAAATGATCCCATTTTTCACCATTGTTAAAAAGAATAAACAGGAATTTTGGTGGAAGTGGTAAGTTTGTACAAATTTCTAGGAATATTCACAATTCATAAGATGTGTATACAAGGGATTTTGTATCTTGTTTTGTTTTGTATTAATGTTCTATTTTCTTTATATTTTACTCTTTTTTTTGCCCTCTTTAATTCCGAAGGATAATGCTTATACAAAATCAAAGATTTGACAGAAGCGTGTCAACTTTTGGACTTCCATGGAATCACAATATTACTATTGTTCCTCCACCACCACAATCTGAATTTCGTTTATTGACCAAAATGTTGTTAAAAAATATTTCTACATGATAGATAGCTGCTTCTTGCAAGCATCCGAAACCTATGTTGACTGCACTTGTTGAATTCTTTCGTCATTCCTTACGCAGGCCTCCATTCTTCTTATTTTTCCTTCTTCTCAATCTTCCCTCTTTTTTTCATTTTTTCTCTCTTTTTGGGGGACGAAATATGTTATAGAGAGCCACTGTTAGAAGGTCAAATTTGCCCCCAATTGGGATTTTACTTGTTTTAGAGACAGAAAAATTTATATTTAGCTTTATGATAGATTTGTATGATAATACCACTAGGTAGTATTAAAGAAAAAAAAATGAAATTAAAAAGTTTGTTCATTGCATTGTTTTCTTTTTTATTATTCATACTAAACGTGCCATTAATAGTGAAATAGTACTGAATACCAACCAAACACGATACTCGATTTTACAAACAAAACATGTATAATGGTATCAAATCCCAACCAACACGATACTCGATTCCACAAACAGAACATGTTTAACTGAATTCACTTTAGTGGATATTACCTATCCACCTAACAAATTTGGTTTCAACCAAAGCAATAACTAAAGCAAATGATCTTTTGGTTTCCATCACATTTCATCCACTTCACTAACTTTGTGAATTATGTTTGGTGAAATATGTAATTTAAAGGCAAATTTGACTTGATTATAAATACAAGGGTAATTATATTACCACAACATTATTTGTTAAGTACACTATATTTTAATTACAATAAATGTTTCTAACTATTGGTCACTTTTGCATTTATGTCTCTAACTTATTTTAGCAAATTTTGTCATCTAACCTATTAATTTGCATATTTTATATTTGTCTTTGATGATGATTTTTGTCAAAAAAGTTAATTAAGAGGGTGTTAAAAAAAATTGTCTCTAATATTTTTACATAATCAAAATAAATAACAAATGTAAAAGTTTGACAAAATATTTTTCCCTCATTTCAATGTACATTAGCAGAATATTTAGACAAAAATCTTTATTGGAGACAAGATATGAAAACTAAATGAAAGTTAATGATAAAAGTACGATGAAAAAAAGTTAGAGACATAAGTATCTAAATATCAAAAGTTGGAGACTTTCATCTCAATTAAAATGTAGTGTGGATAATAAAAAATGTAGTGTGAATATAATTATTCTAAATACAATCAAACATAATCTATCTACATAAATAAATGGAGGTATTTTTGGGGAAAACATGAAATCTTATACATAAATATATACGGAATATCAAAAAATTATTTTCATTTCGGGCTAATTGTTTCAAAACTCATTGTACTTTCTCACGCGTCACTGATACCATACTGAACTTAAAAATGATGTTAATTCCTTACTCTACAATTTAAATGTTATCTCCATCCATCACTCTTCCCAAAATCATTTGATTACCTTAACTGAGGCGACAATGTGGTAAATAGATGTCCTACGTGGCGCGTTTAATCCAACTCAGCAATGGGTTAATTGTTTCAAAAATCACTGTACTTTCGTACGCGTCACGGATATCTCACTGAACTTAAAAATAGTACTAATTCCTCACTCTACAATCTAAATATTATTTCCATCCATCACTCTTCACATAATCGATCGATTACTTTAACGGAGGTGACGACGTGGCAAACGAACGTCCTACGTGGCCCGTTTAATCCAACTCAGCAATATAATTTTCCCTTCTAACAAAAAACGCATCCCCTTCTCACATTTTTTCCATCACCAAGTGTAAATCCCCAAATCCCCAATCTCCCAAATAAAAAAGCCCTAACCCCAAATTAAGTTGTTGTAGTTCGTCCACCATTGATGAGATGTTAACCTCTTGTGTTATTATTGAAAGCGGCCACATCAAGAGGGATAGAAGCAGAAGGCCCATCGCTCATCCGTCATCTCGTGACGTGGATGAGACACCCCAGGGGCATGCATGAATTTGAAACGTGATTGCAGATCTTGGCCTTAGCTTGAATAACTTCTATTGTCTCTGTTGAAACCATCTTAAATGTGATAATTTAAATTTGAAGTCAGTTCACTGCTATTGAAAATAAAAATAATTATAACTTTGTACATTGCTCCTCCTATGGATTGTATTTTCTTCTTGTGTTGGCATTTGCTCTAACTCCGCATTAATATATCCCACAATCATGAGATGAAAAAAACATTCATAGCACTATCTTTCACTTTATACTTCCAATAATTCATAGCAATTTGTCATTTTGAAAAATGTAAAATCCTATTGTCATTCACAGCAATATACTTAAATTAATTCACAACATTATTGTGATTGTCATCAACAAACTTAAATTATATTGTTGGGTTGGATTAAACGCGCCACGTAGAATGTTCGTTTGCTACGTCGTCGCATCCGTTAAGGTAATCAAACGATTATGTGAAGAGTGATGGATGGAGATAAAATTTTATTGTAGAGTGAATAATTAACACCATTTTTAAGTTCATTGAGGTATCCGTGACGCGTAACAAAGTACAGTAATTTTTGAAACAATTAACCCATTGCTGAATTGGATTAAACGTGCCACGTATGATGCCCGTTTGCCATGTTGTCGCCTCTGTTAAGGTAGTCAAACGATTTTGTGAAAGTGAGGAATGGAGATAATATTTAGATTGTAGAGTGAGGAATTAGCACAATTTTTAAGTTCAATGAGACATTCGTGACGCGTAACAAATTACAGTAATTTTAAAACAATTAACCCTTTTCATTTCACAAAATATAATGGTCACCTTCTCAAACTAATTTAAGCTAAATCTCAATGTTAGAATTAGAATTTATTTTTCTTATTTAATATTATGGACGAAAGCATGAAGCTTCATTCAATCCTATTTGCAAAAGGTATCATCATGTATCTTCTCTGACTGTCTATTACGTGGAAGGCCGTAGTGAGCGTCAGGGGTCCTAATGTTCAGTCGGTAACAAGCCTGTCTTTAACTGCCCTTCTTGAGTTGTCATAGGCAGTAATAAATACAGGAGAAGGCAACAAAGTGTCGTGGAAATACTAAACGAGCGACTCATGAATGCTACCAGGTGGAATGAGCCAATATCTCGAACACCGTTCCAACTCTCTCTTTTTTTTTTAATATCAAGAATCACAGCTTTACTTTATCTTCGCCAAATCGAAAGTCACATGAATTTATCAACGAGAGGCAAAGGCCCTTTTTCTTATTTAATATTTTCAACTACGTCCACCACTATTTAATCTCCCCACCATACTGCCATAGTGCCATAGATTGTTGGAGCAAATCATTTGACTTTCTTCAACCGTTCTAATTCCAATTCACAAATTTTACACCGTCAAAGTGTCAAGTGCTAACATGAACATGCACGCAACAAATATGGTCTTAAATTATTCAGGACTGTCCAATAGTATTTTAGCGCGTAAAGAAGCAGTTGCCAATTGCGTAAATTGCAGGAATCTCAACCAACCAATCTTTCTCTTCACTGAGATTACATAATTGTATTAAAAATCACCCAAAAATAGAGAAAAATTAGGGCTAAATATATTCGTTTCCACTAATGGAAAAATGAAAAGAAAAAAGGAGAAGAAGAAGAATTTACATAAGAGTTTACCACATAATACATAATTAATATCAAGCGTATATGTGGCAGAATCACCAACACTGATCCGTTTCCCACCTTCGAGTCGGGTTATATCTCGCCCGACCCGGACTCCGGAATCCAGAAACAGTCGAAGATAGCGGTCTCCGCCGTTGCGATCCGATGTTCAATTTCAAGTCATAGACTGCCCGGGCCTCAGGATCCGACAACGTGCTGTAGGCATTGTGGATCTCGATGAAACTTCCACCGTCTGATGATGATGAAGAAGAAGAAGAAATCGAAGAATTCATGAAGCGCGAGGTGGCATCAGGGTGGTATATCTTCGCAAGCGTTCGGTACGCAGTCTTAATTTCCGTTTGCGATGCGTTTTGCTTAACCCGCAGAACCTCGTACAGACTTCCCTTGTCTACTGCCGCCGCGGCTAGCGGCGCGCCCTGGGCCACGGCGGAGCGTACAGACATGTGGCGGTGGTGTGATTGGAAGCAAATTGAGGGTTTAGAAGGAAAAATTGAGGGTTTAGAAGGGAAAATTGATGTTGCCAGCATTGAAGATTGATTTTTGGGGAAATTGGAATGAATGATTTCGGAGAGAGGAGAAAGGGGAGGGTTTATATGAAGGTCAGACGAGGGGGAATCTATACAAATTGGGGAGGCCCGGGCCCACGAGGCCCCAGTCTTTTTATTTTATGCGGTTAAGCTGTGTCTTTGCTGGGATAATTTACAATGTGCTGACATGGAACACGGGATTTATCATTTATTTGACGACCTGCTTCTAGAAGGTTAGTATCTGTATCGACTGTTGGCTCCCGTCGGCTCCGATTATTTTTGAGCCATTTATTAGGGTTTTTGCTTGATGGGTTCGGGTTGGCAAATGATATCAATTGCTTTCGGACCTTTTATTTTTTTTTTGCGTTGAAAATTGTTCAAAAACATGATATCAATGTGCTAAGCCAACTCATTTAAAAAAAAAAAAAAAACTGTTAGATGATAGATAATTTTTATTTACTTAAATTATGTTTTAAAATGTACAATTTTACGTACGGGGTAATTGTGAGATTTAAACTCTAAATTTTGAGCATGTTTGAGTGAGCTTATTTGGGCATGTAGTACATACTTTTTTTTTTTTCTCTCCTTCTTATAAGTAAAATAAGTAACATGTTTTATAAAATGATTACTTGTTCAATTATTTGAGAATATTAATTTTAAAAATTAATTACTCGTTTGATTTTTTAGACGAGTCAAATGACTCGTTTGAACATTATAAGCTCTGATACCATATTGCGTCGGACAATGATGTTCCTTCTTAAAAGTTCAATCTTTCAAGTGTAGTGGTTTAAATCTTATATGTTGATTATTTATGTTATTTATAGTCAATGTATGATTTATCCGTTAACAGTTTTTGCTACATAATTTAAAGACTTAGTTTATTAACATACACAAATTTATTTATATTCAACACATGGTTCATCAACATGCTATTAGAATAGACAATATGTCTGAATTCAAATCTCGTCTTCACCCCATTATAAAAATTTTACACATGTCATGCCTTCAATTATGAACTTACTCTCAACGTAGTGATTTAAACTTTTAGATTGAGTAATTCAAACATCAACTACAATAGATGTTAAAAATTTGAATATTTTGTGTTTTTGAAACAATTTTTGTGTATTTTGTTAATAAATGTAACAGAATATGTGGTTAATTATTCAAAAGAGTTCAGTAATTGTAGAGGATGTTGCCATTAATTTATTTAGAATTTAACACATTGTATAGAAGAAAAATAAAAAAGAACAATTTATTGTGAAAACCAACTACTAACCATTTTAAAAATATTTCTAATGTTGAAAATTTAACTTTTTTATTTTAAAAATACTGCACATACATCATTATGTTAATAAATAAATCAAAATAAAATATAATTTATACACAACCGTTTTTACAAATTGCAATTGGAATTCGCACAGAAAATGAAAATTACCCCTAAATCAGGCAAAAAATTGTTATTTCCAAACACATCAAAATCCTTTATTTTTTATATTTAAATGTTCTTGGTTGAATTGTTATCCGAAAATACATATTATGTAAAATAATTTGTTATTCTGTAACACTAATTGCTAAAGATGTTACAACTTATTATTGGTTAATTGTATGTAATACGTACTATTGATACATTGTATTTGTAACACTGATGTTAATATGATGTTTTGATTGAACACTCTATTTTTTATATTTAAATGTTCTTGATTGAATTGTTATATATGAATACTGATTATGTTACACAATTTGGTATTATGTAACATATGTTACACAATTGGTTATTATGTAACAATGCTAAAGATGTCAACTTGTTATTGGTTAAATTAATGTTTAATATGATATTTTGATTATTAATGCAAATTATGTTATCTCTAATTGATATTCTGTATCACTGATACATATATATGATACAATTCGAGTATATCATGAGTTTTTTTTTGTAAAAACTGGTATTATATGCTACATTTCAATTTGTAACACAAATTGTTACAAATGTTCAAATTGAAGTGATAATGAGTTTTGTTTGTGATTATTATAACTATTTCTGATACAAATGATATATATTTGACAGTTATGTTACAAATGATATATATTGACAGTTATGTTATACTTTAATTATGATATGTAGTTGATGATGAGTTTTTTTTTTTTTTTTTTTTTTTTAATAATCAATCACCGCGATTGCGATTGCCAAACTGATAACAATAAAAGATTCTGTAATATATGTATTCTAATCAATTTTAATTTTTAATGATTCAGTTACTATAATAATAAAAGATTATGTAATATATCTATTACAATCAATTCTAATTTTTAAGGATTTAATTACAATAATAATTTATTATAATATATAGTATAATAAATTAAAATAATAATTTTTTAAAAACAATTATTTTAGAATATATGTAACAAAAATGAGTTTTTATAATTCTTTTTAAAAAATAGTTTATTTATGAAAAAATCTTTTGGGAATAAAAATCTACACAATGCCAAAAGAGGGCAATTAATTGCAAATGGCCAAGGAGTGGTGAGGTCATGGCAGTGACAAGTCTTCTAGAAGGTATATCTCTTTCACTCCCTAATGCCACAGTTTGGACTTTGGACTCAAATCACGTGGTTTGAGTCTTTATTTATTGTGTGCCCATAATTTTTTACATTTTTTTTCAAAGTTGTGTCGCCCCAGTTTTTTTTACAGATATGTTTAATAAATTTTTTTTTTTGGGCAGATTTTGATAAAAAATGATAATTTTATTATAATTTTATATTAAAATTTTAAAATTAATTTTCAATATTTTAAATTTCAAAAATAACAAATATAACAAACATTTTTTTATAAAAAACGTAACAAATGTAATAACAAGAGTTGTATTTATAGAAATAAAAGTTAGATAGTTTTTAAATTATTTTATATTTTGTGGTGTATGTTGAAACTATCCCATAAAAAATTGATGAAGTATGTGGGATTTATCATTTATTTGAGTGTAATTAGCACATTTCATCCTTATCGTTTGTTCTCATTGTGCAAAACGTCCTTATCGTTTGGATTTTGACATCTGGACTCCTAAATAACTATTTTTTTTTTTTGCAAAAAGGTCCATTGTCTATATCCATATTCGTTAAAATTATCAAAATTAATCTAAACGATAGAGATGATTTGTGCAAAAAAAGTAAATCATAGGGACGTTTTGTGCACACAAACGTTTAAAGTCAAAATTTAGATCTTCTTTTTCCAACAATTATAAAAGTCTGCACAAACAGATAAAATCACATAAATTGTAATATTATACTTAAAAATAGTAAAAAAACTCATAGACATTACTAGATCTTTACATATCCAAACAATTGTATACCACCATATCTGCATTCTTGTATAGTATATTGCAAACGATGGGGACAAAGTGTATCATAGTGGATATAGTACCTAATTTGCTTATATTTAGAAATGCTTATGAAGAACAATTATTTAATATGTAGAAAGAAAATAAGTTGTTTAATTTTAGAACGTGGTATTTAGCTTTTGTGTGCGGATTAGTTATAATGTGACTTATTAAAGTGTTTAAAATATATTTGTCAGTATATATTTATTTTGGATGTGTCATGTTTTTATAAAGTGTATGAGTTTTTTTACTATATTTAAGTATAATATTAAAATGTATGTAATTTTATCTGTTTGTATAGAATTTTATAGTTGTTAAAGAAGAAGACTAAAATATGATTTTAAACGTCTGTGTGTGCAAAACGTTTTATCATTTACTATTTTTTGCACAAATCATTCTTATCGTTTATATTTATTTGCGGTAATTAACTCTTTTGATAATTTTAACGGTAAATGCTAACAAATATGGACGCCAGGACATTTTTGCAAAGAAACATTTATTTTGGGACTGGATGCTAAAATTCAAACGATAAAAACGCTTTGCACAATGAAATCAAACGTTAAAGATGAAATTTGCTAATTATCTTTTATTTGATGACTTGCTTTTAGAAGGTTAGTATCTGTATCGACTGACGGCTCCTATCGGATCCGATTATATTTGAGCCATTTATTAGGGTTTTTGCTTGATGGGTTCAGGTTGGCAAATGATATCAATTGCTTTCCGATATATAAAAAACACTACTTGTAAATGTTTAGGAATATCTGACCTTTTTAGTATTTTTAGTAGAAAATTGTTCAATAACTTAAAAGACATCTTTTAAAAAAAAAAAAAAAAACTGTTAGATAATAGATATTTTTTATTTACTTAAATTATGTTTTAAAATGTACAAGTTTAAGTACGAAATAAATGTGACATTTAAACTCTAGATTTTGAGCATGTTTGAGTGAGCTAATTTGGACTTGTAGTACATACTTTTTCTCTCTCCTCCTTATAAGTAAAATAAGTAAAAATAAAATGATGACTTGTTCAATTATTTGAGAACATTAATCTTAAAATTTGATTACTTATTTGATCTTCTCTCGAATGACGGGCAATGATCTCCTTCCCGAATGACTCGTAGATGTTGGTTTGAACATTATAGAGATATGTTACCGAATGACTTGTTTGAACATTATAGGATCGCCATGAGGACATGAGGTTTCTTTTAAAAGTTCAATATTTCAAGTGTAGTCGTTTCAACTTTATATGTTGATTGTTTTATAGTTATTCATTTATCCCTTGACAATTTTTGCCCCATAATTTTAAAACTCAATTAATTACATACACAAATATTAGAATAGATAACACGCGTGTCTGGATTCAAATCCGTCTTCACCCTTTTATAAAAATTGTATACATGTCATGCCTTCAAATATGAACTTATTCTTAATGGAGTGGTTTAAACATTTAGATGGAGTAATTCAAACATTAAGTATAATAGAAATTAATAATTTGAGTATTTTGTTTTTTTGAAACAAATTTTGTGTATTTTGTTAATAAATGTAACAGAATAAATGGTTAATTATTCGAAAGAACACAAATTTGTGGGTATCCAGTGAACATCATCAACAATAGAATTTAGGTACCCACATAAATAATAATTGAGAGCAAACTTTTATTTATTAATCTTTAACATGTTAGTGACTTATTTCCCCATAATGTTTGGCTAGTCTAAAAAAAATTAGAGTTATTTTTAAGTAACATTTTGTCTTAATAATATTTAAATAACTTTTTTTTTTTTTTTTTATTTTTAAGTAAAATAAAGTTTATTATTCCTGTCAAAATAGGTAATTTACTTAATTTTAATTTTCATCAATAAAATATTATTTATTTTAAAATTTAAATGAAGTTTTGAAGCTCGGCCAAATATGAAAGTAAATAAATAGCCAAGAGCAAGGTTCTTCTTTGATAAATGAGATTGAAAATAGTATAAATTGGGAGAGAGAAAGAGTCTAGTATTTTTTGTAGTATTTATAAGTACATATAAATTGATTAAATATTATTTTTATTCATGCATTTCATAAAATCCACATTTAATAAAATTCACTGTTTATTAAAAAAAAAAAAAATACATTACCAAATAAGCATGCATAGAAAGAGAGAGAGAAGAGGGAGGCTGGACACCATTTTTTTTTTTTTTTTTTTTTTAATGTCAGATTGAATATATCAATTTTAACTATTATTTAGTTGTCAATACTCTATCGAAATATATATTAAAATTCACATTATAACGTTGACAAAAAGTTTTGACAACAATATACAATTGCATGTGAGCTTAAAAAGCAGTTCAGACAAAAATACGAGTAGATACATTACGTAGTTAATAACTCGTAAAATATCAATACTAAAAAGTACAATATCATATATCTCGTAACAAATCAATAATTACAGTGCAATATGGAATGATATATAACACACAAGATAACTAATTATGATTGTGTTAAGCAGTATGTTACTATCCACAAAAATTGGTGATCACGTTTAAGCTCATAGAATTTAGAAACATGAATCTCAAAAAGTATTAAATTTCATTAATTCTTTTATGGAATTCTTTTTCTTTCATTGATGCATATGGGCAAAAATTTCTACCAATGTCTCTTATCATATAGTCTATCATCTTTACAATATGTCCAACCTCCTAATCCATTATTGTTCAAAACGGTCAAAACCACGTGCCAAGTCTTCTAGAAGCCCTATTTTCTTCCACCCATATATTATTATATTTTAACACTTCACTTTTCTCTTAAGTTGTTTTAACTTGAAAACTAATAAATAAATATTTTTTTATGATTAATTATGGCCAAGCTAACATTAGATGATTTGAGATAATTTATAATAAATTAGACTTCCTTGTCAATATGAAACATCAAATTCGAAGTGAAAGTTGTCTTAATTTATCTCTTTTAATACGATTGTATACAAATTATTTAATAATACTTTAATTATTAAATAAATACCAAAAAATGATATAAAACTCTGATCAAATTGAAACAATTGTCAAATTTGTGACGTCTACATTAACAAAGTAATGTCTTTTTCACAATGCCAAAAGAGGGCAATTGCAAATGGCCAAGGAGTGGTTATTAAGGTCATGGCACATGACAAGTCTTCTAGAAGATAAATCTCTCTCACTCCCCAAGGGCCACAGTTCGGACTTTGGACTCAAATCACGTTGTTTGAGTCTTTGTTTAGTGGGCCCATAACTTTTTACTTTTTTTTTTTCAAAGTTGGGTAGGGTCCAGTGTTTTGTACTGATTAGTTTGAAAAAGTTTTTAAACATATTTTAATAAAAAATGTGATAATTTTGCTATTAAAATTTCACAATTATTTTTTAATATTTTAAATTTAAAAAATATCAAATGTTAAACAAATTTTTTATAAGAAATATAACAAACGTAACAACAAGTATTACATAAAAAAAAAATATTTTTATAATAAAAAAAGTTAGATAGTAGTTTTTAAATTATTTTATATTTTGTGGTGTATGGTGAAACTATCTCATAAAAAATAATGAAATTTATGGATGAAAAGTTAATAAAAGTTGTGAATTTCATGAAATGTGTGATTAAAATTAATTATCGATTTTGACTACAATTTTTAACAGATTTTTAATTTGAACCAAACAAAAACTTAATTCCAAACTAATATAACATGACAATGATAGGTAAACATAAAAGGAGATAAATCGTGATTAACTAACTAACTACGTTGTTTATAATTTAATATTATTTTATTTTAGTAGTAAAGAAAGGGTCATTATTGACAAGGATGTGAAAGTAATGTTGTACCACCAGCACAACTGGATGATTTACTTATATAGTGGTATATAATTCTATCTGTGTAATAATACACTTGCATACTCAAATTAAAAGCTTACACGTCAAGCTTTCCACAATAAGTCTCGATAACGTATAGCGCTACTAAAATTTGAACCAAGCATTTTTAGCGTAACTCCTAAATTTGGTATTTTTTTTTAATTAAAGTTGAAATATGCCGAGTGTTTGCAATCAATAAAATAACTTAAATAGAAGGGAGAAGTATATATAAACTAGTCAAAAGTTACTTTTATCTACATATTTTATATAATTCATAAATTGGTTTTCTACATATTTTATGGATAATTCATAAATTGTCCAACATTTCATTGGATTTGTTCTAGCATTTTAGAATTTTTTCAAGATGTATATGGTATAACAATACTTTAGAACGGGAGTGAAATCGATTTTGTTCTAGCATTTTAGTTTTTTTTCCCTATATGGTATGTATAAATAATAGAAATTGGTGAGTGTGGTAAAGTTTATGATATTGTTCTTCTTACGTTACTTTGAAGTTTGGGTGAGTACAAGATTGTATATATTTGTAACAATTTTTTATATAGTGAAATATCTTTGTCATTGACGGTACGTGATTTTTTCTCGCAAATTCTCGTGTTGTTTTTTGTCAAATTTTTTATATTTTTCCGACTTGTTAATATTTCTTTGAATAAATATCACGTGAACAAATAAATGAATTGGTCTGAATTTTCAACATGAACTATTTCTTTTAACAAGGATGGCGTTTTAAGATGGACTCTATCATCATGGCTAGATAACTTTGAATAGAATACTTAGTCTTCCATTAATTGTAAACAAGTGGATTTTAATCTTGTCAAAAACAAATGAAGAAAATTCAGTGTTTGAAGACTAGTAGAACTGTCCATATAAATCAAAACAACTGATAGAGATTGAATGCTACTTAATTAGTTAATGTATTGACCAATTTTCAATTTTTTATTGTCATTCAATTTTTTATTTGAGAAAAATTATGTACACAAAACTTTTGGTCTATCAATGTGATGAGAAAGCCAATCAAATTCAGCCAAATTTGTTACCCTCATCTCATACTTTAATTTCTTGGATTCTTAATTATTTGTTTAAATTTGAAATTATTGACAAGAAACCTTGACAAGAAACCTATGTACTATCTTTGATGTTTACATTTGTGATTGACCCAAGTCATCCGACGCTTTATGTGTTCGTTTGGTAAAGGTTTTTTTTATGAGATTTTGGCGCAAATGGTCTATAACTTTTATTTTTAGTGTGAAATTGGTTTTAACGTTTATTTTTTGACAAACAAGTCCCTAATTTATGTATTTTAGTACGAAATTGGTCCTTTTGGAATGAAAAAGATATACACTTAATTTTAATTAAAAGAAATTGTATGTGGATTTCTAATCATTACAAAATGTGCAAATAAGTCCAATATTTTTTTTTTTTTTAAAAATTAAAGAAAACTAATGAATTTTTTTTTGAATTAACACTTTAGTAATAAATATGTCAAATACAATTATTATTTTTATTATTAAGTAATTATATTATTTAAAATTTAAAATTTTATTTTATTGTTGTATACAAAAATAATTTTTTCACAAACTTGATGTTCAAATACTTTTATTTAATTGATTTATATGTTTATTAACTACAAATATTAGAAATCCAACTATATTCTTCATATTTTAATTTATTACTTTATTTTTGTTCAAAAATAAAACACATAAGGTGTAAATTAATTTTTATGTTAAATAAAAATGTAATAAGATTAGTTCAATGTCATAAAATTATATACATAATTTTGTTATTTATTTAACTTAATTTTTAAAGTAAAGAGGGAGAAAAAATTTTATAAGTAAAAAGGGAGAAAAATGATTTTTCCTTCTTTAATTAATATAATTACTTAATAATAAAAATAATAATTTTATTTGACATGTTTATTACTAAAGTGTTAATTAAAAAAAAAATCATTAGTTTTCTTTAATTTTTTTATAAAAAATAAAAGTATTGGATATATTTGCATATGTTGTAATGATTAGGAATCCATGTACAATTTCTTCTAATTAAAACTAAGGGCATATTTGTCATAAGGATCAATTTTACACAAAAACACATAGGTTAGATACTTGTTTGCCAAAAAATAAACGTTAGGGACCAATTCCACACTAAGAGCAAATGTTAGGGACCATTTGCACCAAAATCCCTTTTTTTTTTTTATAGATTATAAGTTGCGAGTTTTACGAAATGTGTGAATAAAATTATGGATTCTATAAAATATGTAGATAAAAGTAACGTTTGACCAGTTTATACATACTTTCCTTTTATTTAAGTTATTTATTGATTGGAGACACTCGATATATTTCAACTTTAATAAAAAAAAAAACCAAATTTTGGAGTTACGCTAAAAATGAGTGACTTAAATTTTAGTAGCACTATACGTTATCGAGACTTATTGTGGAAAGCATGACGTGTAAGCTTTTGATTTGAGTGTGCAAGTGTATTATTATACAGATAGAATTATATACCACTATAGACTCATAGAAGTAAATCATCCAGTTGTGCCAGTGGTACAACGTTACTTTCACATCCTTATCAATAATGGCCTTTTCTTTACTACTAAAATAAAATTATATAAAATTATAAGTACTTATATTTTTCTTATTAAAAAAAATACTTTGTAACGTACTCAAAAAAGAAGAAATTACGTTAATTTATAAAGATTGCTCGCTGAATTTTACCTAATTTTTCTCCAAAATTCGACTGCCAAAATATGCATGGGATTCCACCAATTTGCCTTCCAATTTCATTTCCAATTTGAATTTCACTAACAATATGAATAGGAAGGTTTTGATTCCCTTTTTTTTTTCCCCATTAAGAACTTATTTGATTTCAGTTAAGATCTTGTTAAAAAGTTGAATTAAAAGTCAACAATTAATTTGAACAACACATTTCGTGAGATCACAATTTTTCAACTACACGTTTAATAAACTACTACAAAAAAAAAAAAAAAAAAAAAAAAAACTGATTTTAATCAAAATCAAACACACCCTATAAGTGATGGCAAGTTTGGTAATTTTGAGTCAATATCTCAAGAATCTCAACTTTGACGAAAATTGAGTCCAAATTATGTAATCTCTTCTACAATTCTTGATCATGATATATAAAGTTTTACCACAACCACTAATTTTTACGCTTTATACAAACCACAAAAAAAAAAAATCTTACAATATTTTTATTCTCAAGAAATTCTTTGTCACGTACTCAAAAAAGAAAAAATCCTGTCAATTTATAAAGATTATTCGTTGTATTTTTTCTAACCTTTCTCCAAAATTCGTCGGTCAAAATATGCGTGTACGAATCCACCAATATTGGTGATTGCCTTCTATTTTGATTTACACAAACAATACCCTTTAAAATTTTCCATTAGAACCGATGGCAAGTTTTGGTAGTTTTGAGTCCATATCCCACAGTTCAAATCAATATATATTGATTATAGTTATTTTGATATTTAACGACGTGAAATTTATGATCATATGAATTTTAAAATTAATCGTTAAAACTTGTTGAATTTTAATATCATATTGAATCTTAAATTACCATTTTAGAAAATTAACTTCGTTGACTATAGTAATCTAAATTTTTATACATTTACCTTTATTTAATGTTAAATAATTTAAGAACAATAAATTAAATTGAATTATCAAAATATACACATTACTTTAAAGCCTTCGTGCGAAAGAGACAAAGTTATAAAATATATATTATTTAAATAAAATGTTGAAGTAACTTAATCTTATGATTTAAATTCATTAGACGTGACCGTTTGAAAAAGTTTAGTCGTGAATAATTGACGACCAAATATTATTTGATTCGTATAGTATTATGATTTAAATCCATTAGACGTGACCGTTTGAAAAAGTTTAGTCGTGAATAACTGACGATCAAATATTATCTGATTCGTATACCCTTAATTTTATATAAAATCAAATAAAAAAATTAAGTGGTTTTCTAAATCATGTGCCGGTTTGTTAGGCACATGGGCTCTAAACATATGGCAAATTAAGATTGGTTTGAGTTTATTATTTAATTAAGCTAACTTCTAGAAGGTTGTTAAAACTTTTAAATTAAGGTTGGTTTAATCAAACGTTATTAAGAATTATATAAATTTGTTTTCTTGCACCACCTATCTATCTGACTAATGACACATAATTATCAATGTTTATTCCTTGGCCACCGCCATTGCTTTCTCGAGAAAAAGATGGTCACAATTTCTAAATCTTAATGAATATCTATGTAATATAACTCATTGTTGCCTGCTATTCAATATAACACAACTCATTTGATCACCTAATTAAACACTATTTAACTCATAATGTGTTTAGTTAGGTAAACTTGACTATTATAGATAAAATTTTAAAATCTTAACTTGTACCATGACCAAAAGGCAAAAAGGAGAGAAATGAGGAATTGTGCCATTATTATTTGGGTAAATAATATTAGAGGTCCTGAACTTTTGACCTTCGATGTCTAGCAACAAAGATCTCAAACTTTTTAAATTTTTGTGTTTGATGTTCTTTTATGACAGAAAATGTTAATTTGATCGTTAAATAGTTATTTTTTTATTTAAATGAAAGTTTTACCCTTACTTTAATTTAGTATAAATAGCACTGGGAGTCTCTAATAAACTTTGTGACAATGAGGTCCCGAAACATTGATTTCTAGCACCCGAGATTCCAAACATTTTAAAAGTCTGCGCGTGAAGTCTTTTTGTGATGAAAAATGTTAGTTTGACTATTAAATATCAAAATTTGAGTAAAATGATTAGTGTACTCATATTTGATTTTGAAATAAATAAAAAGAAAAATAATGAAGAAACAAAGCCAAAGAAAAACAAAAAAGAAATATCATATTCCTTAATTCCAAACTACATACCCCAACCCCAACAGAAGCGGTATGTTATGATAATTGGTTTGTATTTTTAAATTGTTGATGAAATTATTGATTTGATTGGGTGGGGGGTGATGATTTCATATTTCTTTTTTTAATAGTTAAATTGACGTTTTACGTCACAAAATACCTCAGGAGCAGACTTTTAATGGTTTGGGATTCCAAGTGCTAAAAATCAAAGTTTCGGAGACAATATTATCACAAAATTTAAAAGTTAATGATTCGTAGTGCTATTAGTCCTAAATTACATAAATAGTATAATTGTCATTTCAATTAAAAAAAAAAAAAATTGATCATGTAAAGATCAATTGACATTTTTTATCACAAAAGATCTCAAGTGCAGATATTTAAAAGATTTGGAATCTTGAGTGCTAGAAATTAAAAATTTATAACTTTATTGTCACAAATTTTAAAAGTTCAAGACCTCTAGTGCTATTTATCCCTACTATTTTATTGAATACTGGGTTGGGTATCAAATTATGTCAGTCATAGTAGTCCGGCCCAAAACCAGAAAAATATACTATGGGTTATAGTTGTCAACCGTACTGAATGGGATGTGAACTAATGTCATAATTCATAATTGTGATGTTCTTTTCGTCTTGACCATTTTCTTTTGGAAAACTTTTCTAAATAGTATGTTTTTTTTAAGACAAAATAAAATTATCACCCGCCAATTTTTTTTTATTAAATATGACTATTCAATCATGCAAAATGAACAATTGTAGTGTCATTTTATTAAAATATCGAAACATACGTAGACAAATTTGATGAGTCAAACAGAGTGTCTAAATAGACTAGACATTCTCATTAAATTAAGCAAACTTGACAAGAATGTCTAAATTATTTGAAATTTTTGCAAAAAAAAATAAAAAATAAGAAAATTTGGTAACATTTTTTTAAAAGAAAAAGTGAATATTGGCCATAATCTATATAAAAAAAAAAATTTGACAGAAAATGGAGGGGACATTTCAGCTTTCCAAATAGGTTAACCAATATCAATGAGATTCTGAGAATCACAAATTCCAAAAGGATGGAAAATATGGTCAAAGGATGGAGGATCCAACTATGGGTATTCAACATATTGCAGTTGAAATTAAGGATAAACATTCTATTAAGTATTAACTAAGATACTTAGAAACGTTACATTTAAAGAATTGTCATACATCACAACTTTTAGAGAATTTTTTTTTATATAATTTGTCTTTATTGATTGTGTAGGTATGCTTATGTCTAGCACACGTTAACGGGATACTGGGGTGGTGTTAGACTTGGTGTTGCTGGAATGGAACATTATGAATCTAAGATGTCTTATCATGTCTCGTCTCCGGAGAAATAGTCAAATAAGTATTGTGGTGCTTTGAATAACATTATCAAGAATGGACTAGGTCTTGTGAATCTTGATAAGGTCTATAATTTCTATAATTAGTTACATTTGTACCTTGCATCAGTTGGCATCGACGGGATCAAGGTAGACATGCAGAACATTCTTGAAAATCTTGGGGCCGGCCATGATGGAAGGTTGAAGCTAGCTAGCTAGGAAATACCACCAAGCATTGGAGACATCAATTTCAAGGAATTGTTTCCTGCATGAGTCACAATACAGATGGTTTGTATAGGTAACTAATCTATCACTAGACCGCGATGTAACCTTTTTTAAACTTTAGTTTTATAATTTTGCTTCAACTCTACATTCATCATCGTGTGCTTGATTATTTGTTAGTGAATTCTGTGCTTTTTTTATTATTTGGCCAATTTTAGGATCGAAAGTGAATTGTATTATTATCAAGAGTTGAAATATGCATTTTAGTTCAAATAAAAATAACATAGATTTCGATAAGGGATATAGATGTACCTTATAATTTATGCGATCATTGTACGATGTTTGGTTGTACTAAATGCTTTATTTTGTGTCTACAATTTTCAAAGATATATAGAGAATTCACACATAATAAGTTCATCAACTCTACTCGAAAAAGATTGTCAGATAATTTAGAAACATCGATCATTAAAATAAATAAATATTATTAATCACGTTACTATATTAACTAAAGTGAAAAAATGGGTGAAGCCAGTCTTAATGCTTTTTCAATATTCCAATTTTCTATAAGCCTGCTTATCTATAGTTTAATTGCTTTTAGTAGTTTTGAAGACAAAAATATTCAAATCATATTATTTGTACAATTTACTTTTCTTCAATTAGAGTTAGAAATAAATAATTTTAATTTTAAGTATACAATCTTAATGGGATTGACACTCGAGTCTGTAATTGATACCATGCATTTGCTGTTTTAAGTAGGGGTGAATATGATTTATTTTAGACTGTTTTTATCATATTTTCAAACCAAATCATTTAAAACAATTTGAAAAAAATGCAAAACAAACAAAACCATTTTATTTTCCAAACCAAACCAAATTTTGTGGTTCGGTTTGATTTTAAACAACGATTTACCTATCGACATAATAATAACACATTTAAAACAAGTTAAAACATGAGTAAACTAGTCTAAAATTCTCAATACAAGCTTAAACGAAAATTTTTTTAACATAAATGTTACATCTCATTAATATTTGTCATTAGAAAGAAATGAGAATGGAAGGAACAATCTCGTTCTCGTGTCCCAGTGGGTATTTCTTATTCTGCCCATTTCCAAGATGACATGTACATCACATTAATTGTCTAACTAAGCTAGATAAAAGATATGTTACCCGAATTGGGCAACATATCTTGTACCCGACTGCCACGTGTCGGCAGTTGGGCACAAACACATCTCCCTCTCCCTCTCTTGTTCGGCCCACACCCCCCTGTGTATGTGTTTGACTATTGACACGTGGCAGTCAGACCATCAACTAATCTTTTCTCAACTAAACTAATGCTACATCATCAATTCATTTTGTAAAACTCTCTTCCTCTCTTCTCTCCACCCCCATCGACATAGCCCTCTCCTCTTAGTACTAACCATCATTCTTCTTAGCACCAAATCTTATGAATTTTTTTTCACAATGTTTTTTTTCATACCCAGCCCCACCCAACATCATCACAGCCCCTTTAATTTTCCATTACCAGATCAGAATATCCAAGATTAGCAATTAGCAGCCAGTGATGTGAAGGAAAATTTACACAAATAGCACTAAAACAGATTGAGGACCTTGGGAGAAAATATCTGTAACGGGTTCAAAACACCAATAGTCACTCAACTTGTAGCATCCACATTGAAGCTTTGCCAAAAATGTCACATACTGGTTTAGGAGCGTAACAGGCGATGAGGTGTTCCGGCTTAGGTGTGGTCTGGCGTGAGGATGGTCTTCGCGTCCGATAATGGATTTGGGAGCTATTGGGGTGGGTTTTGCACAGGAGTGGGGCAACACGTGGGAAAGAGTAAGGATGGCAAAAAAATCTGCCAACCTGAACCTGCCCCGTCCCGACTATTAGGGTAATAGGGGCGGGTCCGGGGCACAAATACCCGCCCCGCCCCGTGAGCCCGCAACTTTAATTTTTTTTTTTTTTGATAAATCATAAAATAGAATTACAATTTATAAATCACTTTTTTTTTAAAAAAAAAAATGGGTTAAACAAGAATCGAACTCGAGTTGAAGTTATGAAATTATAACTCTTGACCACTACACCACAACCCCAATTTTGTATTTTTTTTTTTTTTTTTATTTCCTACCCGTGTATAAAAAATTCATATTTCATTTTTAAAATTTTTTTTTCTGTTTTTATAAAAAAAAATAAAAAATCCCTTAACTAGGGCGGTTGAAGGGTCAAAGCCTTGACCCGCCCCGTGCATTCGCGGGTCGCGGGGCGGGACTGGGCGGGGCGGGGCGGGCCATTGCCATCCCTAGGAAAGAGGGAGAGATGGATGCTTGTCGGTGGGGTGGGGGAGTAGAGATGGAGAGACTTCTACAAAATAAATTGAAGGCGTGGCATTAGTTTAGTTGGACAATTAATCTGATGTGGCTGGCAAGCTTGGAAATGGGCACAATAAGAAACACCAACTAGAGATAGGAGAATGGAACTTATGGAAGGAAGTTAACAAAAAGTAATAGATAACTTCGCCCAATAATGAACTTGTGAATTAGGAACTAGTAGTCCAATAGTTTGGTAATGATTAAATAAGGGGATTTTTTTTTTCAAATAATCACAATAAATAAAATATTTCTTATAATACTGTCATACTTTTTTTTATTATAAAAATACTATTTTCAATTTTTATAACACTTACATTTGTTGTTTTTGTTATAATAAATGTGGTACATTTATTATTAAAAATATAACAATTGTAACAACAAGTGTTACAAAAAAAAAAAAAAAATAGTATTTTTAGAATAAAAAAAGTTTTATAGTATTTTTTATATTATTTTATATTTTGTGGTGTGGTGAAATTGTCACATTAAATAAGTCAGATCAATAAATATAGTATTGCATAGTACTTTGCTCACTTTATAAATATGTAAATAAGTATAATTAATTTATTTTTAATTATAAAAATCAGGAGATCCAATGCTTGGATTGAAGTGAGAATGACTTTGATTCTATCGTACATTTTGAGATCAGATTATACTTAAAAATATTCTCTTTTTAAAACTCATTTATATAAAATCTATTTTTTCTGGCTTGGCTAGGTGGGATAGCCGAGCCATTGTCCTCTCTTTATGATATCAATATGAGCAAAACTAATAGAAACAAATCTATTCAATGATCAAAAAAGAAAGAGAGAGGTATTCGAACCCTCGATAATTCTTTGTTCAAAACTATACCAGTTTTCAAGACCGAGGCTATCAACCATTCAGTCATCTCTCCGTAAGACAATTTTTGTTTTATTCTTTCGAATAGAACATGGCTATAGGGCCGGCCTATTTTTCCATATGTGATCGGTTATGATCAATCTTCTTTACCAACCCGGTTCAACCTAACACGACTAGTACAAATGCCCTAATTCGACTTAAGTCTTGCTATCACTTTATGGTGGCACCATACAAAGTTTAGAGTGAGAAAATCGATTCGGTTCGGTTTAGGTGATTTTTTAAATATTGAAATCTAAACTAAACCATTTTCAAACGTTCGATTTGATTTGAAATTAAAACGTTGACAGTGATCTAAATCCAAACCAACGATTTCAAACTAATAGATTCAATTCAGTTTGCGGTTTGGCAATTTTTAGTGCAGTCCTAGTTTTGATTGAACGCATCCTAAGGGGCCGTTTAGTATATGGTGCATAATGAATCCCTATAAAAAATTGATGTTCTTGTAAACTTCCATTTTCAAAAAGTTGAACACTTGGTATATTATGGTCAAGGGCGAAGATAATTATTTGGTTTAGTGGAGACGTAATATCCTTAAAATTAAATACAACTCAACTACTTATCAAATACTTGGTTCTTCCTAACTCATGAGCTACTCCATTTCGCATATTGACAACATACTAATCAAGACTTTTGCTCTAGGTAGCTCTCAACTTAGTTTTCACTTTATTACAAATGAGGTTTCTTTGATCTTTTATAATTTCATCTCCTTTCAATGGATGGTGTAGATTGATTTTGTTCTACGGTTGATATTCTTTTTCTAGATTATTATTTGTAAATATTTACATTGCTTATTCTAGCAATGTTTCTAGACAACTATTACAAATTTCCTACAACTTCTTATATGAGACATTTTATATACAAAATCCTCTTGCATCTCTTTTCTTTATTCTAGAATGCTCCATTAAGTTTTTTTAATGGAATACTTTATAATTGACATTTTTATATTTCTAGAGTCTTTTGCAAACTTTGCAAAATATGTAAGTCGGCCGTCTACACAGCTAGCTAGTTTTAATATTTGACTGCATCCTTTGTGTCTAGTCTTTGGCTCTTTTGTGTCTTGCTCACCCATATTCTCTCACATGCCTTCGACTCTTCACATGTAGCATATGTCCATTGTATAATCCTAGCATATTTTTTAGTACAAATATTGGCTGCATTAGGATTTTCAATTATGTCACAAGTAGAGTGTAACATATTGCTATCATACTTACAATTGCAAGTATTTACCAATATCTCGAAATATTATACTAAATTTTCAACGGAATTACATAAATGATATATGAATATGATAATTTTTTATTTTGAAAATGAATTATTCAATTTGGTAACCAAACAATTATTTTCATAAAAAAATACATTCTAATTATAAATTATTTAATCAAGATAATTTAAATAGCACTCATATTAATCATGACAAAAATGAATTAACATATACAAAAAACATATAAGGTAAATTCTTCATTTAAATTATAAACAAATTCAATTTGATGGTAATTAGTTATTATTCAATTTATTTAAATTTTAATGCCTATTGTCATATATCTTCGACAATTACATATCAAATTTAAATAACTAAATATTCAATGATCGATTTTTTATGAAATTAACCTATAAATTAGAATTGAAAATTAAGGATGAAATTGAACACTATTTTGAGATTAATGATGAAATTAAATATATGTGCACTATTGGCGTATAAAACTAGAGTATCAACTAAATTAAATTCTATCAATCTAGATATTTTATCTAGTCTTTGTATCAAAGACAAATTCTTTCTCTTGTACCAAAGCTTGTTGTATTATTGTCCTATTATAAATTTCACTTTTTAAAACTCTCATGTAATCTCGCCTCTATTCCATTATATCTCACCCATCAGCCTTTTTCTCCAAATGAATAATGTGTTGAAATATTATGCGTGGATTGTTATAATAATAGTCGATTTATTCATAATGTCTTGTTAGAATATTTTGGACAATTATATTATTATAACGTTGTAGGTGCACTAATCAATATCGAATCATAAGGAGATAACATACATTTATTACTTATATGTTGATGTCTATAGACATAGATAAATTTTTGCATTCTACACCAAATAATCAATTAGGCAAAATTGATGAAAGGAAAAATTGGTAACTATGAATAATTAAAGTAACATTTTGAGAGATAACAAAATATTGTAAAATTTGCATAATTATGTCATTAAAAAAAAGATAATTTTTAAGAAGATTATGTTATGTAATCGATATAGTATGTAGTTTAATTTAATAAGTTTATAAGGCAACAATTTGATATATTTATAATTATATTTTCTTTTACAATAAGAGCCAATTTGATGGAGTTTAAAAGTAGTTTTAAAGAGATTTTGATATAAGTTGATGAAATATGTGGTTGAAAAATTGATAAAAAGTTGTAGGTTCCATAAAATATGTGATTGAAAATGAGTATGAAAAAAAAAGAATTTGTTTTAAACTCTACAAAACATGTTCTAATCTATCTCACCAAAATCATCTATGTGATTGGCAATCTAAATTGTGCGAGTACCCATCAACATGAAGTTTAGAGAATATGCTCACAATAGAGATTGCAATATATTAGAGAAAAGATTTACAATCATAATTCAAACATTACACGCCACACTAGGAATAGTTATTTAAATTATTTAATTATTTAAATATCTTATTTTTCAAAATATTTATTAATAACCAAAATTTTCAAAACAAAAAATTAAGGATAGGGGTTAGGTATAATTATCGCTTGATAAAAGGCTGGTAGAAACCCAAATTAAAAGCCGTTGTTCTAGGGTTATGTGCAATTTAAAACATAGTGGTAGAAACCCTTCTATTTCTCTATCAATATTACCCACTAGACCCCAGGTGGCACCGCCCTTGATTATGGTGATGATGGACAAATCCGAGTTTTAACAGAAGATCCAGAATCGAAGATAGTGTCGTTTGTGTTGATTTTGCAATTCCCATTAACGAATTAAAACAATTTCTTTTGGCGTTGAATTGTGTTGATTTTGCGAAAGAAAATTCCACGGCAAAAGATGGAGAATTAAAACAATTTCTTTTGGCGCGCCCTTCACCCGCATCTCTCTAGTTAATGTCCATAGTTTTTATGACATAAAATGACATAAAATCCGAGGAATTTGAAGAAAACATTGTTGATGAGTTGTATAAATATGCACATATGGTGTTTAAAAAGTGCCACGACTTATCACTAGTTGTAACTATAAATCAACTTCTTGATTACATTGTCACCTTGTCAGATGATGCAATGATCTCCACATGATCTCCACATGATAGATGCAATCATCGTTGCCAAGGAAGAAGATGAATTACAAGATCGACTATTCTAGGTCGCACTTGTATCCAATTCTAATTTTTCTTCATTTTGCACATTGTGTCAAATTTAGTGGTTATTGTTACTACTAAATATTCTTTTACTAATAATTTTTGTGTATTTTAAATAAACAAATTAATCAATGTGAGTGATCACACTATAAGAAAATGTGTCTATAGCGGCGACACAAATAGCGACGATAAAATGTTGCATCTATTAGTACTGGACAATAGAGACGACAAAGAAATGTCGTCACTATAATGTCAAAATATATAGCAATGACATAAGTCTTCGTTATATTTAGCTAGTCGTCGCTATTATATTTAATTTATAACGACGACTTTTTGTGTCGTCGCTAATTACTTTTCCAAATGGAGGAAACAAATTGTGCCATTTTTTGTGCCAATAGCGACGACATTTGTCATCGTAATAGATATGTAGATGATGTTGTTAGTCACGTGAATCGTGATTTTTTCGTAATATGTAATGTAGTCTATTGCAATGATAAATGTCGTCGATATAGACCTATCTCAAAATTGGCGAGAAATTTGGCGTCCAATTATTATTTGTAGCAGCGACGACATTTGTTGTCGCAATAGATATATTGATGATGTTGTCAATCACGTGAATTATTAATTTCTTTGTAATATGTAATGTAGTATGTAGTGACGACATTATAATCTATAGGGACGACATGTGTCGTCGCTATAAATTCTCATTTTTCAGCTCACCATCCCTGCATTGCTATAATGTGTTTATGCAATTTTTTCATTTCCGTCTCTATAATTCTTCTCCAACTCTATCTTTTTTCTCCATAATTATCTTATTTCCATTTCATTTTTCCATCTCCATCTACTATCCTTATTGCATTCGTGGAAAATATATTATTTTTCAGGTATGGATATTAATAAAAGTTGGACAAAATTAGAAATTGCACAAAAAGGTCAGATTTTTGGAATGATTTGAAAGTATTTATAAATATGGCTAGGACATACGTAAATGACAAGGGAAGAATTAAATGTCTGTGCACAATGTTTAAACAATCTCATACATCCATTGGAAATTATCGAGGCTCACATATTTCTTCATGGTTTTGTGAAAAGTTATGTAACCTGGATATACCATGGTGAGACCGAGGTTCAAACTGCAAATATGTATATACATCATGAGAGAGCAGGTGTGGATGATGAGACGATGGATGTCATGGACGACGTAGTTGGTGATGAATGCTGGTACAAGCATTGATGGTTACTATGACGAATTATTTGAGGCTCTGCATTCAGAACTATATTTGGGAGTTTCATCATTTTCGTCCTTAAATTTTTTAGTGAAGTTGATGTATATTAAGGTTGTGAACAAATGGACAAACAAGTCTGTCGATGATCTTTTGAAAGTTTTGAAGTTAGCTTTTCCCAAACATGAACATGGTGGACTCCCACTACGATGCTAAAAAGATGATGACAAAGTTTGATTTGTGTTACAAATCTATTTACACCGCAAGAACGATCGTACCTTTGTTTTAGGATAAGCATCCGATAGACAAAGTTGTCCAATTTGCTAAGAAAGTTGTTGGTACACACGGAAAAGTAAATGAAAGAATGGAATAAGGTGTTGCGCTATTTTCCTTGGCCCCCGCAGACCAAAAACGAATGATAATAACGAATGATAGTGTAAAACTCATGCGGTGGCACAATATAGGAAGGTCTAGGGATGATGATAAAATACAGCATCCTGTTGATGAAAAGGCATGGCAGGATTTTGACATGAAACATCTACTGTTCGCAAGTGAGATCCGAAATGTCAGGTTAGGTTTGGCCGCAGACAGTTTCAATCTATTTGGTGACATGAGTCTGGCGTACAACATGTGGCCAGTAGTTGTAACAGTTTACAACTTGCCACATTGGTTATGCATGAAGTTCGAATACCTCATGCTTACTCTGTTGATACCTGACCCTCTAGAATCAGATAAGGACATTGATGTATTCTTACAAACTTTAGTTGATGAGGGCCAAATTGAATAAAATGTAAAGATTAGAGACTTAATAGCAAATAAATAATGTCAATAGCGATGAAAAATGTCGTCACTTTACATGCGAAAAATTAGGCACCACACTTTAAGCGTGTGGTAAAAAATAAAAAAAATGTAAAAATTGCGATGACATAAGTCGCCGCTATAGAGTCAACCCTTTATATTCACGCATCAGACCTCATTCTTCTCCATTTTGCCTTTTGATGTGATAAAAATATTTCGCCATGCATCGGTTGTCCGTAAATCGCGGGGTCCGCCACGGTGACCTGAGGCGTGAACTCCAACACCATGACCTATCAAGTTTAAGGACCATTTAAGGTTAGCTTAGTCCTAAACTGGATTTAATTTTTGGCGTTGCTTCATTTCTGCTAGCAATTTTTCTTTTGGGATTTTTGCACTAGAATTTTTGAAGTGGATGTATGAGGTTGTTACTGGTTTAATTTCAACGCTGAAATGCAGTTTAGTCTTTGTTGATGAGGAATGTTGTTGATGATGTTGTGCACGATTTTGCAATATAGACTTTGTGAATGATTGGTTGAATTATATTGTGAATGAACTTTGCACAATTATTTTGTTACTGGTTTTTGTGAATGAGGTGTTAACTGTGGATGATTTTAGCTTAAATGTGAATTTGTTTGATAAAATCGGTAATTTAGAAAAGTTAAGGATCAACGTTGGTGGTAAAATGAAAGTTAGGGATCATTTTCAGTTGTTACTCAAAATGTAGGGACTTATTTGAATTAAACTAAGTTAGGGACCAATTCATCAGTAAATAAAATTTAGGGATCAATTTCACAAAAACCTAGAGTGTAGTGACTTATTTGAAATAAAATAAGTTTAAGGACCAATTCATCAGTAAAATAAAAGTTAATACAAATTTCACAAAAACTCAAAGTTTAGGGACTTTTGAAATAAACTAAGTTACAGACCAATTTATCAATAAATAAAAGTTAGCGATCAATTTCACAAAAATCCAAAGTGAAGTGACTTATTTGAAGTAAAATAAGTTTAGGGACCAATTCATCAGTAAAATAAAAGTTAATACAAATTTCACAAAAAACTTGGACTTATTTGAAATAAACTAAGTTAGGGACCAATTTATCAGTAAATAAAAGTTAGGGATAAATTTCACAAAAACTCAAAGTGAAGTGACTTATTTGAAATAAAATAAATGTAAAGACAAATTCATCAGTAAAATAAAAGTTAATACAAATTTCACAAAAACTCAAAGTTTAGGGACTTATTTGAAATAAACTAAGTTAGGGACCAATTCATTAGTAAATAAAAGTTAGGGATCAATTTCACAAAATCCAAAGTGTAGTGACTTATTTGAAATAAAATAAGTTTAGGGACCAATTCATCAGTAAAATAAAAGTTAATACAAATTTCACCAAAACTTAAAGTTTAGGGACTTATTTGAAATAAACTAAGTTAGGGACCAATTTATCAGTGAATAAAAGTTAGGGATCAATTTCACAAAAACCCAAAGTGTAGTGACTTATTTGAAATAAACTAAGTTTAGGAACCTTTTTCGCACTAATTGATATTCGATGTTGTAATGTGTTAGTATGGTGATGATATGTCGCATGGATGTGATGTCAGAGGCGATCCTCCACATTAGCCATCTTTAGGGACTTATTTGAAATAACTAAGTTAGGGACCAATTCTTTTTGTATTTTACAATCAAATGAATTTTGTATCATACGGTTCATATTTGTTCCTTCAAAACCTCGAAAGCGTGGTATCTCTTGAGGCATTAACTTGAGAAGGTTTGAGTGTCAACGGAAGAGGCCACTTTCCATCAATAAACAAAAGAACATAAATACAAATTTCATCGGGAATATCGCAAAATATTTCACGGACTTAGTTGGGAACCAATAATTCATAAGCCCCTTACTACCTTTCATTGACAGGTTCCGGGAGGAGCAGCGGGTAGAGTTACGTAGCATCATCGAAGTATTGACTTACAATATTTTTTACATTAGCTCATTCTATAAATAATTGTTCCATGTATATATATTAACAAAAATTTTTCCTATGTTGCGAGTTATTTTTCATCTCCAGAGGCGATCGGTCGCTTGGTACCTACCAGCGGTCGATGCTAGTATCGAGATTACAAACTTATGGTGCATAATCACTTGAGCGCACAAATTGAAGATCCGCTCTCGAGGACATAGTAGTGCATTGATTTCTTCACAAGTCCTACTTTTGTGGTACATATTATCATTTTTACTTTTACCTTTTTATGTTAATATTTTTATAATATTCGAGAACGGTCCACAAAAAATAAGGCCAATCGTGGTAAAGCTAAATACCCTACAGGATCAAGAGCTTGAAGTTTACGATGAGGTACAAGTAAATTTTCAATATCATTATAAAAATCTTAAATTCATTACATATGCATGTTTTTTAAATAAATTTCACGCTTAAATTGTTGTAGCGGGATCGAGAGACCCATGGTGGACGGATGTTATTGAGTCGTTCCAGACTTTCCACACCTTCCGGGATGGCAATTGGGTGAACCCGCAGGCGGCTAGTGACTACGTGAGGACATATTCCTATTTTTAAATGTTGTTAATTTTATTTGACATTATATTATTATTTTTTTTCCAACTAAACAGGATAAATTTGTTGAGTTAAGAGAGACTCAACAGACACAGGTCGCCTTCAATGGGGCGTTGGTAGACGAACGTGCTATTGCAAAGGAAGTTCTCGAGAAGCGAAGGGTTCCGAAGGGCACCTCTCCCCCCTAGATTCGACCGCTGCATCGAAAGCCCCATGAGGAACATCCAATCAGTTCTCTGGAGATCCTCAGAATGACGATCATCGGTTGCTTTGTATAAGGCTCAGCTGCGTCGAATGGAGAGGACAATTCAATGTCTTACGGCGAATCTGAAGCATAGCATACCGATGTTGTGTCAGAGGAAGACGAGGACGAGGACGACGGTGGGGGTTTGGGGGTGTAGATTTTATGTATAATAGAATTGTTTATATTATTTAAAATATAAAAAAAATTTCTATAAAAATTTATAATGTTTATAGCGCTATAATAAAACACATTTATGGATTTGTCGTCGCTAATAAGTATGGTATCTAAACGTTCATGGTGACGACCAAAACGTTGCTACTATTTCAAATAATAGAGACGACGTTTGCGACGACTTTGTCGTCACATTTTCTCTAATTTCAAGAAATAAAGCACGACAATATAAAGACGATTCTGTCGTCGCTATAAATTTATATGTCTATAGCGACGATAATATGTCGTCGCTATTAACCTAGAGGGACTAAGCTATTGAGACGACATACAGCGACGACATTGTCGTCCCTATCTAGTTAAAAGGACGACAATTTATCTTTTGTGTCGTCGCTATTAATTAGTTTTATGTAGTGTCAACACATATCTCATACAGATTTATGTATTAAATAAATTTTGCAAATAATATTGAAAATATCAAAATTTACAAACTTTACAAACAGATTAATTATCGCATTAATTTACAAAGAAAAGTGACGGTCGAACATGCATATTAATTCTACACGGCTTTAGATGACATTTGAATACAAGGAAAAACATAATCGTGGTGTAAAATGAGTATTTGAAAATAATCAACGTAGAGTGGGAAGATCTAGGAAGGGTGAATTTTTGGATAACCTGGTAACATCTTGAATCTTTTTTTGAACTTCAAGATCGATGTTACTACATTATAAAAATAATTTTTTCCGAGGCGGACCGATTTATTCTAAATCTGCCCCAGAATGTAGAAAAAAATTGATCACAATATCAATAATCAATCATAACATTGAATTGCCCGTTCAATATAGACCCAGAGTACAAACTTTACAACGATGTTTGGTTCATCAGAATATTGAATTGAATTGAATTGAATTGGCCGGATCAAATACGATTGAAGTAATTTTGAATGTGCGAGGACGCAGTTTTGTCTTTCCTTGTCTTAATTCTACATGCACGTGCCTATTTCCCTATTCGGCATGGTCCATAATAAAATTTCATCTTCAAATTACATGCTTTTCAGGATTCACATCCTTAGAAATATATACAAATTCTCAAGCAACAATTCTAACCAACCCCAGGCATCAATTACCAGGCATTTAGTAGAAATATATACCCCTATCAAAGAAGAGTGTGTGTTAGTGTAGTTTAAGAACATGTTGACTTGCATGCACGTAGCACATTCAACTGTAGTATCTTTGAGGTACAGTACATAATATGAAGTCAACATATAACGCATAGGCCACAAATATTAGTAACTGAATCAGTTGGATAGTGAAGAAGGATTGAGTGATTGGAAATTGACAGTCATGTTTCCTACAAGCTTTGGAGCACAGATATGAAACACGGACACATACAATCATTCATTGCAACACTACCATGTTCCCAGATCAAAAAGATTGGCGATTGTGATGTTGAGAGTTGTACAATATGTTTGGAAGAAATTGTGACGGGTCATTAGTTGCAACATTACCATGTTCTCATATATTTCACGATAGTTGCATTTTGGAATGGCTAAAGAGAAGTCATTATTGTCCTAATTGTTGCTTTGAGATGCGGACTACAAGAAATCAAGAATTAATACTTTGGTATAGATCAGTTCATGACATGGTGCTTCCAATTATCTACAGGTTAGTGGTTACACATTTGGTCATTTGGACCCAAAGAAAGTGTTAAAAAGTTATTTTGGGTCGCATTTGTATCCTAAGTGTAAATTGTCTTCATTACTGCACATTACGTCAAATTTAGTGGTTATTGCAACTACCAAATCCATGCTAGTACACACAATTTCGGTACTTTTATTAATAATTTCTGTATCAACACGTATCTGAAACAGCTTATTTATTAAATGGCTATTTGACAAAACTTTTCGCAAATTTTGATAAAAGTTTATAAGATGTAGGTTGAAGAGTTAATAAAAATTGTGGGTCTTATAAATGTCTTAGATTAAAATTAATTGTTAACTTTAGTTCTGCTTATGTAAGTTTTACAAGGATTGAATTACTTGTTATAACTTTTTGAACTTTAATACCATATTGAGTCTTAAATTTTCGTTTAGAAGGTTAACTTGGTTGATGATAGCGTTATCACCAGATTTCGGTAAAGGTTCCACGTCAGCAAAAGGCTTCATAGGCCCAGCAAAGACCCAATCCAGACCCCACGAAGGCCTCGGAAGTCCACAAAGGGCCGCGAAGGCCCAGCAACACATTGACATTCTAGAGTTAAATATACCGAAGCCAATGAAGGCCTTGACATCCATGACTAACCCTAGGCACTTCGCGGGCAATCGAATCCATCGCGTATCTGCAGGCATTGTGATATTTCAGAATGACCAGAAGATATATTCAAAGAAAGATTATGTTTGATTGCCACACGGATCCTCACAAAGAAACCAAACCTCAATCTCTTAAAGATTAGACAACGTGATAAAGGAAATCAAATCAAATAAGGACAAAAATCTATGAGATTGCATTGACAACCTCTCTAGGAGGGAGGATCCAATCAAATATCTAATTGATTGTTTTCTTAAATAAATTACAACTCTGAGACTATAAATAAGACATATTCGGTTGTTTTAAGGTACGTATTATTCTCACTCTTAAAGTCTGCTCAAATTTCTGCCTGCTTGTCTCTCTCACACCCAAATCTCATTTCCCGTATATTGTTATCTCTAACATATACCGGCAGTAGACTTGATCGTCGGAGTACCAATGATCGCCGGACCCTTTTTTCCCTAACAGTTGTCCTAGTGTGCAGGTAACATACATGTTGGCAGAAGATTAACTGGAGATCTGTTGACACGTGGTTAGTGCAGAATCTGACGTCAACAGATAGTGATCCAAGTCTTTATATTTTTATCATTGTTTAATATAATGTGTAAATAATTTAAAAAGAATAAATTAAATTGAATTATCTACATATAATCATATATGCTTGAAGTTTTCACGCGAGTGATACAAATTATATAATATACATTATTTAGAAAAAAAGGTTGAAGTAACTTATTCTTATGATTTAGATTCACTAAAGGTGACCGTTTGATTTAAATAATGGTAGTCGGCTTTACGTTTTAAAAGTTGAGGAATGTTACTTGTACATCTTCAATTATACCCACATTTACACTTGTTTATGTGGTAGAATAAAATAATGAAAAGAAAATTTAAATTAATATTTTGGTCAAATATTTCATTCCTTAATCCTACTGCCATATAAACAAGTGTAAATGTAGATATAAGTAGAGATGAACAAATAATATTATTCTTAAAAGTTTACTCGTGAATAATTGACGACCAACCAAATGCCAAGTGACAAATATTCTACAAACCAAAAATCGGCTTTACGTTTTAAAAGTTTACTCATGTGCCGGTTTTTTAGGCACATGAGCTCTAACATATGGCAAATTAAGATTGGTTTGAGTTTATTATATATTAAATTAAGCTAACTTTGTAGAATCGTTATTAAAACTTTAAATTAAGGTTGGTTAATTAAACCTTATTAAGAATTATATAAATTTGTTTTTGCACCACCTACCTATCTGACTAATGATACATAATTATCAATGTTTATTCCTTGGACACTGTCATTGCTTTCTCGAAGAAAAGAGGTTTACGATCTCTAATCTCCCACATCTATGCAACATTCCTATGTTAGACTTTCACTCGTTTCAAAAAATTTCACATTGTTGCTTGTTATTCAATTTAACACAACTCATTTGATTACTTCATGAAGTGATATTTAACTCATAACGTATTTAGTTAAGTAAATTTGACGATATTAGATAATATATTAATAAAAAGTTAAAATCTTAACTTACACTATGACCAAAAGGCAAAAAAAGAGAAAAGAGGAAGTAGAGGCGTCAAATGGGTCGAGAGGCTCATGAGTTCGTTGTGGGACTAGCCCCAGTATGGGCTGAGCCCAAAAAAATAAATAAAGGGCTCATGTAGTCTAGTCTCGTGGGCAAGGCCCCTTTGGACTGCTTGAAAAAAATATTCAAAGTTCAAACAAAAGGGGAAAAAAAAAAAAAAACGAGTCGGACTTGTGAGCCGCTCAACTTGGCTCTTTTGCCCACGAGCCAAGGGCGGCCCTTGGTGGGGCGAGCCGAGCCGATTGCCACCCCTAAAAGGAAGACCGCCTAGTGTGTGAAGCACCAATGGGAATTTGGAGTTCTGCAATTTGGGCTGTACCATTATTATTTTATGTGATAATTTTGCTATGTACTCGATATTATATTAAATTTTTATAATTATTTTTAACATTTTAAATTCTAAATATAATAAATGTAACACAAATTTTTTGTAAGAAATGTAACAAGTGTTACAAAAATGAAAATAATATTTTTAGAATGAAAATGTGAAGCAGTATTTTTTAAATTCTTTTATTTTTTATGATATACGGTGGAAGAATACTGGGTTGGGTATCTGTCATAGTACATAGTCTGGGCCAAAAAAAAAAAAAGTATTATGGGGTTTGGTTGACAACCATACTGAATGGGATGTGGACTAATGTCATATATTTGATGTTCTTTTTGTCTACCATTTTATTTTGGAAAACTTTTCTAATAATTATATGTTTTGGTAGCCAAAATAAAATTATCTCCCGCCAATTCTTTTTATTTAATATAGCTATTCAATCACGCAAGATATATGACTGAAGTATTGTTTTATTAAAATATCTTTTAGGCATATCTAGACAAATTTGATGAGTAAAGGTAAATGTCTAAATGGACTAGACCATCTCGTTAAACTGGGCAAATTTGTCAAAAATGCCAAGATTATTTGAAATTTGTGAAAAAAAAAAATTAGATAGAGAATTTAGTAATGCTTTTAATGAGAGAAAGTGTATATTGGTCATAATTTTTTTTTTTAAAAAGTGACATTATTTAGAAAAGAAAAATGGTGTAAACATTTCAGCTTTGCATATAGATCAATATCAAAGAGAACCAAAAATTCAAAGGATGGAAAAGATGGGTCAAAGGGTGGAGGATCCGACCATCGGAATTCGGCACATTGTAGCTGAAATTAAGGATAAACATTATATTAAGCAAGATACCTATATTTAAAGAACGTTCTTATGTCTCACAACTTTTAGAGAAATTAATTATATGGTTTGTCTTTATCGACATGTAGGTAATTATGTCTGGCAAGCTTTGACGAGATATGAAACATTACGAATCTAAGATGTCTTATCTAGTCTCTTCTCCAAGGATTGAATCTTGTGATGCTTTGAATAACATTATCAGGAATGGACTAGATGGCAGAGATCTAAGGGAGAGAGTCAACATGCCAATCTTCAAGATGAATTTCACAATATTTTCGGTGAAAAATTTGTCTCACACGGAATCGAACTGCGTTGTCGGAGGATTTCTCCCCACGTCACCTCAGGCCTTATCAAATCGACTATGCCCCTAGGGGCGACATGTATAACATCCTTGGAACTCTTTGGGCTGGTTGAAGGTTGAAGTTAGCTAGCTAGGAAATACCACCAAGCATGGGAGACATCAATTTCAAGGAATTTATCTAATCTATCACTAGGACGATAACGAATCTTTTTTTAAGCTTTAATTTTATAATTTTGCTTCAGACTCTACATTCTTAGTGTGCTTGATTATTTGTTATTGAATTCCATGCTTTTCTATTATTTGATCAATTTTAGAATTGATAGTGAATTTTATTGTTATCAAAAGGTGAAATATGCATTTTAACTCAAATAAAAATAACATATATTCCGATAAATGATAGAGATATACTGCTATAAATTATTCGATCGTTATACGATATTTTGGTTGTGCTAAATGCTCTACTTTATATTCACAATTTCCAAAAATATATAGAGAATTCACACTTAATAATATGTTCATCAACTCTACTCTAGAGTGATTGTCAGATTATTTAGAGACATCGATCGTGAAAATGAATAAATATTGTTAATTACATGACTCTATAAATTGAAGTGAAAAAATGGGTGAAGCCGGAGTCTTAATGCTTTTTCAATATTCCAGTTCTCTCTAAGTCCGCTTATCTATGGTTTAATTGCTTTTAGTAGTGTTCATCAATTCAAATTATTTGTGCAATTTACTTTTCTTGAATTACAGTCAGAAATAAGTAAATTTAATTTTAAAGTATATAATTTTAGTGGGATATACACTCGACTCCAATCCATTATTACTACTTGTCATTGACACCATGCTCTTGCAGTTTTAAGTAGTGTTGAACACGGTTCTATTTGGACGATTTTTGTCTTATTTTCAAACCAAATCATCTAAAACAGTATGAAAAAATTACAAACCAAACCAAACCAAACCGAACTCTTTCATTTTCCAAACCAAAATCAAACCATATTTTGCATATTTAGTTGTATCAGTTTTGTTAGTAAATTAATTGGCTTACTAATTTGTTTGTAAATAGGTAAATTCTATTTCCAATACCACCCAAAAAAAAATGCGACCCACCTTTTTTTATTTCATAAATATATATTAAATCTTATCCCATTTTCAAGACTTTGTTGTTTCCATAAATATGCACTTACCAGATATATTTTCTCAATCTGTTTTAATGTTTTTAGTCTTCTAAACGGAAAAGGAATTTGCACATTCCAAGATTGAACTCCTAGTCCCAACGAATTTATGTCAAGCCTTTTATTGTGTTGCTTTAGAATTTTGTTATAATTAGGAATTCATTGAATTGTCTTAGAATTTCATTATAACTGGAATCCTTATTTAGATTGTCTTAGAGTTTTATTATAATTAGGAAATATTAATTGATTTGTTATATATAAGATTGACATCTTGTAACAAAAATCATCAGTGAAAATATTGCAGCGGCTGAAGAGAGGACGTAGTCTCACATTGAGGCAAACTACGTGTTCTTTATTTTTTGCTCTTTATTTTTGTTTTAATCCTAACATATATAATATACTTACATTAGTACTCATTAAGCAATTCATAATTCTCTCTCAAGTTTCTTTTGTTACTTAATTTCTGTACAAGCCCTTGATAATTTTCCTCCTTCAATCTCTAGTATGGAGTTAACTTGCTCCATTGCTGTACAGAATTCTGAAGAGCCTGTGGTGCATAATGAATCCCTATCAAAAATCGATGTTGTCGTGAACTTCCATTATCACAAAGTTGAACGCTTGGTATATTATGGTGATGATGGACAAATTCGAGTTATAACGGAAGATCCAGAATCGAAGATATCAGGCGTTGCTTGTGTTGATTTTGCGATGCCCTTTAATGAATTAAAACAATTTATTTTGGCAGAATTAGAAAATTATGACATACAATGCAAGGAATTTGAAGAAAACATTGTCGATGAGTTGCATAAATATGCACATGTGGTGTTTGAAAAGTGCCGTCACTTTTCACTAGTTGTCACTATAAATCAACTTATTGATTACGCTGTCGTCCCGTCAGATGAGGGAAGCAATGATCTCCACATGATACCTGCGAGCATAGACGCAATCACATCGTTGCCAAGGAAGAAGATGAACTACAAGATTGACGATGGTGAGGTTGAGACTTGTACAATATGCTTTGAAGAGATCGCGACGGAGTCATTGGTTGCAACACTACCATGTTCTCATATTTTTCACGATGGTTGTATTTCAGAATGGCTAAAGAGAAGCCATTATTGTCCTAATTGTCGTTTTGAGATGCCTACCACAAAAGCGGATGATTTGATACTAGATATAATAGAGTAGATTAATTTCACCAAATCTTGATCAGTTCAAGAATTGGATATTTCTATTATGAACGGTTACGAAGGTAATCCAATAATTATCTGTGTTTTAGTTTAATCTATAATATCAATTTTTTGTTATATTCTAGTCAATACAAGAAACAATCAAATCCTATGAAATTTTTAATTGATTTCCCAACATTGGAGAGGTTTTCCTGTTTTATTCCTTAATCTTCTTAACCGTCCACGTAATTCTAGAGTTCATGAATCCCTTGTAAAGTATAGTTCACAAAGTGCAGAGAGGCCAGTAAAAAAGCTCAAGTGGGATGTAGGTAATTCATTGCCAGACCACATAAAAATTTAGGGTTTCTGGTTCTTGGTTCAAGTTCTTTAAATTGTACGTTTAGGGCTTGTGATTTTGAAATTGATAGCATCAACAACCACTTGTTAGGTAGTACCGTAGTAGGTACTATAGAAACCAATGCTTAATGTGTATGTATAAACATGCTTAAGTACGCATTGAAAACAGACCTTTGTTGCCACTGTGAATACTTTTGACAACCTCATTAACCCCTCTGCTCTTCAAACACTTGTGCTTTGCCGCTGAAATCCAATTAAATAACATCGGCAGCTCTACAAAAACTGAGAGAAACGTATATTGCACAATGCGTTAATATATACGTGTCTGTGTGTGGTGACCACGGCGGATGAGTTTGATGGTGCGTTTGCAGAGCTTTTTTTTTTCCGGCGAGAGGTTTTGCAATTGAGGCAAGAATACAATGACTTGTTCTTGTTGCTTTCTGCCCCGTTTTCTGTCGCTTCGCTTCTCTCTCGACCAAAATTGAATGCGGTAGAAGAGGGGAAATTTCCATTACAAGTCTTATAGTGTGTTTGGAAGAGCTTTTTTGAAGTCTAAAAACACTTCCTAAAAAGTAAAAATGCTTTTGGTTATTTTTATTATTGTTTGGATAAAGTCAACAAGCACTTTTTGACTAAAAAAACTGTTTTAGAGAAGTCCAAATTTTAAGCTTATCTAAAAAGCTCTAATTGAACTTATACGATAAATTGTAATTAACATTTATTGAACTTCAAAATTAACAAATTACCATTAATACATCAAAAAAAAAAATTAATTTATTTACTACATTAATTACTTATATCAAATTGTCATTTCATATATTTATATAATGTGAAAAAAAATATCAGCATGTTAAATAATATAATACAAATTATACATAATATGTTTGATTTAAATAATTAATTACTGTTTAATCAAATATACTAAAATAATCATGTTATTGTGATTAAATTAATATATTAAATTTAATAGTTATTATAGGATATAAAAATATATGATTTCTTTTGAAAAAATAATGTGAGTTATACAATAATTATTTATTGTTTAGTCAAATATAATAAAATAATCGTGTTATTATAATTAAATTAATATATTAATTTCAATAGTTATTATAGGATATAAAAAAATTATTTATTTAAAAAAAAATAACATAAGATATATAATAAGTAATTATTGTTTAATCAAATAAATATAAAATTTATACAAAAGTACTTTTATAGTTAAGAAACCAAACATTCAATTTAATAATCACAGCACCTTTTGGATTCTTATCCAAACAGTCAACAGCCTTTTTAACAAAAGCTCTATTGCTAAAAGCTCTACTACCAAAAGCTCTAATGCTAAAAGTTCTACTCACAACAATTGCACTAAACGGACCTTTATTCGTAGATGACATTTTCCTCTTAGATCTAAATAGTCTTGTTGATATCTAATCGATCCGTTACATCAACTAAGTAATTCTTCACCGGCTTACAAGAGCTTGCCTGGATGTCATCCTCATCTAGGTCTTACCTGTGCCTGACCTCATCCCAAGCGGGCCTTACCTGTGCCGGACCTCATCCCAAACCTGTGCCTGACCTCATCCCAAGTGGGCCTTACTCTGTGTCGGACCTCATCCCAAACGGGTCTTACCTGTGCCCGGACATCATCCCAAGTGGGCCTTACTCCGTGTCGGACCTCATTCCCATCTCTACGGTTAAGCTCACGCCACCAAGATGTCACGCCTTCTCACGTGTCGACGCCGTAACCACCATCACAGAGATGTCACTTCACATTGAATTTTCATAAAGGAGATGTCTTGTAAGCATTAAATGCCTAGCTTGACATTTAATGCATGTAATCATCACATATTTTCCTATAAATAGGAGACATAAATGTCCAACAGTTCGGACATTCAATCGCTTAATAAAAGCACTCTTACAAAGATCATACAATCAGTCTTCCTATATACTTACTTATTAGATCTAAATAGTCGACCTCAATACTTATCTTTAAGTTGACTAGAATTGCAAACCATTTTCCTTCAACAAGTCTTGAAAATTATTCTTAAGTCATATTTTTTATTTTTTTTTGTAATAAAAAATGAGTAATTATATTCATACTACAATTTTTATTATTTACACCACGTTTTAATTGCAATAAAGGTCCTCCAACCTTTGATAGTTTGATACTTATGTTTTCAACTTTTTTCATCGCATTTTTATCATTAACTTTCCATAATTTTTTTATAATGATTTTCGTCCAAATATTCTACTCATATGCAATGAAATGAGGAACAAATATTTTGTCAAACTTTTGAATTTATTATTTATTTTGCTTATTTAAAAAGTACGAGTGGCAAAAAAATATTTTTACGTCTTCCTAATTAACTTTTTGGATATAAATCATTATCAAAGACAAAGATAAGATGTGAAAATTAATATGTAGATGATAAGAATGTGAAAAAAATAATTGAGAACATAAATACAAAAATAGTAATAGTTTGAGATATTTATTATAATTAAAATATAGTGTGGTTAACAAAAGACATAGTGCGAATATAACCACCCATAAAAAATTCAAGCAAATTCTTATTAATACCACAATTACCCTTCTAACATAAATTAAAGAAATAAAACATATTGGACCTTGCTAATGGAGTATATAGATGCAATATTTACAACCTAATTATCTTATAATAATTTGCTCTTAAAATATTTGAATGAAAATGATAGTTGAAAATAGAGATTAACAAACTATCTAAACAATACAATTTTTTATACGAATACGAGTTTCGCTTTTTTAATTCACTCTCTCTATTGTATGAATTTTGGTCTCTTCTTGTAGAAGATTGCAGATTTGAAAATTCCTATTTATTTTTATTTTAAATTGATTTGATTGAGCTAGTTTGAAGCATGTCAAGAATTTCTAAAAAATTTGTTGAGTTCAATACTTTCCTTTTTTCACATGTTTGATTTTTTTTTTACCGACATTAAATAATTCTACATAATTGGGAATCGTTAATAATTGAAACAATTGTAATATGCTCTAGTAGTACTTTATAGTACGAATAGATCAACATTGAAACAAATCAATAATAACAAGTATTGCTCCAATTTGTTAGAGTATGAAGTTTCTATTACTATTAAGTTTATAAGCCTTATGATTTTGAAACTCATTTGAATCCAAACATAAAACGATAACTCTTAGAAATACGGTATTCCATTAAATCCAAATAGTATCAATATAAGAAAAATATCATAGATAGCTCAAAACTGTAATAGCATCGCATAGCATGTTTTCGACAAATAATATTCACACTATCCTTAAATCTAAACAGTGTCATACATATTCTTGGAAAAATATGATTGTTAACAATAAGCTATAATTCAAAACAATAACAGTATCACACACTCGAAACAACAAACTCCAACTCAATAGAAAAACAATATCATAGACAAATCAAGATATAAGCAACACTCGCAAATCATTTTTTTCACAAACAATATATCATCAAATCCAAACAATATCATGCATATTCTTGGAGCAAAGTATGATTCTTTAAAAATAAACCTTAACTCGAAACAAGGGCAATATGACACACACACACAAAACAGCAAATTTCAATTCTATACAAGAATAGTATCATAGATAAAAGCATATTATTCCTATACAAGAATAGTATCATAGATAAAAGCATATTATTAAAGCAGTATCTTATAATTAAAGACAACAAACAAGTTAAATCAATATAACGATATCAAAATACATTAGTATCAACCATATGTTTGAAAGGCAAATATTATGTTTGAATAGAAAACTATAACTCAAAAGAAGCACGATATCCAATTAAATATAAACAATATCAAGATAAGAACATGGTCATAGACAGATTAAGATATAAGCAGTATCTCTCATAGCATGCTTGCACGAACATTATCACACAACATCCATCATATCCAAACATTATCATACATATTATTCGGGTCAAATATAATTGTTTAAGGAATAATTTCAGTAACGGTCACTGATGTTTGTTAAATTTTTTAAAACAATCACTAAAGTAATTTTCTTACATTAGTAGTTACTCTAGTTTATAATAGTTATATCAATGATCATTCAATTGAAAATGTTAACCTAAAATCATATGTATCAATGTAAAATTCTAACATAGACACAAACAACATTAAACTAGGCAACATTAGACAAAAATGCACTACCTTAAAAAAATCACCAACAAATGCGAAGTTTCACCGATTAACTGCTTACTAGAATTGAACAAATATAGGTTTGAAAGTTATGTATTTAGATGTAATTAATATGACTTTGTCTCATGTGTCGTAGTAGTTAATGCCGTTTATGTCCACGTTGAAATTTAATAGTGTTACGTAGGGTTTTAGGTTAATGTTTATAGCCAAGTGACTATTAGTGTAACTATTAAAAACTTGAGTGAGTATTCATATAAGAAAATTACTTCAATGCCTATTTTAAAAATTTTAATAAACTTTAGTGACTGCTGCTGAAATTAATTCAATTGTTTAACAATAAATCATAATTCAAAACGAGGACACAAGGACAGTACGAAACGTACACTTAAAACAGCAATATCCAATATAATAGAAGAATGATATCATAAATAACAATATCTTAATATAACATTATCTTAGAAAACGGTATCTAATGGTTAAAGACAACAAACAAGTTAAACTATTATAACAATATCAGAAGAACATTAGTATATGTTTGGGGGGCAAAATATTATGCTTTAAGAAAAAACCATAACTCGAAAGAAGCACGTTATTCCATTAAATCGAAATAGAATCAAGATAAAAACAATATCATAGACAACTCAAGATATAAAACAGTATCTCACAGAGCATGCTTGTCATGAATAATACCACATAGTATCCCATCAAATAAAAACAATATCATGCATATTCTCTAGAAAAAAATATGATTGTTTAACAATAAACCATAATCCAAAACAATTAGTGCAAAATGTTATGTTTTCATAGAAAACCATATCTCGAAAGAAGCACAATAACACATTAAATCCAAACAGTGTCAAGATAAAAATAATATTATAGACAGATCAAGATATAAACAGTATTTCGCAGAGCATGCTTGTCATGAACAACATCACACAATATCCCATAAAATCCAAACAGTGTCATGCATATTCTCTGGAGCAAAATATGATTGTTTAACAATAAAACATAATTCGAAACAAATACTACACAATCAAATAAGTATTATGAGGGTTTACAAGTAGATAAAAAAATAAGAGATTTTATCAAAAATTATGTAAGAATATGAGAATATCCTTCGGCATCGAGGGATTTGCATGTATAGAAATTCAAAAAATATAACACACTCAAAACATCAAACTCAAACCCAATAGAAGAACAATATCATATCTAACAATATCATAATATAATCGTACATTAATGCAATAATATCTTAAGATAACAGTTTCTCGCAGAGCATGTTTGTGACGAATAATATCACATAGTATCCTATTAAACTCAAACAGTATTGGAACCACATTATTATCAAGCATATGCCTGAGGAGCAAAATGTTAAAACAATAACTCGAAACGTTAATATTATTGCATATATATGAAATCTGAACAATGTCTTGACTTTTTCATGGGCAAATTTGGTATTATAATAGAAATTTAAGCACAAATTTTAATGTAAAGCGAAATAAATATGAAACAAGAAAAATGAAACATTTTATACAAAAATTAGAGAAAGAGTTCTATAATGCAAAATAAATATGAAACAACGGAATTAAATATGAAAAAGATAATGCTTCCACATAAATTAAAGTTGGGTTTTAATGTTTAGCAAAATTACATCTAGAACTCGTCGATTTAGGAATCAGCAACCAAAAATTCAATCTAGAACAAAAATTTAAGAGGCAGTGTTGGGATTTTTATTATATAAGTAGAGTTGTGACGTGTTGAGAAAGGCGCAAGAGAAAAAGATAAAGAAAGAAAGAATCTCGTTTCAGGCAAATTGAAGAAGGAGGAGCATAAATACATTTTTGCATTGCTATATGACTTAAAATGAAGGAATTTTGGATTTTATGACTTGAGAGCCTAAATACATTGAAGATGACCAGTTCTTTTTTTTTTTTTTAAATATAGATAAAATTAGGGTTGGACAAAAACCAACTCAAATTGCTCAACCCGCCCAACTCAACCCAACCCGATCGCTTGGATTGGATTTTGCCCTAAATTGGGTTGGGTTGAATTTTGAAAATCTATTTTGTGGCCGGGTTGCATGTTAACTCATAAAAATCGATTCAAATCAACTCAACCCGACCCATTAATTAAAAAATATTTTAAAATAATTAAAAATTAATTAAGTTGGGCCAAAGTCTGTTAAATTTTAAATTTTAATGTAATTATATTGGCCCAATTTGAATTGGGTTCAAACTTGAAAAATAGAAGAAATTACACATATACTTGACTTTTTAGAAATAATTATAATAATCCAAATATTGTCATTTAATCTTAAATATACTATACATTATTTTATATTTTATAATATATTAAATTAAGATAGTTTGATAAATATGAAAATTAATTATATCAACATTCCTACAATCTAGCTCTCAAAATTCAAGACGAATCCATAAATTGCAGCCATTTTTTTTAGTAGTCTCAAAACTACACGTCTCTTCAGTATAATCGAATTTTCCTCCAGTTTGTAATTGCAAAAATTCTAAAAAACATTGAACTCCTTTGTCGTATTCGTCAAGAGGTTGAAGCTCAAAAATCGAAGAAAAAAAATTGCAGTAATGAATACCCCAACTCGAAGGGTTACCAGGTCTATAACCAAAGTTGAGTCGCTGATTGTAAAGAAGGAGAAAGTTATTGGTTTGAATACACCAAGCGGCACTGGAAGTCGAAAAATGTGTCGCCGGCTCAAGAAAATTGGCATAATTGTAAAAATTTTAGTCATCGACGTGTCAAATATTCAACCCTAAAAGAATCCCCCAACAATCAAAGGTCTAGTACAACAAAATTAGACAAATGTGGATGTGTGTATTACAATTGATAGTACCATATGTATCACAAATTGTTACAAATATACTCATGTGTGATTTATGATTCATGCCATATTATGTCAACTGATTGTGTAAAATTATTGACAATTTGTCACAAATGTTATGTATCACGACGTGCTACAACTGTTATTATCATGATCTTTATTATTTGTAACATGAACTATTACAAAATGTGATATTGTTGAGATTTTTGTGTTTTATGTTGACTGATTGCTTTGTGATGTGACAAATGTTATGTAACATGATGTGATACAAATGTTATGTGTCGTGAAATGCTACAAATGTTATTATCATGAGATTTACTATATGTAGCACGAACAGTTACAAATGTGATCTTGTTGAGATTTTTCGTTCTTTCTATGTTATATTAACTGATTGCGTTGATATTTATTAGTGGTTAATGACCGAGATTTTCTTTTTTTTTTTGAAGAGAGAAATTTTTTTTTTCAAACAAATATATCAAAGTTATATTTGAATGATTCTCATAATTAAAGACTTTTACAATATTGGATTACAATGACTCTTTATTAATTAGTTTTTGGTTATGATATATAATGTAATTAAAAAATAACATTACTAATTAAAAAAAGACGGACTCAATATATTTGAAATTTATGATAGTTATGTTTGTGATAATTTCACTATACACCACAAAATATAAAATAATTTATAAAATACTAACTACCTTTTTTATTCCAAAAGTATTGTTTTTTATTTTTGTAACACTTGTTGTTACATATGTTATATTTGTTAATAACAAATGTAACACATTTATTGTAATTAAATTAACAAATGTAACAAAAAGTATTATAAAAATTGAAAATAGTAATTTTATAATAAAAAAAAGTATGACAATATTTTACGAAATATTTTATTTATTGTTGTTATTTGTGAAAAGATACCATTTAATTAAGATTTGATTTAAAAGTTTCAGCCCATCCTAAATTTATTGTGGAAATTGCACTCCTTACTTCTATTAGTTTCCAAATTCCAATTTTACTATTTAAGTTTTTTTATTTCAGAAATATTGTTTTCAAAAAAGCCCAAATATATGAAGCTCAAATATAATATCAATTGTCGTCCAACTATAAAAGCCCACATTACTTACCCATAACCCAAATACATATAATAGTGCTTTCACTCCTAAATTCAAAACATCTGCCTAATTTCTCTCGTCAAAAAGATCCAAATCACGTTTGCATAACAAGAATCTCCTAATATCACTCCTAAATTTAGAATCTCCTAATTTCACTCCTGAATTTAGATCCTTTTCTGAGAAACCCTAAACCCAAAACCGAAACTAACAATCCGTTGTTTTTCTTGAATTGCACAAAAAATTTGTGAATTAGGAATCATTAAGCATGATTTTGTAGTATTACTAGGTTAGGAATAGTCCTTGCTGCCTTTGAATGTGAAATGGAGCTCGTGTCAATTGTCCAGAGACAGCGTTCTGGTGGCATTTGGAAGTGGGTTGTTAGCTAGGTTGCGTTGCTAGGAACCATTGAAGTTGCCCATGTCAGTATCTCGCTGTTGTTGCAAGCTAGGTTGCACGGAAACTTCTATAAACTGCAAACTTCTATAATTTTGAAATTATCCGTGGCGTTAATTATGCACGGTAAGGTTTTGTTTCCAGTTTCTATTACAGCATTACCTGTAGTTTTCTAATTTTGTTTCTTGATACACGGTTATACTTTTACTTTGAATATGCTATCCGAAAATAAGAAGTTCAACATTGGGAGTCGGATCATTTTCGTTTTCTCAATTTTCATGTTGAATAAATTTTTTTTTATGTTTCTTGTTTTTCTGGAGTGTCAATCGTAAGGTAGAGCTTTCTGTTGTTTGTAATACTGATAGCTTAATAAGCTTCTTGTAGTGTTATCATAGAGTATTCTGTAAAGAATGCGGTCTTTATAATCCATTTAATATAGATGACACGAATAATTGAAAGTACATGGGTAAGTATTATTATCTATAGAAAAGGTAAAAGTTTAAAGTTGATGCACTAGTATGTTATCTAAGTACTTGTTGAACTGTTGGTACAATTTTATGCCAAAAGAACAACATAAAGATCATAGGTGCTTATAGATGCTTAATGATGGGCTGAATGTTACAAGTCACATAAATGAATGATAGTTTGGTCTTCTGATTATTAAGGCAAAAACAGTAGAGTCATATGTGCTTATAGATGCTTATTCTGAGGGGGTGGCGATTGTTCTTTTTGTCCATTATTTACTGTTGAATTTAATTGAGGTTATTTTGAATCTTGTTGGAAAATTTGTGCAGCATGATTAAATGGAAAGTTTGAATTTAATTGAGGTGAACTGTTGCATGTTATTACATTCTACTATCAAATGTTTAACATTTCATGGTTTTCTTTGTGAGTTCTTTATTTTTTATTTATCTCCATCTATTTTCAACTATATATGTGTGTGTGTGTGTGTGTGTGTGTGTGTGTGTGTGTGTGTATAGGGCATGTATGTCTACAAAAATAAATTATGTGTTCTATATTATGTAATTTCTACATAATAAATTAATGGATTTGAATGACATTATATCTTTTGTATTATGTATCTTCTTGGAGTCCCATTTTCCTACATTGTAGAGGGTTGAATTGTGTCATCTCATGTGAATAAATAAGTTGCATTAAATGATGACTAGTATTTCTCTCACCTCGAGACATCCTTCCCATTGCAGAAGTATATTCTATCATCAATAAAGCTGTGAAAGTTGGAACACTTCATCTGAATACATGAGTGATTGCTAGAAGAAAGAAATCCATTGAGATTTAGCGTGAAGTTATGCAGACTTATACTCGTCATCTCACACGTTCAACATCAAAGAACAAGTCTCCATCTGATGTTATTGAACATATGGAATCTTCTAGCCATCGTGTAACTAGCTCGTCTACAAGAAAAAATGCACCCGAAGTTATGGATGAGAAGAGTGCTAAAGGAGTAGAGAAATCTTACCAGAGGAGTCACCATCCAAGAAAAAGAAAGAAATTAGGTATTACTTGTCATTTATTTTAATTGTTTCGTTGATATGTGGCTATAGAAATGCAGGATTGTATAGTCTTCCACATCCATGATTCCATATCAACTATGACTCCAACTTCAATTTTCTCAATAATATTATTTGTGTGCACTATGCTATTTAATTGAGAATGCGATGAAATGCCTTCGATCGTTTTGTGATATTATCATGAGTTGAGTGCTTGTGTAGAGATTTTTTAATACATTTAAGGATTAGGATTATATATTTTTGAAATAACAGAACTTGTTACATTTGTAATTTTGAAATAACAGAACGTGTTACATTTGTTACATTTGTAATTTTGAAATAACAGAACTTGTTACATTTGTAATTTTGAAATAACAGAACTTGTTATATTTGCTATATTGAAATAACATGACTTGTTAATTTGTGGGTTATGATTAGATATTTTTTGAAATAACAGAACTTGTTATATTTGAATAACATAGCTTGTTACATTTACTATATTGAAATAATATGACTTGTTAATTTGTGGATTAGGATTAGAGATTTTTTAAATAACATAAGTTGTTACATTTGTAATTTTGAAATAACATAACTTGTTACATTTGCTATATTAAAATAACATGACTTATTAATTTGTGGGTTATGATTAGAATGTTAATTTCAACATTTTACGTAAATGAATGTTCATGTTTATTAATCCATTTTCTTGCTAATTTTATAGGATTGAGACTACCGCATAGATCGCAAAAGTTGGCATGTTGGTAGGATTATGGTAGCACCAAAAATTGATGTCATAGGAAAGTTGAATGCTAAATTGAAAGAATCTCAGAAGCAACTGTTTAAATAAACTTGTTTTGGGTGGTTCTTAGATATAAAAGACATTAGATTGCAACATCTAACTAATTCACAAAATGTTGCTAAGAGAGGTTAAGCAACCAAATTACAATGAAATGTGGTTTCGAATTGGTGAGAAGCACGTAAGATTCTCAATGGAGGAGTTTTGCATAGTCACAAGACTAAAGTGCATGGGCAATAGTGATATTTCAAAACATTTATTGGTCCCAATCTCACTTAAAACACGATATTTCAGTCATCTGCGTGCTGTGTACAAAAAGGATGTTGAAAGTGTTTTCTTCAATTTGCCTAATAGCACCAATAATGAAGATGTTGTCAAATTAGGAATTCTTTATTTGCTTTCATCCTACCTTTTTACAACTACGTAAGTAAAACAAGTATCATATTCAACTATGAGACTTGTTGATTTAGATGAATTAGACAGTTTTTCGTGGGAGAAGGACTTATTCAACACGACATTCACTTATTTGAAGTCTGCATTGAACATTAAGGCTAATGATGAAAAGGTAATCACATATAGGCTATATGGCTTCCCAATTGCATTCCAAGTGTGGATTTATGAGATATTGCCATTAGATGGGATATTATGTGAGAAGATACATGGTTCTTGGCCTCGGATAATCAATTGGACAACTGATAAGCGCATAATGTCATCTCAACTGGAGGACAGCATGTTTGACTCTTTCAAAGTATGTTTATTATTATTTTGTTTTTCTTTTTAATAATACATGTTTGTATTTATAGTTTTTGATATATATGTATTTGACTATGAATGCTAAATCTTTTGAGATATGTGAAGAGGAGAAGGAGGCACCATATTGTATTCAAATGTTTGAAGAGGCATATGCAGCTCCTACTCATGATAACAACAAAGATGTTGTGGACCCTCCAGCACGGCAAAGGAAAAAGTTAAGTGCTGCACCGATGTGCAATGAATTTGTTGAACCCCCTAATGAGGTTGAATCGAAAGAGAAAGATGTTATATTCTTAATCTTATTAATTTGTAGTTTTATTTTTTCATTGTAATCATTGGTCATTGTGGTTAATATGATGAACCAATGTATGATAATTATGTTTTTCCATTTGTTTGTCTCCTTGTTTTTGTTAGGATTCCAAAAGCCGCTACAATGAAGACATCATCAATCGTTTAATAGATGTACAAATAAAGCAAAAACAAATGTTGCATGAAATGATGTCGTTCAAATATGGTGTTGAATCAATGATTGCTGACTTCAGAAATGAGATAATTGAAAGATTCAAACAAATATCAAGTCTAAAGGCTGGTGAAAGACATTTGGATAATAAAGGATTTTTTTAATGTTTATCCTTGGGTAATATGAGTATAAGACTCGATTATTATATTTTTTCTACTGAGATTTTTTTCTTGAGTCTGGGGCTAATAATTTCATGGATTTGTTAAGTTTAATTAATTTTTTATGTTATAAGTTGATGAGAAGGGGTCAGATTTTAAGAGCACAAATGATAATGAATTTGTTGAAAATTTTGACAATGAGAAGACAAATTTTGATAGTCCAAAGGGAAATGAATTTGTGGACTTTAAGGTATGTGCTTTAATTAGTTAACTTTTATTATTATTATAAGCAGTAAGTGTTTTATTCATTTTCATCTAATTTTTCTGTTAACTTGTGTTACATGCTTTTATTGAAAGGTTCATGAAAAAGAAGGTGCAATTTCAGAAAAAGAGCAACCACTGTGTGAGGATAACTTGCCTAGTTTAGATCTTGGCATTGATTTGACTCCGAATGATATTTTTCCTCGGTTGTCCGATGGTTCATTTTATACAGATGAAGTGGTGGAGAATATTGATAAAGCAATTGATGAGGCGCAAAAGGCAAAAGCTATTGATCAAAAAAATGTATATTTTTCTATATTTTATAAAATATATCACAATTGCAATGACAAAAATCTTTCTAGTTTAACATGGAATTCTTAATATCTGTTTAGATTCATATACCAGATACAATTGTTGCTAATCAGAATATGCCAGGCATGCCAACAAAAAGGCCTCATAAACCCAATACTTTACTCCAATCACCATATTTGCTTAATTATGGATCTTCATCAAATGTTGTACTGCAAAGTCATGTTGAATTATGTGCATTTGAGGCGGGCTTTATAGCACCTAGTGTTGCTGACATTGATAGTTTTGAGAAATGGTATCGTGAAGGACATATGCCTAATAAAATGTAAGATAATATACATTTCATACTTATAAAAAATTTATGTAGTTTTTGTATCTTACATTTCAATTATAATTTACGGATGTAATAAGTTTATAAAATGAGCAGAGAAAATTGTCTCGGCATTCAATTTTGGTCCAATTACAATATCTGAGAAACAATGGTTTCATGACTTGCGTGAAAATGAGGCTACATTAGAAGACATGGTGATTTTATTTCATTTTCTACTTTTTAACATTTTTTCCTCAAAAATAAGTTTGCCTTTAATTTTTTTACTGTTTTTTAATTATGTCTTACACGTGAAAAAAATTCTTTTTTACAGCATATGGATGTTTACTTCTATTAGCTAAGAAAGATTGGGAGATACAACAATGCGATAAACTTACGAGTTACTACAACAGATTCCTTGTTCGGATCCTTGATCAGAAAAATCTTTAGGGCCATCTCAGATGATGATAATGCCATTGTTGATGAGGTAACTTTGCTTGAGTACCCGTTGGGTGACTATATGCACTGTAACACTCATTGGCGTGATATTGACCACGTCTTGATGCCAATCATGATGGAGGTTCATGCCCATTGGATTCTTGGACATTTTGACTTGAAGAAGAAGTGTTTAAACATATATAATCTTATGGTTTTCGCATAAAGGATAGACAGTTTGTTGAAGACGTTCAAGCATTTGCTATGGTTATCCCACATATGTTGGTGAAGATTAGTTCTTGGAAGAGTAATCTGGTTGATGGCAAAGAACGCATTGAACCACTAGATGTTAATATCATTCAACATTTGCCTCAACAAGAAAATGGGTTAGTATGAATCTATTAGTTCTCTGTTTCAGTTTATTTATTTATGTTTTTCAATTTCTTTTTTTGGTGGTTGTGTTAGTATATTGAAAGAATGCGATAAAATGCCTAGGCGGCGAGCGGGTGATAGTGATTATCCAAGGTTATGGATGTTTAAAAATAGATTTTTTTTATATTATAAAGTGTAAATTCGACTTTTAAAAAAAATTGTTTATAAGTCACATGTAGGTGACTTGTTTCAAATTAGTTCAAAATATTTTTTAAATTATGATTAAGTTATACTCTTCAGCAATATTTCAAATAATCCTAAAATTATTCTTCGCGATTCATATTTTTTATGGGAGCCTTCTTCCACATCCACAAACCTTCTCCGTCGTGGAAGTGGATTATAGGGCTTGTAGTCATAAATTATAACTTTAATTCCGGCGGAGGTGGAGGCAGATTTGGAGGTGGAGCAGTGGTACTACGAGAATGGGTGTGGGTGTGCGTGTGTGTGCGTGTGCGCAGGGAAGATTTTAAAAAGGTTCATTCACCACTGGCTATTCCAACTATTAATTCTTTGAATGCTGGTAGCCTTCTATCATCGTGAGATAGTGTAGTTAGTTCTCTTTTCTCTGGAAGATGCTTTGTCTCTCTTAAAAAATGTTGATGACATTGCCATTTGAACAAAATGTGAGAACAACACCAGATTTTGAATATATGTTTCGTGTATTGAGTGGAATGTGTTTTCCTAGCATGGATAAGATTTCAGGATCTGAAAGGGTAAACCACCCAGTGATATGGAGTTGGTGGTTGTGGTGTATAAGTGTATTGTTTGTTATGGGATGAACGTATAAGTGAATGTTTAAAAAGTATATTGGTTATGGCCATGATTTGTTGCTGTAAATAGCAGCTTGAATTTATGTAGGCATGAAAAAGTTTGATGTGTGATGTTAGTCTGACGAAAGTTGGCCATTAGATTATTTCTTTGTGTTGTTAGTCTTGTGTGTTGTTTGATCTTTGTATAAAAAAGTTGGTAAAATTAGATTATTTCATAAATGTAGGGATGGTGTTGTTAGTCACTTTGTGTATTGTTTGATCTGACCCGCCGTATTTTTTTTTTTTTTTTTTTGTTAAAAAAAATAATTAAAAATATATATACAATTTTTTAAATATTTATACCAAGCAAAACAAAAAAATTATAAACATAAATGAGTTAATAAAATTATAAGTTTTAACCTTGGGTTTGATTCTTCTTTAGTTTATTTTAGTGCTCAAAATCATTTTTTACTATATTTTATGATTTTCAAAAAAAAAAAAAATTTTTTTTTTTAGTTTCGACGACCCGCCCGGACCCGGCCCGGCAGATTTTTTCTGTCAAACCCGCTATTGCTGTGGGGCGGGCGGGGCATGAGGCGGGTTCGTCGTGGTTTTGCCATGCCATCCCTACATAAATGAGCATAAAATTCACATACGTGCTCATAATTTTTATTATAATATGTTTCGAAATCGTCTCGACGAGCCGGTCAAGATCAGCTGCTTTGCCATTGTTGACGATGGATTTTAGCTGTTTGAAGTCGTCTCTTTAGCTTAAAATGGCAATCTTTAGTTTTTTTATGTCTTAATAATATCAAAGATATCTTAATATATCGGTATCATACATGAAAGTATCTTAATAAAACAGTATATACAACAACCTAAAAAATAATATTATCATAGATTAAATAATAGTATCATAGGTTGAAACATATCAAAGGTAAAAATATGGTATAAGTATATCATATCACTTTATCTAAATAAAATAGTATCATAGATAAAACAATATCATAGATATAACTAAGTAGAGATGTTTTACTGGTTGAAGTAATTATATTGTTCTTAAAATGCTCCATTAGTAGTACAAAACTATTGATAATGTTTGCATTCAATAACAGTATCATAGGTTGAAACATTATCATAATAAAACAGTATCAAATATAAAAGTATAGATAAAACAATATCATATATAAAACTAAGTACAAGATGTTTTTAATGGTTGAGGTAATGATACAATATCATATATATAGCATATTATCTAAATAAAATAGTATCATAGATAAAACATTATCATATATAAAACTAAGTACAAGATGTTTTAATGGTTGAAGTAATGATATTGTTCTTAAAATGCTCTATTAGTAGTACAAGATTATTGATATTGTTTGTATTAAATAACAGTATCATAGTTTGAAACATTATCATAATAAAACAGTATCAAAGATGAAAGTATGATATAAATATATTAATGCACATTATCTAAATAAAACTGTATCATACAAAATAATATCATAATAAAACAGTATCATTAAATTAGCACTTTTTTGCAATTGCAGGGGTATGTTGGTCTTTTAGCGCTAAAATGTGACTTTAATTGAATTAAGTTTTGACCATATGACTTTATAGCTCATAAGTGCAACAACAGTGACCGGTCCTGAATTTACCCCCAAAAAATGAGTGAATCATTATCTCTATAAAAAAATATGTCCCCCTTTTTCTGAAGACAAAATTGATCCTCATTTTTTGCTTAAATTGTTATCTAGACATCACTTTCTCACAAATAAGATAAAACAAAATTTATCCATTATTTTGAACATTTGTCTATATATGATCAAGTGAATTTAAACCATTTACTAAAATCTCAAGTGCAGTAAAAATGAAAGATTCAAAACTGCTCGTATAAAAAAGGGTAATTTGCCCTTTTGGTCTTAAACCTTTCCAATTTGTAACAAATCTACCCTTAATCTTTTTTTTAGCACCAGACATCCTCAACTTTTCAATTTTTTACAAATCACGTCCCTATTGACATATTTTGATGATTTTGCCCTCATCTTTAAATAAACAAAAATAGAAAAAAGTTAAAAACAACAAAAAATAAAAGAAAATTGTAAATAAAGTCTCATAACTTTTAAAACAAACAAAATAACTTCACCTTCCCCAAAACCCCATCCCATCCCATCCCATAACTTTGTCACAAAATGCTGCTTCAGATGGCAACAATTTGACCCCTTACAACGTTTTTCCTTTCGACGATAGACGAGAAATGATGATCCATTGACAGCCTACTCTACCTCATGGCAAAGCTGTGGCCTCGACGAGTTGCTAATTCGAGAAATTCCTACCTTCCAATATAGTAAAAATGCAAAAAATGGGATCTTGTCAAAATGTGTGTTTGAATAAATTTCAAGAACACGATATACTTAAACTTCTTGTCAAATGTAATCATGTTTTTCATTTAGACTGTGTTGATATATGGCTTCAAAGCAATGCCAATTGCCCTCTGTGCTGATCTGCCATTTTGAGCAGAAATCGATACCGGCTCGATAGAATCGTAGCACCAAATTCTTCACCTCAAGATCCACAACCCTTGAGCATTGCTGGAAGTGAAGAAGATTTTGTTGTGATTGAACTGAAAAGACGGCAAGAAAGAAGTGGTTCAAGCAGAAATTTGGTGCAGTCTAATAGGACTCATTCATCAAGAAAGTTTGAACACAAGATTAGCAAATCAAAACCCAGAAAATTTTATCATGTTTCAATCATAGGAGATGAAGGGATTGATGTATGCGAAAAAGATGAAGTTTTGGGTGGAGTGGAGTGGGGTGGGGTTATGGGACTTTATTAGCAATTTTTTTTATTTTTTTGTTGTTTTTAACTTTTTCCTATTTTTGTTTATTTAAAGAGGGGGACAAAACTGTCAAAATATATCAACAGGGACGTGATTTGCAAAAAAAAATGAAAGGTTTGAGATGCCTGGTGCTAAAAAAAAGGTTATGAATATATTTGTTACAAATTGAAAAGATTGGAGACCAAAAGTACAAATTACCCTATAAAAAAAACATGTCGAAAACTAACTTGTTACATTTCGCAATTTTCTAATTTGTTCAAGGACCGTTGATAGATAGTGTCTTTTGGTGGAGGTGCTTAATTAAGATCGAACTTGTCACGTGCATCAAATTATATGTGATCACAAATATTTGAGAGAGTATCATGCCATGTTACTTCTGTTCACGTGACGTGACAAGATATTAATCATACAATACGGAACTTGTTTTCTTGTTTGTTAACAATTTATTTTATTTATAAATAATTTTTATTATCATTAATAAAAATTTGTTTACGTAAATATAATTAAGCTTTCCATATTGGCAGCTGATTGGGTGGAAAATCAATTCTAGATAAATTAGTCTAGATATTGACATTTTTTTGAACTAACCCATTTGAAACTTTTGGCACAAACAATACCAAACCAAATAAATTCCAAATATGGGATATTTTACGTCAATTTCTTCTTAATATTTTTGGAAAATTATTATGAAACTATTTATTTATAATATATTTCTAAAATACATACAAATTTCTCCCATTCAAACCGTATAAATATTTCTAAAATACGTGTCCTTTTAATATGAAAGCTCAATACACATATAAGCTTAAATATAGATATCTTTGTCCATTCAAAACAAATATTACCGTATAAGTTACGATTTGTTCGTTCTTCGATGTTGGTATGGACTTGACATGGTAATAAATCGTGCTAAATTTAAATGTAAATATTAAAATAATTTCAAACCAAAAATAATCAAATTGTAGACAGCCAATCAAGAAACGGTAGTCCATTTTTGAACGAAGCAATCAAATCCAATTATAATTAAATCTTGACCAAATAATTGTCAGCTGTAACTAGTATAATTTCCGACTCGGATCCGAGTTGTAATGACGTGTTTTTATCCAAAACTAACGGCCCAGATGATTTGTCCACACGCAAACCCTTTCTAATTTCTTTAATCCAACGGTTGCCGGCCTTGTACGTTTGACTCCGCTATTTTCCACGTCATATTGACGTATTTTGTAATTACACGTCATAACATTCTCAGAAGTATTTGGACATAAATTCATTATTACACGTCATAAGTTACCTTTTAAGGTTGAATTGAACATTTTTAATTATACGTTGCATGCGTGCAAATATGTATTTTTAATTATAAATTTTTTCATAAACTTTTTTATTAGAGAGCATAATCTAGTGCGCCCTAGCATTATGAAGATTAATCTCTCCTCCAATCAGGACCATTGGATGTAAAAACTGGACCCAATGAAAGCCATAACACGTTACATGAGACGGTCAGACCTAAAGTTGGTACACCATATTTAAAGTCATATATATGAGCTGCCAAATATTATAATATTTGACCTAATCAAATTAGGTTCAACATACATAGAATTTGGTATGTTGAATTTGCATGGGATTATAATTCCGAATTGTACGGTAACAGTACAACCAAATTCCCGCCAGAGAGAGAGAATACATGTAAGAACAGGACACAAGACCTCGTGATTTGGTAACTATAAATACAACCTTAAATCCTAACAGTTCTCATCAACTTCTTCGCATTGCATTCTCATTCTACGCTGTATCTCTTCCTGCTGTTTTATTGAAGAGGCTTTTGTGTGTTTTCTTGTGTTTTTTGATTTCTTGGATTTGATAAATACTGAGTTTTTATTTCGGGAAAAATGACGGTGGGTGCTGGAATTTCTGTCGCCGATGGGAAGCTGAAAGTGTTGGGGAACAGCATATTGAGTGATGTTCATGACAACATATTTGTGACTCCGGCGACCGGCGAATACTTGACAAATGGAGCTTTCATCGGAGTTCAAACTGATCGGATTGGCAGCCGAAACGTCTTCCCTATTGGCAAACTCGAGTGAGTTCCTCTTTGGATTTTTTTCTTCTTTGGTCAAATCATTGTATAAATTTGCCTACCTTTATTCAAACTGTTGGAATTTTATAGGAGTTGAGTTTTGGTTTAAAACTTCTAATTGGTTTAACTGATTTTTATTTTTATTTTCTGGGGTATGGGTTTTTATGATAATATAAATATTGCCATTTTCAGTGCTATTCATCTGAGTTGGAATTTTTCATGGTTATGTGTTGTTTTGATTTGATACAAGTCATTTATGCTGTTCTATGATTGATCTATTCTGTGGGGTGTAAGCTAATATAGGCAATGTGAAGCTACATGACTGATTTGTGATTTGAAATTCCAGGGGATTGCGATTTATGTGTGTTTTCCGGTTCCAAATGTGGTGGATGACACAGAGGATGGGCACCAGTGGCCAAGATATACCTTTTGAAACCCAATTTTTGATTGTAGAAGGACGGGATGATTCACATTTTGATGGAAAGGGGGAGGAACAATCATCATCATACGTTGTTTTTTTGCCGATTTTAGAGGGTGATTTTAGGGCTGTTCTACAGGGTAATGCAAACAATGAGTTGGAGATCTGTTTGGAAAGTGGTATGAATCAATATGTCTCCTTTCTTATTTTCATGTCTTATTCGTTGCTGCGGAATATCAATAATGGTTCTTGACTGCAGGGGATCCCGCGGTTCAAGAATTTGAAGGGAGCCATCTAGTTCTTGTTGCAGCTGGATCGGAACCATTTGATGTCATCACGAATGCAGTCAAGTATGTCCTTTTATGGATTTATCTAATTGGTTATTATATAACCTTAAATTCTAACATGAATGTAGCGCTGCCAAAGAATTAGTGGAAGGATATCATGAATCATATTTTTCATTGCTAAAGAATAAATTTGAAGATCAAATATATTTAGCAAATAATGCATTTTTTTAGATGAAAGTGTCACTATTCAGGGTTAGACTGTTCTTAAAATAGGTAAAATAAACTTTAAGAAGTATTTTGTGGATGGACTTGATGGTTAACAACATTTTCGTATATATGCAGGATTGTGGAGAGACATTTGCAGACATTTTGTCATCGCGATAAAAAGAAGGTGAAATATTTATTCCCGATTGTTTCCTGTGTTAGAATCATCTACCATTCTAAATCAAGTTCTTTATAATGATTCAGATGCCGGACATGTTGAATTGGTTCGGATGGTGTACGTGGGATGCTTTCTATACTGACGTTACATCAGAGGGAGTGAAGCAGGGTTTGGAGAGGTATCCCATTTAAACTATGAGTAGGCATATTGCGCAATGTTGGCAAAACGACTAATGATTGTCATCTTATTGCAGTTTTAAGAAAGGTGGGATTCTCCCCAAGTTCATCATCATTGATGATGGATGGCAATCGGTTGGCATGGATCCGACTAGTGTTGAGGCGAAAGCTGATAACACGGCCAAGTGAGTCCAAAGAAACATGTCGGTTATCAATTTTTATTCTTTCCCTTCTCTTCCTTGCTAACACTTGAGTTCACTTTTTGTTCAATTCAGCTTTGCAAATAGGTTAACCAATATCAAAGAGAACCACAAATTCCAAAAGGATGGGAAAGATGGTCAAAGGGTGGATGATCCGGCAATGGGAATTCGGCATATTATAGCTGAAATTAAGGATAAACATTCTATTAAGTAAGATACGCTACACCTAAAGAACTGCTATATGTCATAACTTTTTGAGAAAGCAATTATATGATTTGTCTTTATCGACTATGTAGGTACGCTTATGTCTGGCACGCTTTGACGGGGTATTGGGGTGGTGTTAAACCTGGTGTAGCTGGAATGGAACATTATGAATCTAAGATTTCTTATCCTGTCTCGTCTCCAGGGGTTCAGTCAAATGAACCTTGTGATACTTTGAATAGCATTATCAAGAATGGACTAGGTCTTGTGAATCCTAACAAAGTCTATGATTTCTTTAATGAGTTACATTCGTACCTTGCATCAGCTGGCATCGACGGGGTTAAGGTAGATGTCCAGAACATCCTTGAAACTCTTGGGGCCGGCCATGGTGGAAGGGTGAAGTTAGCTAGGAAATACCACCAAGCATTAGAGGCATCAATTTCAAGGAATTTCCATGATAATGGAATTATTTCCTGCATGAGTCACAACACAGATGGTTTGTACAGGTAACTAATCTATCACTACTTCAATTTTGAATTTCAGAAAATTAAAAGTAAATGTTGATTAGACTTCATATTAATTTCATAGTGCAAAGAGAACGGCTGTTATTAGAGCATCAGATGATTTCTGGCCAAGAAATCCTGCATCACACACAATTCACATTGCATCAGTTGCTTACAACACTGTTTTTCTTGGGGAGTTTATGCAGCCAGATTGGGATATGTTTCATGTAAGTTGACAACCTTATCAACTGTTTGTTACTTCATTAAAGTTAGTAAATGTCTAAGTACTAATTTAAGTGTGATTATCACGGCAGAGTGTGCACCCGATGGCTGAATACCATGGAGCGGCACGTGCTGTGGGAGGCTGTGCTATTTACGTCAGGTATCAAGAACATACATGAGTTTATCATGGTTATAAAAATTATCTGTTTTCTGACTGTATTTCTTATGTTCTACATTGATTACATGCAGTGATAAGCCTGGTAAACACGACTTCGATCTTCTCAAGAAACTAGTACTTCCTGATGGTTCCATATTGAGGGCTAAATACCCAGGAAGACCAACACGCGATTGCTTGTTTTCTGACCCTGCCAGAGACGGAAAAAGGTATATATATCTAGTAAATTTTACAATCTTCACATTCAATGCTTATTCTTTTTCAATTTATAAAGTTTCTTTAGTCGAATAACATTGATAATATATTTACAGTTTGTTAAAAATTTGGAATCTAAACGATTTCACTGGAGTTGTGGGGGTCTTCAACTGCCAAGGAGCCGGTTGGTGTAGGATTGAAAAGACAAATATCATTCATGACAAACAACCTGGCACGATAACTGGAATTATCCGAGCGAAAGATGTTGATTACTTGTCAAGAGTTTCTGATGATAGATGGCAAGGGGATGCTATTCTTTATTCTCATCTTCAAGGTACTTTCAACTGGTCCAAAACTTGTAATGCCAAAAACTGCTAGAGAATGGATTCTTGTTTAATGTCCATTCTGTTGTCATTGCAGGAGACTTGGTTTATCTACCGAATAACACTTCTCTGTCAATCACACTGAAGGCACGAGAGTACGAGGTCTTCACAGTTGGTCCTGTCAAGGAGATGTCCGACGGAATTACATTTGCTCCCATCGGTCTCATCAAAATGTTCAACTCGGGAGGAGCGATTAAAGAACTAGATTATGAATCGGAACAGACGGGAAATGTCTGCATGAAAGTTCGTGGGTGTGGTCTATTTGGAGCCTATAGTTCAGTTAGACCTAAAAGAATTACAGTTGATAGTGAAGAAGTGGAGTTTGAATATGAAGTAGCAACTGGATTCATCAAATTTGCTTTGAGAATTCCAGAGCAAGAGTTGTACCTTTGGAGAGTAATGATTGAACTTTAAAGTTGCTATTTTTTCTGTGTTGCAAGACCTGTCAAACACACGATTCTTGTATTTCTACTATTATTTTGTAACCACTTTTATTCAGAAAATAATTTGGGCATAGCATGAGTTATCAGAATCCTTTTTGGGCTCTTAGATGAATGATTCCGTTTTGTTCATTGCAGCATTAGAGGCATGCATGCATTTTCAGCTTTATTGCTTAATTAGCTGTCACGAAATTTTATATTCGATATCTCTCTCTCCCTCCCTCTCTCCGCCACACACACACACAAATGCTGCATTATTGGTCCGAGAAATCGACATGTACATCACTTCAAAATTATAATGTCTATTTGTGTACCCCCTTTATGAACTAGCTTTTAGTCAAGTAAGCTCAGGGATGACCTTTCATTTTCAGCCATGCTGCTCACCATAGGGGGACTCCAGCCAGCAGAGCGGGAGTCCCCTACATCCCAACCCTGCATTTTATGTTAACCATCTCAGTCTCCAATTTTATTCGGCATTTGTACTCATTTCCATATGTATAAATTGCTAAACCCCATTCTATACTTTCGTTCCATAAATCAACATCAATATATCGGATTATTTTGTGATAAAAATTGCACTTTGATCAAAATTATTTTTCTTTCACCTTCAAGTCCTCAGGTTTCCAAAATAAGGGTAATTATATTAATACCACATTTTATGGTAACTTAAAGGTTAGTAATAAATTATTAATTTGTTTTTTTATTTTCGTTTATTTGTACAAATTTATTTTTTGTAATTTACAAGTTAGTTATAATATTGTTACGCTTTTTTATTTATTTTTATTTTGCGTATAATTGATGTATTTGCGTGGCCCACGAAAGAAGAACTTGTCCCTACGTTGTAAAATAGGTAAATTAATTATATATTTCCTTACTTATTATTTTATTAGTGTGGGTCCATTTAGTTTTTTATCATAATTTTCTTCGGTTTGGACAATACAAATTAACCACAATACTCATAGGATTCGCCGACTAATAATATCAATGACGCATATCATGTATATCATATCATACTCGGATATACTTGATCACAGGCGATAAACAATGCATCATATTTATTATAGCTTTATTTATTTTTATTTCAATAAAATTAATTAGGACTCAAATATAAACTAATTAATTAACTATATCTTAATTTTTGCATTTTTTATATTTTAATATAATCAATAAAATATTATATATTATATTTTTAAAAAAACAATAAATATAATAACAAAAGTTATTTTTAATTTAATAAATTAAATTAAATTAATAATGTGGATATAAATTTAGTGGTATTTGTCCATCATTCCAATGCATATAAATAAATGAGTGGGGATTGGGGTGGGGTGGTCTCTGATGCACGGAAAAGTTTATTTGGACAATTATCTTATATTAGATTATGTTCAAAAAATTAATTAAGATGCATTTTGTATTTATAAATAAAATTTAATGAAAGTTAATGACAAAATTGGGACAAATTGTTATTAAAAAAATTGGATTTATATTAATGCAAAATTGGGACAAAAAAAATTGGAGATATAAATGCCAAAATGTCAAAGTTTAGAGACCTTCATTGCAATTAAACCGTGTAGTTTGAATATAATTAGTCAAAATAACGGTTAAGTTGTGTAAAAAACACAAAGGCAGGGAAAGATTCGCTCTGTGGCTAGCTCCTTGAACTCCCTCGCCCTTGGAGGCGCCCCTAAATGAAGAGGAAATAACTCCATTAGGAATAGATTCCATTTTTCTTTCTTAAGACTAAGACTGAGGGTTGCCCTCATAATGTCGAGCTCGTTTTTAGCTCGTGGGCACCGCTCGACTCGAATCTTGTGCCCAATGTGACCGGTCACAAAAATGTGACCATTGAGTTGCACATTCATTTTTATTTTTATTTTTAAAAATTTCAGATTTTTCTCCTATAAATACCTCTTTCTAAACTCAATTTTTTCACACTTCAATATCTCAATATATTATATATTCAATTCAACAATAATTCTCAAATTTCATTCTCTCAATATTAGTTTATAATTAGTATCTCAAATCTAATTATTTAGATATTAGTGTATACTTTTAAGTTTTAATTTTCTACTTCTTCTAGTAATTCTCTACATTTCTACTTCATCTTCTACTTTTCTCTTTATTATTTTGTTCCAAATGGCTTATAATCGAAGTAATGGTTTGAGTGGTCTTAATGACATTCCAATTCCAAACGATATTGTTGATGAGTTTATAGGTAACAATAATGACAATTTTACAAAAAATTAACGTATGGAAATCGACTAACGTGTGGTAATTTAGATAAAATTTTATATCAAATGTATGAAGTTTATGTTGAAAAGGCCGGTAGGAACGTCATATGACCCCATGTTCCAACATATATTTCCTCATCAACTGATGACATTGATTTATGGAATTACGTTAGTTCACATAGGGGTGGTCAACATTCGATTGATTCTTCTTCACTTTTTCCATTTCATGTTCTAGTGATACACCTATAGAGTTAGTTAGATATTTCACAGATGACATACTTAGTATTTTAGATGACGAAGAGAGAGAAAATTTTGATATACTACGATGGTAGAGAATCAACATCAACGTCAATACCCAATTCTTTCAAAAATTGCACGTGATCTATTAACACATTCGATATCAATTGTAGCATCGGAGTCTGCTTTTAATACATGTGGCAAGGTTGTCTGATTTCAAGTCAAGACTCAAAGCCGACATTTTAGAAAACTTACTGTGTATGAAGGATTGAGATGACGCCGAACTTCGAATCCAAAACAAAGTGGACAGAATGATGTCAAAGAACTTGAAATTTTGAATATGAAATATTTGGATTTGTAGTAAGCATTATTTTACGTAACGTATTTGATATTTTTTGTTTTATTTTAACAAAAAATTGTACACGTAACAACTTATTCGTATACAAATTTAACTCCGCCTATGTTCAAAGTAGCTGGTCCCAAACCCAGAAAAAAGGGAAGAGTTTTAATCTTGAATTTTAACATAAAACATTTTTGACACTTTCTTTCTTCTTTATTTTAAAATTATCCAAAAAAAAAAAATTTAAAATCTGAGCCGAGCTCATGGGCAGCTCAGCTCGGCTTGTTCGGCCCACGAGCTTGTGAGCCAAACCGAGCCCAATATTTTGAGACTAGCCGAGCTCGGGCTGGTCCCTTTGGACGGGACGAACTCGGTTGGAATGTGCCGAGTCAAGCACCCCTACACTCATGCTCAAATAAACAAAATTTAATAAAAATAAAAAAGGGAAAATCAAAATCAGTCCATCTTCCACATTCCCGCTCCTTCATGTCGCCCCCACCCCAAAACCAAGCCCCTGCTTCCAGGGACGGAGACAGAGAGTAGTCCACATTGGCCCAATTTTTTTAATTTTTTGAGATTTTTTTTAATATACTAACTCAATCTAAATTTTTTTTTAACTCTCGTTTTTACCGCCCCTACCCCTCGTCAGTTTAATTTCACTCACACACACCACACATATTTGAGCATGTATGTATGTATATAAAAAAAAATTTGAAGAGAGATGCTGTGAAGTTGTGAATATTTGTTAAAGAGCTGGTTTCATACCAAAGGCATGGTCATGGTAAAATGTAACAATTACAGAGAAACAGAGTGAAAAGAATGAAGATTTTGCAGATTATCCGACTCTTCTGCAACACCAAGGGGTGGGGCTGTGGTGGTGGGTGAGAGCTGCAGATGGCACCGCAAGATTCAAGTATAACTGTTTACTGTAACTCAAAACACCACTATCCTAAACTGGATTTGGATCCCTACCATCCTTATGATAGGGAAAGCATCCATAACAAGAACATGAAGCAGAATTTGGACACGGCTGAACTGCTGATCCATCTCCCCAACCATGCCAGGAACTAAAGACGGCGACCACAATAAGCTTGATCACTCTGCACATTGCCCATAACTTGGATGTGGTACACTGCTTTTGGTTTCTCACACGATGCAAGTGTCATGATTATCAAAGAAACGAAAAGGAAGATAAAATAACAACTCTACATCAAAACTCACATATATCAGGAGACCTCTTTTACGCATAGCAATTCAAAAGACAGACAGATGTTGCAAATGGTTTGTTACATAACCCAAACTTTGAACAGAAAGTTCTTAAAATAAGTGTCTAGATGTCCAGCTGTTCCAAATATTAAGATCAAAATAGAAAATAACTTAACGGCCTCGACCACGACCACGTCCACGTCCTCTGCCCCTACCACGGCCCAAAGGTCTCCCTATATTTTATAGAAACATATAAAAGATTACAACCAGTAAGAGAAATATTGAAGTAGATTCCAAATGTAAAAAACTGGAACCAGGGCAATAAATCCAGTACCTGCAGTTGGCTTCTTGGGCTTCACTCTAGGAGTCTCTTCAACAAGCAAAGTTTCCAGATTTAAGCTGTCAGGAAGGATATAGTAGCGTATGGTGTTCCCCCTAACACTCAGATGATCAAGAGTAACTGGATTCTTCCCTTTCAGTGTCAGTTTCACCGTCTTCAAATGTGTGTTCATGCTAACATCCACTCCTACCAAAACCAGAAAAGCCAGCAGTCAAGACAATGCAGTTTATGTCTAAATATTTCCACGTGTACATGAGACATCACTTGAAAACCAAAATTCTTGAGAAACCCAAAAAATGGGCAAACAAATCATGTCATTTAGTATGGCAATAGCTACTCTGTCAACTTGCACAAAATTTCCAGAAGGATTAAAAATACACAACAGTGAAAACATAAAAGATTTCACAATTAGTAAGACAAAGGCAGAATCATAGCAATTCCTCAACGACAAAAAATTAAACCTTATCCTCGATGAATTTGGAGTCAGCTACATGAATCGTTACTCGAAGATCCAATGCTACCAAGTCCTTTGCAACCACAAAAACATGGTTTAAAAAAACCGTTTCGAGGCGAACCTCGATTTGAGGCGCGCAAGAAAAGCCTGAAGGTGCAAAATTTCAAGGACTTTGTTGATGCTTACACCTCTAGTGATTGAGGCATAAGCCTCAAAGCGCACACCTCAGCCTCTTAGAGGCACGCGCTTCTCTTTTTGCTTTGTATCTTGGGCTGGGGCCCACCTATTACTAAAAACCGACCCTTTTTTTTTTCTTAACCAGCTTTGAAAAGTAAAAAATCTGCTAGGTTATTAATAAAATTGCTAAAAATAAGAATTTAATACCAAAGGCAAGACAAACGCAAAACAAAAAGCTCTGCACCCACTGGAGAATTGTAGCTACATGACAGTTACAGCAAACAGGTGACAGCGACTGCTACTCGGAAACGCCAGCGACTTGGCGGCAGCAGCAACTTGAAGGTTATTTATTTATTATTTGGGGTTGTTTCTTCTCTTGGCTGGTCAACATCTTCTCCCTTTCTTCTTCCATTTTTCTTATATTTAGAAGAAAAACATGCATACCCCCGTGATACACGCACGCACACATGATTAATTGGTTATAAACTTAAATTGGATAATAACTATAAAATAAAGAAGGCTTAAGACGAAATTAAATTATGTCGTAAATTCAAAGGTTGTTTATGGTGTATTACATGCTTATTTTTATATTTTTATATTTTTTTGACTTACTTTTTGTTTTGTGATGCCTCAAAGCGCCTCATAAAAAAAAAAACACCTCGGTACCCAATTTCACCTTTTTAAACACTTGCCCAACAAATCATATTAATTTAGTCTAATACTTCCTCTTCTAACCTATTCTACCAAGATTGCATTACTCTTGTGAGCAGGGGCTTCATCGTGTCTACCCAACGCATGTCTTTAATTTGTCCTAGATGAGTGTCACCTTCACTCGTTACTTATCCATTATAGTATGCTTGCACAACTATGTGAACATCCTCATTTCTGCTACATTCGTCTTAACGCATCTTTGCAAAAAGAGATGCCAATATGGCAATATCTAAGTGTATATTATGATAATTCATCTCTATATCATCTCAACAATTTGCTCATAGTTGCATAGAACTGTTTACAACATCAAAATTTAAAATTTTAATTTCATTTGTGAGTAGAATAGACAGTGCCGCAGTTTTTAAATCATTGGTGTTGGCCTCCAAGTTTCTACAATTCCAACATTGATGAAACCGTCAAATCTTGATCAGAAGGATAAACTCATATAATTTCATAGACTTGCATCATGATGCATGGACATGTTCCTTCATACAAAAAACAACACTTAAAACTTAAATCACTTTGTCTACAATAGTTTGCGGATGCAATATGGAAATTGCATGACATTCAATAGTCATAATTTTTCCTTAGATTATCACAACGTAAATTTAAAAATAATTCTGGATAGAGGATATTGTAACATGATCAGGTGGAGAAAAATATAAATTTCCCCACATTTTCATTAAATCAAAAGACAAAAATTCCTTGTGTTTCGCTGCTTTCAAATTTTGGACAAGAACTTTGGATTGCAAGCATTCTAGAAAAAAGTTTACATTCCTAATAGAATAGAATATTATTTATTTTAACTATATGGCCTGAATTCCATAACTTCAAATGTAATGTTCGCATCATTCCCTAAGATTCAGGTATTCAAAACTGCTCACATTCTCCAAACTTCCGAAAATAAGAAAACCTTGCATAAGTATGTCAATTTTTGTATAACTCCGACATACTGCCTAATTCCAGTTTTGGATCATTGAAATACATAGAATTCAAAAGATTCACCCCTTTGGAGCTAGAGGCACACACTCAAAAGTTGAAAGCTTGAGGCGAATATCAATATATTACACAATCATAAACCATTAGTGGTAAAGTCAAAGAAGATCCGATACTCAGGATAACTGTGATAAATATCTATAAATATCATAAAAGGTGCACAAATTACTGAAACACTGGGTATTATTTTAAGTGAAAAATAAAGCCTTTTGATTACTCTCTTAGAAAATTCTCTGAAAAATCTAAGAAGTAAATTGTGATCTTAAGGACGCCTAGGGTTTAACAAATAATAATAATAACAATATGAGGGCGAAATTGTTTATGGAAAACCTGAGTACCTGTAATAGTTCCATGAACAACAGTGCCGTTCTTGAGTTCAATTGAGACGGTTTCGTTGTTCAACTTCATCAAAAATCTACCAAATAAAATAAATCATACAATTTGTCAATTAAAAATAAATTAAAAAATACATTTCCAGGTGAATTATATGTTACACACTTACACATAAACAATGTTCAGAAAAAATAAATTAAAAGAAAGAAGAAATGGAAAATAGATGCAAGATACATACCTGACGAGCTTCATGGTTGCTGGAAGTGGGGAGTAGCTAGGGCTCCAAAAATTGAAAGTTGAAACAGCACGAAGCGGGAGGTTCTGTTATTCTATCAACAATAACCAAAATCGTACTAGGTCGTGCGCGTTTTTCTTCTATCTCGCGTTTAGTCCCATTTTGGATCCGGGTGAACTTACCTGGTTCCCGTCCACAATATTAAACAGAATAATAAATAATTAGGTCCCCATCTTTTTAATTTATCATATTTTCATCCCTATAAAATTTTGTTTACACACATCATCTCAACATTTAAATAATTCGCACATATGCCCTTTCTCACAATTGTGTTCTCCAACTTTAAATAAACTAAACCAGCAAAAGAAAAAAAAAAATTGAAAAAGAAAATTTGCATTTGGGGTCCCTGACCTTTTTAAAAAATAAATAAATCATAAACTTTTTATCTTTTACCGTTGTTCACTTAAAACAATTTAAAAAATTAGAGTTCGAATATCTAAGGCTTCAAAAAAAATTGTTCCACAGTACACTTATTGAATACCCACTGGGAAATTATCTTCAATGCAACATCAATTGGTGTAGTGTCGACATTATCTTACTCCTAATTATGATGGAGCATCATGCTCACAGGAGCTTGGCTGATTTTGACACAAAGAAAAGATGTTTAAATGTTTACAATTCTCTCCAGGGTAGCGTATCAACGCCACTAGGACTTGTCACCAACTTGCAATGCAACTGTTTAGTCGTGCCAAGTTGACGCAGATACAAGTGCGTGATGGGAGGTGATGCAAGAATGCAAGGAATGCATATAATGATTTTCTTTTATCTAACATGTGATTGGTAACAAATCACAGCTAGCCTTGGTGGTGGGTCTAACGTCTAGTTAGCATCCATCATCAGCATATGTCACGTACTGAGTCCACTAAGGTGATTTGCGATGAGTTGTATCACAATTTACTATCCAAACATCCAAACATGTACTCTCTTATTCAACTTGTTCACTTTGAATTGGAACATGTTGTTTATTACATATAATGATATAATTCATCTTCAACAATCTCTTATCCCATAAAAAAAATTAATCTTTTTCAATTGCTTCAATATTAGGATGTGAAATCATGTAGATGTCTTTTTTGAAATATTCATTCCTTCAAGATTTGGAACCATTTCACAAAGCTCAAAACCACCTCATCTATCGATGGGACGTCCATTGAATGAGAAGTTACATGATCATCTAGGCAGAGTTGTTCAGATATCATGTAGCAAAAGTTTGATGATGATGAAGGTGTGGTTGCACTTCTTTAGAAGTTATAATCATGCCACATTTCAATACTGGTTCAACTTTGATGAACAACGGAAAGTTTGTGATGTTATGATTATTTTTCTTGAGCTCCAAATAGAATGTCAATGAGTTTATCGTCAAAGTTTATTGGTTATAATCAAATCTTCATATAAATAACATGTTATTAGATTCATGAAACTTTCTAATATCCACTCGATTTGTGGTTGAATTGATTGGTTCTCTTCTCTAGCAAATTGGTTGTTATTTGATTTGTAACAACTTTAACATAAAGTTGTTTAATGACATATTCGTATATAAGGTATCGACATTCTTCATCAGATAGGTTTTGTATTTTTTACGGTTCTACACGGTGATTTCTACGTAGACATGATAAAATTAAAAAAAAGTTATTCAAGAATATATTTAACGTCTTAGTGATTATAAAAGGTGCACTAAGAATTATTATACAAAAGAATTATTCAAGTTCTTGATAGATATTTCTAGTTCGGCCGATTTGGCGATGAAATTGACACATAATCAGATATAAGGTATCAACATTCTTACTGTATGGATTTTTATCATTTTTCTTATTCTAAACAATATTTCTACGTAAACATGATAAAAACACCAAAAAAATTATTTAAGAACAGATTTTAAATTCTTACTGATTTTAATGTATCGACTGTGTTACTGTATGGTTTTTTTTATCATTTTTCTGGTTCTACACATTCTTTTTATGTAGACAGTTCTACACATTCTTTCTATGTAGACAGGATAAAAACACTAAAAAATAATTTAAAAAAATCGACAATATATTTATGACAAAATACTTCTATTGACGAATATCATCTCAAGATTGTTTGTCTCTTCACTGCTTCCATAACTAGGTATCTCTCAAATGCGCACAATCCGAACTTTCACTGCCCTTTGAGTTTTCATTGGATTGATTTCTTCGACCAAATTAAAAATCGGCGTCATTCCTTTAGATTAGGTTACCGCCAACGTAATTAGAGGAAAAATTTTAACTTTTATCTCGTACACAAGTTCGAAATAGAAACGTAGACTTGTATGTACAAAACATACATGCACACAAATAACGTATATTGTCTTAGTTTTTTAATACGAAGATTCTCGATATTTATATCAAAGCACGGTTTTCAAACTTGTTTGTAAAAAAAGTGCAAAGCCCATTAGGTTGAATGCATGTTTTTTGTATTTTAATGTTAATTGCAAAACGAAAAGTCACGTTCATATATAAAAAAAAAAATTTAATTACGAATTTAATGAATCGTCATTTTATACTTGCATTACTTCTTGGTCCAGATTAAATGCAAATATCAATTAATTTTATTTGTAGAAGAAAGTTCCAAGTCCATTAGGTTGAATGAATGCTTTTTAATTGCAAAATGAAAAGTCACATTGATAAGATTGAATTGCAAAATGAAAAATGTGTTGGGCCCAGAAAATTAATTAATAAGCTTATTTAATTTAATTTTGAATTACAAAACGAAAACAATGCAGAGTCTTTTATTTTCCTTCATTTTTTGACGAAATTAATTAATAAGCTTATTTAATGTAATTTTACAAAATCGAAACATGAAATGAAGTTAAAAAAAATGAATGTAGCGTAGATAATACACACACACACACACACACACACACACACACACACACACACACACACAAATAATATAAAAGTCTTAAATTTTTTCACTGTAAATTTTTCGTCCAATACGCCGTCGTTTCATTGCATTGTTTTGAGATATCATTTAATTGTTTTTCCTTTATATTACCTGCTTCGTTATGTTTATACTACCTACTTTCTGACACTAAAATTTCCCTCAAAATTTTCAACATCTTCCATAATTCTTAGATTGGAAAATTGCTAGCTAAGAAGTCAGATGGAGGATTCTGGAATTTTAGTGTAAAGCAAGTTATCTGTAAGTTTATAGATTATTTGTAGATTATTTTATATAAATCTCTCATTATCTGTAAGTTGTTATTTGTCAATAAGTTTTATTTCTCTGAACTGTGGATTGCAGTCTAAGTTATATGTAAGTTCACTGTAAGTTCATATTTTTAGAACTTATCAAATCTCTTCATTTTTTTACATATAAAATATTTTACATAAATCTCTTATTATCTATAACTTCTTATTTGTCTGTAAATGAAACTTAAATTTCTTGAAAGTTTAAATTTCTCATGTTTCAGCTATGTTTGAGGATGGTAGTTGAAACTTTGTTATTTAAAAAAATTATGACAAAATCCACAATCACCGACAAATGGTAATTGAAACTTTGTTATTTAATTAGCGTAATGAGTTTTCTTTTTTGAGTAACCGATAGCCTCATCGAGTAATTCAACATGGTTGGTCGTTGAGTTAGCTCGACAACCATTACCGTAAAACACACCGATAAGTAATTCTGGGACATTTTAAGTATGGGAAATTAATCATTCCTTAATTGTTGAAATTATTGGTTATCCCCGAAGTAAATTCTTTTCTACATTTGATTTATTGATGTAATTATTAGCATTATAAAGCAGTCAGATTATTGTACTATGAATCTATGATACTATAATCAAATCCAAAACATTAAAAAACTACTCGACAATCATGCATGGTTATCGAGATGTGAAAGATAAAACAACAAGTGTTGATAAGCATAGCTTGAAAACTACAAACATGTGTAGCAAAAAAAACTACAAACATGCGATTATAGATACATGTGATTATGTGTTTATTTTCGAAATTAATTCACAAACATTGATTGCTCAAGAAATCTAAGTTTCAGACAAATCAACATAGTTGTCGAGTCAGCCAAAAGATTGTGAAAAATCATTTGCTTGAAAAATTCACACATAAATATTTAAAATATCCTAAAAGATATGTAAAAATTAACAGATTTGATAAGTTCTACATTAGAACTTACACTTCTAAAAATACAAATTTACAGTAGCTTGTCTTAACTGTTTATGTTCATATGTAGAACATATCAAATATCCTTTACGCTTTGCTAGTTGGTTGGGTTTTATGCTTATCGAACACATAACAATTTTTTTTTTTTTGGGTTCTTGTCGAGTAACTCGACAAGCACAAGTTTTTTTTTTTTTTGCTTGTCGAGCACACAACATTTTTTTTTTTTTTGGTGTTCTTGTCAAGTTACAAGAGTAACTCGACAAGAACAATTTTTATTTTATTTTTGTGTTCATGAGTAAGAACAAATTTTTTTATGTTTTTGTCGAGTTAGAACAACATTTTTTTTTAGTTGTTTGTCTAATTACTCGACAATAATATTTTTTTTGTGCTTGTCAAGCACACAATTTTTTTTTTTTTTTCGGTGTTACTCGACAAGAACAATTTTTTTTTTTTTTTTGGTTCTTGTCGAGTTACTCGACAAGCCAAGTTTTTTTTTTCTTCTTGTCGAGTTACTCGACAAGAAGAACCTCTTCCTTTTTTTTCTTTTTTTTTTCCAACGAGAAGAACATTTTTGCTTGTCGAGCACGCAACAATTTTTTTTTGGGTGTTCTTGTTGAGTTACTCTTGTAACTCGACAAAGAATTTTTTTTTTTTTTTTTTGTTCATGAGTAAGAACAAATTTATTTTTTTTTTTGGTCGAGTTAGAACAACTTTTTTTTTTTTTAGTTGTTTGTCGAATTACTCGACAATAACAATTTTTTTTTTTTTGTTCTTGTCGAATTACTCGACAAGCCCAAGTTTTTTTTTTCCTTTTGTCGAGTTACTCGACAAGAAGAACCTCTTCCTTTTTTTTTTCCCGACGAGAAGAAGAATGAGCCAAAAAAAAATTTCTTTGGAACGTGAGCTTTAGCCCATTTCAAACTCTCTCTCTCTCTCTTTTTTTTAATGGGAAAATTTTCAATGGGTCATTAACGCCATTGTGGGTTGAAAAGTCATATGATATAATCTTAATTCAACTAAAGTCATACTTTATTACTAAAAGACCAACATACCCTCCAATTGTAAAAACTATCATTTAAACACGTAAAAACCAACAAAATCATTTCAATAGCTGTTTAAAAATTCATTCATTTACTTTTAACAATTTTTATCTTCTTCTTATGTTTGATTCTTCTCACCGTAACTCAGAACGCGCATACAAACAATTCGAAAGTCGATATTTCAATGGCGAACATATTTTTTATTTTTGTTTTTTGTATAAAGTAACCATTTTCGGTTAAAAATAATCATGAAAATATTGAGATATTGTTCCAATTGAAACATATGCAATGCAGTTAATAAATGGAGTTTGGATAAACCGATTCAACTAGTTTTTGATAATATAGTTGTTGTGAGTTAGGATTTTATGTTGGAACGTGTAAAATACTTGATATTGTTTCAATAGATGTGTTTCAATATATGATCTTGTTTCTAATGATAGTGAAATTTGCTGATTTTCTCTCTTTTTTAATGATAGTGAGCAGTTATTCTTTCTTCATCTTGGCATTGCTCAAGTATGTGTTTGCTTGCTTTTAAGGGACTCGAGATATCTTGGAAGAGCTTTAATTTGCAAACAAAAGGATGTACATTAATCCGTGATCTTGTTTTAGAGAATTTGTGATCTTGCTTTGAAAAAAAAAAAATTAAAGATTGTTAAACATATGATTCTTGTAGTGAACCTTTATGATTCTTGTAGTGATAATGAAGAACTAGGATCCGATCAATCAAGAAGCTGTGAGTGTTAATGAAAAGGATCAAGTTCAAAGGATGTTCAACAAGAGAAAGATGAATGGTGGCTTCAATAAAGATATATTTATCTCGTGATCATTGCTTTTAGAGGATTTGTGATCTTGTTTTGAAAAAAATTAAAGATTGTCATTTTAAGCTAAAGAGACGATTTCAAACGGGTTAAATCTATCATAGGCGTTGCAAAGCGATCGGTCTTGACCGTCTCGTCGAGACCATTCTCGAAAACATATTATAATAAAAATTCGAGCACGTGTGCAAATTCTATGTTCATTTCTATTGTGATACTATTTTTTGTGATAATTGTTTTGCATAATACAAGATCAAACAACACACATGACTATGATACCATGCTTTTATCTTTGATAATCAGATTATGCAAAACAATATAATGGATTAGAACATGGATTAAAACAAGATAAAATTACTAATGCACATTACCTAAACAAAACAAGATCATAGAGTAAAATAGTATCATAGACAAAACTAAGACATTCAAACAAGATCACGAGTGTTCAAACCTTGGCATAATTAGGCGAGATCAAAGAATAAAAGCACGGTATCATAAATAAAACTCATTCCACATAGAATAAAACAAGATCATGGATTAAAATAGTATCAAAATATACTAATGCACATTACCTAAATAAAACAAGATTCATAGATTAAAACTAAAACATTCAAACAAAGATCATAGGATTAATACATATGCCTACATAGTTTTAGATGACTTCCTTTAACTTGAGAATGATTGGCGTTCTTCTTTCTTTATTTTAGCATTGCTATGAAGTATGTGTTTGCTTTTAAAGGACTCAGATACCTTGGAAGAGCTTTAATTTGCAACAAAAGGATGTACATTTATCCGTGATACTGTTTTAAAGAATTTGTGATACTGTTTTTGAAAAAAAAATTAAAGATTGACATTTTAAGCTAAAGAGACTATTTCAAACGGGTAAAATCTATCATAGGCAAAGTAAGCGAGCGGATGGTCTTGACCGTCTCGTCGAGACCATTCCGAAAACATATTATAATAAAAATTCGAAAGCACGTGTGCAAATTCTATGATCATTTCTATTGTGATATTGTTTTTGTGATAATCGTTTTTACATAATACTGAAGATCAAACAACACACATGACTATGATATCATGCTTTTATCTTTGATCATTGTTTAATTAGTCATATGTTTTGTTTGATACTTTGTTATGTAAAACAAAGATCATAGATTAAAACATGGATTAAAACAAATATCAATTTATATGAATGCATATTACCTAAACAAAACATTATCATAGATTAAAACTAAGACATTCAAACGAAGATCACTTATTCAAACCTTGCCATAATTAAACAATATCAAAGATCACATAGAAGTATCACAAGGTTAAAAACAAGATCATGGATTAAAACGGTATCAAAATATACTAATTACCTAAACAAACAATATCATGGATTAAAACAATATCATAGATTAAAACTAAGACATTCAAACAATATCACGTGTTCAAACATTGTCATAATCAAACAAAGATCACAGATTAAAACACTATCATGGATTAAAACGATATCAAAATATACTAATTACCAAACAAAACAAAGATCATGGATTAAAAAAAGATATCATAGATTAAAACTAAGATATTCAAACAATATCACGGTGTTCAAACATTGCCATAATTAAACAAGATTAAAGATCACATATATATATATATATATATATATATATATATATATATATATATATATATATATTCAAACAAGATTGCGTAATTAAAACAAGATCATGGATTAAAACATGTTTCAAATGATAGTGAAATATTATGACAAAGTTTCAATCTATTAAACCTTGCCATAATTAAACAAAGATATATAGATTAAAACTAAGGCATTAAAACAAGATTATCATGGATTAAAACTAAGACATTCAAATATTAGATGATAGAACATTCAAGCTCCTATTTACAACAATTCTATGTCCATTTATATTGTGATCTCGTTTTTGATAATCTTTGTTTTGTATAATATAGTATCAAATAAAATACCATGACTAAACATTAGATGATGGAACATTCAATCTCCTATTTACAAAGAATTAGATGGTGGAGCATTCAAGCTCCTATTTACATAAGATAGTAGAGTATTCAAGCTCATATTTACTGAGATTCAAGCTCATATATACAACATTCTATGCTCATTTCTATCATGACATTGTTTTGTTTAATACAATATCAAATTGCTATTCTATAATACAAGATCAACAATGGATGTTACCTCATTGTTTATATAATCGAAAATGCTCATTGTTTACATAAATGCTAAAATACTCAACCTAAATACTCAACCCAGTTAATCATATTGGTCACCTCTCTTGCAAAGACGGATAGATCAATGCTAATCTGTTAAGACATTAAGAATAGAGTATAACCACGTAAGATAAAGAAATAAAAAGCATACAAACCAAAGATAAGGATTCAAACATCTGTGACCAAAGTCCATAAATCGTTATTTTTTAGTTTCACACTAACAAAATCTTCACCAAAAAGCGCCTAAAAAGTTATCCAAAATCTTCACCAAGAAAAGTGCCTAAAAAGTGACATCATGCGCTTAGAAGCACTCACGGAGGGTCGGAGGTGAAAGCGGTGGTCGCCGGAGGTCGCCGGATGTGGAGGCGGTTGTCATGGGAGGTCGAGGAGGAGGTCCCGGAGGTGGAGGCGTCTTTGGAGGTGGGTCGGAGGTTGTCATGGGAGGTATTTGGGAGGTTTGTGGAGTTGAAAGATTGTGTCAATGAAAATATGGTTAAAATGGGTGATTTTGGAATTAATATAAAATATTGATGTGAAGTATGACTTAATCACAATTTAAAAAAGTTTTGACCTAATTTGAAACAAGTCATGTGGAGATGACTTATTTGCAATTTTCCTTTTTTTTTATCAATTGTGGTATGTGGGCTTTAGCCCATTTCTCCTTCTTTTTTTTCTTTAGTTTTTTTTCCTTATTTGTTTTTCTTTTAGGGATCTTTTCATAAATAAACCACTTTTTAAAAATAATTCTAATTTTATCAACTTAACAAATTTATTCCAAAAATACTACATTCTTAAAATTATATTAATTAATAAAATAATAAATTAAAATTAAATCTATACTACAAAATATATATTTCCACGTGAATTTACTTAAATTTACATTTGACCTTAATTATTTGCACAATAAGTTCTTCATCTTTATAAAATTTTCACTTTAGTCCCTATATTTTATCTTTCATTTCAATTTCGTCCTTTTTTATTTGCAACTCAAGTCCTTCAACTTTTAAATTTGTACAAGTTGGTCTCCATATTTATACTTTTATATCAATTTAGTCCTTTATAGTATCACTATTTGATACATATGTTACAAATGATATTGTGTATCAATGTTTGATACAAATGTTACAAATGATATTTTGTAACAATCTGTGTTACAAATTGAAATATAAAATATTAGTGATACAAAATATTAATTCATGTAGCATGTATTGTGTAAAATAACATAATATAATCAGAATATATTCAAATGATACAAAATATTATTTGTAACATTTGTATCAAACAATGATAACAATAAGATTTGTAACATTTGTAACAGATCATGCGATCTTAAATGTAAATTGTTACAAATCGCAAAATCAATTCTAAACTTCAATAAGTTCGTTATAGTATGATATAGATATGAAACACAATGTTAAATTTAACAAATAAAACTATTGATTTCATCATTTTGAATATACGTACGTAACATCGATGATATAAAATACCAATTCACGTAATATGTGATATGTAAAATAACATAATATAATATGTAATATATTCAATGATACAAAATATCATTTAGAATATCCGTATCAAATAGTGATACAAAGGACTAAATTGATATAAAAGTATAAATATGGGGACCAACTTGTACAAATTTAAAAGTTGAAGGACTTGAGTTGCAAATAAAAAGGACAAAATTGAAATGAAAGACTAAGTATAGGGACTAAAGTGAAAATTTTATAAAGATGAAGGACTTATTGTGCAAATAATCAAGGACTCAAAAACAAATTTGAGTGAATTCACGTGGAAATAGTTATTTAATTTTAATTCATTATTTTATTATTTAATATAATATTAATTATGTAGTATTTTAAAATAAATAAGTTAAGTTGTTAGATTTAAAATTATTTTAATATTTGTAAGTAGTGGGTGTAAATATCCCTTTCTTTTACACATGAAATTCAATTTTTTACTAATTTTTTTTTTTTTTTAATCTTATAAGCAAATTTTACACATTACAAATTATCTTTTTCTTTAATTTTTTTCTTTTACTATTCACATATTCGTCTATATTTTCATTCAATTTTTTACCAATCTTTTTTTTAATTTTTTTATTTAATGTTATAAGCAAATTGTACACAATTCTTTAATATTTGGCTTTTTGGTCATTAGTATAAAAGTTGAAAAAGTTGGACCCGAGTTGAAAAATGAGGTTTGATCCAATTCAAATTCTTGAAGTGGTGCAATTCAATAAAAATATAAAAATGGTCACTTTATCACATCATTATACTAACATCCAAAAGTCGTTTACAAATCTTAGTTATTTAATTTTTTTTGTCGAGTTATTTAAGTTTTTTTTTTTTTTTACTTAATTATGTGTTTATTTGGTCGAAAGAATTTCAACATTTTACTTAATCACTTGTATTAAATAGTATATTCAAAAATATATTTTTCATATTTATTATTTACGTATTATACATTTAATATTTTTGTTTTATACGTATATATTCATATAATGCCTACGCATGTATATATATATATATATATATATATATATATATATATTGTGATTGGTATTAAATATATTAATGTATTTTGACTTTGGTTATTGGAAATGATCTATTTTTTTTACAAAATGAATTAATTAAAAAAAATTAATGCATAAGGAATCGTAATTAAGTTGAATGAATGTTTTTTAATTGTAAAATGAAAAGTCATATTGATAAGATTGAATTGCAAAAGGAAAAATGTGCAAAGCCCAGAAAGTTAATTAATAAGCTTATTTTATTTAATTTTGAATTGCAAAACGAAAAAAATGCAAATCCCTTTATTTTCCTTCGTTTTTTGAGAAAGTTAATTAATAAGCTTATTTAATGTAATTTTACAAAATCGAAGCATGAAATGAAGTAAAAAAAAATTAATATAGCATATATATAGTGATTGGTATTAAATGTGTTATTGTATTTTGACTTTATATTTTGTAAATGATCTATTTTTTTACAAAATCAAAGAATTAAATGAATTAATTAAAAATTAAAATTAAAAAATTAATAATTGACTTCACCATTAATTGTCATGACCAAAATGTTGGAAATGGGAGAAGACAGTTAACAGATTATTAGTTAGTTGGTTAAGCATTCTGTTAGTTAGTTATTAGTTAAAGTTATGGTTAGAAAGTTAGTTGATACTTGTGTATAAATACATGTACATTACGTTCATAATATTCAATACATTCAATCAGAATTTTTTCATTCTTCTTGTGCAAATTTAACATGGTATCAGAGCAGTGAAAATAAATTTTTGCTGATAATGAAGTGTCAAATAGAATTCAAGCTATTAGGTAAAAAAAATTCTTAGTTGATTTTTCAAATTTGCATGCTAATATCTGCCTAATTTGGTAACAATATGTGTTATTTTATGTATAATAGTCAACGTTCTGACGTCAACAAGCTACATGCTGAGATTGTGGCCGATTTGAAGACAATGCTTGAGCGAACACAATGTTTTAGTAAAGTCTTTTAGAATGGTGCGGGTTACAATTCGCGAACAAGTGTCTTCAAATTTAAAGCTCCGACTCAATGGAAGAAGAGAAAAGATGGAAGGAGGTACAATCTACCAAGTGTATCGAAGTTGCAAAGATTAATTGTCATGATTTTGAGACATCTCTAGGCGATAGAGACATCATAGTTGAAACTCAAGCAGATAGTTGAAGTTTAATTAACGAATTAAATGCTTCATATCTTGGATTGCAATACCCTTTACTCTTTCCATATGGTCAAGATGGATATCGAGAGGATGTCCCACTAAAAGAGTCAACTGCAAATTCTTCAGCTGGAAGGAAGAAGATAAGTATGAGGGAATTTTTTGCATATAGGTTGCAAGAAAGGGAACGCGAGTCACCTAATATTTTGTTCTCAAGAAGGTTGTTTCAACAATTTTTAGTTGACGCTTATACTATGGTCGAATCTTCGCGTCTACTGTACATACGTACTCGTCAGAAGGATTTGAGGTCAGAAATGTACAGAGGTTTGACGGAAGCAATACTAAGAGGAGAGACAAATCATTCTTCACATGTGGAATGCGGGTGATTTTGACTTCTTCATTCACTGTGTGGAGCTCGATACATGATCCAAAACTATCAAGATGCAATGGCGATATGTAAGTGGGCGGATATCCTCGATCTTTTCATTACATTTACATGTAATTCGAAATGGCCAGAGATTGTTCGTTATGTTGAGATAAGAGGTTTAAAACCCGAAGATCGACCCAACATCCTTTGTAGGATATTCAAGATCAAGCTAGATCATTTGATAAAAGATCTTAGACAAAATAAGATATTTGGCCGAGTTAAAGCAGGTAACATTTTTATATGTTATACTTTTTTTAAAGTATATTGAAATTTTTAAAACTTATGTACAATAGCTTATATGTCTAATCCTAATGTATATTGTTTCAGTTATGTATACTATTGAGTTTCAAAAACGTGGGTTGCCACATGCACACATATTGCTTTTTTTACATCCAGAGGACAAGTATCCCACAGGTGAAGATATTGACAAAATAATTTCAGGTGAAATTGGTGATGAAGAGAGTGATCCAAATTATTACAATGCTATCAAAAATTTGATGATGCATGGCCCATGTTAGTTTAAGAAAAAATTCTCCATGCATGGTGGATGGAAGATGTACAAAACATTTTCCCAAAAAGTACACATGATTGTACTACAATTGATGAAGATGGTGGGATAATGAAAGAACAATTAAAAAGAATGGGATTGAGTTGGATAATGAGATATGTAGTGCCACACAACCGTTATTTGCTTTTGAAGTATGGTGCTCATATCAACGTTGAATGGTGTAACCAATCTAGGTCAATTAAATATCTTTTCAAATATATCAACAAGGGCCATGATCGTGTCACCGCGACCTTTTACCGAAGTACTAAGCTTGATGATTCTCAGAGCCATGTGGATGAAATAAATATGTACTATGATTGTAGTTATATTTCACCATGTGAGGCGGCTTGGAGGATATTTGGATTTGATATTCATTATAGAGACCCTCTTGTTGAGCGATTGAATTTTCATCTACCCGATGAGCAAAATATCATATTTTCAGATAATGATCCAATTGAAGTTGTCATGAGTCGACCTTCCGTGTACCAGTCAATGTTTTCAGCATGGATGGAAGCTAATCAGAAATATCCCAAAGCAAGAGATCTAACCTATGCAGAGTTTCCTACAAGATTTGTTTGGAAGCAATCAACAAGACAATGGCAGCCAAGAAAACGTGGGTTTTCAATTGGACGAATGTTTTTCGTCCCTCCGGGGTGTAGAGAAAATTATTATTTGAGAATGCTTCTTAACATAGTTCGAGGGCCAAGAAACTATGAGGAAAAAAGGACTATAAATGGTTTTCAATATAATTCATTTAGAGATGCTTGCTATGCACTTGGTTTGTTGAATGATGATAAAGAACATGTCGATGGGATAATCGAAGCAAGTCATTGGGGATCTGCCAGCTGTTTGAGAAATCTATTTGCAACATTGTTATTGTCAAATTCTTTGTCGAGACCTGAATTTGTTTGGGAACAATGTTGGCGGTATCTATCGATGACATACTTTATAGACAACGCAACATGCTTCATCATGAAGGTACACGTGTTTCATGTTTTATTACATAATAATTATTATTATTGTTTTCTCTTTTAAATTAATTATAGTTGTTTGTTTGTGTCGATTTACAAGTTTAGAATTGAGTGATGAAGAAATAAAAAATTATAACTCGCAAAGATTGAAAAAATATTGCCGAGTAGTGGAAAGAATCTTCGAGACTTTGAAACAATGCCCTTTCCTAAGATCGTAGATGTTTCAATTCACAATAATAGACTTATACAGGATGAGTTGCGTTATGATAGAAACGCTCTGGTTGAAGATCACAAAAAATTTGTTTCTAATCTCACAATTGAGCAAAAAAATGCATATGAAACAATAATGCATGATGTTGAAGGTGATCGAGGTGGGGTATTTTTTCTTTATGGTTATGGAGGTACGGGAAGACTTTTGTGTGGAAAACTTTGTCAACAGCTTTGAGATCAAATGGTGAAATTGTTTTGACTGTAGTGTCAAGTGGTATAGCATCTCTACTTCTTCCAGGAGGTAGAACAGCTCATTCTAGATTAGCCATTCCTATTACCCCGAATGAAGATTCTACCTGTAATATTAAACAAGGGAGTCCACTTGCTGAGTTAATTGTGAAAACTAAGCTTATTATCTGGGATGAGGCACATATGATAAACAGATATAGCTTTGAAGCTTTGGACAAGACTATGAGAGATATTATGAGGTTCAGCAATCTATTGAGTTTGGAACAACCTTTTGGCAGAAAAACAGTTGTTTTTGGAGGAGATTTTAGACAGATTTTTCCAGTCATTCTGAAAGGAAGTAGACAAGATATTGTTCTTGCAACAATCAACTCCTCAGATTTGTGGAGACACTGTAAAGTTTTGAAGTTGACAAAAAATATGAGGCTTCAGGGTCTTGGATCAAACATTCATTCCACTGAATTAAAGGCCTTTTCAGATTGGATATCTAGCATTGGAGACGGAACAATTGGCGGTCCAAATGATGGTCATGCAACCATTGAAATACCTAATGATCTTTTGGTAAAGGAGTTAGAAGATTCGATTCATGCAATCGTAAATAGCACATATCCTTCTTTTTCGAGATAATATGAACAACCCATTATATTTACAATGAAAGGCCATTTTGCTCCAACTCTTGATGTTGTTGAATCCATCAATGAATACATGATCTCTATTAATCAAACCGAGGAAAGACGACTTGAGTTCTGATGCAACTTGCAGATCAGATTCCAACATTGATTTATTATCAGATATTCATACTCCAGAATTTTTGAATGGTATTAGATGTTCCGGGGTGCCTAATCATGAGTTGAAGTTGAAGGTTGGTATTCTCGTTATGTTATTGAGAAATATCGATCATTCTGCTAGACTGTGTAATGGGACTAGATTGGTCATTACAAAGCTTGGAAATCATGTTTTGGAGGCAAAAGTTATCTCAGGTCACAATGCGGGGAACAAAGTTCTCATTACAAGAATGACTTTAACTCCGTCGGATCCAATACTGCCTTTTAAGTTCCAACGAAGACAGTATCCGTTAATTGTCTCATACGCTATGACTATCAATAAGAGTCAGGGTCAATCTCTCTCCCACGTGGGATTATATCTGAAAAAACTAGTTTTTAGTCATGGACAACTTTATGTTACATTGTCTAGAGTTACAAATCGTGCAGGATTGAAGATGTTGATTTGTGATAGGGATTGAGTGCCAACCAATTCGACCACAAATGTGGTTTTCAAAGAGGTGTTTCAAAATTTGAATTAGTTATGTTGTTTTTTTCCATTATCAATAAGTAATCAAATATTATTTATATGATACTTTTTTATTTGAATATAATAAATAAACAATATACTCTTAAAATATTTTAAAATCCCTATCATGAAAAATAAATGTCGTGCATCGCACGAGTGATATACTAGTAATATAGATATAGATACTTAATTTGGTAAAGATCATATGCACAAAGTTGGTGCATATACATTCTAATGGAACAAAAATTCCAGCAACACAAAAACCACTATAATCATTGCTTTCATTCCATTTGCCTCCATATTTGAGGAACACAATAAGGCTGTTCATGGTTGCACAAAAAATAATGGCCAAATAACAAATGCAAAAAACTAACACATCTTGAAATAGACAATATGCAGGCATTACCTGACATTATTAAAAAAAAAACCCACGTAGAATTTCAACGTTTTGAAAAATGGGTGGTGATCTCATCTCCACTTGTCCAATTACCACTAAACACTTTAAAAAATAAAAAAAATAACACAACATGTAAGATGTATCATACCACATACAAAACTCATTCATCACATCATATAACATAACATAACATAACGTAGCAAGAATAAAAAAAAAATATCATATCACAATCCATAATGTTGACTTCATATCATAATACGTAAAACTTCTATCAATACAGACATGACAATTGTTTCGCACGTTTCTTATTCGTGCAAACAATTAAAAGATTACTCAGACGATGTGTAAGGAATGAGATCTTTTGAGACAATGTTTCAACAATGGGTGTTTGAATTGAAAGATTATATTATACAACTTGCCTCCAAAAGACACAAACACACAAAATTACAAGGTTTGTAAATAGAAAGCAAAAAACTTAAACGTAAATTAACATATTTCTTTGTATGAGGGTTGTTCTTTTTTTTCCCTTCCGATTGCTTTGCCTTATTTATACTTTGATCACCATTTGCACCATTTTCGCCCATAACTGACCACTAAATAACTCCTTATAACTTCCCACATTCGTCATAACTTCTCATAACTTCCATGATGTTTTTTTCCCACTAACTCATGTTTACCTCAGATTATGGGTTACGTGTAAAACTGCTTCATTAACTGTGCAATGCAGTTATTACTTCATTCGCCCAAACCTTGCTCCATTTTGCCCTATCATTCAGGCATTTGTATGCTTGGGCAATTTTGGGCCTTATCTTGGCAATTCGCTCAAACTCCACGTTTGGACCTCCTATTTTGGGCCTTTGTTTTAAGCTTTCATTTTGAAAATATTTTGTGTATTAACAATTATCCCTAATATGGCTTAATTAAAGTTAATCATTAATTTTTCCATATTCAAGACTTTACATGTTTTTCCATGACGTTTGAAATTTCAAAAAGTACAAAATCCTTTGGTATTCTCTGTTTTGGCGGCACTGACGTGTGCCCCAAAAGTCTTTGCAACTCTTTTTTATTGTTAGATGGTTTGGCTTCTAGTATGGCATTTGCTTTATTTTTATCAAGCTCGATTCTCCTTTTGTGCACCAAGAAACCAAGGAAGTTTCTCGCATTGACACCAAATACACATTTTAAAGAGTTTAACTTCAATTGGTATTGTCTCATTCACTTTAATGAGCATTTCAATTGGCAGAGATGGTCTTCTTCTTTGAGCGATTTAATTACTATATCATCAACATATACTTCGATAAATTTTCCAATCATGTCATGAAAAATTAAATTCATCGCTTTTTGATAAGTGGCCCTAGCATTTTTTAGGCCGAAAGGCATAACCAATCACTCGTAACACCCTAACGCACCTGGACATCTAAAAGCGGTTTTATACACATCTTCCTCAAGTATGTATATTTGATTATACCCAGAGTACCCATCCATAAAAGAGTACATTACGTATCCAGAGTGGAATCGACTAAAGAATCTACCGTTGGCATTGGGTATACATCTTTAGGTGTTGTTACATTTAGATTTCTAAAATCTATACACACCATTGTTTTTCAATTCTTTTTTAACACATGTACATTATTTGACACCATTAAACATAAATGGCCGTTCTTATAAAGCCTCTTTTAGCAATCGCTCAATTTCTTTCTTTACCTCGGGCAACACATTGGATGCAAAGCGTATAGGTGTTTGTTTATGAAGCTTAAAATTTGGTTTAGTGGACAATCTATGTTCTACCAAGTTTCTATCTAAACCAAGCATTTGTTCATATTCCCAAGTAAAACAATCCTTATATTCTTTCAATAAAGAGATCAATTTATTACTCACCTCTTTGTCGAGCAGCTGGCTGATAAAGGTTTGAAGATCTTCTTCTTCATCGCCAAGGTTTATCTTTGTCAAAGGGTCTTGTGCTTGAGCATATACTGGCTTTGTAATCTTCACCAAATCGCCATCCAATTCCTTCGCAGAAATTGCTTCTTCCAAGCAATCCACCTTATTGATTTCGTTCTGTAGATTCTGTTCTATGCCGAGTACATCTAGTTTGTCTTTTAATAACACCATTGTTTTCTCTCCCTTTACTTTTTCCTCACATTCTTTATTATAAGCTATTAATCTGGCTTTAAAGGCCGTAATTTCAGCCAAATCCTTTTGTGATTGTCTATTCATTAATTCTCTTTGATTAACTTCTTGCCAATTATTGGCTCATCAAAGGCCAATATATTTGGCCTCATTTGAGTGAATAATTCTGTAAGGGCTTCCACTGAGAATGGCTCCTCGCTCTGCGCTATTATTTGTGTTTCTTCTCCTTCTTGAACCACTCTAATTGGCCCATAATCTCCTTCGTACATGTATCGTTCTACTGAATTAGTCTCTGGGATAAAAGGTCGGTGATCAGATTACACGATCTCCACCTCACCTTTATTGTTCCAAAAAACCAAACATTGATGGAGCGATGAAGAGACGTATCGACTCTCATGTATCCAATCTCTTTCTAGCGAAGATGTTGTAACTAGTAGGACAATCTATTATAAAAAAGAACTGTTATATTCAAAGGTATTACCCTTTTGGCCAAAGTGGCTCATCCATTGAAACTAGTCAAAATTACTCGTGTTGGGATCATGTCACTCTCAGACTTTGCAAATTTTCTTATTATTCTGTAGGGAATTGTATTTATGGCTCCCCCATTATCGATAGCAATTGGAATGCCATTAACCAAGGCTTTTACATACAGGGTCTGAGATGCTTGGTCAGCTTCACTGATGGCCTTTTAAATATGACCATTTCATTTGCATTTATTTCCACTTTTTCCTTATCTTTCTCCATTTCATCTTCATTGGATACGTTTACCTGCAATATCTCATCGCCATGGATTTCCTTTGCTTCTTCCAATTACATGTAATCTCCTGCTGGCTCTTCCCAACCCGTGGGTGGAAACACTATTTCTGGAGGTGACCCATATTTCTCAACGCGAGGTACTCTTTTCTTCCTTGTGAGCATTCCATATAAAACATAGTAATCAAATAATCTTTCTGATGGTTCGTCCAACAAACCTACTACAGGATTGCCTTCTTGGTATAGCTACCCAAGTAGATTGTTGTATTAAAATCTCCTTGTCCTTCGCTCTGCTTCTAAATCAATCTCCTCTTCTATGTTTGTCATTCCATCATCTTCTTCCTCACTATTGTCATGAGTGACTTGACCCCCATTAAATGTGCTTTCTCCACACTCAAATACACAAGCTACCGCGGTTTCTTCCATCATCATCTCATCGCTTTTCTTGTTTTTTAAACTCGTTAGCTAATAAATAATTACTAGCTATAACTCGGGGCAAAGTGCCAAACTGGATGGTGTTTAATTGACTAGAATCATCCTCGTCTTCATCTTTCTTTCTATGCTCAAACCTTGATTTTCAATACATTCCTTTTCGATTGACTCTTTCACTAACTCTTCTATATCATCTTCTTCTTTTCCTCGGGGACATTTTGATTCACCACTTTAATCTCCTTCGTGGCTTTAGAATGCTCTACGTCTTGTTTTTGTCTCATCATTTGCCCATAATTTCTTTGAAAACGTCTCTGTTGGGTTCTCGTCATTTCATTCAATGAAATCGCTCTTCCTACTCTAGGATTGGATGAATGCCACACATTTGGGCGTTGAGGTTGTGGCCTGAATGTCTTGATACCTCGAAATAAGCCATACTGTCTCTCATAGAATGGTTTTAGTTGCCCTCTAAATGGAAAATTAGTGGTGTTAGCTGGGCGTGTTTGTTGTTCATATGCGTCCACTCTTTCTGTGATATTACCAACCTCTTTATGGTACCTGGCACATAAATTACTTTCCTCTTTTGCCACCGTCTTTTCTTTTAGACGCTCAAAGGCGCTGGGACGCGGTTCATCCTTGCCATCATCAACTACTAACTTGAATCTTGAGAGATCAAACTTGTCCAGATTTGGAATGACCATATTGACATCTATTAGCTGTGGAAATGGATTTTCATCATCGCCATCTTTTCTTTGACTCAAAGGTGATTCGTCCCGATTCGATAGCATCCTATAACACATGACGAAGAACCAAGCAACTATTAGTTGTGTGAGACCATGCATTATGTCATTTATAGTATTTTTACCCTTGATTTGCTAAGGGTTTGACAGGTTTATGCTTGTCACTTAGCTTTATTTGCTTATCTTTATATAACCGGTCAAATATTACATTGGCCTTTGTTATATCAAGTGAAAAAGTAGGCTCATTCTTAATAGGCGCTTCTAACTTGGCCAACATCGGGCACATATACGTGTCTCTCTTGAACAATTCGACCAAATATACTTCGGCATCGGCTTGATCTTGACTAGTGTCAATAGTGTGGATGTCAAAATTTGGGTCTCTATAATAGGTCCATTTACTAGAATTTTTCATTTGTTCTTCTTCTCTTAACAATCGGTCATATCTTATCACGCTCGCGCTAAGTTGAAAGAGATTGAAGAATTCTATATCTTGGAACTTCTTTTTTAGATCAAAATTCAAACAACTTTAAGTGATTTTGACAAATTCTTTTTTGGATAAAGGAACAAAACACTTATTTCTGGTCGTTTTATACCTTTGAAGAAAGGATTTGGCCCATTCATTTGGCATTTGACGTAAATCTGCCAAATCTGCCAAAGTGACTTCTAATTCAGTTTTGTAAAACTGTACATGAAATAATTGTTCCAATTGTTGCCAAGTTTGAATAAAATTTGCTGGCAAGTTAACAAACCATGAAAAGGCTACCTATTTGGGAATAGTCTCATCTTGTAGAAGTCAATAATCTCGCTACATTGCAACGTGAAATGCCCTATATGTTCTAAAGTGGATACCTCTCCTAAGCTAGTGAACAAAGAAAATTCGGGCACCTTATAACCTCTAGGCCAAGGATACACTTGATCTACCCAATCTGGGTAAGGCTACGTTGGCCAAATCACTGGCCATATTTCGAAAGTCAATTAATTCAGATGATTTATACAACTTGATCTCTTAATATGGCATTGAGATCAAAAGGAACTCCTATAAGTTGATGTACGCATGGCATTGCTTGAGGCCTAACAAGGTTTGGCCCTATATTGGGCATCGACGTGCTATTATTTGGCCCATTTTTTGCCATTGATATGTGGGTTCCTTCCATCGTGAACACGTGTAGCAGTTTGTCCCATATATTGAACATTTTCTCTTATGTTAGGGCTATCTTCCATATTAGATATTCCAGCACCCCCCTAAGTGCATGTTCGTTGGCCATTTTGGAGAAAAATGGATTTTACATTTAATGCACTGGGCCACATTTGTGCAGGAAATAAAACTTTGCATTGACTAATATATTCATATAGTGCATATTTGACCATTATACCCTTCTTCTTCACGTGGAGAAAGCAATTTTTAAATCAACAAAATGAAGGGCATAAAGGTAAAAAGCCATAATTGGTCAAAACGTCTACAATTTTTTATGTGTAAACATTTAATGCGATGATAGTTGATGGTTTGCCACTGCCCACATCATTTATTGAAAATGAATTTTCAATTGAAAAAATGGTGAGCGAACATGCTCTAAGTTGGTTGCGGCCGGACCCATGCTAGGTGTTTCTACTCATTGGCTCGTGTTTACGATTGATGAGCCATTACCTACAAAACTTCTAGTTTGAAAATGATTTCACATGCCTAAAGGATTCGATCGACACACTTGGCTTACCATTTTATTCATAAGTTCATTCAACATACTCAATTGTTTAGCCTTCTTTCCATTTTGAGTGAGTCTTTCAACATTATGAATATTTTGTAGACTTACCTATTCAACGATGTCTTGCGTGAGTTTGCCCAACAATGTACACATGGTGCAGGGGCTCAACTCCGTCATTGACTCGTAACGGCTAACATTTGGTCTCTCCATATCTGGAGTACATTGTTGACTCTCAAATTGCTCAATTACTGAATGGACAGACCGTTGGTTTGCCGGTTCCTTGTCGAAATTCTTTTGAGGCATGATGCTTCCAATCTTTCTAACACCAAGGTCCCACTGGGGGTGCCAAATTGGTTCGCGCGTTTTTTATTCGTGCTAACAATTAAAAGATTACTCAAACGATGCGTAAGGAATGACACATCTTGAGACAATGTCTCAACAAGGGGTATTTGAATTGAAAGATTATATTATACAACTTGCCTCACACAAAATTACAAGATTCGTAAATAGAAAACAAAAAACTTAAACGTAAATTCATATATTTCTTTGTGTGAGAGTTGTTCTTTTTTTTCCCCCTCTTCTAATTGCTTTGCCTTATTTATACTTTGATCACCCTTTGCACCATTTTTGCCTAGAACTGACCACTAAATAACTCCTTATAACTTCTCACATACGCCATAACTTCTCATAACTTTCATGATATTTTTTCCACTAACTCATGGTTACTTGAATTATGGGTTACGTGTAAAACTACTTCATTAAGCGTGCGATGTAGTTATTACTTCATTCGCCCAAGCCTTGCTCCATTTCGCTCTATCGTTCAGGCCTTTCTACGTTTGGGCGATTCTGGGCCTTATCTTGGTAATTCGCTCAACTCCGGGTTTGTGCCTCATGTTTTGGGCCTTTGTTTTAAACCTTCATTTTGGAAATATTTTGTGGGTTTTTTCATAAATAAGCCACTTTTTAAAAATAATTCCAAAAAACCATTCTTGTTTCCTTTATTTTAAAAATTATTATTTTAATTTATTATAATAAATAAAATATGGTAACTAAATATGTAAATTTGCTATTTGAGTCCTTGATTATTTGCACGATAAGTCATTCATCTTTATAATATCTATACTCTAGTCCCTATACTTTCTCTTTCATTTCAATTTCATCTTCTTTTATTTGCAACCCATGTCCTTCAACATTTAGATTTTTGCAACTTGATCCCCACATTTATACTTTTATGTCAATTTAGTCATTTATAGTATCACTACTGCAATACAAAATATCATTTATAACATTTGTATCAAATAATGATACTATAAAGGACTAAATTGATATAAAAGTATATATATGGGGACCAACTTGTAAAATTTTAAAAATTGAAGGACTTGAATTGAAAATAAAAGAGGACGAAATTGAAATGAAAGAAGAATTATAGGGACTAGAGTGGATATGTAATAAAGATGAAAGACTTATCGTGCAAATAATTAATTTATTATTTTATTAATTAATATAATATTAATTATGTAGTTTTTTTTTTAAAATTGTTGTTAGATTTAGAATTATTTTAATATTGATAAATAGTGAATGTAATATTTCCATATTTTGTCTATCAACAACAACAAACACAACATATAACATAGAGAAAATTGCACTTAATCTATTGGGTTAATTTCACCAATGGTCACTTTGAAGTTACCTTAAAATTTTAAAACGATCACTGAAGTTCAAAAGTTGCAGCAGTGGTCACTAAAGTATATATTCCTTTCACAAACGGTCACTCTCTTAAATTTTTAACTTGAAATGGTGATGTGGCATACAATAAACATTTATTTATTGCATGGTAGTCTATATATTTTATATAATATTTATTTTAGTCCCTGTATTTTTAATTATCTTTCAATTAAGTCCTCCAAAAATTGTATCTTAGGTCTTTAATCTTTTTACATATTTACAATTTGGTCTCCAAATTTTCAATTATCTTTCAGTTAAATCTTCTAATAGTTGTATCTTAGGTCCTTCAACCTTATACATCCTTCAACGTTGAACAACAGCTAGTTGTTCGATCGCGAGAACCAGCGGCATCGAGAAGAAAAAATAATTTTAAAAAAAAAGGGTCGAACAGCAAGCTGCTATTCGACGTTAAAAGGCTGTGGCCGCTAGTGTTAGACACCGATGCGGCCTCCACCAGCGATCTGACCGCAGCGTGCAATTTTGGAAATTTTCAACGTGTTTTTTCCTTTTCTGCGCTTTCTGTTGAATGTTGGAGACGGGGAGCTCTTGTGCAATTTTAGAAATTGCATAAAAAGCACCCAATTTTAAAAGAAATACAATTATGTAATTTTTGAAATTGCATGAGAAGACATGTTGTTTAAAATAAAAGTAGGGGTCTTTTGTGCAATTTTGAAAAAACTGCGTTATAGTTTTAATTTGGTGACATAATTGTCTATTTATGTATTATCGTACTTTGTGACTAAATATAAATACTTTATATTGTACAAATTTAAGTGTTTGTATAAATTAAACTTTTTATTTGTGACAAAATAAAATTTATTTTTTTCTTTTTATGTTGTAATAATAAAATTAAAGTTTGAATTTTAAATAATATGATTATTTAATAATGATAAAATAATTTTAATTAACACATTTGTTAATAATTATGAACTTAAATTTTAGTTATTTTATAATAATATTTCATAAAATATACAAAATAATTTAGTATATTATAAATTTGGTGGTTTCTTTTAATTTTTAATAAAAAAAAAAATTAAAGTATGGGACCTATTTTTACTTTTTACAAAAGTTAAGAATCCAATTGCAAATTTTTTTAATTAAAACTTAGGATATTTTTGTATTTTTCATCAAATAAGGACCGATTACGCACCAAAATATATAGGTTAGGGACCAATTGTGCCAAAAAACAAAAGTAAAGGTTATGGACCATTTGCGCCAATTGAAAGAAAATAAAAAAAATATAACTTGACAATTTTACCCCCACTAATAAAAATAAATAAAAAAAGGGGCCATTTGCGCACCTAAATGATAGGTTTTTAATGAGTTTTTAACAGAATCCGTCAAAAAAGACCAATTGCGCACCTAAATGAATAGGTTATGGACCATTCTATAAAAAATGAAAGATTAGGGCCCATTTGCGCACTAATGTCTTACGTTAGGGACCATTTGCACTAATTTCCCTTAATTTTATCATTACAACATAAAAAGAAGGGATAATTGCATGAAAGGTCTCCAACATTTAAAAATCGTTGGAGATATACCCATAACCTAAAAAAAATAGTACCAAATATCCCCAACGTTTGAAAAACTTGACATGGTAGGTCCTTTATCATCAAATTGTCATTTCCTTTAAATAAACAAAAAACAAGAAAAAATAAAATAAAAAATAAAAAACTAACCAAATGTACCCCAAAAAATAAAAAGTAAGAAATGTACCCAAAAAAATAAAAATTAACAAAGAGACAATCTTCTTTATGAAATCACAATCCTCAATTTATTGTTTTTATTCATTCAATCCTACAATATCTTCCAACTGATTTTCCTAACCTGAAAATACTCATTTCATATATCAAACCGAATATAAACCTAAAAAATCGGCAGCGCATTTCTGCGGCTTCTCATCCCAGACTACCACATCCTTCCCGCCAATCGCAGGGAACATGATTGGCGGCAAAATCGGCCCCAGAACCCTCGAGCTAGCAACGGCTAAGATCAGCTTCCCTGCGATTGGCAACAAAATCGACCCTAGAACCCTCGAGCTAGCAACAGCTAAGATAGGCGACAAGGGCCTAGAACTTGATGCGCTTCTATTTTTCTCCGCCTTTGTACCGTCGACACGATGAGCCACTACTAGAAAACTCCAACTGCCGATGGCCGGCACTCGGTTGTAGCTTCCGCATCTCTCTTCGCTCTCGCTAATCGGACCTCTCCTCGACGTCATACTCCTCATTTTACACCGGTAAACTAAAGCGAAGCTTGATTTGTAAATATCTGAGAGATCTCGGATGAAATAATTTCGATGAGAAAATGTAATACTAAACGTGGCGGTGTGGCTATCTCGAGAATTTTATTCGAGATAAGAGTAATGGCGATAGAGTGGTGGTGGAAAAGGTGGACAATGAAAAAGCAAAACCAGATAATTATAAAGTAAAATGCAGGTTTACTCCGTACCCAACTCTTTCGTCTTCTCTGTCTCTTTCTCTCTCTAAATGTAAATGTGTGTATATGTAGGTGAGTCCGGATGTTTGACAGTGGAAAAGTAAGAAAATTAGACAATTATGATTTCATAAAGAAGATGGCATCTTTGTTAATTTTTATTTTTTGGGGTACATTTCTTACTTTTTATTTTTTGAGGTACATTTGGTTAGTTTTAATCATTTTTTTTCTTTTTTTTTTTGTTTTTTTTTTTTAAAGGAAATGGCAATTTCGCTATAAAGGACCTACTATGCCAAGTTTTTTAAACGTTGGAGATGTTTGGTGCTATTTTTTTAGGTTAGGAGCATATCTCCAACGATTTTAAAATATTGGAGACCTTTCATGCAATTATCCCTAAAAAGAAAAATAAATTTTATTTTGTCGCAAATGAAAAGTTTAATTTCTACAGTACTTGTATTTGTACAATATAAAGTACTTATATGTAGTTACAAAGTACGATAATACATAAACAAACAATTATGTCACAAAATTAAAACTATAACGCAATTTTTCTGAAATTGTACAAAAGACTCCTCTTTTTATTTTAAACAACGGGTCTTCTCATGCAATTTCAAAAATTGCATAAGAGACCCCTTTTATTTCTTTTAAAGTTGGGGGAATTTTATGCAATTTCTAAAATTGCACAAGAGCCCCCGTCTCCAACATTATAATCTGAAAGCTTGAAAAAGGAAAAACATCTTGAAAATTTCCAAAATCGCACGCTGCCGTCAGATCGCTAGTGGAGGCCGCATCAGTGTCTAACACCGGCTGCCACCGCCTTTCAACGTCGAACAACAACTTGCTGTTTGATCGCGAGAACCAGCGGCATCGAGAAGAAAAAATAATTTTAGAAAAAAAAAAGGGTCGAACAGCAAGCTATTGTTCGACGTTGAAAGGCGGTGGCCGCCGTTGTTAGACACCGATGCGGCCTCCACCAGCGATCTGACGCCAGTGTGCAATTTTGGAAATTTTCAACGTGTTTTTTTCCTTCTCTACGCTTTCTGTTGAATGTTGGAGATGGGGCTCTTGTGCAATTTAGAAATTGCATAAAAAGCCCTTAATTTTAAAAGAAATTAAAAGGGTCTCTTATGCAATTTTTGAAATTGCATGAGAAGACCCGTTGTTTAAAATAAAAGTAGGGGTCTTTTGTACAATTTCGAAAAAACTGCGTTATAGTTTTAATTTTGTACATAATTGACTATTTATGTATTATCGTACTTTGTAACTACATATAAGTACTTTATATTGTACAAATATAAGTACTGTAGAAATTAAACTTTTTATTTATGACAAAATAAAATTTAGTTTTCTTTTTATGTTGCAATGATAAAATTAAAGTTTGAATTTTAAATAATATGATTACTTAATAATAGTAAAATAATTTTAATTAACACATTTGTTAATAATTATGAGCCTAAATTTTAGTTATTTTATAATAATAGTTTATAAAATATACAAAATAATTTAGTATATTATAAATTTGATAGTTTTTTTAATTTTAATAAAAAAAAAATTAAACTATTGGACCTATTTTTACTTTTTACAAAGGTTAGGAATCCAATTACAAATTTCTTTAATTAAAACTAAAGATATTTTTGTATTACTCATCAAATAAGGACCGATTACGCACCAAAACATATAGGTTAGGGACCAATTGTACCATTTGCGCCAATTGAAAGAAAGAAAAAAAAAATAGTAACTTGACAATTTTACCCACACTAATAAAGACAAAAAAAATGAGATTGACCATTTGCGTACCTAAATGATAGGTTTTTAACGGAATCCGTAAAAAATGACCAATTGCGCACCTAAATGAATAGGTTAGAGACTATTTGCACACTAATGTCATACGTTAAGGACCATCTGCGCCAATTTCCCTTCTGAAAACAATAACCAAACATAACAATGGCAATCTGAAAAATGAAAGAGTGAAAAAAACCTACAATTGCCTTCAATTCAATAAACAATGAATTATCTATAGAAATTTCCGGCGACTGTAATCGAATGTTGCTTCAATTTATTTTCCAGATTTTGTATGCTATTGTAATTTATTTATTATTTTTAACCACCGATTTTGTTAGGATTTTTGGGACTTTTTTACATTACGGATTTTTAGGTTTTGTCTGATTTGATTTTTTTTTAAATAAATTTATTGCGTGTTTAATTTGTGTGCATTTTCTTTTAAACAGGGGGTTGTAATATTAAAAAAAGGGCAATTATATTCACATAACACTTTTTATTTTTGCATTATATTTTATTTACATTTAACATCCTTAATCTTTTAACATTATAACACTCATGTCCCCAACTTTTTTATCACATTTTTATCTTCAATTTTTTATTAATTAGCACATCTAGTGATGGCAACGGGCGGATCGGCCCGATCCAAATCCGCCCGCAATAATTGTAAGAGATCCAAACCGCTCGCGATTCGCTATTTTTTGAGCAGATCGGAGGGTCGGATACTGATCGGGCGGATTAGAGCCACGATCCGTATCTCGATCCATATTTTTTTTTTTTGGCATTCAAAAATTTAAGATATATTGAAACAAGTTTTACTACTATACTATAAGAGTTTAAACAACATCATCCTCCTCACTAAACCTTGTGCAAGGTCCACAATATGTCGAATGTGATAACTTTTTTCAAAAATATTTTAATTATCAAATCACATATAAAACAAAATATAAATTCAATATTTTAATCCTTTTTTTTTTAAATTCGGGGCGGGCCGGATCGGGATCGGGGCAGCCTTGATCCGATCCGCCCCGAGATCCGCGGCAGATCACAGATATTTGTCCCGATCCGCGGATTAGGTATTTTTCGCTCCATTCGGATCGGGTATCCATCGGGTTCGGGACGGATCGGATATTTTTGTCATCTCTAAGCACATCTTGTGTTTGATAATGATTTCCGTAAAAAAATATTTATTGAGAATTCGTAAAAAGATTTATTTGTCTGTCATATTTTTAAAAAAACAATAGACACAAAAGTACGATAAAATATTTTTTTTCTCATTTTAAAACACGTAAATAAAATATCTCGACTGAAACAATCATCAATGATGAAATGTGCTAATTAATAAAAGTTGAAGATATGAATTCGATGACAATCATCAGTGGTGTACTTATAACAAATTGTAGTATTAATATAACCATCCTTAAAAAAAGGGTTAATTACACTAATGGTCCCCATTCTTTCAGGTTTGTAACGATTTCATCCCCATTCTTTTTTTTAGCACATATCATCCTCATTCTTCCATTTATACTCACAGATGGTCCCCAAATCACTATTTTTCACTATTCTGACAATTATTGGACAATTTTATCTCTTGACTTAAATAAATTAAAATAATAAGAAAAAAAATACAATAAAAACATTGCAATTGGACCCTTTAACTTTTTAAAAGTACAAATAAATCCTAAATTATTTTATTTTATATAGATAGGTGTTCTAGTAAAAAAAAAAAATCTATATTTTCCACTCCACCCCTACCCCCACCAAGCGGTTCAGGGAAGACTCACATAGGCTAGGCATCCGCATGTGTCAACAATATCGGAATGTCCGCTGGAGAAGAATTTTTTGGACTATTCTCCAGGATAAGTATCCATCAGATGGATGGCTAAGCCCGAGAATCTCGTTCACCGTGAATTTCTCGATGAAGAAGCTTCAAAAGTCATCGGCGCCATACATTCGGTGACATCATCCGAGAATGCGGTGAGTGGAGAAGCCGGAAGAATCCAATCGAAATGTGGGTGTAAGGACTTCGTGGATTTCGAGTTCGGCTTGAGGATCCGGCCACCATGCTTCCGCCGACAAGCTCTTTTTTGGAAAGCTTGTACCAAGTTATAGCTCTCACGATTCGTCATTCAATGACGATTGTATCGCTTTTTGGCGAATGTTAAATTCTTGACACACCGAAACTTCACGGACAAATTTCACGGAAAGAGATTTTAGGATTGAATTTTTTTTTTCAAATTATTCATGATTTAATTCACGGTGGCACTTAAATAGATCTTCTTCATCCACTTTTGTATGTTTTGATTTAAAAAATATTTAAATTCACTTTTTTGAGATTATTTGTGGCTTTCACAATTACTACAACAAGTCAGGCAAGGATGGCATTGAAAATGTTGAGGGAAAATAAAGACAGATTTGACATGGTAATCAGTGACGTGCATATGCCGGACATGGATGGTTTTAAGCATTTGGAGCTTGTTGTCTCAGTGTTGTCCGCAAATAGTGATCCAAAACTTGTGGTGAAAGGGGTTACTCATGGTGCCTGTGATTATTTGGTGAAGAACACTATGGGGTGGGGTGGTTTTTGTTTGGAAAGAAAACTTATTTGAATAAAATAAAATAATTTAGGATTTATTTGTACTTTTGAAAAGTTAAAGGGTCCAATTGCAATGTTTTTATTGTATTTTTTTCTTATTATTTTAATTTATTTAAGTCAAAGGGTAAAATTGTCAAAGAATTGTCAGAATAGTGAAAAATGGTAATTTGGGGACTATCTGTGAGTATAAATGGAAGAATGAGGATGATATCTGCTAAAAAAAAGAATGGGGATGAAATCATTACAAACCTGAAAGAATAGGACCATTAATGTAATTAACCCTAAAAAAAATGTATTTATCAACTCTAAAAAGACAAATTTATCAAACGACTCTCCAACGTCATCCCAGGAAATTGGAAGGAACATTATATTAAAAAAATAAAAAAAAAAAAATAATAATAATACAAGTAGATCAATTATTAACGAAAAAAAAAACGACTCTCCAGTCAACTCTCTACTGTTCCTACAATTATTCCTACCTAAAATATTGAAGAATTGTCCACGACAATTAAAACGTCAATACTCACACCTACCACGGTTTTGTTCTGCATATCGTCGTATCTGTGGTTGTGGTTGTTGTTCGGCTTTACTTGGCAGTTTATGATCATTTGTATCTATATATGAAGAAATTAGTTGAGCCAGAAATTATTCCAGCTATGGGCATGGAAATATGTGGCGATGATCAGCAGCCAAGCGTCTCAATTTCTTCGTCTTCTTCAGACACTGAAGTAATGAAGCGTACCCTTAGGAGAGGTGAGGTCAGTCTTTCTGTTGACATGTCTCACCGATCATCTTTTGTTTCCTCCTCTACATTTTCATAATTAATCATTTCATAATTTCATATTTTTAATCAACTAGCAGTCGCAGAGATACAACGAGCTACAAGCCATCGAGCAGCAAGCTCACTTGCGTGATGGTGAGTGAAAACAGGTTATGAAGTCAAATCAATACGTTATTATAAGGAAGTGCGTCAGAAGAAGTTGGTTTTACCGCAAATTTTGATGCGTTAAGAAATAGTTCGTCTTTTCGCTTTCCCGGGGGTCAACTACCTCCGTTGAAGTGAAATGAAACAAGTACCCGACCTTAGCCAAAGATACCAATTCGAAAGAGAAGTCATTTCCTCATATATAAACATCTGTCTTCGGGAACTTCTGAGTTTAATAGGACTGACCACGGAAGTCGAATAATCCAAGAAATCAGAGACTCTCCTCGGCCTTATCCAAACTCCAGCTCTATTAATCCTCCAAAATACCAACAAATGAACTATACCATTTGATCCCTCTATCATCCACTCCGACAGAGATGGTCAACTTCTATTCTGCTTGTTGGAAAGCCGTTTTTGTTAGGCAATGAACCCCAACTTATATGGTCGCTAAAAGTCAATTTTCTTGTAGTAGTGATATACAAATAAGAATGCAATAAACATGCTTTTTGTAGCAATTTGAAGAGGAAACGCATCGTTAGAACACTGATATTCACCAAACTTACCATTTTGTTTCAATTTAGTTACCGAACTTCCCTTTCATACAAAAATGGTCACTTTTATAGTTTTGTCTCCTCAGTTCAATCACTCCATCTGTCTCTGTTTGCATCCGACCTTGTCGTCAACACTTCTGTTAATGAAAACTAACAGAGACTCGACACGGAGTGACTTTACTGTATAAGTTTGGTGATCATTTGTGTACGAAAAAAGTTCGATGATTAAAGTGAACTAATCATAATTCGATGGTTGAACTGAATTTTCGAGTTTTTGACTGTATATTTTCTAACACCTTTTGAACTAATTTGGGATACACAATATTGTGAAAATTAAGGGAATACATGGACAGCTTTGGCACATATAATAACAGCCGTAATTGGTTCGGGGGTATTGTCACTAGCATGGAGCATGTCACAACTGGGGTGGATTGCCGGTCCATTGACTATGCTAGCATTTGCATCAGTCACACTTACTTCTGCACTTCTTCTTCGGGATTGCTACAAATCTCCTGATCCGAACTATGGCCCGGTTAGAAATGGCTCCTACATAGATGCTGTTGGAAATATTTTAGGTACAAATTTGGCTACATATCTCTTCGTATAAAATAGAAGGGTCGATATTTCAGTACATTGTACACCGTCTATCTCAGGAAAAAAGAGCAGTTGGGTGTGCAGCATTATTGTACGCATAAATTTCATCAAGCTAGGTATTGTTTATACGATCGCATCCTCCATCAGCATGAGGTATGTTGATCACAAGAACTAAATGCCATGTCCAATTTTTGTTGCATTTTACTGTTCCTAAACAGCTTAATGTATGTCTTGCTACTTTTTAATGGATACAGCGCAGTTCAGAGATCAATTTGTTTCCATACTGAAGGACATAAAGTAGCATGTAAATATGGGAATCTTCGTTACATGCTTACATTTGGAATTATTCAAATGATCGCGTCTCAAATACCAGATTTTCGAGATACTATTTGGCTCTCTGTCATTGCAGCAATCATGTCATTCACATATTCTATTATTGGATCGGCACTTGGCTTGACAAAAGTAATACGTAAGAGGCGAAAATGAAAATTTGCAAGAGCAATGAGACAAATATAATTAAACCTCAGCATGTCATTTGTGTTTATATTTTGAGTTTTGACTCCTTAACCTGAATTTACAGAAAATGGAATAATAAAAGGTAGCATTGGAGGAGTACCAACTACTACTGCTACTGAAAAAGTATGGGCTATTTCTGAAGCGCTCGGGGATATTGCATTTGCTTTCCCCTTCTCTGTTATTTTCCTTGAGATACAGGTCAGAAAATTACTTTTTAAGTAGCACGAAGCAATAGTGAAGAACAAACCAAAATGTTCATTGTATGTCTTGTTGTGTCGTGTCGAATATTGTATACCAAACGGTTGAAGTTTATATTGTGGATGAAGGATACTCTGAGGTCAACACCATCGGAAAAAGTAACGATGAAGAGGGCATCTATAATGGCAGTCTGCATTACAACTTTATTCTACCTATGTTGTGGAGGATTTGGATATGCAGCCTTTGGGAATTCTACTCCGGGGAACCTTTTGACTGGATTCGGTTTTTACGAGCCATATTGGCTCATCAACTTTGCTAATGCCTGCGTTGCTCTTCATTTAGTCGGAGGATATCAGGTACTCCTAAGCGACTCTAATCTTAACTTTTTAGCAACTTTTTTAGTTTTCCTAAACACGGGCTTAATTATTTTATTATTATTATTATCAGGTATTCAGTCAGGCATTGTTTGCAAATGTTGAAAAATGTGTAGTCAAGAAGTTCCCCAACAGTAAATTTGTTCATAAAATTATGAATTGAAAACTGCATACCGATTTTGAGGACCGAATCTTCGAGGTCGTGTGTTTGAATCGGTTACGTTGTATTCACAACTGGATTTGCCATGCTTTTTCCTTACTTCAACCAGGTTGTGGGAGTGGCTGGAGCTATTAACTTTTGGCCAATCGTTGTATATTTCCCAGTCGAAATGTACCTAGTGCAGAAAAATATTGGACGGTGGACACCTAAGTTTATTCTTCTTCGAACATATGTTTATGTTCGTTGCTAGTTATGATTTTTGCCTTTGTTGGCTCAATTAAAGCTTTAATAAAAGCAAGGTTTGGGTAAATTTTACCGCGTTGTCGATGAGGGCATCTATAATGGCAATCGCATTACAACTTCATGCTACCTATGTTGTGGAGGATTTGGATATGCACGCTTTTTGGGAATTCTACTCCGGGAACCTTTTGATTGGATTCGGCTTTTTACGAGCCATATTGGCTCATCAACTTTGCTAATGCTGCGTTGCTCTTCATTTAGTCGGAGGATATCGGTATTCCTAAGCGACTCTAATCTTATCTTTTTAGCAACTTTTTAGTTATCCTAAACACGGATTAATTCTTTTATTATTATTATCGTGTATTCATCAGCATTGTTTGCAAATGTTGAAAAATGTGTAGTCAAGAAGTTCCCCAACGATAAATTTGTTCATAAAATTATGAACCGAAAAGCATCATCGCTTTTGAGACCGAATCTTCTCGAGGGTGTGTTTTAATCGGTTACGTTGTATTCACAAATGGATTTGCCATGCTTTTTCCTTACTTCAACCAAAGTTGTGGGAGTGGTGGAGCTATTAACTTTTGGCCAATCGTTGTATATTTCCCGGTCGAAATGTACCTAGTCTTGAGTAAAAATATTGGACGGTGGATGCCTAAGTTTATTCTTCTTGAACATATGTTTATGTTCGTTGCTAGTTATGATTTTTGCCTTTGTTGGCTCAATTAAAGCTTTAATAAAAGCAAAGTTTGGGTAAATTTTACTGCTTTGTTGATGAGGGCATCTATAATGGCATCGCATTACAACTTCATGCTACCTATGTTGTGGAGGATTTGGATATGCGACCTTTGGGAATTCTACTCCCGGAAACCTTTGACTGGATTCGGTTTTTACGAGCCATATTGGCTCATCAACTTTGCTAATGCTGCGTTGCTCTTCATTTAGTCGGAGGATATCGTGTATTTCTAAGCGACTCTAATCTTAACTTTTAGCAACTTTTTAGTTTTCCTAAACACGGATTAATTCTTTTATTATTATTATCGTGTATTCATCGAGGCATTGTTTGCAAATGTTGAAAATGTGTAGTCAAGAAGTTCTAACATAAATTTGTTCATAAAATTATGAACCGAAAACTGCATATCGATTTTGAGACCGAATCTTTCGAGGGTGTGTTTCGAACTTGTTACGTTGTATTCACAACTGGATTTGCCATGCTTTTTCCTTACTTCAACCGGGTTGTGGGAGTGGTGGAGCTATTAACTTTTGGCCCATCGTTGTATATTTCCAAGTCGAAATGTACAGTGCAAAAAAAAAATATTGGACGGTGGACGCCTAAGTTTATTCTTCTTCGAACATATGTTTATGTTACGTTGCTAGTTATGGTTTTTGCCTTTGTTGGCTCAATTAAAGCTTTAATAAAAGCAAGGTTTGGGTAAATTTTACCTGCTGTCGATGAACTTTCAGCAAAATTTGAATTGGGCTTCCAAACTTTATCTCAATTCAATTTATTAGTTGCTGAATTTCAATTTAGATTCAAATTTTACGACTCTGTTACATTCTGTCACTTAACGTCCCCCAAAATGACGGTAAGTACTTAGTTGGAAACCGAACTATAAGGTGATGTTCTCTTTGCTTTATTTTGTATTTTGAGTTTTGAATTCATTTTGTGTTTTGTGTTTTAAGTGTTTGTTTTGAGATTTTGGAAATACGTTTTTTTGTATTTCAAAATTGTTTCTCAAAACAGAAAAGTCGAAACTACGTTTCTTTGAATTTTTAGAAATTTGGACATACTTGGAATTAAAATTAATTATTGTTGGAATTAGAAAGAATTAAAAACTTGGAATTATTTGAAATTAAAAACAATTATTTGGAATTAAAAATAATTAAAAATATTTAACAATAATTAAAAATAATTATTGCAATTAAAAAGAATTAAAAACTTAGTATTATTTAAAATTAAAAACATGTATTAATTAAAAACAATTATTTGGAATTAAAAATATTTTTAAAAAATTAAAAATATTTAAAAACAATTATTGTTGGAATTAAAAATATGTAAGTTAAATTGAAAATATTTAAAAATAATTAAAAACATTTAAAAACAATTATTGTTGGAATTAAAAATATTTTTAAAAAATTAACAACATTTAAAAACAATTAAAAATTTGGAATTATTTTGAATTACAAATAATTATTAATTAAAAAATTATATTTGGAATTAAAAATAATTAAAAACAATTATTGTTGGAATTAAAAATATTTAAGTTCAATTGAAAATATTTAAAAACAATTAAAAACATTTAAAAATAATTATTGTTGTAATTAAAAATATTTAAAAATATTTAAAAACAATTAAAAATTTAGAATTATTTGGAATTACAAATAATTATTAATTAAAAACAATTATATTTGAAATTAAAAATAATTTTAAACAATTATATTAATTCAAAACAATTAAAAAGGAGCCACGCATGCTGGGGATTCGAACCCCTAACCTCCAACTTGGAATTACCACGTTCCAACCGTTTTAGCATAGAACCACATTTTGTAAAAAAAAAATGTAGAAAATGATTAAATTATCATAGTTTTGCCCAGCGTAAAATAAAAAAAAAATGCCAAATGCTGGACTCGAAACGCGGACCTCCTCAACCAACACGCGTGTTTTCAACCGTTTTGAAAAACAACCATATTTTGTACACAAAACGCGAAAATAACATCATTTTCCATTTCCTTTGAAAAAAAATTTGGATGTTTTGAAAAATGTATTTTCAAAAACGGTAAAGAGAACATATTTGAAAATATTCACTATTTTCAAGAGCACAAAATGGAAAATTGGTTGAAAATACTAAAGAGAACACACCCTAAATGATCTTCCACGTAACTATTACTTGACACACTCTAGAAACAAAAATAGTAAAATGAGAGTATTGACAATATCTTTATATTAAATGGTAAAAAGTATGTGTTCTTTTATTTTAACACATTTATGATGTGACATATTAGTAAAAAAATTGGTATGACACATAGTGATGTAGAGGATTCATTGCATTATGACTGTCAATTAAACAATTTTCATCAACTTGGAAAACAATATGTGATGGGATGATGAAATTTAAAATTAAATTGAGATTCAATGATTTAATTGAAACTAAATTGAAATTCAGTAACTCAATTGAAATTTTGCTAAAAGTTCAATGGCTGCAAAGGAAATTTACCCACGAGGTTTAGCTAGGTGACTAGTGTCAAAATTGAAGTTTTAATAGTTTAGTACTTACCTGTCAAATTTCAGCTAAAGATTCTAAAGGTGGAAACAGATTCGATTAGGTCCGATTCTAAAAAGAATCGTCATAGAACCCGAAAACTAACGAGTATCTTGTAAATAAAAATCAATTTCAATTTTAATTATAGAACCAAACCTTTTCGGTTCGATTCAACTCGATTTCATAGTTAATTTTTATAATTCTAAAACTATTTTCATTCCCTAATATTTGAAACAACACAATAATCTAATAAATTATTACTTCCAATCTTTAATCCATTCACAAAAAAACAACCTATCGAATTTTGAATGCAAGATTCCATTTTAATACATAATAACGAGTCTACTCCAAATATAAAAACACAAAAACAAGCTATCCAATACAAATCATTCACCAATGTACTGGTTCGGTTCTTCGATTGTGGGCATAGAACTGGTAACCAAATTATTACTAGTCAGTTCTCACTTCTAATACCTACTGTCCATTTTAAATTTAAGAAAAACCAAACGATAGAATTATAGATACATTTTACTTGGTAAAAATACTGTTGCTCACTGAACTTCCAACGAAATTTCATCTTAAACATCGAACTTCTGTTGTTTCAACTTAACCCATCAATTTTCTTTTCTATTTCAATTACATCTAAGTGGGAGGGTGTTTTGAATCAATCAAAAATTATCAGAATATTACATAATATCATATTTCTGGCAAAGGCATAAAAATGTAAAATATAACTCGTTTTTAAATTATCTGAATGTTATTACAAAGACATTGAATGATATAATCAACTGTGTTTATATTCTATCTATCCCTTTCCTTTCTATTGGCTTTGTGCTGAGAGCGGATGTTTCTAAAACAATTATACATCAAGCGAAATAGGAAGAGGATGACGATGTATCAGCCAGCACCTGCAAGTATTATATGGCAAACTTGTTATTAATACAATTCAACTTTTATTTGAAAACAGACAGTCGTTTGTATATATACCTCGAGTTGATCTTCGGTGAATGAATCTTTCTGAACACTCCATGTATCAGCATGGGTGCGTCGGAATTCTGCAACTGCTTTTGTAACGGTGGATTTCACGGGTGATGGCTCCGAAACAAATTGAGCCAGTAGAGTAACATGCTCAGGCAACCAACTGAAACAAAATTTTGATCATTTTTGTTAATGGGAAATATTCAAATGATCAATGAACTGGCAACACAACAGCATGCTTCTTCAACTAATACAACTCAACAAGAAAGGTCTGGAGTGGAGTACGATAATACATATTGTAACTTTTATAATATTATCATTTGGTATGCAAATATTAAAACACGAGATCAATATATTAGAACATGGAAGCACCTGGGCATATCATAAGGAACTGATAGCACACAAGCTGCCAAAGCGAGTACAGGACCATGTATGGATGCAATCGACTCCCTGGAACGCGTGCTTCTGCAATCACAAACAAGCAATCCTAAGATCAGAACATAAACCATGACAGGGGAACTTTGAAGATTAAAACTACGTAATGTCTTTAGTTACTAGAAGCATGCAATGTGGCATCTTGTCCCTCCCCACCTCTCTCTCACACACACTCTCTCTCTCTGATGCACATGCATACACATGATATACATCGTTTTATGAGCCCCATGTTCAATTCACCTAGCAAGGATTAATTAGCTCAGATTTTCATTTTCCTCAACCAACCCAACCGTGCATGTGTGCATAAGAGAGGAGGGGAATGATGGATATAAATATAATTCTCTCCAGTAAGAACAGTAAATGGCCTCAGCACTCAACAAAGAACAGACCCTTGTCATGCTCAGATAGAGTCGATTAAGTAACTGTTTGAGATTTGGACAGTCACATCCAAATAAGAAACAAGATGCACCCAGCAGTCACAAAAGAGATGGGATAAGCATTGGTAAGTTGTGCGCGTACGCACAGATAGAGCCCATTAATAAACTGTTTGAGATTTGGACAGTCAACATCCAAATAAGAAACAAGATGCACCCAGCAGTCACAAAAGAGATGGGATAAGCATTGGTAAGTTGTGCGCGTACGCCTTATTAGGGACGGTTTAAAAATTCGTCTCTAATAGTCATTTATTAGGGACGATTTAGAAACATGTGTCCTAAAAAGTGTGTAAGCAGGGATGGTTTTTATAAGATTTGTCCCCAAAAATCAATTATTTGGGACGGTTGAATCCGTCGCAAAAAATATTTTAATTGTGTACTAATTTTTTGACGGAAAATATGCAAGGGAACCGTTGTGTAAAACGTCCCAAACAATATTATGGGGACATGCGTTTCCAAAAATAACCGTCCCCCAAAAGTGAAAATTTTGGCGCTAAATATTCTTCCCACAATGTCACCCCTACACAATGGCGATATGTAAGTGGGCGAGATATCCCGATCTTTTCATTACATTTACATGTAATTCGAAATAGCCGTAGATTGTTCGTTATGTTGAGATAAGAGGTTTAAAACCCGATGATTGACCCGACATCCTTTGTAGGATATTCAAGATCAAGCTAGATCATTTGATAAAAAATCTTAGACAAAATAAGATATTTGGCCGAGTTAAAGCAGGTAACATTTTTATATGTTATACTTTTTTTAAAGTATATTGAAATTTTTAAAACTTATGTACAATAGATTATATGTCTAATCCTAATGTATATTGTTGCAGTTATGTATACTATTGAGTTTCAAAAACGTGGGTTGCCACATGCACACATATTGCTTTTTTTACATCCAGAGGATAAGTATCCCACAGATGAAGATATTGACAAAATAATTTCAGCTGAAATTGCTGATGGAGAGAGTGATCCAAATTATTACAATGCTATCAAAAATTTGATGATGCATGGCCCATGTGGTAGTTTAAGAAAAAATTCTCCATGCATGGTGGATGGAAGATGTACAAAACATTTTTCCAAAAAGTACACAGATTGCACTACAATTGATGAAGATGGTTATCCAATTTATAGAAGGAGGGATAATGGAAGAACAATTAAAAAGAATGGGATTGAGTTGGATAATGAGATATGTAGTGCCACACAACCGTTATTTGCTTTTGAAGTATGGTGCTCATATCAACGTTGAATGGTGTAACCAATCTAGGTCAATTAAATATCTTTTCAAATATATCAACAAGGGCCATGATCGTGTCACCGCGACCTTTTCATCAAGTACTAAGCTTGATGATTCTCGAGCCATGTGGATGAAATAAATATGTACTATGATTGTAGATATATTTCACCATGTGAGGCGGCTTGGAGGATATTTGGATTTGATATTCATTATAGAGACCCTCTGTTGAGCGATTGAATTTTCATCTACTCGATGAACAAAATATCATATTTTGAGATAATGATCCAATTGAAGTTGTCATGAGTCGACCTTTAGTGTACCGATCAATGTTTTCAAAGATGGATGGAAGCTAATCGAAATATCCCAAGCAAGAGATCTAACCTATGCAGAGTTTCCTACAAGATTTGTTTGGAAGCAATCAACAAGACAATGGCAGCCAAGAAAACGTGGGTTTTCAATTGGACGAATGTTTTTCGTCCCTCCGGGGTGTGGAGAAAATTATTATTTGAGAATGCTTCTTAACATAGTTCGAGGGCCAAGAAACTATGAGGAAATAAGGACTATAAATGGTGTTCAATATAATTCATTTAGGGATGCTTGCTATGCACTTGGTTTGTTGAATGATGATAAAGAATATGTCGATGGGATAATCGAAGCAAGTCATTGGGGATCTGCCAGCTATTTGAGAAATCTATTTGCAACATTGTTATTGTCAAATTCTTTGTCGAGACCTGAATTTGTTTGGGAACAATGTTGGCGGTATCTATCAGATGACATACTTTATAGACAACACAACATGCTTCATCACGAAGGTACACGTGTTTCATGTTTTATTACATAATAATAATAATAATAATAATAATAATAATAATAATTATTATTATTATTATTATTATTATTTTCTCTTTAAATTAATTATAGTTGTTTGTTTGTATCGATTTACAGGTTTAGAATTGAGTGACGAAGAAATAAAAATTATACACTCAAAGAGATTGAAAAATATTGCGGAGTAGTGGAAAGAGTCTTCGAGACTTTGAAACAATGTCCTTCCCTGAGATCGTAGATGTTTCAATTCACAATAATAGACTTATATAGGATGAGTTGCGTTATGATACAAACGCTCTGGCTGCAGATCACAAAAAATTTGTTTCTAATCTCACAATTGAGCAAAAAAATACTTATGAAACAATAATGCATGCTGTTGAAGGTGATCGAGGTGGGGTATTTTTTCTTTATGGTTATAGAGGTACGGGAAGACTTTTGTGTGGAAAACTTTGTCAGCAGCTTTGAGATCAAATGGTGAAATTGTTTTGACTGTAGCGTCAAGTGGTATAGCATCTCTACTTCTTCCAAGAGGTAGAACAGCTCATTCTAGATTTGCCATTCCTATTACCCCGAATGAAGATTCTACCTGTAATATTAAACAAGAGAGTCCACTTGCTGAGTTAATTGTGAAAACTAAGCTTATTATCTAGGATGAGGCACTTATGATGAACAGATATTGCTTTGAAGCTTTGGACAAAACTATGAGAGATATTATGAGGTTCAGCAATCCATTGAATTTGGAACAACCTTTTGGCGAAAAAAGCAGTTGTTTTGGAGATTTTAGACAGATTTTGCGGTCATTCCAAAAGGAAGTAGACAAGATATTGTGCTTGCAACAATCAACTCCTCATATTTGTGGAGACACCGTAAAGTTTTGAAGTTGACAAAAAATATGAGGCTTCAAGGTCTTAGATCAGACATTCATTCCACTGAATCAAAGGCCTTTTCAGATTGGATATCTAACATTGGAGACGGAACAATTGGCGGTCCAAATGATAGTCATGCAACCATTGAAATACCTAATGATCTTTTGGTAAAGGAGTTAAAAGATTCAGTTGCGGCAATCGTAAATAGCACATATCCTTCTTTTTGAGATAATATGAACAACCCATTATATTTACAAGGAATGGCCATTCTTGCTCCAACTCTTGATGTTGTTGAATCAATCAATGAATACATGATCTCTATTAATCAAACTGAGGGAAAGATGTACTTGAGTTCTGATGCAACTTGCAGATCAGATTCCAACATTGATTTATTATCAGATATTCATACTCCAGAATTTTTGAATGGTATTAGATGTTCAGGGGTGCCTAATCATGAGTTGAAGTTGAAGGTTGGTATTCCCATTATGATATTGAGAAATATCGATCATTCTGATGGACTATGTAATGGGACTAGATTGGTCATTACAAAGCTTGGAAATCATATTTTGGAGGCAAAAGTTATCTCAGGTCACAATGTGGGTAACAAAGGGTGTGTTTGATTGATTCCATGGAAAAGAAAAGATTTTCCAATTAAGTAGGAAAAACCACCTATTTTGGCAAGAAAATATTTTCCAACTTTTCTTTCTTAACCATGCTTTAACTGATTGTACCTTGGAAATCATTTTCATTTTCCATGTGCAATCAAACAGCCAAAGATGGAAAATATTTTCCACTGATGTGACAAGATTTTCCATGGATTAGACATTTTCCATGGAAAATCTTCCAATCAAACACACCCAAAGTTCTCATTACAAGACTGACTTTAACTCCGTCAGATCCAAGACTGCCTTTTAAGTTCCAATGAAGACAGTATCCGTTAATTGTCTCATACGCTATGACTATCAATAAGAGTCAGGGTCAATCTCTCTCCCACGTGGGATTATATCTGAAAAAATCAGTTTTTAGTCATGGACAACTTTATGTTGCATTGTCTAGAGTTACAAATCGTGCAGGATTGAAGATGTTGATTTGTGATAGGGATGGAGTGCGAACCAATTCGACCACAAATGTGGTTTTCAAAGAGGTGTTTCAAAATTTGGATTAGTTATGTTGTTTTTTTCCATTATCAATAAGTAATCAAATACTATTTATATGATACTTTTTTATTTGAATATAATAAATAAACAATATACTCTTACAATATTTTAAAATTCCTATCATGAAAAATAAATAAATGTGCATCGCATTTAGTGATATACTAGTAATATAGATATAGATACTTAATTTGGTAAAGATCATATGCACAAAGTTGGCGCATGTACATTCTAATGGAACAAAATTCCAGCAACACAAAACCACTATAATCATTGCTTTCATTCCATTTGCCTCCATGTTTGAGGAACACAATAAGGCTGTTCATGTTTGCACAAAAAATAATGGCCAAATAACAAATGCAAAAAACTAACACATCTTGAAATAGATAATATGCAGGCATTACCTGACATTATTAAAAAAAACCCACGTACAATTTCAACGTTTTGAAAAATGGGTGGTGATATCATCTCCACTTGTCCAATTACCACTAAATACTTTAAAAAATAAAAAAAATAACACAACGTGTAAGATGTATCATACCATATACAAAACTCATTCATCACATCATGTAATATAACATAACATAACGTAGCAAAAATAAAAAAAATATATCATATCACAATCCATAATGTTGACTTCATATCATAATACGTAAAACTTCTATCAATACAGACATGGCAATTGTTTCGCATGTTTCTTATTCGTGCAAACAATTAAAAGATTACTCAAACGATGTATAAGGAACGAGATCTTTTGAGACAATGTTTCAACAAGGAGTGTTTGAATTGAAAGATTATATTATACAACTTGTCTCCAAAAGACACAAACACACAAAATTACAAGGTTTTTAAATAGAAAGCAAAAAATTTAAACGTAAATTCACATATTTCTTTGTATGAGAGTTGTTCTTTTTTTCCCCTTTCGATTGCTTTGCCTTATTTATACTTTGATCACCATTTGCACCATTTTCGCCCATAACCGACCACTAAATAACTCCTTATAACTTCCCACATTCGTCATAACTTCCATGATGTTTTTTTCCACTAACTCATGGTTACCTTAGACTATAGGTTACGTGTAAAGCGCTTCATTAAGCATGCGATGTAGTTATTATTTCATTCGCCCAAGCCTTGCTCCATTTCGCTCTATCGTTCGGGCATTTCTACGTTTGGGCGATTTTGGGCCTTATCTTGGCAATTCGCTCAACTCTGTGTTTGTGCCTCATGTTTTGGACCTTTGTTTTAAGCCTTCATTTTAGAAATATTTTGTGGGTTTTTTTCATAAATAAGCCACTTTTTAAAAATAATTTCAAAACCATTCTTGTTTCCTTTATTTTAAAATTATTATTTTAATTTATTATAATAAATAAAATATGGTAACTAAATATGTAAATTTGCTATTTGAGTCCTTGATTATTTGCACGATAAGTCATTCATCTTTATAATATCTCTACTCTAGTCCCTATACTTCCTCTTTTATTTCAATTTCGTCCTCTTTTATTTGCAACCCATGTCCTTCAACATTTAGATTTTTGCAACTTGATCCCCACATTTATACTTTTATGTCAATTTAGTCATTTATAGTATCACTCATTGCAATACAAAATATCATTTATAACATTTGTATCAAATAATGATACTATAAAAGACTAAATTGATATAAAAGTATATATATATATAGGGACCAACTTGTAAAATTTTAAAAATTGAAGGACTTGAATTGAAAATAAAAGAGGACGAAATTGAAATGAAAGAAGAATTATAGGGACTAGAGTGGATATATAATAAAGATGAAAGACTTATCGTGCAAATAATTAATTTATTATTTTATTAATTAATATAATATTAATTATGTAGTTTTTATAAAATTGTTGTTAGATTTAGAATTATTTTAATATTGATAAATAGTGAATGTAATATTTCCATATTTTGTCTATCAACAACAACAAACACAACATATAAATATAGAGAAAATTGCACTTAATCTATTGGGTTAATTTCACCAATGGTCATTAAAGTTACCTTAAAATTTTAAAACGATCACTGAAGTTCAAAAGTTGCAGCAGTGGTCACTAAAGTATATATTCCTTTCACAAACGGTCACTCTCTTAAATTTTTAACTTGAAATGGTGATGTGGCATACAATAAACATTTATTTATTGCATGGTAGTCTATATATTTTATATAATATTTATTTTAGTCCCTGTATTTTTAATTATCTTTCAATTAAGTCCTCCAAAAATTGTATCTTAGGTCTTTAATCTTTTTACATATTTACAATTTGGTCTCCAAATTTTCAATTATCTTTCGATTAAATCTTCTAATAGTTGTATCTTAGGTCCTTCAACCTTATACATCCTTCAACGTTGAGCAGTGACTAGTTGTTCGATCGCGAGAACCAATGCATCGAGAAGAAAAATAATTTTAAAAAAAGGGTCGAATAAAGAAGTCGCTATTCGACGTTAAAAGTCAGTGGTCGCTAGTGTTAGACACCGATGCGGCCTCCACCAACGATCCGACCGCAGCGATGCAATTTTGGAAATTTTCAACGTGTTTTTCCTTTTCTGCGCTTTCTGTTGAATGTTGGAGACGGGGAGCTCTTGTGCAATTTTAGAAATTGCATAAAAAGCACCCAATTTTAAAAGAAATACAATTATGTAATTTTTGAAATTGCATGAGAAGACATGTTGTTTAAAATAAAAGTAGGGGTCTTTTGTGCAATTTTGAAAAAACTGCGTTATAGTTTTAATTTGGTGACATAATTGTCTATTTATGTATTATCGTACTTTGTGACTAAATATAAATACTTTATATTGTACAAATTTAAGTGCTGTATAAATTAAACTTTTATTTGTGACAAAATAAAATTTATTTTTTTCTTTTTATGTTGTAATGATAAAATTAAAGTTTGAATTTTAAATAATATGATTATTTAATAATGATAAAATAATTTTAATTAACACATTTGTTAATAATTTTGAACTTAAATTTTAGTTATTTTATAATAATATTTCATAAAATATACAAAATAATTTAGTATATTATAAATTTGGTGGTTTCTTTTAATTTTTAATAAAAAAAAATTAAAGTATGGGACCTATTTTTACTTTTTACAAAAGTTAAGAATCTAATTGCAAATTTTTTTAATTAAAATTTAGGATATTTTTGTATTTTTCATCAAATAAGGACCGATTACGCACCAAAATATATAGGTTAGGGACCAATTGTGCCAAAAAACAAAAGTAAAGGTTATGGACCATTTGCGCCAATTGAAAGAAAAGAAAAAAAATATAACTTGACAATTTTACCCCCACTAATAAAAATAAATAAAAAAAGGGGCCATTTGCACACCTAAATGATAGGTTTTTAATGGGTTTTTAACAGAATCCGTCAAAAAAGACCAATTGCGCACCTAAATCAATAGGTTATGGACCATTCTATCAAAAATGAAAGATTAGGGCCCATTTGCGCACTAATGTCTTACGTTAGGGACCATTTGCACTAATTTTCCTTAATTTTATCATTACAACATAAAAAGAAGGGATAATTGCATGAAAGGTCTCCAACATTTCAAAATCGTTGGAGATATACCCATAACCTAAAAAAATAGTACTGAGATATCCCCAACGTTTGAAAAACTTGACATGGTAGGTCCTTTATCATCAAATTGTCATTTCCTTTAAATAAAACAAAAACAAGAAAAAAAAAAAACTAACCAAATGTACCCCAAAAAAATAAAAAGTAAGAAATGTACCCAAAAAATAAAAATTAACAAAGAGACAATCTTCTTTATGAAATCACAATCCTCAATTTATTGTTTTTATTCATTCAATCCTACAATATCTTCCAACCGATTTTCCTAACACCGGAAAATACTCATTTCATATATCAAACCGAATATAAACCTAAAAATCGTGGCGATTTTCTGGCTTCTCATCCCGAGACTACCACATCCTTCCCGCCAATCGCAGGGAACATGATTGGTGGCAAAATCGGCCCCAGAACCCTCGAGCTAGCAACGGCTAAGATCGACTTCCTGCGATTGGCAACAAAATCGGCCCTTGAACCTCGAGCTAGCAATAGGCTAAGATCGGCGACAAGTGGCCTAGAACTTGACGCGCTTCTATTTTTTTCTCCGCCTTGAAACCGGCGACACGATGAGCCACTACTAGAAAACTCCAACTTGCTGATGCTGGCACTCGGACTATAGCTTCCGCATCTCTCTTCGCTCTGCTAATCAGACCTCTCATCTGACGTCATACTCCTCATTTTTACACCAGTAAACTAAAACAGAAGCTTGATTTGTAAATATACAGAGATCTCAGATGAAATAATTTCAGTAGAAAATGTAATACTAAACGTGGCGGTGTGGCTATCTGAGAATTTTATTCAGATAAGAGTAATGGCGATAGAGTGGTGGTGGAAAAGGTGGACAATGAAAAGCAAAACCGAGACAATTATAAAGTAAATGCGGGTTTACTCTGCACCCAACTCTTTTCGTCTTCTCTCTCTCTTTCTCTCTCTAAATGTAAATGTGTGTATATGTAGGTGAGTCCGGATGTTTGACAGTGGAAAAGTAAGAAAATTAGACAATTATGATTTCATAAAGAAGATGGCATCTTTGTTAATTTTTATTTTTTGAGGTACATTTCTTACTTTTTATTTTTGAGGTACATTTGGTTAGTTTTAATCATTTTTTTTTTTTTTTTTTTTTTGTTTTTTAAAGGAAATGGCAATTTCGCTATAAAGGACCTACCATGCCAAGTTTTTAAACGTTGGAGATGTTTGGTGCTATTTTTTAGGTTAGGAGCATATCTCCAACGATTTTAAAATATTGGAGACCTTTCATGCAATTATCCTCAAAGAAAAATAAATTTTATTTTGTCATAAAATGAAAAGTTTAATTTCTACAAGATTACTTGTATTTGTACAATATAAAGTACTTATATGTAGTTACAAAGTACGATAATACATAAACAAACAATTATGTCACAAAATTAAAACTATAACGCAATTTTTACGAAATTGTACAAAAGACTCCTCTTTTATTTTAAACAACGGGTCTTCTCATGCAATTTCAAAATTGCATAAGAGACCCCTTTATTCTTTTAAAGTTGGGGATTTTATGCAATTTCTAAAATTGCACAAGTGCCCCGTCTCCAACATTATCTGTAAAGCGCTAAAAGGAAAAAACATCTTTGAAAATTTCCAAAATCGCACGCACGCCATCGGATCGTTGGTGGAGGCCGCATCGATGTCTAACACCGTGCCACCGCCTTTCAACGTCGAACAACGACTTCTTTGTTTGATCGCGAGAACCGTGACATCGAGAAGAAAAATAATTTTAGAAAAAAAAGGGTCGACAAAGAAGCTATTGTTCGACGTTGAAAGCGGTGGTGTGGTTGTTAGACAATCGCGGCCTCCACCAAACGATCGGCGTCGGTGTGCAATTTTGGAAATTTTCAACGTGTTTTTTTTCCTTCTCTACGCTTTACGTTGAATGTTGGAGATGGGGCTCTTGTGCAATTTAGAAATTGCATAAAAAGCCCTTAATTTTAAAAAGAAATTAAAAGGGTCTCTTATGCAATTTTTAAATTGCATGAGAAGACCCGTTGTTTAAAATAAAAGTAGGGTCTTTTGTACAATTCGAAAAAACTGCGTTATAGTTTTAATTTTGTACATAATTGACTATTTATGTATTATCGCACTTTGTAACTACATATAAGTACTTTATATTGTACAAATATAATAATCAGTAGAAATTAAACTTTTATTTATGACAAAATAAAATTTAGTTTTCTTTTTATGTTGCAATGATAAAATTAAAGTTTGAATTTTAAATAATATGATTACTTAATAATAGTAAAATAATTTTAATTAACACATTTGTTAATAATTATGAGCCTAAATTTTAGTTATTTTATAATAATAGTTCATAAAATATACAAAATAATTTAGTATATTATAAATTTGATAGTTTTTTTTAATTTTTAATAAAAAAAAATTAAACTATTGGACCTATTTTTACTTTTTACAAAGGTTAGGAATCCAATTACAAATTTCTTTAATTAAAACTAAAAATATTTTTGTATTACTCATCAAATAAGGACCGATACGCACCAAAACATGTAGGTTAGGGACCAATTGTACCAAAAAAATAAAAATAAAGGTTATGGACCATTTGCGCCAATTGAAAGAAAGAAAAAAAAAATAGTAACTTGACAATTTTACCCACACTAATAAAGACAAAAAAAATGAGATGGACCATTTGCGCACCTAAATGATAGGTTTTTAACGGAATCGTAAAAAATGACCAATTAGCACCTAAATGAATAGGTTATGGACTATTTGCACACTAATGTCATACGTTAAGGACCATCTGCGCCAATTTCCTTCGAAAACAATAACCAAACATAACAATGGCAATCTGAAAAATGAAAGAGTGAAAAAAACCTACAATTGCCTTCAATTCAATAAACAATGAATTATCTATAGAAATTTCCACGACCGTAATCGAATGTTGCTTCAATTTATTTTCCAGATTTTGTATGTCGTTGTAATTTATTTATTATTTTTAACCACCGATTTTGTTAGATTTTTGGGACTTTTTACATTACTTTGATTTTTAGGTTTTGTCTCGATTTTTTTTTTTTAATAAATTTATTATGTGTTTAATTTGTGTGCATTTTCTTTTAAACCGGGGTCTCAGATTGTAATTTTGTAATATTAAAAAGGACAATTATATTCACACAACACTTTTTATTTTTGCATTACATTTTAATTACATTTAACATCTTTAATCTTTTAACATTATAGCACTCATGTCCCCAACTTTTTTTATCACATTTTTATCTTCAATTTTTTTATTAATTAGCACATCTAGTGATGGCAACGGGGCGGATCGGCCTGATCCAAATCCGCCCCGCAATAATTGTAAGAGATCCAAATCCGTCTCTGCGATTCGCTATTTTTCGGGGCAGATCGGAGAGGATCGGATACGGATCGGGGCGGATTAGAGCCCTGATCCGTATACTGATCCATATTTTTTTTTTTTGGCATTCAAAAAATTTAAGATATATTGAAACAAGCTTTACTAATATACTATAAGAGTTTAAACAACATCATCCTCCTCACTAAACCTTGTGCAAGGTCCACAATATGTCGAATGTGATAACTTTTTTCAAAAAATATTTTAATTATCAAATCACATATAAAACAAAATATAAATTCAATATTTTAATCCTTTTTTTTTAAATTAAATTGGTGGCCGGATCGGGATCGGCATACTGATCCGATCCGCCCCGAGATCCGCGGCAGATCACAGATATTTGTCCCGATCCGCGGATCAGGTATTTTTCGCTCCATTCGGATCGGGTATCCATCGGGTTCGGGACGGATCGGATATTTTTGTCATCTCTAAGCACATCTTGTGTTTGATAATGATTTCCGTCAAAAAATATTTGTTGAGAATTCGTAAAAAGATTTATTTGTCTGTCATATTTTAAAAAAAACAATAGACACAAAAGTACGATAAAATATTTTTTTTCTCATTTTAAAACACGTAAATAAAATATCTCGACTGAAACAATCATCAATGATGAAATGTGCTAATTAATAAAAGTTGAAGATATGAATTCGATGACAAAAAATTAAGAACATAATTACAATAATGAACAAAAGTTCAGAATCTTAAGTACAATTAAAATGTGGTGTACTTATAACAAATTGTAGTATTAATATAACCATCCTTAAAAAAAGGGTTAATTACACTAATGGTCCCCATTCTTTCAGGTTTGTAACGATTTCATCCACATTCTTTTTTTTTAGCACATATCATCCTCATTCTTCCATTTATACTCACAGATGGTCTCCAAATCACTATTTTTCACTATTCTGACAATTATTGGACAATTTTATCCCTTGACTTAAATAAATTAAAATAATAGAAAAAAAATACAATAAAAACATTGCAATTGGACCCTTTAACTTTTCAAAAGTACAAATAAATCTTCAATTATTTTATTTTATATAGATAGGTGTTCTAGTAAAAAAAAATCTATATTTTCCACCACCCCCCTACCCCCACCAAGCGGTTCAGTGGAAGACTCACATAGGCTAGGCATCCGCATGTGTCAACAATATCGAATGTCACCGGAGAAGAATTTTACGGACTATTCTCCAGGGAAGTATCCATCGTATGGATGGCTAAGCGAGAATCTCGTTCACCGTGAATTTCTCGATGAAGAAGCTTCAAAAGTCATCGGCGCCATACATTCGGTGACATCCGAGAATGCGGTAGTGGAGAAGCCGGAAGAATCCAATCGAAATGTGTCGGTGTAAGGACTTCGTGGATTTCGAGTTAAATTGAGGATCCGGTCACCATGCTTCCGGCCGACAAGCTCTTTTTGACGGAAAGCTTGTACTGTTATAGTTTCTCCACGATTCGTCATTCAATGATTTATCGTATCGCTTTTGGCGAATGTTAAATTTCTTGACACACCGAAACTTCGTCGGACAAATTTCCTGGAAAGAGATTTTAGGATTGAATTTTTTTTTTTCAAATTATTCATGATTTAATTCACGGTAGCACTTAAATAGATCTTCTTCATCCACTTTTGTATGTTTTGATTTAAAAATATTTAAATTCACTTTTTGAGATTATTTGTGGCTTTTACAATTACTACAACAAGTCGAGCAAGGATGGCATTGAAAATGTTGAGGAAAATAAAGATGATTTGACATGGTAATCGATGGCGATGCATATGCTTGGGACATGGATAGTTTTAAGCATTTGGAGCTTGTTGTCTCGGTGTTGTCCGCAAATAGTGATCCAAAACTTGTGGTGAAAGGGGTTACTCATGGTGCCTGTGATTATTTGGTGAAGAACACTATGGGGTGGGGAGGTGGGGTTCTTTTTGTTTGGAAAGAAAACTTATTTGAATAAAATAAAATAATTTAGGATTTATTTGTACTTTTGAAAAGTTAAAGGGTCCAATTGCAATGTTTTTATTGTATTTTTTTTCTATTATTTTAATTTATTTAAGTCAAAGGGTAAAATTGTCAAAGAATTGTCAGAATAGTGAAAAATGGTAATTTGGAGACTATCTGTGAGTATAAATGGAAGAATGAGGATGATATCTGCTAAAAAAAAGAATGGGGATGAAATCATTACAAACTTGAAAGAATAGGACCATTAATGTAATTAACCCTAAAAAAATGTATTTATCAACTCTAAAAAGACAAATTTATCAAACGACTCTCCAACGTCATCCCAGGAAATTGGAAGGAACATTATATTAAAAATAAAAAAATAAAAAAAATAATAATAATAATACAAGTAGATCAATTATTAACGATAAAAAAAAACGACTACAATTATTCCTACCTAAAATATTGAAGAATTGTCCACGACAATTAAAACGTCAATACTCACACCTACCACGGTTTTGTTCTGCATATCGTCGTATCTGTGGTTGTGGTTGTTGTTCGGCTTTACTTGGCAGTTTATGATCATTTGTATCTATATATGAAGAAATTAGTTGAGCCAGAAATTATTCCAGCTATGGGCATGGAAATATGTGGCGATGATCAGCAGCCAAGCGTCTCAATTTCTTCGTCTTCTTCAGACACTGAAGTAATGAAGCGTACCCTTAGGAGAGGTGAGGTCAGTCTTTCTGTTGACATGTCTCACCGATCATCTTTTGTTTCCTCCTCTACATTTTCATAATTAATCATTTCATAATTTCATATTTTTAATCAACTAGCAGTCGCAGAGATACAACGAGCTACAAGCCATCGAGCAGCAAGCTCACTTGCGTGATGGTGAGTGAAAACAGGTTATGAAGTCAAATCAATACGTTATTATAAGGAAGTGCGTCAGAAGAAGTTGGTTTTACCGCAAATTTTTGATGCGTTAAGAAATAGTTCGTCTTTTCGCTTTCCCAGGGGGGGTCAACTACCTCCGTTGAAGTGAAATGAAACAAGTACCCGACCTTAGCCAAAGATACCAATTCGAAAGAGAAGTCATTTCCTCATATATAAACATCTGTCTTCGGGAACTTCTGAGTTTAATAGGACTGACCACGGAAGTCGAATAATCCAAGAAATCAGAGACTCTCCTCGGCCTTATCCAAACTCCAGCTCTATTAATCCTCCAAAATACCAACAAATGAACTATACCATTTGATCCCTCTATCATCCACTCCGACAGAGATGGTCAACTTCTATTCTGCTTGTTGGTTTTGTTAGGCAATGAACCCCAACTTATATGGTCGCTAAAAGTCAATTTTCTTGTAGTAGTGATATACAAATAAGAATGCAATAAACATGCTTTTTGTAGCAATTTGAAGAGGAAACGCATCGTTAGAACACTGATATTCACCAAACTTACCATTTTGTTTCAATTTAGTTACCGAACTTCCCTTTCATACAAAAATGGTCACTTTTATAGTTTTGTCTCCTCAGTTCAATCACTCCATCTGTCTCTGTTTGCATCCGACCTTGTCGTCAACACTTCTGTTAATGAAAACTAACTGAGACTCAACACGGGAGTGACTTTACTGCATAAGTTTGGTGATCATTTGTGTACGAAAAAAGTTCGATGATTAAAGTGAAACTAATCATAATTCGATGGTTGAACTGAATTTTCGAGTTGTTGACTATATATTTTCTAACACCTTTTGAACTAACTTGGGATACACAATATTGTGAAAATTAAGGGAATACATGGACAGCTTTGGCACATATAATAACAGCCGTAATTGGTTCGGGGGTATTGTCACTAGCATGGAGCATGGCACAACTGGGGTGGATTGCAGGTCCATTGACTATGCTAGCATTTGCATCAGTCACACTTACTTCTGCACTTCTTCTTCGGGATTGCTACAAATCTCCTGATCCGAACTATGGCCCGGCTAGAAATGGCTCCTACATTGATGCTGTTGGAAATATTTTAGGTACAAATTTGGCTACATATCTCTTCGTATAAAATAGAAGGGTCGATATTACAGTACATTGTACACCGTCTATCTCAGGAAAAAAGAGCAGTTGGGTGTGCAGCATTATTGTACGCATAAATTTCATCAAGCTAGGTATTGTTTATACAATCACATCCTCCATCAGCATGAGGTATGTTGATCACAAGAACTAAATGCCATGTCCAATTTTTGTTGCATTTTACTGTTCCTAAACAGCTTAATGTATGTCTTGCTACTTTTTAATGGATACAGCGCAGTTCAGAGATCAATTTGTTTCCATACTGAAGGACATAAAGTAGCATGTAAATATGGGAATCTTCGTTACATGCTTACATTTGGAATTATTCAAATGATCGCGTCTCAAATACCAGATTTTCGAAATACTATTTGGCTCTCTGTCATTGCGGCAATCATGTCATTCACATATTCTATTATTGGATCGGCACTTGGCTTGACAAAAGTAATACGTAAGAGGCGAAAATGAAAATTTGCAAGAGCAATGAGACAAATATAATTAAACCTCAGCATGTCATTTGTGTTTATATTTTGAGTTTTGACCCCTTAACCTGAATTTACAGAAAATGGAATAATAAAAGGTAGCATTGGAGGAGTACCAACTACTACTGCTACTGAAAAAGTATGGGCTATTTCTGAAGCGCTCGGGGATATTGCATTTGCTTTCCCCTTCTCTGTTATTTTCCTTGAGATACAGGTCAGAAAATTACTCTTTTAAGTAGCACGAAGCAATAGTGAAGAACAAACCGAAATGTTCATTGTATGTCTTGTCGTGTCGAATATTGTGTACCAAGCGGTTGAAGTTTATATTGTGGATGAAGGATACTACCGAGGTCAACACCATCGGAAAAAGTAACGATGAAGAGGGCATCTATAATGGCAGTCTGCATTACAACTTCATTCTACCTATGTTGTGGAGGATTTGGATATGCAGCCTTTGGGAATTCTACTCCGGGGAACCTTTTGACTGGATTCGGTTTTTACGAGCCATATTGGCTCATCAACTTTGCTAATGCCTGCGTTGCTCTTCATTTAGTTGGAGGATATCAGGTACTCCTAAGCGACTCTAATCTTAACTTTTTAGAAACTTTTTTAGTTTTCCTAAACACGGGCTTAATTCTTTTATTATTATTATCAGGTATTCAGTCAGGCATTGTTTGCAAATGTTGAAAAATGTGTAGTCAAGAAGTTCCCCAACAGTAAATTTGTTCATAAAAATTATGAACTGAAAACTGTACCAGTTTTGAGACTGAATCTTCTGAGGCTGTGTTTCAGAACTGGTTACGTTGTATTCACAACTGGATTTGCCATGCTTTTTCCTTACTTCAACCAGGTTGTGGGAGTGGCTGGAGCTATTAACTTTTGGCCCATCGTTGTATATTTCCCAGTCGAAATGTACCTAGTGCAGAAAAATATTGGACGGTGGACGCCTAAGTTTATTCTTCTTCGAACATATGTTTATGTTACGTTGCTAGTTATGATTTTTGCCTTTGTTGGCTCAATTAAAGCTTTAATAAAAGCAAGGTTTGGGTAAATTTTACCTGCTTCGTCGATGAAGAGGGCATCTATAATGGCGATGCGGATTACAACTTCATGCTACCTATGTTGTGGAGGATTTGGATATGCGACCTTTTGGGAATTCTACTCCGGGAACCTTTTGACCGGATTCGGTTTTCTGAGCCATATTGGCTCATCAACTTTGCTAATGCCTGCGTTGCTCTTCATTTAGTCGGAGGATACCGGTATTCCTAAGCGACTCTAATCTTAACTTTTAGCAACTTTTTAGTTTTCCTAACACGGGCTTAATTCTTTTATTTATTATTATCGTGTATTCATCGGGCATTGTTTGCAAATGTTGAAAAATGTGTAGTCAAGAAGTTCCCAACAAAGTAATTTTTTTTCATAAAATTATGAATCGAAAACTGCATGCGCTTTTGAGACCGAATCTTCCGAAATTTGTGTTTGAGTAACTAGTTACGTTGTATTCACAACTGGATTTGCCATGCTTTTCCTTACTTCAACCAAAGTTGTGGGAGTGGTCGGAGCTATTAACTTTTGGCCCATCGTTGTATATTTCCCAGTCGAAATGTACCTAGTGCAGAAAAATATTGGACGGTGGATGCCTAAGTTTATTCTTCTTCGAACATATGTTTATGTTACGTTGCTAGTTATGATTTTTGCCTTTGTTGGCTCAATTAAAGCTTTAATAAAAGCAAGGTTTGGGTAAATTTTACCTGCTGTCGATGAAGAGGGCATCTATAATGGCAGTCTGCATTACAACTTCATGCTACCTATGTTGTGGAGGATTTGGATATGCAGCCTTTGGGAATTCTACTCCGGGGAACCTTTTGACTGGATTCGGTTTTTACGAGCCATATTGGCTCATCAACTTTGCTAATGCCTGCGTTGCTCTTCATTTAGTCGGAGGATACCAGGTATTCCTAAGCGACTCTAATCTTAACTTTTTAGCAACTTTTTTAGTTTTCCTAAACACGGGCTTAATTCTTTTATTTATTATTATTAGGTATTCAGTCAGGCATTGTTTGCAAATGTTGAAAAATGTGTAGTCAAGAAGTTCCCCAACAGTAAATTTGTTCATAAAATTATGAATCAAAACTGTATCGCTTTTGAGGCCCGAATCTTCGAGGTGTGTTTGAGAATCGGTTACGTTGTATTCTGGCTGGATTTGCCATGCTTTTTCCTTACTTCAACCAAAGTTGTGGGAGTGGTTGGAGCTATTAACTTTTGGCCCATCGTTGTATATTTCCCAGTCGAAACGTACCTAGTGCAGAAAAATATTGGACGGTGGACGCCTAAGTTTATTCTTCTTCGAACATATGTTTATGTTACGTTGCTAGTTATGATTTTTGCCTTTGTTGGCTCAATTAAAGCTTTAATAAAAGCAAGGTTTGGGTAAATTTTACCTGCTGTCGATGAACTTTCAGCAAAATTTGAATTGGGCTTCCAAACTTTATCTCAATTCAATTTATTAGTTGCTGAATTTCAATTTAGATTCAAATTTTACGACTCTGTTACATTCCGTCACTTAACGTCCCCCAAAATGACGGTAAGTACTTAGTTGGAAACCGAACTATAAAGTGATGTTCTCTTTGCGTTTCTATTTTGTATTTTGAGTTTTGATTTCATTTTGTGTTTTGTGTTTTGTGTTTTGTGTTTTGAGTGTTTGTTTTAAGATTTTTGAAAATACGTTTTTTTTTGTGTTTCGAAAATTGTTTCTCAAAACAGAAAACTCGAAAATACGTTTCCTTGAAATTTTTTAGAAATTTGGACATACTTGGAATTAAAAAAAATTGTTGTTGGAATTAGAAAGAATTAAAAACTTGGAATTATTTGAAATTAAAAACAATTAAAAACAATTATTTGGAATTAAAATATTTAACAATAATTAAAAATAATTATTGTTGCAATTAAAAAGAATTAAAAACTTAGAATTATTTAGAATTAAAAACAAGTATTAATTAAAAACAATTATTTGGAATTAAAAATATTTTTAAAAATTAAAAATATTTAAAAACAATTATTGTTAGAATTAAAAATATGTAAGTTCAATTGAAAATATTTAAAATAATTAAAATATTTAAAAACAATTATTGTTGGAATTAAAATATTTTTAAAAAATTAAAAACATTTAAAAATAATTAAAAATTTGGAATTATTTGGAATTACAAATAATTATTAATTAAAAATTATATTTGGAATTAAAAATAATTAAAAACAATTAAAAATATTTAAAACAATTATTGTTGGAATTAAAAATATTTAAGTTCAATTGAAAATATTTTAAAACAATTAAAAACATTTAAAAACAATTATTGTTGTAATTAAAAATATTTAAAAAAATTTAAAAACAATTAAAAATTTGGAATTATTTGGAATTACAAATAATTATTAATTAAAAACAATTATGTTTGGAATTAAAAAAATTAAAAACAATTATATTTGAAATTAAAAATAATTTTAAACAATTATATTAATTCAAAACAATTAAAAAGAAGCCGCGCATCTTTGTCGGGATTCGAACCCCTAACCTCCAACTTGGAATTACAGCGTGTACAACCGTTTTAGCAGAGAGCCACATTTTGTTAAAAAAAATGTAGAAAATGATTAAATTATCATAGTTTTGCCCGGTTAAAAAAAAAAAATGCCAAATGATGGACTCGAAACGCGAACCTCCTCAACCAAAACGCGTGTTTTCAACCGTTTTGAAAAACAACCATATTTTGTACACAAAACGCGAAAATAATATCATTTTCTATTTCCTTTGAAAAAATTTTGGATGTTCTGAAAAATGTATTTTCAAAAACGGTAAAGAGAACATGTTTTCACTATTTTCAAGAGCACAAAATGGAAAATTGGTTGAAAACGTCAAAGAGAACACACCCTAAATGATCTTCCACGTAACTATTACTTGACATACTCTAGAAACAAAAATAGTAAAATGAGAGTATTGGCAATATCTTTATATTAAATGGTAAAAAGTATGTGTTCTTTTATTTTAACACATTTATGATGTGACATATTAGTAAAAAAATTGGTATGACACATAGTGATGTAGAGGATTCGTTGCGTTATGACTGCTAATTAAACAATTTTCATCAACTTGGAAAACGATATGTGATGGGATGATGAAATTTAAAATTAAATTGAGATTCAATGATTTAATTGAAGCTAAATTGAAGTTCAGTAACTCCATTGAAATTTTGCTAAAAGTTCAATGGCTGCAAAGGAAATTTACCCACGAGGTTTAGCTAGGTGACTAGTGTCAAAATTGAAGTTTTAATAGTTTAGTACTTACCTGTCAAATTTCAGCTAAAGATTCTAAAGGTCGAAACAGTTCAGTTCGGTCTGATTCTAAAAAGAATCAAACCGAACCAAAAACTAACGAGTATCTTGTAAATAAAAAATCAATTTCAATTTTAATTATAGAACCAAACCTTTCGGTTTGATTCAACTCGATTTCATAGTTAAATTTTTATAATTCTAAAAACTATTTTCATTCTCCTAATATTTGAAACAACACAATAATCTAATAAATTATTACTTCCAATCTTTAATCCATTCACAAAAAAACAACCTATCGAATTTTGAATGCAAGATTCCATTTTAATACATAATAACAAGTCTACTCCAAATATAAAAACACAAAAACAAGTTATCCAATACAAATCATTCACCAATGTACTGGTTCGGTTCTTCGATTGTAGGCATAGAACTCCGGTAACCAAATCATTCTTAGTCGCTCACTTCTAATACCTACTCATTCATTTTAAATTTAAGAAAAACCAAACAATAGAATTATAGATACATTTTACTTGGTAAAAATACTGTTGCTCACTGAACTTCCAACGAAATTTCATCTTAAACATCGAACTTCTGTTGTTTCAACTTAACCCATCAATTTTCTTTTCTATTTCAATTACATCCAAGTGGAGGGTGTTTTGAATCAATCAAAAATTATCAGAATATTACATAATATCATATTTCTGGCAAAGGCATAAAAATGTAAAATATAACTCGTTTTTAAATTATCTGAATGTTATTACAAAGACATTGAATGATATAATCAACTGTGTTTATATTCTATCTATCCCTTTCCTTTCTATTGGCTTTGTGCTGAGAGCGGATGTTTCTAAAACAATTATACATCAAGCGAAATAGGAAGAGGATGACGATGTATCAGCCAGCACCTGCAAGTATTATATGACAAACTTGTTATTAATACAATTCAACTTTTATTTGAAAACAGACAGTCGTTTGTATATATACCTCGAGTTGATCTTCGGTGAATGAATCTTTCTGAACACTCCATGTATCAGCATGGGTGCGTCGGAATTCTGCAACTGCTTTTGTAACGGTGGATTTCACGGGTGATGGCTCCGAAACAAATTGAGCCAGTAGAGTAACATGCTCAGGCAACCAACTGAAACAAAATTTTGATCATTTTTTGTTAATGGGAAATATTCAAATGATCAATGAACTGGCAACACAACAGCATGCTTCTTCAACTAATACAACTCAACAAGAAAGGTCTGGAGTGGAGTACGATAATACATATTGTAACTTTTATAATATTATCATTTGGTATGCAAATATTAAAACACGAGATCAATATATTAGAACATGGAAGCACCTGGGCATATCATAAGGAACTGATAGCGCACAAGCTGCCAAAGCGAGTACAGGACCATGTATGGATGCAATCGACTCCCTGGAACGCGTGCTTCTGCAATCACAAACAAGCAATCCTAAGATCAGAACATAAACCATGACAGGGGAACTTTGAAGATTAAAACTACGTAATGTCTTTAGTTACTAGAAGCATGCAATGTGGCATCTTGTCCCTCCCACCTCTCTCTCACACACACTCTCTCTCTGATGCACATGCATACACATGATATACATCGTTTTATGAGCCCCATGTTCAATTCACCTAGCAAGGATTAATTAGCTCAGATTTTCATTTTCCTCAACCAACCCAACCGTGCATGTGTGCATAAGAGAGGAGGAATGATGGATATAAATATAATTCTCTCCAGTAAGAACAGTAAATGGCCTCAGCACTCAACAAAGAACAGACCCTTGTCATGCTCAGATAGAGTCGATTAAGTAACTGTTTGAGATTTGGACAGTCACATCCAAATAAGAAACAAGATGCACCCAGCAGTCACAAAAGAGATGGGATAAGCATTGGTAAGTTGTGCGCGTACGCACAGATAGAGCCGATTAATAAACTGTTTGAGATTTGGACAGTCAACATCCAAATAAGAAACAAGATGCACCCAGCAGTCACAAAAGAGTTGGAAATTCATGGTAAGTTGTGCACATTCGCACAGTTCCCTTTTCCTTTTTCAGGTACAAGTATGCACAAGCATTGACAGAGCTTTTTTAAAATCCAAAAGTGCTTTTTGGAGGGCAAAAGTGTTTTTCATTAAAATTTTGAATGTTCGGTTAAAGTCAATTAGTGCTTATTGACCTTAAAAACAGGTTTTTAAAGCTGTTTTAGAGAAGCTCAAATTTGGAGAGTTTCTAAAAAGCTTTAAATTAAGCTTTAACGGGATGTTGAATACAACATTTAATGAAACTTCAAAATTTCCAAATATATTCCTATTTTCCTTCACTTTAAAGGGGGAAAAATTCTACATCCTAATATTATCAATGAATTTTGGGAGGATTTATGACATTTTAATCATAGCAGCCATGCCAAACGAACCCTACATCTACAAGTGAACACGCTGAATTTTGTATGGATGAAATTTGATCCTTTATTGGCAACTAATCATTGAATCGAGATCTATGAAAAGCCAAGGGAAGAAAAAAACCTCTGCTTCCTCTTCTTAAATATAATATTTGCTTGCTCATAAGCTCTGCAGCGAAAATCATGTGCTAAATCTTCATCCCCACCCTTCATAAGCCCAGCTAAAACTGCTGCTGCATGCTCTCTTACCTGAATAAAAAATATTCATGATGAATAAAGCCAGAACCCCATATTGCACTAGGACTCACATCCCTGATAACGAGTATAAGCTATAAAGTTCTGTACCACATTAGACAATTGTTGACAAGACTGGAATAAATGACATTTTGTATCCAATGGACAATACCAGGGTCTAAGCAGTCAGCACTGAAGAGCATTAACCTAATTTCTTAAAACTAGGACAATATTTCATCTGTAGGAACAAACAAACTGAGAAAAAAAAGGTATAAATTTTACGTACATCAAGTTTCAAAATCCTAGTCACAGGACTGTGGAACAACTCCTCAAGCACCATTATAATTTATAACTGTTCTATAGAGTTCAAGAACAAGATTCATCTACAGAATCAAAGAGTAAGTGCAAGGACTTGAGAACTACAACTAACAGGTAACCGGAGACAAGATAATTAGTTTATGAAAACAAAAGCAACGCAAAGCAAAAGTCCATCATGGTTACTTAAAGGATCTTCTCTCCACTCTACATATAAGATTTTCACAAGTAATTAATCAAGGATGGAAAAGAAAATAAGAATAAATTAACTTAAAAGGTAACTTTTAAAAGGAAAATGACCATTGTTCAAAAAAATAAGCATAACTAGCCCATATAACATCTCGATGAACTAGCATCTGTTACAAACTGTTCAATGTTATAGCTAATCAGTCACAATTAGTGCCAGAGACTTGCCTCAACTTGATTGTCTGAAAGTAGTTTCTCTACAGTTTGCCAGATTTGTTGTACGTCCAGCTTAGAGAGGATGAAAGTGTGCCTGTTGTTGGATGGAAACATATTACTTGAGACATACCATTGCTTAAGCATCATAAACAGCAGAAACTATACAAAAGAACTCGTAAGATTTTGAAACCTAACAGGCAAGATATCATGTACAACCAAAAAGCAAGAATAGTGCAACATTCTCTTATAAATACCATACAGTGACAGATAGGATATAATGTGTATCAAAAAACTGAAACAGTTTTGACCAAAATAGATGGACAGTTATGGGACTCATAATTTCTTTATAACTGATCTTTATAACTGAACAATGGGCAAGCAGAAGCCGACTATGTTCGCTCAAAATCCTATCAACTTCAAGGAGAATAGTCAAATTACAATTACAATGAATTGCGACAGAATAATATGACAACCACCATGTAACAGTCCTTATATAGGCATGGATGAGAACGCATATTCCAGACAAGCTACAATACCTGTACATGAAACTCCTCAAAAATGTTAAAGTCGCAGATCGAGTTCGCCAATTGGAATCATGGGCTGAAGAAAGAATAACAGATACAGCTTTTTGCAGATGGGGTGCCCCAAAAACCCTCCACTTTAGCAATTCAAAAGATGCCTTGGCCAGATTTGAGAGATCTTTAGATGATGTTTCCTTCAAAGAATACAGAAAGACACAATTAGCATCACAGTACAACGTGAAAGATAGCAGACAGTAAAACATTTGGCTAACATTTTAGTGATAAACAAACCATTTCTATTATTTAATTAAAATCCATAACTGTTCCAAGTTTTTCAGTAGAAGTACATTAAATTTGATGGAAGAATTCCAACCATTCTTCATGTATAACTTGAAACTGTGGTTGGACATGTGAAGAGGGATATCAATAAACGATAAAACTTAAGCAGCAGAATGGTAGAGGCACATGGCTATGCACAGTTCATAGCTTGATTAGTGGTTATCTTATCAACCTCAAGCGAACAATGACATAACATCAATTCAGAAAGATTAGTAGAACTAGTGACCCACATCGAAGACTCCAAATTAGCGTTGACTTACTGGAAAAGATGAGATCCTTTTATTGGATTTCGAAAGTAAAGGAAATTGGACGACTTTAATAGACAAGACGCAAATACTCAGGTTTATAATGCTACGCAACTCTATAGAAGTAGAAAAGTCAATTACCCGTACTTCAAATATACTCTCCTATCAATTAAAGAAACATGAGCAAATATATTTTTTACAATTCTTCATGGTTTTTGGAGCGTGTCAATTTTCCATGTAATTAACAAACAAGCAACAATGTTCGTTTAAAATATCAACATCGGGTAAGCAACAATGTTTGTTTAAATGTGAGGCTATTTGACCATGTTTGATATTGTGTTGTGTCGGCCAGTTAAAATGATTTTTAACTATGTTGGTGCACTTAAGTTGAAAATAATAGGATACCTGTTTAAACCTAAAAATCATCCAGTATCTCGAACAAATAACCAATATAGTGAGAAAGTGTGGTAATTAAACCGTGATAGTGGCTATCTAGGTTATGATTGATTCCATGTATGTTGAAAATTTGTGTGGAGCACTTTAGACCGATTAGAGAAACTAAGTAATGACCGAATGTTAGGAATCTAATCCTCACGCATGAACTTATTGCACGCAAGGAACAAAAATTATTATATTTTTTGCTTAACTCTTTTCGTAGCCTAATTGACTTGAGTGAAAAGGTCAGTAGGGGTTTCTCAAAACCTGATGCCCTAAGGTTCGAAAGACCTAGGAGTCATCGACCTCAAGCTCGTTACATGAGTCATTTAGAAAGCTTAATAGACTGAGTTTTGTACTTTATTAATATCTTATAACTCCTTTCGTAGCCTATTTATTTGACTCGAGTGAAAAGGTCAGTAGGGTTTCTCAAAACGATGCCCTAAGGTTCGAAAGACACAGGAGTCATCAACATCAAGCTCGTTACATGAGTCGGTTAGAAAGCTTAATGGATTGAGTTTTGCACATAAGATCTATAAAAAAAAAAAAAAAATTATTTTTAATTTTTATTTACATCAAAAATAAAATAAAATAAAATAAAATAAAATAAAAATTCTTTGCAAAGTAAATATGGAGATTAGATAACTAATGGGTTTGACTTATTTAGTAGAAACTTTTCGGTCGAGAGTGCTCATAAATTGGAGAATCTTCATATACTTAGGTTGTCACGATTATTAGTTTTCTCAACCCGACCTCGAACAAGAAAATAATGATGAAGTGTTACCTTTGAACCAAAATCTCGGGATTTGAGAGAAAACATCATTTTGGGGAAGTGTACCTTACGAGAGGAAAGGAAAAGTTGACCCGGTGGTTGAGCTATCACCACCATAGAATTTAAGTTAATCAGATTAACGGGTCTCACACATATCGAGTATGGTTTAAGTAGAATCACGTTTGCAATAGTATTACACGAACACTCGTCATGGATTATAAGTTTTCTTTTGCAAAAGTGAAGTAAGAACGGCAAGCTATTTATATTGTGAAGTATGTTACGGCTTATTTTTATTAGTATGTGCATGATTGTTTTAGCTAGTTTATTCGAGGACGAATAATAGTTCAAGTTTGGGGTATTTGATAAGTACAATTTTGTACTTATACGGGCTCATAAAAATGGATGATTATGAGTACTCTTAGTTGTTTTCAGTTTAATTGCATGTTGTTTTCTTATTATTTTAGGAAATAATCAAAGTCAAGTATCAATCGGATGAAAAGAGGACAAAGAGAAGAAAAGAAGACTAAATTGAGCAGGATAAAGAGACACGGAGGGCTTAGCATGCAAATATCAAAGCGAAATCAGGAACAAACCTAAGTTAACCATGCGATCGCATGGTTAACGAAGGCTGCGATCGCAAGTCCCCAAGATTTTCAGCAGAACATTAATCACCTAAACCATGCGATCGCAAGGTGAGACACCATGCGATCGCAAGGCATTCTGTGGCGGGAATTGAGGCGGTTTCTCGATTGAATTGAAACTTTACGAAGTCCATATTGATCCAACTACCTAAATCACGTCTTGGAGTCTTTGGAGAGCATTATAAAGGAAGATGATAACCATAACAAAAGGGGATTTTGAGGACGAATTTTGGAAACAAGATACAAGAGGAGAATCGAGGATCAAGGCTCGGGATTGAGGATTCTTGACTAGAGTCACGGGTTGTATTTATTTCTTCTTCTTTTTTTTTTCGCGGATCATGATGAAGTCAATTATTGTTATAATTGGCGAAATCATGTCCAAACTAATTTACTTTTCTAGGATGAGCGATGAAACCTCATGATTTTTAATTAATTAGAAGTTTTTCTGTTTTAGTAATTAATTGCTTGTGGATTGATTATTCTTTATGCGGTTTTCTATTATTTTAATGCACGATCACCATTAGAATATATTGTGATCTATATTGAAGTCGAGAGATTCAATATAGATTAAGCGCGTGGTATTGAATAACATAGGGTCCAATAATAGATAGAGATTACTATTATGCTTTATGAAATCTATTTAGGTATTCTTGAGATTTTAATGCATGTGTTTATGTTGAGAAGCTTAATTAGAGATAATGAAGTTCGCATAACATATAGAATTGATTGACCATCGAGAGAGGCTTTTGATTAATTTAGGAACACCGATTTTCAATCTATGGTAATTATAAGCTAAAACAGTTAAACAAATATTTGATTAAGGAAAGTGTTGGTGGATTCGTAAATCCTAGAGTTAGTAGATCTTGAATTCGTTCTTGCCTTTTTAAAGTTATTTATTGTTTAATTAAAATAGTTAAATTAGTTTAGAATCACAAAAATCAAATTGAATCTGTGTTTCTTTTATTGTTAAAATTTAGGTTATAAATTAATTGGTAATTTAGTATCTAGTCCTCGTGGGTTCGACACTTTATTTTATCACTATATTACTTGTCCACGATCCGTCCACACTATGGATAATAAATCGCACAACAAGTTTTTGGCGCGCGTTCTACGGGACTAGTTTATTAATTGCTACATTAATTGATAGTTTAGTTTTAACATTTTTTTTTATTATTATTTTTTTTTTTTTTTTTTTGATTTTGATTTTTAGATTATTTTCTTTTATTATTTTAGTTCTTCTTGATATCTTTGAGTTGTATATATTTTCTAATTTTTCGGGTGTTAAGTGTGCATGCCACGTACAAAAGATCTTGATCTATTTGATTTAGATCCGAAATTGAGCGAAGCTTTCACCGGCGACAACGTGAAAAGCGAGAAAAGAAAACACGCCAAGACACAATGGCGGACAATCAAGGGCATGATCGGATAAATAATCAACCACCAATAGCTCGACCCGGTTGAAGTTAGTGAGCGAGATATTCTTATGGGTGAGTATATGATGCCACCGATTGTTGAAAATCGGTCCGGCATAGTCTATCCACCTTATGGACACGACAACTTCCGGTTGAGGCCGGATGTGATGAATTTATTCTCGAACAAACTGCCGTTTATGGGATGATGATGAAAATCCTCATTACCATATCTCTCGCTTGATGAATTACGTGGCAATTTCAAATACCACGGTGTTAACGAAGAAGCAAGATGAGGCTCTTTCCACATACATTGAAGGATAAAGCTAGAGAATGGCTAGATTCTCTACCGCTGGGAGCATTACTACTTGGACGGATCGATCCGAGAAATTCACATTGAAATATTTTCCACCGACCGGAGTAAAGCAGACTAAAGTATGAAATTTCCAATTTCCAACAATTTGAGTTGGAAAATTTTCACGAGGCATGGGAAAGATTCAAACAATTGCTCGAAAGTGTCCAAGTCATGGTTTCCTTTAGCGACTCGAATCATTATTTCTACTACGGACTAGCTCCAACCAATCGTTCTTCGATGGGTTTTGCGACGGTGGCTCTATCCAAAATAGATCCATGCGGTGACCTTTACGATCTATTTGAAACCATGAGTGAACAGGTTTATTATGTGGTGGCGAAAGAGGATTGCGTAAGAAAGCAGCGGGGATACGAAGTGGGCACCAATTCGCTTTTATTGGCAAAATTGATGCGTTGGCAAAGCGAGATGGAATCAATGAAATATTCTCATTCAAACTAATATGGTTCGGATGCCTCCACCAATCACATGTAACATGTGGAGCAAACCATCGATCTTGAGTGCCCATTGACAAAGGTTGATATGCCTTCTCCGAGCAAGTTGCATATGCTCAGAATTTTCAGCGTCAGCAAAATAATCCTTATTCACAGACTTACAATCCTGGATGGAGAAATCATCCAAACTTCTCATATGGCAACACTCAAAATATTCAAAATCCACCAAATCGGGGAATGCCGCAAGAGAAAAAGGAGGACTGGAAGAAAGCATATCGAATTGAAGGAGATGCGAGAAAAAGGAGGAGGAGATGCGAGAAAAAGACAGGATGTTGCTATCAAGAATATGGAAAATCAGATTAGGCGGTTGGCTAAATTGTTGATCGAGAGACAACGAGGCACATGGCCAAGCAATACCAAGTCAATCCAAAGGAGCAAGTAAATGCAATTACCACGAGGAGCGGTGTTCGATTACGAGAGATTCATGTGACTAGGCGGTGTAGAAAAGGAAGCGTGTCCGACAAAGCGAGAGAAAATAAATTAGATGCGAGAAGTTGCACGAGCAGGACTCTCCACCGACTTATATTCCACCACCGCCACGTCCCTCCTATCCCATTTCCTCAAAGGTTGCGAAAACATAAGCTAGACCAGCAATTCAAGAAGTTCCTAGATGTTTTCAAAAAGCTGCACATCAATATACCATTCGCCGATGCCTTAGCTCAAATGCCTAGCTATGCCAAATTTATGAAGGACATTCTTGCAAATAAGCGAAAGTTGGAGGAGCATGAAACAGTCGCGCTTACAGAAGAATGTAGTGCCATATTGCAAAACAAGCTACCGCCGAAATTAAAAGACCCAGGGAGTTTTAATATTCCTTGCACTATTGGTAGTTTATATTTTGATAAAGCTTTGTGTGATTTAGGTGCTAGTGTAAATCTAATGCCTTATTCTATTTTTAAGCAGCTTGGTTTAGGTGAAGCAAGGCCGACAACAGTAACACTCCAGCTTGCAGATAGAACAATCAAACGCCCTAGAGGAATCGTTGAAGACATATTGGTGAAAGTGGGCAAGTTCATATTCCCTCATTGATTTTATCATTACGGATATGTGTGAAGGCAGGATGTACCACTCATTTTGGGTCGACCTTTCTTGGCTCTTGGTCGGGGGCAAGAATTGATGTTCCAAAAGGAGAACTTATGCTAAAGTGAATGATGAACACATTACATTCAATGTGTTCAAAGCAATTAAATTTCCAAGTTCTTGATTCGCCTTGAGATTGATGTCATTGACGGAAGGGAGGGAGCTTAGATGATAAAGTTGTTACCCAACACCTGGAGGCACCACTTCGAGAAGAAGAATATATGTGAGAAGAGGAGTTTCATCCGTCTTACGTGACCAAAGGCGATGAAGAAGGTGAAATTTTCTTAGTTGAATTCGAGCATGGCGGCAAAACAAAATCATATCGGTATGATAAAGGAAAAATCAAGCTACGGAAGGTAAACAAAAATTGTTGAAGTTGATCAAAGCAAGAAGAAACAGGTCCTCCAAAGATTTATTCAAAGTATCTTGAGCGATCACCACGACAAAGTCAAGCTAATGACTTTAAAAAGCGCTCAATGGGAGGCAACCCATTTTTCTACCCTTTTATTTAAATTTCGTATTATTTCAATTTTAGGATTTCAATTGATAATTTACACGTTTTAGGTTTCTAGCATTTAAAGTAGGTTTTAATTTTTAAGTTTTGAGGCTACAATCATCGTCATCTTGCATAAGTACGTTTTCCATTAATTTAATTTATAAAAAATAAATAAATAAATAAAAATCGTTTTTTTAATTAAAAAAAAAATTCGTTTTCAAAAAAAAAAAAAAAAAAATTAATTTCATTTTTTTCTTAAAAAAAAAAAAAAAAATTATTTTATTATTATTAATAAATTCCTTTTTCTTTCTTTTCTTTTTAGGGTTACAACCTAAGGAATAATTTGGATGACATTCAAGCAAAGATTTGTAGACCAACTTATGCAGATCTCTCCACAAATTGTTCATACCATACTTCTTCTTGACACCATTCGATCCACATCCGGGTAGTCTCTAATCTTTATATACTCCTTTGAATTATTTTTACATTGGGGACAATGTATCTTTCAAGTTTGGAGGTAGTGAAAAAATGTTTGGTCCGATAATAATACTTGATATTGATTGTTAAATTATTTTAAATTATTTTTAAAAAAAAAAAATTATTATTTAAATTTAATTGTTTGCATGTTTGTGTGATATGAATAGCTTTGCCGGCTAATAATGAATTTTTAAAAATTTCGATGTAATCCATGACTTGTAAACATATTATTACTTTTGTTTAAATGTGAGGCTATTTGACCATGTTTGATATTGTGTTGTGTCGGCCGGTTAAAATGATTTTTAGCTATGTTGGTGCACTTAAGTTGAAAATAATAGGATACTGTTTAAACCTAAAATCATCCGTATCTCGAACAAATAACCAATATAGTGAGAAAGTGTGGTAATTAAAGCGTGATAGTGGCTATCTAGGTTATGATTGATTCTATGTATGTTGAAAATTTGTGTGGAGCACTTTAGACCGATTAGAGGAAACTAAGTAATGACCGAATGTTAGGAATCTAATCCTCACGCATGAACTTATTGCACGCAAGGAACAAAAATTATTATATTTTTGCTTAACTCTTTTCGTAGCCTAATTGACTTGAGTGAAAAGGTCCGTGGGGTTTCTCAAAACACGATGCCCTAAGGTTCGAAAGACCTAGAGTCATCGACCTCAAGCTCGTTACATGAGTCATTTAGAAAGCTTAATAGACTGAGTTTTGTACTTTATTAATATCTTATAACTCCTTTCGTAGCCTATTTGACTCGAGTGAAAAGGTCAGTAGGGGTTTCTCAAAACACGATGCCCTAAGGTTCGAAAGACACAGGAGTCATCAACATCAAGCTCGTTACATGAGTCGGGTTAGAAAGCTTAATGGATTGAGTTTTGCACATAAGATCTATAAAAAAAAAAAAATTATTTTTAATTTTTATTTCATCAAAAAATAAAATAAAATAAAATAAAAATTCTTTGCAAAGTAAATATGGAGATTAGATAACTAATGGGTTTGACTTATTTAGTAGAAACTTTCTGGTCGAGAGTGCTCATAAATTGGAGAATCTTCATATACTTAGGTTGTCACGATTATTAGTTTTCTCAACCAACCTCGAACAAGAAAATAATGAGCGAAGTGTTACCTTTGAACCAAAATCTCGGGATTTGAGAGAAAACATCATTTTGGGGGAAGTGTACCTTACGAGAGGGAAAGGAAAAGTTGACCCAGTGGTTGAGCTATCACCACCATAGAATTTAAGTTAATCAGATTAACGGGTCTCACACACATATCGAGTATGGTTTAAGTAGACTCACGTTTGCAATAGTATTACCTGAACACTCGTCATGGATTATAAGTTTTTCTTTTTGCAAAAGCTGAAGTAAGAACGGCAAGCTATTTATATTGTGAAGTATGTTACGGCTTATTTTTATTAGTATGTGCATGATTGTTTTAGCTAGTTTATTCGAGGGGCGAATAATAGTTCAAGTTTGGGGTATTTGATAAGTACAATTTTGTACTTATCTCGAGCTCACTAAAAATGGATGATTATGAGTACTCTTAGTTGTTTTCGGTTTAATTGCATGTTGTTTTCTTATTATTTTAGGAAATAATCAAAGTTAAGTATCAATCGGATGAAAAGAGGACAAGCGAAGAAAAGAAGACTAAATTGAGCAGATAAAGAGACACGGAGGGCTTAGCATGCAAATATCAAAAAGCGAAATCGGGAACAAACCTAAGTTAACCATGCGATCGCATGGTTAACGAAAACTGCGATCATAAGTCCCCAAGATTTTCAGTGAACATTAATCACCTAAACCATGCGATCGCAGGTGAGACACCATGCGATCGCAAAGGCATTCTGTGGCGTAATTGAGGCGGTTTCACGATTGAATTGAAACTTTACGAAGTCCATATTGATCCAACTACCTAAATCACGTCTTGGAGTCTTTGGAGAGCATTATAAAAAGAAGATGATAACCATAACAAAAGGGGATTTTTGGGGACGAATTTTGGAAACAAGATACAAGAGGAGAATCGAGGATCAAGGCTCGGGATTGAGGATTCTTGATAGAGTCACGGGTTGTATTTATTTCTTCTTCTTTTTTTTTCGCCGGATCATGATGAAGTCAATTATTGTTATAATTGACGAAATCATGTCAAACTAATTTACTTTTTCTAGGATGAGCGATGAAACCTCATGATTTTTAATTAATTAGAAGTTTTTACTGTTTTAGTAATTAATTGCTTGTGGATTGATTATTCTTTATGCGCTTTTTCTATTATTTTAATGTCTCGATCACCATTAGTATATATTGTGATCTATATTGAAGTCGAGAGATTCAATATAGATTAAGCACGTGGTATTGAATAACATAGGGTCCAATAATAGATAGAGATTACTATTATGCTTTATGAAATCTATTTAGGTATTCTTGAGATTTTAATGCATGTGTTTATGTTCGAGAAGCTTAATTAGAGATAATGAAGTTCGCATAACATATAGAATTGATTGACCATCGAGAGAGGCTTTTGATTAATTTAGGAACACCGATTTTCAATCTATGGTAATTATAAGCTAAAAGCAGTTAAACAAATATTTGATTAAGGAAAGTGTTGGTGGATTAAGTAAATCCTAGAGTTAGTAGATCTTGAATTCGTTCTTGCCTTTTTAAAGTTATTTATTGTTTAATTAAAATAGTTAAATTAGTTTAGAATCACAAAAATCAAATTGAATCTGTGTTTCTTTTATTGTTAAAATTTAGGTTATAAATTAATTGGTAATTTAGTATCTAGTCATAAATGGGTTCGACACTTTATTTTATCACTATATTACTTGTCACGATCCGTCCACTTGCGGGATAATAAATCGCACAACACTCTGAAAAGAAGAATTTCTGTGATTTCCTCCGGAAGATGCAGCATCAGAGTCAGTGATTATATGAACATGAGAAAGATTATTCAAAGTTTCACTAAAAAATCCTTCTTCCTGGAAAATCTCACTTAAAGCTCCTTCAAGGGAAGACTTGGTCTTTCTCCCCAAATCCCCAGGGCCACTGGGAAAGTCAGCCGAAAATTTGTAAGGCGATTCTTTCAAAAGGGTATTCAGAGCAGAGATTGCTAGTATCCTAGTCTGTGGAAGTTGACTTTTCAGATTCTTTAAAAAGTGACCAGAAATAAGCAGAACATCACATAATCTGAGAAAGTTAAAGAATATTGAACTTGCACGTTTGCTTAGATTGGCAACTAAGGAATTAGAAAGTAAATTAAGCATTAGAGGCATGTCATTGATGTAAATGTATGTTAATACAATAGCATAAAGCAGCAAGCGATTTAAGAATTAAAAATGTCATTATGGTTGAATTACAATACAGACAACAGTAGCATTAAGTAGACATAAGTTACTGACCAGCAGTCTCACTCAGAACTTTTGTAGATGAATTTGGATCATTTCTGGATGCCATAGCCAGCAACAGTAGAACTCTGTTAGCCATCAAATTATACCTGAAAACAGATGTCTAAGTGAAATTAAAACATGTATGGAACAATGAGTTTTTTATGGTGCAGGTGTAGATGTACCGTTATGAATGTGTGTGTATGCCCACAGGCTGATGATTGTCACCAAACAACCAACATAATCTATTTGGAAAAATGAAGACAACGGTATCTCCAAAAAGCTGAAAAGATAACAATCCATACCGCCAATGCAAGTTGGTGCTTTCAAAACTCATAGCACCAATCTCAGCAACCAAATCTGCAAAATCAGTCCTGTCTGCGTGATTTTCAGGTGTAGTGAAAATGCTTCTAGATACTCCCGCAAAATGGATATTATACTTGACAAAAAGCTGTCAACATCACAATGGATTACAAGACAACAGATGATCAATAACATAAACACCAACCCCCTTACGTCCCAATTACTTGGTTATTTTACGAATTATGTGTTTATTTGGTTGAAAGAATTTCAACATTTTACTTAATCACTTGTATTAAATAGTATATTCAAAAATATATTTTTCATATTTATTATTTAATATTTATGTATTATACATTTAATATTTTTTGTTTTATACGTATATATTCATATAATGCCACGTGCATATATATATATATATATTGTGATTGGTATTAAATGTATTAATGTATTTTAACTTTGGTTATTGGAAATGATCTTTTTTTTTTTTTACAAAATGAATTAATTAAAAAAAAAATTAATCTGTACAACGGAATCGTAATTAAGTTGAATGAATGTTTTTTTAATTGCAAAATGAAAAGTCATATTGATAAGATTGAATTGCAAAAGGAAAAATGTGCAAAGCCCAGAAAGTTAATTAATAAGCTTATTTTATTTAATTTTGAATTGCAAAATGAAAAAAATGCAAATCCCTTTATTTTCCTTCGATTTTTTGAGAAAGTTAATTAATAAGCTTATTTAATGTAATTTTACAAAACCGAAATGCAAAATGAAAAAAAAAAAAAAAATTAATATAGTATATATATAGTGATTGGTATTAAATGTGTTATTGTATTTTGACTTTATATATTGGAAATGATCTATTTTTTTACAAAATCGAAGAATTAAATGAATTAATAAAAATTAAAATTAAAATTAAAAAATTAATAGTTGACTTCACCATTAATTGTCATGACCAAAATGTTGGAAATGGGAGAAGACAATTAGCAGATTATTAGTTAGTTGGTTAAGCATTCTGTTAGTTAGTTCTTAGTTAAAGTTATGGTTAGAAAGTTAGTTGATACTTGTGTATAAATACATGTACATTACGTTCATAATGTTCAATACATTCAATCAGAATTTTTTCATTCTTCTTGTGCAAATTTAACATGGTATCACAGCAGTGAAAATAAATTTTTACTGATAATGAAGTGTCAAATAGAATTCAAGCTATTAGGTAAAAAAAATTCTTAGTTGATTTTTCAAATTTGCATGCTAATATTTTCTACTGCCTAATTTGGTAACAATATGTGTTATTTTATGTATAATAGTCAACGTTCTGACGTCAACAAGCTACATGCTGAGATTGTGACTGATTTGAAGACAATGCTTGACGAAGACAATGTTTTAGTAAAGTCTTTTAGAATGGTGCGGGATACAATTCGCGAACAAGTGTCTTCAAATTTAAAGCTCCGACTCATTGGAAGAAGAGAAAATGATGGAAGCGGTACAATCTACCAAGTGTATCGAAGTTGCAAAGATTAATTGTCGACGATTTTGAGACATCTCCGGTGATAGAGACATCATAGTTGAAACTCAAGCGGAGACGGTTGAAGCGAATTAACGAATTAAATTCTTCATATCTTGGATTGCAATACCCTTTACTCTTTCCATATGGTCAAGATGGATATCGAGAGGATGTCTCACTAAAAGAGTCAACTGCAAATTCTTCAACTGGAAGGAAGAAGATAAGCATGAGGGAATTTTTTGCATATAGATTGCAAGAAAGGGAACGCGAGTCACCTAATATTTTGTTCTCAAGAAGGTTGTTTCAACAATTTTTAGTTGATGCTTATACTATGGTCGAATCTTCGCGTCTACTGTACATACACGTACTCATCAGAAGGATTTGAGGTCAGAAATGTACAGAGGCTTGACGGAAGCAATACTAAGAGGAGAGACAAATCCTTCTCCATAGGGAATGCGGGTGATTTTGCCTTCTTCATTCACGGGTGGAGCTCGATACATGATCCAAAACTATCAAGATGCAATGGCGATATGTAAGTGGGCCAGATATCCCGATCTTTTCATTACATTTACATGTAATTCGAAATAGCCAAAGATTGTTCGTTATGTTGAGATAAGAGGTTTAAAACCGAAGATCGACCCGACATCCTTTGTAGGATATTCAAGATCAAGCTAGATCATTTGATAAAAGATCTTAGACAAAATAAGATATTTGGCGAGTTAAAGCGGTAACATTTTATATGTTATACTTTTTAAAGTATATTGAAATTTTAAAACTTATGTACAATAGCTTATATGTCTAATCCTAATGTATATTGTTGTAGTTATGTATACTATTGAGTTTCAAAAACGTGGGTTGCCACATGCACACATATTGCTTTTTTTACATCCAGAGGATAAGTATCCCATGGTGAAGATATTGACAAAATAATTTCAAATTTGAAATTGGCGATGAAGAGAGTGATCCAAATTATTACAATGCTATCAAAAATTTGATGATGCATGGCCCATGTGGTAGTTTAAGAAAAAATTCTCCATGCATGGTGGATGGAAGATGTACAAAACATTTTTCCAAAAAGTACACAGATTGCACTACAATTGATGAAGATGGTTATCCAATTTATAGAAGGAGGGATAATGGAAGAACAATTAAAAAGAATGGGATTGAGTTGGATAACAGATATGTAGTGCCACACAACCGTTATTTGCTTTTGAAGTATGGTGCTCATATCAACGTTGAATGGTGTAACCAATCTAGGTCAATTAAATATCTTTTCAAATATATCAACAAGGGCCATGATTGTGTCACCGCGACCTTTTACTGAAGTACTAAGCTTGATGATTCTCAGAGCCATGTGGATGAAATAAATATGTACTATGATTGTAGATATATTTCACCATGTGAGGCGGCTTGGAGGATATTTGGATTTGATATTCATTATAGAGACCTCTCTGTTGAGCGATTGAATTTTCATCTACCCGATGAACAAAATATCATATTTTCGAGATAATGATCCAATTGAAGTTGTCATGAGTCGACCTTCCGTGTACCGGTCAATGTTTTCGGCATGGATGGAAGCTAATCAGAAATATCCCGAAGCAAGAGATCTAACCTATGCAGAGTTTCCTACAAGATTTGTTTGGAAGCAATCAACAAGACAATGGCAGCCAAGAAAACGTGGATTTTCAATTGGACGATGTTTTTGGTCCCTCCGGGTGTGGAGAAAATTATTATTTGAGAATGCTTCTTAACATAGTTCGAGGGCCAAGAAACTATGAGAAAATAAGGACTATAAATGGTGTTCAATATAATTCATTTAGGAATGCTTGCTATGCACTTGGTTTGTTGAATGATGATAAAGAATATGTCGATGGGATAATCGAAGCAAGTCATTGGGGATCTGCCAGCTATTTGAGAAATCTATTTGCAACATTGTTATTGTCAAATTCTTTGTCGAGACCTGAATTTGTTTGGGAACAATGTTGGCGGTATCTATCAGATGACATACTTTATAGACAACACAACATGCTTCATCACGAAGGTACACGTGTTTCATGTTTTATTACATTATTATTATTATTATTATTATTATTATTATTATTATTATTATTATTATTATTGTTGTTGTTGTTGTTGTTTTCTCTTTTAAATTAATTATAGTTGTTTGTTTGTATCGATTTACAGGTTTAGAATTGAGTGACGAAGAAATAAAAAATTATACACTCGCACAGATTGAAAAAATATTGCGGAGTAGTGGAAAGAGTCTTCGAGACTTTGAAACAATGCCCTTCCCTGAGATCGTAGATGTTTCAATTCACAATAATAGACTTATACATGATGAGTTGCGTTATGTTAGAAACTCTCTGGCTGCAGATCACAAAAAATTTGTTTCTAATCTCACAATTGAGCAAAAAAATGCTTATGAAACAATAATGCATGATGTTGAAGGTGATCGAGGTGGGGTATTTTTTCTTTATGGTTATGGAGGTACGGGAAGACTTTTGGGTGGAAAACTTTGTCAGCAGCTTTGAGATCAAATGTTGAAATTGTTTTGACTGTTGAAAGCGTCAAGTGGTATAGCATCTCTACTTCTTCCAAAAGGTAGAAACGACTCATTCTAGATTTGCCATTCCTATTACCCCGAATGAAGATTCTACACCGTAATATTAAACATGGGAGTCCACTTCTTGAAAGTTAATTGTGAAAACTAAGCTTATTATCTAGGATGAGGCACTTATGATGAACATATATTGTTTTGAAGCTTTGGACAAGACTATGAGAGATATTATGAGGTTCAGCAATCCATTGAATTTGGAACAACCTTTTGGCGAAAAAACAGTTGTTTTTGGAGATTTTAGACAGATTTTGTCAGTCATTCCAAAAGGAAGTAGACAAGATATTGTGCTTGCAACAATCAACTCCTCATATTTGTGGAGACACTGTAAAGTTTTGAAGTTGACAAAAAATATGAGGCTTCAAGGTCTTGGATCAGACATTCATTCCACTGAATTAAAGGCCTTTTCAGATTGGATATCTAACATTGGAGACGGAACAATTGGCGGTCCAAATGATGGTCATGCAACCATTGAAATACCTAATGATGTTTTGGTAAAGGAGTTAAAAGATTCAGTTGCGGCAATCGTAAATAGCACATATCCTTCTTTTCAGATAATATGAACAACCCATTATATTTACAAGGAAAGGCCATTCTTGCTCCAACTCTTGATGTTGTTGAATCAATCAATGAATACATGATCTCTATTAATCAAACTGAGGGAAAGTGTACTTGAGTTCTGATGCAACTTGCAGATCAGATTCCAACATTGATTTATTATCAGATATTCATACTCCAGAATTTTTGAATGGTATTAGATGTTCAGGGGTGCCTAATCATGAGTTGAAGTTGAAGGTTGGTATTTCCGTTATGATATTGAGAAATATCGATCATTCTGCTGGACTATGTAATGGGACTAGATTGGTCATTACAAAGCTTGGAAATCATGTTTTGGAGGCAAAATTTATCTCAGGTCACAATGCGGGTAACAAAGGGTGTGTTTGATTGATTCCATGGAAAAGAAAAGATTTTCCAATTAAGTAGGAAAAACCACCTATTTTGGCAAGAAAATATTTTCCAACTTTTCCTTCTTAACCATGCTTTAAGCGATTGTACATTGGAAATCATTTTCATTTTCTATGTGCAATCAAAAGCGACCAAAGATGAAAAATATTTTCCATCGATGTGACAAGATTTTCCATGGATTAGACATTTTCCATGGAAAATCTTCCAATCAAACACACCCAAAGTTCTCATTACAAGACCGACTTTAACTCCAAGTCGGATCCAAGGCGTCTTTTAAGTTCCAATGAAGGCGATGTCCGTTAATTGTCTCATACGCTATGACTATCAATAAGAGTCGTGGTCAATCTCTCTCCACGTGGGATTATATCTGAAAAAACCAGTTTTTAGTCATGGACAACTTTATATTGCATTGTCTAGAGTTACAAATCGTGCAGGATTGAAGATGTTGATTTGTGATAGCGATGGAATGCCAACCAATTCGACCACAAATGTGGTTTTCAAAGAGGTGTTTCAAAATTTGGATTAGTTATGTTGTTTTTTTCCATTATCAATAAGTAATCAAATATTATTTATATGATACTTTTTATTTGAATATAACAAATAAACAATATACTCTTAAAATATTTTAAAATTCCTATCATGAAAAATAAATGTCGTGCATCGCACGAGTGATATACTAGTAATATAGATATAGATACTTAATTTGGTAAAGATCATATGCACAAAGTTGGCGCATGTACATTCTAATGGAACAAAAATTCCAGCAACACAAAAACCATTATAATCATTGCTTTCATTCCATTTGCCTCCATGTTTGAGGAACACAATAAGGCTGTTCATGTTTGCACAAAAAATAATGGCCAAATAACAAATGCAAAAAACTAACACATCTTGAAATAGATAATATGCAGGCATTACCTGACATTATTAAAAAAAACCCACGTACAATTTCAACGTTTTGAAAAATGGGTGGTGATCTCATCTCCACTTGTCCAATTACCACTAAATACTTTAAAAAATAAAAAAAATAACACAACATGTAAGATGTATCATACCATATACAAAAGAGGAAATTACATCTAGTACTATGTGAATACAAATTATTTTCAAATTTACCTTTTTTGTGTTTTTATTTTTAAATTACTGGGTAATATTTATATATTAATATATATATTTTAACATTATATCATTCAAATAAGGAAACACGATATACGGGCCCTTTTAAATCACAGACAGAGGGAGTGAGAAAACCGGGAGTTTGATAATTCCATAGTCATCTTCCATATACATCTCCAAGACACCCACATTCCCGTTTTTTACGCCATATTCTTATCTCTATAATCAATAGGGTTCTATCACCCTATCACCATGTAAAACCCTAACCCCCAATCTGAAGATATAGTAGGCGCCGGAGAAGAATTCCAACATGGATACTCCTACACGCAGACTGACTCGATCGGCGGCAAAGAAGGATTCGCCTGACATTGTGAAGAAACCTCCATTTCATTCCTAGCGAAAGTGATTTTCCTTGACACGCCCACTCCTACCAAAGGTTCAATCTTGAGAAAAACAAGAACCCACATGATGAAGCGGTCACAGGCGATTGGGTTCGGGTTCTTGAAAGGAATGCATAAAAACGAAAAAATAGACAAACCTATGTTCGACAATGTTGGCGAGTGGTAGTTCGGCAAGGTTAAAAATCCCCGGTGTCTATGAAGCGGAGTAATTTTATATTCACTATAGCGTGGAGAAATTGAGTAATTTAATATGTAAGATATATAATATTCCTGTTTTTTATCTAATTTAAACCTTATATTGTTCGTTTTTAATTTATGTGGTATATCAGTAAAATACATGCGTGGGTCAAGGTTGGGTGAAAATAGATTTTGCAATGTATTTTTCAAAATCAAAAACAGAGACAAATCATAGGTTGCAGTTGATGTTATAAATATGCTCATTGAAAGTTGAAAACAGGCATTACAATGGATTTTGATGAAATGTTGAATTGACATTGTAATCTGTTGCAATACTTTTGAAGAATGATGTCATTTTTGTTTGTCATGCTGGTTGTTGAACTGCTTTGATTATGAGTACTCATATATATTAAGATTGGTTCTTCAATGAATGGCATGTTATTGACTGTGTCTAATTTGTATTTGGTGAAATCGTGCGCTACTGAATCATAGATCATAACTGATGCCAACACCATTTGTTGCAGTTGATGTTACCAACTGCTTCTTGTAAATGTGCAATTTATTCATAAAGTGAAAAAGTTTTTTACATTACCTAATCTATTTAACATATAATTTCAGGAATGGGATTACATTATTCACCCAAATGAAAGGCTTGGTTCGAGGATAATGGTTTCTGCGCCACCGGATGTAATTCTGAATTTGAACAGTAGGATGAGTGAGGCACGGAAAGGGTTGTTTGGTATATCATGTTTTGGGAACTTCTTTGATCTTAAGGAGTTACATCTTCAACACCAGTTGATACATAAGATGTTATTGATGGAGGTTAGACAGCCAAAGAAGGATGAAATGTGGTTCAAAATATCAGGAAAACTGTTGAGATTCTCGATAGAGGAGTTTTGTGTTATTCTTGGTTTGAAGTCCATTGGTGTTGACGATCATCCAAAATGAAAAAACAGAAAGCCGGTATTGAGGCAAAGATATTTCAGATCATCCGAAATGTATATCTGAAAAAGATGTTGAGGATGTTTTTATGAGTATGCAGAGACTTGGTGATGAAGACGTGGTGAAAATTGGAATGCTTTACCTTATAACCGTTTCTCTTTACCACTCCGTACAAGAAACAAGTAAATGATGCCACCTTTAGCCTCATTGAGTCTGAGGATATTGAGACATATGCGTGGGGGAAGGATTTGTTTAAAAACACCTTCAGTTATTTGAAAATTGCAATGACGAAGCGTACATTTGACGAGACGACGAAGAAGGAAATTTTCACGTATAGGCTATATGGGTTTCCGTTGGCGTTTCAATCCTGGATTTATGAGTCGTTGCCATCGATAGATGGGAAGATATGCAAAAGGATAGACTACAATTGGCCTCGTATATTAAACTGGACAAATTCTGCTACACGTGTCACTGCTTCTCAACTTGAGAAACTCAACTTTGATTTGGCTGATGTAAGTTAATTCAGTTTAATACTTTTTATACACTGTTAATGATCAAGATATGTATTTGTTAAATAATTTATGATTTGTTTAACTTATTTTATTCTTTTGAATGTCATAACATGTTACTTTTCCTTGCAATTATGCAGTTGGAGATACGTGTAATTGATCCGACGAAGAGGAGAGCGTGCCCCATACTGTCTCGGACTATTTCAAAACAATAGGGCTGCTCCGAACATTGAAGATGTTGATGATGATGATTTTGTTGATTCTCCGGTTAGATTGCGAAAACTTTGAACCCCGATCCATTTCGGGCATCTTATGAATCAAAGAAAGCCAACAATTCACTTCTAAAGCAGAGAGAGGTAAGATCTGTTTCTAGTTAGATTTATATATGATTTAGTGTTGTGTATTTTTTTTTTATATTCTTGAAGTTCCATATTAATTGTTATGGTCTTGTCAATAGGATGAATGGAACTCCTCTACTGAAAAGTTGCACAAGATAATGAGTGATTTACGGTTGCGGCAAGATCAAATAATTTCTCAGCAAATTAATTTGAAATCTGAAGTCAAGGCAATACAAAGATCTGTTGAAGACAAGATCAGTGCCTTTCTTGAAGAGTTGAAGGTAAAACTTGATGGGAAGTGTAATGAGGCTACTCCAGGACAAATGGTTATATATAAATCTCTCAAAACTGGCATCAGTTCTGGAATTGAAGAACAACAAAATTTTTCTGACCTTCTTGATGATAAGTTCTACACAGATGATGTGATGGAAAAGGTAGAGAAGATTATTAAGAGTGCTGAAAAGTCGAAAATCTCGGATACTATTAAGGTATAATATCAATGTTTTTTTTCTTTCATTTTCCAATATGTTCCTATTACAAATATAAAGTTTGATAACATTGTCTTTTGTTTCCTTACAATGTTATCAAAAGCGTTGAAAGTGAGGTCACAGATCTTCTTATTGATGAGGCCGCAATGAAATACCATTGAAGAGGCAAAGAAAACCTGGTATTTTAACCAAGTCACCTTACGTTGATGGGAGGCAACCTGTAAAAGAGTCAACATCGAGTTTCCGATTTGAAGCATGTGCATTTAAAATGGGATTGGTTCAGCCCTTCATTGAGGATGTTCGTTCATTTGAAGATTGGTTCTATGATGGTTACAGACCTGACAATATGTAAGATAATATCCTTGATTTTATAAATAATGTTTTAGTTGCATGCTTATATTTAACATTTTAAACTATTGTGCAGAAAGAGGAAATTTTTGCTACGGAAGATCAAAATCAATCCCCCATTTGTGTTTGGACCATTTGAAGTCGGTGACAAGACATGGTGAGTGCAATTGCTGTGATTCGGCCGAATCACTTAGAGACACGGTAAGTTTTAACTATATTTTGTCTTGAAGCTATATATATGTTATTAGCATGTAATTTCGCGAATCGATGAGATTAAGTAAGTGAAGCCTTTTATTTTTTTACATGTAGATATATGTTTTACTATCTTAGAAAGATGGCCACATTCAACAAGGACATTACAATGAAGGTTACTACAACCGACTCATTCTTTGGTAGCATGGTTGGGGAATTTATCGTCTTTGTAGTTGAGAATTCTAGTGCTCTTGCTAGACAAGTATCTCTATTAGAATATCCATTGGGGGAATACATGCATTGTAACACACCTTGGACGGAGGTTGATCATGTTTTGATGCCCATAAGGATGGGTGTTCGTGCACATTGGATTCTTGGGCACATGGATATTCGAAATAGGTGTATTAATGTTTACAACTCATGCTTGGATACGATTAGAGACAGGGAAGTCATTGCAGACGTTCAACCGTTTGCTTTTGTTATCCCTCACTTGATGGCCAATATTGATGTCTGGCAACCTATGAATGTGGATGGTATACAACGTATTGAACCTCTAGTTGTTAACATTGTTCATGACATTCCTCAACAGAGTAACGGGTTAGTGTTTAATAGAAGGTGTTATAATTCTTTCAATATTATTCATCAAGTAGTTAACCATATTATTTATCAAATTTGGTTTGTAATGTTTGAAGGACCGACTGTGGTGTCTTTGTGATAAAGTATGCGGAGTTCTTTATGAATGATAATATGCAAAGCATGCCCAATCCTTTTGATGCTACAAGTGAGAGGGCGTGCACAGCATCGCAACTATATAATCATGGTGTTCACAAGATTAACGAGGGCTACGAATCCGATCCCGATTTCATTTCGAGGAGGAAAGGAAAGCAAGAAAGGCGACTAAAAAGAAATAACCAAGTGCATTGCGTGTTTAGATAGAATAGAGATGATTTTGATTAACTTAGCCCCTAGTTGTCGATTATGGTTTTTATTTTTATTTGCTACGTTGTTTTGCAAATAGTTAGACAGCTTATTTAGATCATTTCAATTAGATTAGCATATTTTTGTCTAACATACTGATGCTATGTCATTTTTTGGGTATTAACAATGTTACGCCGATGATAAAATGTCTATTTTTAGCATGTTTGTTATTTTCTAATTGCAGATTTGGCTATAAGCTGTTATGGTTTTTAACGTAATGGGGTTATTATTAAAAATAGCAGATTAATTCTCTGTTTTTTAACTTGCTTATATTACATTGTTCATATGTTTTGAATCAGTATTATTTCACAATTTGTTGTGTACCATAAACATATCATGGTTGCATTTGGTTTTGGAAAATATCAACAGCAACCTAGGCACCATTATTGAAAATGCTACATTCTTGCGTGAATAGGATTGGTGACCTCAGATTTGCACCCCAGACGGTAATTACCAGATTTTAACATCTAAGAGTCAATAACTCCATTTGAACCTTTAAAACGATTGTTCAACTAAGAAATAACACATCAGAATTTAATTTCATTGGACAGATTTAAGTTTTAGGATTATCCATTGATTGCGTCACCTTCAAAAATTTTCAAGTAAAATGTAAAGAAGGCATTACAACACCGAAATAAGCAGAGCCGACCACTGCCAAAATGAAGAGAACCAATATCATATAAATGTAATTTATTAAATTAACCCTGAAAATTCGATATAAAATATTGTATAAGAAATCGTAAACCAGGTCTGAGTATCAATTAATTGCACCAATTGCATATGTAATATATTGAATCACCCCTTCTTTGTTGAATGATTCAGCATTCCCATTGGATGATTGCACATGGATTGGGTGCTACAATAACAACTTCCTCTACATTTTTTGGCAATATCCAATTGGTCTGTTCACCGAGTGGTACAAATGTTGCCATCATATGCTGCAATATAAGCTTCTTTGGTGTGGTAGGAAGAACAATATTTATATGTTGGCATTCAGTATTTGCTAATAATTGACAAAGCATGTTTGCATGGTATCCGTCAATCAGAACTTTGTTACATGTGCAATAGCATTTATCCATGTCGACTGAATGTTGTGTGTTCTCATCGCTAACTTGGTATAGAACGTCGCTTAAACACGATACATTTAATGGAAAAAGTTTGCAATTTAAATAGAAAACAAAATAAAATAAGTTACGAAACAGGTGTCTCAAAGGAAAGAAAACATTACCTTCAATTTTAGTGCATCTTTTGAGTTTGCCCTTAACATATTCTCATTTTTTGTTGCCAATCTAGTGAAGGTGGAATGTGCCTTATTACGATTTTTGTACAACCAGTCTTGCAAGATGTTCCTCAAACATTCTAGCAATGTTACGATTGGATAATTCTTCACTGACTTTGTAACAGCGTTCACTGACTCAACAATATTAGAAGTCATCGTAGAATACCGGTTGATTGGCGAATGTGCTCTTGACCACCTATAGAATCCGACTTTTTCTTCCTATATAAGAATAGACATATTAGATTAAAAATTTTTGACACACATATATGCTTATAATAATAAGATAGAAGTGATATTACCAGATATGGTCGGATCTCACCATGGACCTTGTCTAATTGTTTCATTTGGTACTCAAATTCAGAATTTGTGTAGCTCTAGCAACAATGATTAAATGGCTTTGTAATGTGTTTTGCTACCTTTCCAAATCGCCTTTTCGAGGTTTTGCAACAAATGGTAAGAACAAAATCCATGCATTATGTTTGGGTATACTTGATCAATTGCATTTTCTATGCTTTTATATCATCGATATTATGCACATTTCATCTCGTTCTCCGTAAGCTTCCACGAAATTCATTAGGAACCATTCCCATGCGTTGTCGTTCTCGGCATCACCTATCCCGAATGCGAGAACAAATATATTGTAGTTTGCATCACGTGTACAAGCGGTGAAAAGTGTTCCACCGTACGCGCTTGATTAAAAATGTTGCATCGATAACGACTCTTGGGTTTGCGAGTGTTTCCAACCTTGAATAGATGCTCCCAATGCCATGAACATATATTCAAATTGATTTTACGCATTTGTCTTAGTCGTATTCTTGTCCTGGATTTTTAAACTCAACATGTATAAAAACTTTGGAGCTTGTTGTACGAGTCTTCGGCTCTCCAACTATTTTCTCCAATCTTTGATTCACGCCCTCCATGCCTTCCCATAACTCAATGTCACACCGTAAGTCTTTGAAGCATCGTTGATGATGTCCCTGGGAGTGTAGATAGTTTTAGCATCCATATACTTGTGTTTAATGCAATCCGCCAATAGAGAACTTGTTGCCTGTCTATGATCTCCCATAATGTAATCCATTGAGCAGCTATGTCCATTTCTAATATATCGTATCTTGAATAAATCAGCGTCGCACAGTTTAGAAGCCCGAAAATGCCACATGCAATTATCATCGAGACATTTGAGGACATATTCTTCTTTGTCCGATCTGTACACCTTATACTGAAAATTGTTTTGAATAGCATATAGGGATATAGTCTTCTTTAACAAATCCTTGTCCCTAAATACCCTCCCTGCCGAAATGTCGTTTAAGTCGGGGTACCCAATAACAATGTTGTCATCCTGAATTTCAATCTCTGGCAAATTTGGGATTGTTTCACATACACTTGAAGCAAATGTATCTACATAGCACAAGCTGTTACTTGAGTAACTAGTTGTTGAATGATGATTTATGTTTTGTTGCTCTAGTCCTTCCATGTCATGATCACCTGAAATATCCAAGGTGTATATTGATGGTATGGTATCCAACGAAGATGTAACATCAATTTGCAGTGGGTAACTCGTTAGATTCTGATCCTTTCTTTTAAGCTCCAAATAGAACTTCAATGTGTTGTCATTAGTTATCTTCATAGAAGGCAGGCACCCAACTACTTCATATTGTATGGATCTGCAAATCTCACGGTTGTCAAGCTTCAATACGGACGTTATCAAATGAACGAGTTCCATATAAGTACAACAAGTTGGAACAAGAATTCCTGTGCTTTCTCCATTGCAATTGATAAAAATATTTATGGTATCCATATCTATTAATATCATGAGAATAAACCAATTAGTAACATAGATGATGCATCTTATAACAATCAAAGTTTGCAACCTATTTTTAATAGATGCAATGTTCTGACTATTTCCAAACAACAATTGCAACAGAATAATAACAAAGTCCATGTAACAGATATTGTAACACATGTTGCAACAAATTAATTTAATAGAAATTGGACCATAAGTTGTATCAACGATTGCCAACTATTTTTAACATATGCAATGTTACATATAACTGTAGCATCAATTGCAATGATTAAGAACAAAGTCCATGTAATGTGATTTTGTAACACCACTTGCAACAAATTAATAACATATAAACTGGACTATAAGTTGTATCAACGAATGCATCCTATTTTAACAGATGTAATGTTACATATATTTGTAGCATCAATTGCAACAGATTAATTACATAGCCCATGAAACAGTTCTTGTAACACCCCTTGCAACAAATTAATAACATATAAAATGGACTATAAGTTGTATCAACGAATGCAACCTATTTTAACAGATGCAATGTTACATATATTTGTAGCATCAACTGCAACAGATTAATTACATAGCCCATGTAACAGATATTGTAACACCCCTTGCAACAAGTTATATGTAACTGATTAATTGAAACGCATTTATACCAGCGACTGCATCATATGAACATCTGAAACACAGCAATAGATTTGTAACATTGTTTTTATATGATATTTTGAAAATGGCCAATGGAAGTTGTAACATCAATAGGGAGGCGGAAATGATAACATTGAAATCCACTCATCTTGACCCGTAAAGAACGAAAATGAATGGTAACACATACAAATTCTTATTTGTAACATGGCGTAGAATCTGAAACGAAAATAACATCATCCTTGTTAAAACTTACCGGAATTGTTAATGTTTATAGCGGATGCGGATTTGGAGATCTGAGAGAGACGGATTGCGGTTGTTGGAGATGAATGTAGTTTTTTTTTAATGGAAGAGAGAGGTTTAAAAGATTAGGACTCATTATGATTTTTATCCAAATTTAGATTCCTAATTCATATGGTAACGTGGATTGAAAAGTGGCGGTTATTAATCACAATTAATTAGTTTTGGAATAAAATAATTAATGAATAATTCCCAGCTCTACCCAGTATTCATGTAATTAAAACAATGTAACAGTATTTGTATAAAATTTAACATAATATGGCTTATTGATGAAAATTTCCCTATACAAAACTCATTCATCACATCATATAACATAACATAACATAACGTAGCAAAAATAAATAAAAAATATCATATCACAATCCATAATGTTGACTTCATATCATAATACGTAAAACTTCTATCAATACAGACATGACAATTGTTTCGCACGTTTCTTATTCGTGCAAACAATTAAAAGATTACTCAGACGATGTGTAAGGAACGAGACCTTTTGAGACAATGTTTCAACAAGGGGTGTTTGAATTGAAAGATTATATTATACAACTTGCCTCCAAAAGACACAAACACACAAAATTACAAGGTTTGTAAATAGAAAGCAAAAAATTTAAACGTAAATTCACATATTTCTTTGTATGAGAGTTGTTCTTTTTTTCCCCTTCCGATTGCTTTGTCTTATTTATACTTTGATCACCATTTGCACCATTTTCGCCCATAACTGATCACTAAATAACTCCTTATAACTTCCCACATTCGTCATAACTTCTCATAACTTCCATGATGTTTTTTTCCACTAACTCATGGTTACCTCAGATTATGGGTTACGTGTAAAACTGCTTCATTAACTGTGCAATGTAGTTATTACTTCATTCGCCCAAGCCTTGCTCCATTTCGCTCTATCGTTCAGGCCTTTCTACGTTTGGGCGATTTTGGGCCTTATCTTGGCAATTCGCTCAACTCCAGGTTTGTGCCTCATGTTTTGGGCCTTTGTTTTAAGCCTTCATTTTGGAAATATTTTGTGGGTTTTTTTCATAAATAAGCTACTTTTTAAAAATAATTTCAAAAAACCATTCTTGTTTCCTTTATTTTAAAAATTATTATTTTAATTTATTATAATAAATAAAATATGGTAACTAAATATGTAAATTTGCTATTTGAGTTCTTGATTATTTGCACGATAAGTCATTCATCTTTATAATATCTCTACTCTAATCCCTATACTTCCTCTTTCATTTCAATTTCGTCCTCTTTTATTTGCAACCCATGTCCTTCAACGTTTAGATTTTTGCAACTTGATCTCCACATTTATACTTTTATGTCAATTTAGTCATTTATAGTATCACTACTGCAATACAAAATATCATTTATAACATTTGTATCAAATAATGATACTATAAAGGACTAAATTGATATAAAAGTATATATGTGGGGACCAACTTGTAAAATTTCAAAAATTGAAGGACTTGAATTGAAAATAAAAGAGGACGAAATTGAAATGAAAGAAGAATTATAGGGACTAGAGTGAATATATAATAAAGATGAAAGACTTATCATGCAAATAATTAATTTATTATTTTATTAATTAATATAATATTAATTATGTAGTATTTTTTTTAAAAAAATTGTTGTTAGATTTAGAATTATTTTAATATTGATAAATAGTGAATGTAATATTTCCATATTTTGTCTATCAACAACAACAAACACAACATATAACATAGAGAAAATTGCACTTAATCTATTGGGTAAATTTCACCAACGATCACTAAAGTTACCTTAAAATTTTAAAACGATCACTGAAGTTCAAAAGTTGCAGCGGTGGTCACTAAAGTATATATTCCTTTCACAAACGGTCACTCTCTTAAATTTTTAACTTGAAATGGTGATGTGGCATACAATAGACATTTACTTATTGCATGGTAGTCTATATATTTTATATAATATTTATTTTAGTCCCTGTATTTTTAACTATCTTTCAATTAAGTCCTCCAAAAATTATATTTTAGGTCCTTAATCTTTTTACATATTTACACTTTGGTCTCCAAATTTTCAATTATCTTTCAGTTAAATCTTCTAATAGTTGTATCTTAGGTCCTTCAACTTTATACATCCTTCAACGTTGAACAGCAACTAGTTGTTCGATCGCGAGAACTAGCGACATCGAGAAGAAAAAATAATTTTAGAAAAAAGGTCGAACAGCAAGCTATTCGACGTTGAAAGGCGGTGGCCGCCAGTGTTAGACACCGATGCGGCCACCACCAGCGATCTGATGGCAGCGTGCAATTTTGGAAATTTTCAACGTGTTTTTTCCTTTTCTGCTCTTTCTGTTGAATGTTGGAGACGGGGGGCTCTTGTGCAATTTTAGAAATTGCATAAAAAGCACCCAATTTTAAAAGAAATAAAAAGGGTCAATTATGCAATTTTTGAAATTGCATGAGAAGACATGTTGTTTAAAATAAAAGTAGGGGTCTTTTGTGCAATTTTGAAAAAACTGTGTTATAGTTTTAATTTGGTGACATAATTGTCTATCTATGTATTATCGTACTTTATGGCTAAATATAAGTACTTTATATTGTACAAAATTAAGTGCTGTATAAATTAAACTTTTTATTTGTGACAAAATAAAATTTATTTTTTCTTTTTATGTTGTAATGATAAAATTAAAGTTTGAATTTTAAATAATATGATTATTTAATAATGATAAAATAATTTTAATTAACACATTTGTTAATAATTATGAACTTAAATTTTAGTTATTTTATAATAATATTTCATAAAATATACAAAATAATTTAGTATATTATAAATTTGGTGGTTTCTTTTAATTTTTAATAAAAAAATTAAAGTATCGGACCTATTTTTACTTTTTACAAAAGTTAAGAATCCAATTGCAAATTTTTTTAATTAAAACTTAGGATATTTTTGTATTTTTCATCAAATAAGGACCGATTACGCACCAAAACATATAGGTTAGGGACCAATTGTGCCAAAAAAACAAAAGTAAAGGTTATGGACCATTTGCGCCAATTGAAAGAAAAGAAAAAAAATATAACTTGACAATTTTACCCCCACTAATAAAAATAAATAAAAAAAAGAGGGACCATTTGCGTACCTAAATGATAGGTTTTTAATTGGGTTTTAATGGAATCCGTCAAAAAAGACCAATTGCGCACCTAAATGAATAAGTTATGGACCATTCCATCAAAAATGAAAGATTATGGCTCATTTGCGCACTAATGTCTTACGTTAGGGACCATTTGCACTAATTTCTCTTAATTTTATCATTACAACATAAAAAGAAGGGATAATTGCATGAAAGGTCTCCAACATTTCAAAATCGTTGGGGATATACCCATAATCTAAAAAAATAGTATCCAGATATTCCCAACGTTTGAAAAACTTGACATGGTAGGTCCTTTATCATCAAATTGTCCTTTCCTTTAATTAAAAAAAAACAAGAAAAAAAAAAAAAAAATAATTAAAAACTAACCAAATGTACCCCCAAAAAATAAAAAAGTAAGAAATGTACCCCAAAAAATAAAAATTAACAAAGAGACCATCTTCTTTATGAAATCACAATCCTTAATTTATTGTTTTTATTCATTCAATCCTACAATATCTTCCAAGTGATTTTCCTAGCCTATGGAAAATACTCATTTCATATATCAAACCGAATATAAACCTAAAAAATCGGCGGCGCATTTCTGCGGCTTCTCATCCCAGACTACTACATCCTTCCCGCCAATCGCAGGGAACATGATTGGCGCAAAATCGGCCCCAGAACCCTCGAGCTAGCAACGGCTAAGATCGGTGACGAGGGCCTAGAACTTGACGCGCTTCTATTTTTCTCCGCCTTTGTACCGATTGACACGATGAGCCACTCTTTGGAAAACTCCAACTTCTGCCGATGTTGGCTTTTCGGTTGTAGCTTCGCATCTCTCTTCGCTCGCTAATCGGACCTCTCCTCTCGACGTCATATTCCTCATTTTACACAATAAACTAAAGCAATGACTTAAAGCGATAGCTTGATTTGTAAATATCTGAGAGATCTCGGATGAAATAATTTCGATGAAAATGTAATACTAAAGCGTGGCGGTGTGGCTATCTCGAGAAGTTTATTCGAGATAAGAGTAATGGCAATAGAGTGGTGGTGGAAAAGGTGGACAATGAAAAAGAAAAAGCAGACAATTATAAAGCAAAATGCAGGTTTACTCGCTTACCCAACTCTTTCGTCTTCTCTGTCTCTCTCTCTCTAAATGTAAATGTGTGTATATGTAGGTGAGTCCGGATGTTTGACAGTGGAAAAGTAAGAAAATTAGACAATTATGATTTCATAAAGAAGATGGCATCTTTGTTAATTTTTATTTTTTGGGGTATATTTCTTACTTTTTATTTTTTGAGGTACATTTGGTTAGTTTTTAATAATTTTTTTTTTTTTTTTTTGTTTTTTGTTTTTTGTTTATTTAAAGAAAATGGCAATTTCGCTATAAAGGACCTACTATGCCAAGTTTTTTAAACGTTGGAGATGTTTGGTGCTATTTTTTTAGTTAGGGGCATATCTCCAACGATTTTAAAAGATTAGAGACCTTTCATGCAATTATCCCTAAAAAGAAAAATAAATTTTATTTTGTCACAAATGAAAAGTTTAATTTCTACAGTACTTGTATTTGTACAATATAAAGTACTTATATGTAGTACAAAGTACGATAATACATAAACAAACAATTATGTCACCAAATTAAAACTATAAAGCAATTTTTCTGAAATTGTACAAAAGACTCCTCTTTTTATTTTAAACAACGGGTCTTCTCATGCAATTTCAAAAATTGCATAAGAGACCCCTTTTATTTCTTTTAAAGTTGGGGGATTTTTATGCAATTTCTAAAATTGCACAAGAGCCCCCGTCTCCAACATTATACAGAAAGCGCAGAAAAGGAAAAAACATGCTGAAAATTTCCAAAATCGCACGCTGCCGTCAGATCGTTGGTGGAGGCCGCATCGGTGTCTAACACCGGCGGCCACCGCCTTTCAACGTCGAACAACGACTTCAGTCGTTTGATCGTGAGAACCAGTGACATCGAGAAGAAAAAATAATTTTAGAAAAAAAAAAGGTCAAACAAAGAAGTCGTTGTTCGACGTTGAAAGGCGGTGGCGCACGTTGTTAACACAATCGATGCGCCTCCACCAAACGATCCGACGTCAGTGTGCAATTTTGGAAATTTTCAACGTGTTTTTTTCCTTCTCTGCGCTTTCTGTTGAATGTTGGAGACGGGGCTCTTGTGCAATTTATAAATTGCATAAAAAGCCCCCAATTTTAAAAGAAATTAAAAGGGTCTCTTATGCAATTTTTAAAATTGCATGAGAATACCCGTTGTTTAAAATAAAAGTAGGGGTCTTTTGTGCAATTTCCAAAAAACTGCGTTATAGTTTTAATTTTGTACATAATTGTCTATTTATGTATTATCGTACTTTGTAACTACATATAAGTACTTTATATTGTACAAATATAAGTATTGTATAAATTAAACTTTTTATTTGTGACAAAATAAAATTTAGTTTTCTTTTTATGTTGTAATGATAAAATTAAAGTTTGAATTTTAAATAATATGATTACTTAATAATAATAAAATAATTTTAATTAACACATTTGTTAATAATTATGAGCTTAAATTTTAGTTATTTTATAATAATAGTTCATAAAATATACAAAATAATTTAGTATATTATAAATTTGATAGTTTCTTTTAATTTTTAATAAAAAAAATTAAAGTATTGGACCTATTTTTACTTTTTACAAATGTTAGGAATATAATTACAAATTTCTTTAATTAAAACTAAGGATATTTTTGTATTACTCATCAAATAAGGACCGATTACACACCAAAACATATAGGTTAGAGACCAATTGCACCAAAAAATAAAAATAAAGGTTATGGACCATTTCTTGCAATTGAAAGAAAGAAAAAAAATGTAAATAGGTTTTTAACGCACTAATAAAGACGAAAAAAAAAATGAGGTGGACCATTTAGCACCTAAATGATAGGTTTTAACGGAACCGTAAAAATGAATTAGACTTAAATGAATAGGTTAGGGACTATTTATGCACTAATGTCATACGTTAGGGACCATTTGCGCCAATTTCCTTCTAACCAAACATAACAATGGCAATCTGAAAAATGAAAGAGTGAAAAAACCTACAATTACCTTCAATTCAATAAACAATGAATTATCTATAGAAATTTCCGTATTCGTAATCGAATGTTGCTTCAATTTATTTTCAGATTGCATGCTATTGTAATTTATTTATTATTTTAACCACCGATTTTGTTAGGATTTTTGGGACTTTTTACATTACGGATTTTTAGGTTTTGTCGATTTGATTTTTTTTTTAAAAATTATTGCGTGTTTAATTTGTGTGCATTTTCTTTTAAACCGGGGGGGTCTGTATTGTAATTTTGTAATATTAAAAAAAGGACAATTATATTCACACAACACTTTTTATTTTTTGCACTACATTTTAATTACATTTAACATCCTTAATCTTTTAACATTATAGCACTCATGTCCTCAACTTTTTTTATCACATTTTTATCTTCAATTTTTTATTAATTAGCACATCTTGTGTTTGATAATGATTTCCGTAAAAAATATTTGTTGAGAATTCGTAAAAAGATTTATTTGTCTGTCATATTTTTAAAAAAACAATATACACAAAAGTAAGATAAAATATTTTTTTCTCATTTTAAAACACGTAAATAAAATATCTCGTGAAACAATCATGATGATGAAATGTCTTTAATTAATAAAAGTTGAAGATAAGAATTCGATGACAAAAGTTAAGAACATAATTACAATAATGAACAAAAGTTTAGGATCTTAAGTATAACAAATTGTAGTGTTAATATAACCACCCTTAAAAAAATGTATTTATCAACTCTAAAAAGACAAATTTATCAAACGACTCTCCAACGTCATCCGAGGAAATTGGAAGGAACATTATATTAAAAATAAAAAATAAAAATAAAAAAAAAATAATACAAGTAGATCAATTATTAACGATAAAAAAAAAACGACTCTCCAGTCAACTCTCTACTGTTCCTACAATTATTACCACCTAAAATATTGAAGAATTGTCACACGACAATTAAAACGTCAAGATCGAATAATACTCACACCCACCACGGTTCTGTCCTGCATATCGTCATATCTGTGGTTGTGGTTCGGCTTTATTTGGCAGTTTATGATCATTTGTATCTATATATGAAGAAATTAGTTGAGCCAGAAATTATTCCAGCTATGGGCATGGAAATATGTGGCGATGATCAGCAGCCAAGCGTCTCAATTTCTTCGTCTTCTTCAGACACTGAAGTAATGAAGCGTACCCTTAGGAGAGGTGAGGTCAGTCTTTCTGTTGACATGTCTCACCGATCATCTTTTGTTTCCTCCTCTACATTTTCATAATTAATCATTTCATAATTTCATATTTTTAATCAACTAGCAGTCGCAGAGATACAACGAGCTACAAGCCATCGAGCAGCAAGCTCACTTGCGTGATGGTGAGTGAAAAAAGGTTATGAAGTCAAATCAATACGTTATTATAAGGAAGTGCGTCAGAAGAAGTTGGTTTTACCGCAAATTTTTGATGCGTTAAGAAATAGTTCGTCTTTTCGCTTTCCCGGGGGGGGTCAACTACCTCCGTTGAAGTGAAATGAAACAAGTACCCGACCTTAGCCAAAGATACCAATTCGAAAGAGAAGTCATTTCCTCATATATAAACATCTGTCTTCGGGAACTTCTGAGTTTAATAGGACTGACCACGGAAGTCGAATAATCCAAGAAATCAGAGACTCTCCTCGGCCTTATCCAAACTCCAGCTCTATTAATCCTCCAAAATACCAACAAATGAACTATACCATTTGATCCCTCTATCATCCACTCCGACAGAGATGGTCAACTTCTATTCTGCTTGTTGGAAAGCCGTTTTTGTTAGGCAATGAACCCCAACTTATATGGTCGCTAAAAGTCAATTTTCTTGTAGTAGTGATATACAAATAAGAATGCAATAAACATGCTTTTTGTAGCAATTTGAAGAGGAAACGCATCGTTAGAACACTGATATTCACCAAACTTACCATTTTGTTTCAATTTAGTTACCGAACTTCCCTTTCATACAAAAATGGTCACTTTTATAGTTTTGTCTCCTCAGTTCAATCACTCCATCTGTCTCTGTTTGCATCCGACCTTGTCGTCAACACTTCTGTTAATGAAAACTAACTGAGACTCATCACGGAGTGACTTTACTGTATAAGTTTGGTGATCATTTGTGTACGAAAAAGTTCGATGATTAAAGTGAAACTAATCATAATTCGATGGTTGAACTGAATTTTCGAGTTGTTGACTATATATTTTCTAACACCTTTTGAACTAACTTGGGATACACAATATTGTGAAAATTAAGGGAATACATGGACAGCTTTGGCACATATAATAACAGCCGTAATTGGTTCGGGGGTATTGTCACTAGCATGGAGCATGGCACAACTGGGGTGGATTGCAGGTCCATTGACTATGCTAGCATTTGCATCAGTCACACTTACTTCTGCACTTCTTCTTCGGGATTGCTACAAATCTCCTGATCCGAACTATGGCCCGGCTAGAAATGGCTCCTACATTGATGCTGTTGGAAATATTTTAGGTACAAATTTGGCTACATATCTCTTCGTATAAAATAGAAGGGTCGATATTACAGTACATTGTACACCGTCTATCTCAGGAAAAAAGAGCAGTTGGGTGTGCAGCATTATTGTACGCATAAATTTCATCAAGCTAGGTATTGTTTATACAATCGCATCCTCCATCAGCATGAGGTATGTTGATCACAAGAACTAAATGCCATGTCCAATTTTTGTTGCATTTTACTGTTCCTAAACAGCTTAATGTATGTCTTGCTACTTTTTAATGGATACAGCGCAGTTCAGAGATCAATTTGTTTCCATACTGAGGGACATAAAGTAGCATGTAAATATGGGAATCTTCGTTACATGCTTACATTTGGAATTATTCAAATGATCGCGTCTCAAATACCAGATTTTGAAATACTATTTGGCTCTCTGTCATTGCGGCAATCATGTCATTCACATATTCTATTATTGGATCGGCACTTGGCTTGACAAAAGTAATACGTAAGAGGCGAAAATGAAAATTTGCAAGAGCAATGAGACAAATATAATTAAACCTCAGCATGTCATTTGTGTTTATATTTTGAGTTTTGACCCCTTAACCTGAATTTACAGAAAATGGAATAATAAAAGGTAGCATTGGAGGAGTACCAACTACTACTGCTACTGAAAAAGTATGGGCTATTTCTGAAGCGCTCGGGGATATTGCATTTGCTTTCCCCTTCTCTGTTATTTTCCTTGAGATACAGGTCAGAAAATTACTCTTTTAAGTAGCACGAAGCAATAGTGAAGAACAAACCGAAATGTTCATTGTATGTCTTGTCGTGTCGAATATTGTGTACCAAACGGTTGAAGTTTATATTGTGGATGAAGGATACTCTGAGGTCAACACCATCGGAAAAAGTAACGATGAAGAGGGCATCTATAATGGCAGTCTGCATTACAACTTCATTCTACCTATGTTGTGGAGGATTTGGATATGCAGCCTTTGGGAATTCTACTCCGGGGAACCTTTTGACTGGATTCGGTTTTTACGAGCCATATTGGCTCATCAACTTTGCTAATGCCTGCGTTGCTCTTCATTTAGTTGGAGGATATCAGGTACTCCTAAGCGACTCTAATCTTAACTTTTTAGCAACTTTTTTAGTTTTCCTAAACACGGGCTTAATTCTTTTATTATTATTATCAGGTATTCAGTCAGGCATTGTTTGCAAATGTTGAAAAATGTGTAGTCAAGAAGTTCCCCAACAGTAAATTTGTTCATAAAAATTATGAATCGAAAACTGCATCAGATTTTGAGACCGAATCTTCGAGGTGTGTTTGAAGCCGGTTACGTTGTATTCACTTGTTTGGATTTGCCATGCTTTTTCCTTACTTCAACCAAAGTTGTGGGAGTGGGTGGAGCTATTAACTTTTGGCCCATCGTTGTATATTTCCCAATCGAAATGTACTAGAGAGAAAAATATTGGACGGTGGACGCCCTAAGTTTATTCTTCTTGAACATATGTTTATGTTACGTTGCTAGTTATGATTTTTGCCTTTGTTGGCTCAATTAAAGCTTTAATAAAAGCAAGGTTTGGGTAAATTTTACTACTTTGTCGATGAAGAGGGCATCTATAATGGCGATCGCATTACAACTTCATGCTACCTATGTTGTGGAGGATTTGGATATGCGACACTTTGGGAATTCTACTCGGGGAACCTTTTGTTGGATTCGGTTTTTACTGAGCCATATTGGCTCATCAACTTTGCTAATGCTGCGTTGCTCTTCATTTAGTCGGAGGATACCGGTATTCCTAAGCGACTCGATCTTAACTTTTAGCAACTTTTTAGTTTTCCTAAACACGGGCTTAATTCTTTTATTTATTATTATTAGGTATTTGATCGGGCATTGTTTGCAAATGTTGAAAAATGTGTAGTCAAGAAGTTCCCCAATGATAAATTTGTTCATAAAATTATGAATCGAAAAGCGCATACCGCTTTTGAGACCGAATCTTCGAGTGTGTGTTTGAGAACTTGTTACGTTGTATTCACAACCTGGATTTGCCATGCTTTTTCTTACTTCAACCAAGTTGTGGGAGTGGTTGGAGCTATTAACTTTTGGCCCATCGTTGTATATTTCCCAATCGAAATGTACCTAGTGCGTAAAAATATTGGACGGTGGGCGCTTTAAGTTTATTCTTCTTGAACATATGTTTATGTTACGTTGCTAGTTATGATTTTTGCCTTTGTTGGCTCAATTAAAGCTTTAATAAAAGCGAGGTTTGGGTAAATTTTACCTTTGTCGATGAAGAGGGCATCTATAATGGCGGTCGCATTACAACTTCATGCTACCTATGTTGTGGAGGATTTGGATATGCAGCTTTGGGAATTCTACTCCGGGAACCTTTTGACTGGATTCGGTTTTACGAGCCATATTGGCTCATCAACTTTGCTAATGCTGCGTTGCTCTTCATTTAGTTGGAGGATATCGGTATTCCTAAGTGACTCTAATCTTAACTTTTAGCAACTTTTTAGTTTTCCTAAACACGGGCTTAATTCTTTTATTATTATTATTAGGTATTGATCGGGCATTGTTTGCAAATGTTGAAAAATGTGTAGTCAAGAAGTTCCCCAACGAAGAATTTGTTCATAAAATTATGAATTGAAAAGCGTACCGATTTTGAGACCGAATCTTCGAGGTGTGTTTGAGCCGGTTACGTTGTATTCACAGCTGGATTTGCCATGCTTTTTCCTTACTTCAACAAAGTTGTGGGAGTGGTGGAGCTATTAACTTTTGGCCCATCGTTGTATATTTCCCGATCGAAATGTACCCTGCGAGAAAAAATATTGGACGGTGGGCGCCTAAGTTTATTCTTCTTGAACATATGTTTATGTTACGTTGCTAGTTATGATTTTTGCCTTTGTTGGCTCAATTAAAGCTTTAATAAAAGCAAGGTTTGGGTAAATTTTACCCTTTGTCGATGAAGATGGCATCTATAATGGCGATCTGCATTACAACTTCATGCTACCTATGTTGTGGAGGATTTGGATATGCGCCTTTGGGAATTCTACTCACCGGGAACCTTTTGTTGGATTCGGTTTTACGAGCCATATTGGCTCATCAACTTTGCTAATGCTGCGTTGCTCTTCATTTAGTTGGAGGATATCGGTACTCCTAAGTGACTCTAATCTTAACTTTTAGCAACTTTTTAGTTTTCCTAAACACGGGCTTAATTCTTTTATTATTATTATCGGTATTGATCGGACATTGTTTGCAAATGTTGAAAAATGTGTAGTCAAGAAGTTCCCCAATGAGAATTTGTTCATAAAATTATGAATTGAAAAGCATACCAGCTTTTGAGACCGAATCTTCGGTGTGTTTGAGAGCCTGGTTACGTTGTATTCACAACTGGATTTGCCATGCTTTTTCCTTACTTCAACCAAAGTTGTGGGAGTGGTGGAGCTATTAACTTTTGGCCCATCGTTGTATATTTCCCGGTCGAAATGTACCTAGTGCGAGAAAAAATATTGGACGGTGGGCGCCTAAGTTTATTCTTCTTGAACATATGTTTATGTTACGTTGCTAGTTATGATTTTTGCCTTTGTTGGCTCAATTAAAGCTTTAATAAAAGCAAGGTTTGGGTAAACTTTACTCTTTGTCGATGAACTTTCAGCAAAATTTGAATTGGGCTTCCAAACTTTATCTCAATTCAATTTATTAGTTGCTGAATTTCAATTTAGATTCAAATTTTACGACTCTGTTACATTTCGTCACTTAACGTCCCCCAAAATGACGATAAGTACATAGTTGGAAACCGAACTATAAAGTGATGTTCTCTTTGCGTTTCTATTTTGTATTTTGAGTTTTGAATTCATTTTGTGTTTTGTGTTTTGTGTTTTGTGTTTTGAGTGTTTGTTTTGAGATTTTTGGAAATACGTTTTTTTTTTGTGTTTCGAAAATTGTTTCTCAAAACAGAAAACTCGAAAATACGTTTCTTTGAAATTTTTTAGAAATTTGGACATACTTGGAATTAAAAAAAATTGTTGTTGGAATTAGAAAGAATTAAAAACTTGGAATTATTTGAAATTAAAAACAATTAAAAACAATTATTTGGAATTAAAAATATTTAACAATAATTATAAATAATTATTGTTGCAATTAAAAAGAATTAAAAACTTAGAATTATTTAGAATTAAAAACAAGTATTAATTAAAAACAATTATTTGGAATTAAAAATATTTTTAAAAAATTAAAAATATTTAAAAACAATTATTGTTAGAATTAAAAATATGTAAGTTCAATTGAAAATATTTAAAAATAATTAAAAATATATAAAAACAATTATTGTTGAAATTAAAAATATTTTTAAAAAATTAAAAATATTTAAAAACAATTAAAAATTTGGAATTATTTGGAATTACAAATAATTATTAATTAAAAAATTATATTTGGAATTAAAAATATTTAAAAACAATTAAAAATATTTAAAAACAATTATTGTTGGAATTAAAAATATTTAAGCTCAATTGAAAATATTTAAAAACAATTAAAAACATTTAAAAACAATTATTGTTGTAATTAAAAATATTTAAAAAAATTAAAAAACAATTAAAAATTTGGAATTATTTGGAATTACAAATAATTATTAATTAAAAACAATTATGTTTGGAATTAAAAAAATTAAAAACAATTATATTTGAAATTAAAAATAATTTTAAACAATTATATTAATTCAAAACAATTAAAAAGAAGCCGCGCATGCTGGGGATTCGAACCCCTAACCTCCAACTTGGAATTACCGCGTGCCAACTGTTTTAGCAGAGAGCCACATTTTGTAAAAAAAAAATGTAGAAAATGATTAAATTATCATAGTTTTGCCCAGCGTTAAAAAAAAAATGCCAAATGATGGACTCGAAACGCGAACCTCCTCAACCAAAACGCGTGTTTTCAACCGTTTTGAAAAACAACCATAATTTGTACACAAAACGCGAAAATAATATCATTTTCTATTTCCTTTGAAAAAAATTTGGATGTTTTGAAAATGTATTTTCAAAAACGGTAAAGAAAACATGTTTTCACTATTTTCAAGAGCACAAAATGAAAAATTGGTTGAAAACACCAAAGAGAACACAGCCTAAATGATCTTCCACGTAACTATTACTTGACATACTCTAGAAACAAAAATAGTAAAATGAGAGTATTGGCAATATCTTTATATTAAATGGTAAAAAGTATATGTTCTTTTATTTTAATACATTTATGATGTGACATATTAGTAAAAAAATTGGTATGACACATAGTGATGTAGAGGATTCGTTGCGTTATGACTGCCAATTAAACAATTTTCATCAACTTGGAAAACGATATGTGATGGGATGATGAAATTTAAAATTAAATTGAGATTCAATGATTTAATTGAAGCTAAATTGAAGTTCAGTAACTCCATTGAAATTTTGCTAAAAGTTCAATGGCTGCAAAGGAAATTTACCCACGAGGTTTAGCTAGGTGACTAGTGTCAAAATTGAAGTTTTAATAGTTTAGTACTTACCTGTCAAATTTCAGCTAAAGATTCTAAAGGTCGAAGCTTGATTCGATTCGATGCGATTCTAAAAAGAATCGAACAAGAACCAAAAACTAACGAGTATCTTGTAAATAAAAATCAATTTCAATTTTAATTATAGAACCAAACCTTTCGGTTTGATTCAACTCGATTTCATAGTTAAATTTTATAATTCTAAAACTATTTTCATTCTCCTAATATTTGAAACAACACAATAATCTAATAAATTATTACTTCCAATCTTTAATCCATTCACGAAAAAACAACCTATCAAATTTTGAATGCAAGATTCCATTTTAATACATAATAACAAGTCTACTCCAAATATAAAAACACAAAAACAAGTTATCCAATACAAATCATTCACCAATGTACTGGTTCGGTTCTTCGATTGTAGGCATAGAACTGGTAACCAAATCATTACTAGTCAGTTCTCACTTCTAATACCTACTATCCATTTTAAATTTAAGAAAAACCAAACAATAGAATTATAGATACATTTTACTTGGTAAAAATACTGTTGCTCACTGAACTTCCAACGAAATTTCATCTTAAACATCGAACTTCTGTTGTTTCAACTTAACCCATCAATTTTCTTTTCTATTTCAATTACATCCAAGTGGAGGGTGTTTTGAATCAATCAAAATTATCAGAATATTACATAATATCATATTTCTGGCAAAGGCATAAAAATGTAAAATATAACTCGTTTTTAAATTATCTGAATGTTATTACAAAGACATTGAATGATATAATCAACTGTGTTTATATTCTATCTATCCCTTTCCTTTCTATTGGCTTTGTGCTGAGAGCGGATGTTTCTAAAACAATTATACATCAAGCGAAATAGGAAGAGGATGACGATGTATCAGCCAGCACCTGCAAGTATTATATGACAAACTTGTTATTAATACAATTCAACTTTTATTTGAAAACAGACAGTCGTTTGTATATATACCTCGAGTTGATCTTCGGTGAATGAATCTTTCTGAACACTCCATGTATCAGCATGGGTGCGTCGGAATTCTGCAACTGCTTTTGTAACGGTGGATTTCACGGGTGATGGCTCCGAAACAAATTGAGCCAGTAGAGTAACATGCTCAGGCAACCAACTGAAACAAAATTTTGATCATTTTTTGTTAATGGGAAATATTCAAATGATCAATGAACTGGCAACACAACAGCATGCTTCTTCAACTAATACAACTCAACAAGAAAGGTCTGGAGTGGAGTACGATAATACATATTGTAACTTTTATAATATTATCATTTGGTATGCAAATATTAAAACACGAGATCAATATATTAGAACATGGAAGCACCTGGGCATATCATAAGGAACTGATAGCACACAAGCTGCCAAAGCGAGTACAGGACCATGTATGGATGCAATCGACTCCCTGGGCGCGTGCTTCTGCAATCACAAACAAGCAATCCTAAGATCAGAACATAAACCATGACAGGGGAACTTTGAAGATTAAAACTACGTAATGTCTTTAGTTACTAGAAGCATGCAATGTGGCATCTTGTCCCTCCCACCTCTCTCACACACACTCTCTCTCTCTGATGCACATGCATACACATGATATACATCGTTTTATGAGCCCCATGTTCAATTCACCTAGCAAGGATTAATTAGCTCAGATTTTCATTTTCCTCAACCAACCCAACCGTGCATGTGTGCATAAGAGAGGAGGGAATGATGGATATAAATATAATTCTCTCCAGTAAGAACAGTAAATGGCCTCAGCACTCAACAAAGAACAGACCCTTGTCATGCTCAGATAGAGTCGATTAAGTAACTGTTTGAGATTTGGACAGTCACATCCAAATAAGAAACAAGATGCACCCAGCAGTCACAAAAGAGATGGGATAAGCATTGGTAAGTTGTGCGCGATACGCACAGATAGAGCCGATTAATAAACTGTTTGAGATTTGGACAGTCAACATCCAAATAAGAAACAAGATGCACCCAGCAGTCACAAAAGAGTTGGAAATTCATGGTAAGTTGTGCGCGATTCGCACAGTTCCTTTTCCTTTTCAGGTACAAGTATGCAAGCATTGACAGAGCTTTTTAAAATCCAAAAGTGCTTTTGGAGGGCAAAAGTGTTTTTCATTAAAATTTTGAATGTTCGGTTAAAGTCAATTAGTGCTTATTGACCTTAAAAACAGGTTTTAAAGCTGTTTTAGAGAAGCTCAAATTTGGAGAGTTTCTAAAAAGCTTTAAATTAAGCTTTAACGAGATGTTGAATACAACATTTAATGAAACTTCAAAATTTCCAAATATATTCCTATTTTCCTTCACTTTAAAGGGGGAAAAATTCTACATCCTAATATTATCAATGAATTTTGGGAGGATTTATGACATTTTAATCATAATTTTTGTCATTATTTATCCTTTTATTTTGTTATTAGTGTTATTTCATTTAACAAATATATGTCATATATTGGTGTGTTGTACATAATATAGAAATCACATATTATGTGTATAATTTAAACAAATAAAGTTTACATAATATTATATATATTAAAATAACTGGGTCGTGATAATTTAATCAAAATATTAATATAAATATATTTAATAGTATATTAAAATAAATATTATTTATGAAAGATACAAAAATTAATTAATGTTTAGTCAAATAAATATGTAGTTTATACAAAAACATTTTTATAATTATGCTGTCGAATATTAATCTTGATAGCACTTTTCTAATTGATAAGCGAACAATCAACAGCTTTTTACTAAAAGCTCTTTTAGCAAAAGCTCTTCTCATAGCAGCCATGCCAAACGAACCCTACATCTACAAGTGAACACGCTGAATTTTGTATGGATGAAATTTGATCCTTTATTGGCAACTAATCATTGAATCGAGATCTATGAAAAGCCAAGGGAAGAAAAAAAACCTCTGCTTCCTCTTCTTAAATATAATATTTGCTTGCTCATAAGCTCTGCAGCGAAAATCATGTGCTAAATCTTCATCCCCACCCTTCATAAGCCCAGCTAAAACTGCTGCTGCATGCTCTCTTACCTGAATAAAAAATATTCATGATGAATAAAGCCAGAACCCCATATTGCACTAGGACTCACATCCCTGATAACGAGTATAAGCTATAAAGTTCTGTACCACATTAGACAATTGTTGACAAGACTGGAATAAATGACATTTTGTATCCAATGGACAATACCAGGGTCTAAGCAGTCAGCACTGAAGAGCATTAACCTAATTTCTTAAAACTAGGACAATATTTCATCTGTAGGAACAAACAAACTGAGAGAAAAAAAAGGTATAAATTTTACGTACATCAAGTTTCAAAATCCTAGTCACAGGACTGTGGAACAACTCCTCAAGCACCATTATAATTTATAACTGTTCTATAGAGTTCAAGAACAAGATTCATCTACAGAATCAAAGAGTAAGTGCAAGGACTTGAGAACTACAACTAACAGGTAACCGGAGACAAGATAATTAGTTTATGAAAACAAAAGCAACGCATAAAGCAAAAGTCCATCATGGTTACTTAAAGGATCTTCTCTCCACTCTACATATAAGATTTTCACAAGTAATTAATCAAGGATGGAAAAGAAAATAAGAATAAATTAACTTAAAAGGTAACTTTTAAAAGGAAAATGACCATTGTCATTGTTCGAGAAAAAATTATGTTCAAAAATAAGCATAACTAGCCCATATAACATCTCGATGAACTAGCATCTGTTACAAACTGTTCAATGTTATAGCTAATCAGTCACAATTAGTGCCAGAGACTTGCCTCAACTTGATTGTCTGAAAGTAGTTTCTCTACAGTTTGCCAGATTTGTTGTACGTCCAGCTTAGAGAGGATGAAAGTGTGCCTGTTGTTGGATGGAAACATATTACTTGAGACATACCATTGCTTAAGCATCATAAACAGCAGAAACTATACAAAAGAACTCGTAAGATTTTGAAACCTAACAGGCAAGATATCATGTACAACCAAAAAGCAAGAATAGTGCAACATTCTCTTATAATTACCATACAGTGACAGATAGGATATAATGTGTATCAAAAAACTGAAACAGTTTCGACCAAAATAGATGGACAGTTATGGGACTCATAATTTCTTTATAACTGATCTTTATAACTGAACAATGGGCAAGCAGAAGCCGACTATGTTCGCTCAAAATCCTATCAACTTCAAGGAGAATAGTCAAATTACAATTACAATGAATTGCGACAGAATAATATGACAACCACCATGTAACAGTCCTTATATAGGCATGGATGAGAATGCATATTCCAGACAAGCTACAATACCTGTACATGAAACTCCTCAAAAATGTTAAAGTCGCAGATCGAGTTCGCCAATTGGAATCATGGGCTGAAGAAAGAATAACAGATACAGCCTTTTGCAGATGGGGTGCCCCAAAACCCTCCACTTTAGCAATTCAAAAGATGCCTTGGCCAGATTTGAGAGGCTTTAGATGATGTTTCCTTCAAAGAATACAGAAAGACACAATTAGCATCACAGTACAACGTGAAAGATAGCAGACAGTAAAACATTTGGCTAACATTTTAGTGATAAACAAACCATTTCTATTATTTAATTAAAATCCATAACTGTTCCAAGTTTTTCAGTAGAAGTACATTAAATTTGATGGAAGAATTCCAACCATTCTTCATGTATAACTTGAAACTGTGGTTGGACATGTGAAGAGGGATATCAATAAACGATAAAACTTAAGCAGCAGAATGGTAGAGGCACATGGCTATGCACAGTTCATAGCTTGATTAGTGGTTATCTTATCAACCTCAAGCGAACAATGACATAACATCAATTCAGAAAGATTAGTAGAACTAGTGACCCACATCGAAGACTCCAAATTAGCGTTCACTTACTGGAAAAGATGAGATCCTTTTATTGGATTTCGAAAGTAAAGGAAATTGGACGACTTTAACAGACAAGACGCAAATACTCAGGTTTATAATGCTACGCAACTCTATAGAAGTAGAAAAGTCAATTACCCGTACTTCACATATACTCTCCTATCAATTAAAGAAACTTGAGCAAATTTATTTTTTACAATTCTTCATGGTTTTTGGAGCATGTCAATTTTCCATGTAATTAACAAACAAGCAACAATGTTCGTTTAAAATATCAACATCGGGTAAGGAACCTTGAGCGGAACAGGTTTCCTGTCCTGCATGATACACACCTGTAAGGAGATCACAGGATACAGAAGCCCCACAATAACATCTAGCAAAACCGAAGACCTTCCAGACTTCAAAGATGAAATGATAAAATGGAACAACTGCATAACAGAACAAAGGAACAGTCTTATTGAAGCCAAGATATAACAGATAATTAATTTTAATTGTGTGCTTAGATAGATAAAATACCGTTTCCATCCATTTGATATCATCTTGAGAATGATCATTTGATGTTCCATTGTCAGATATTTTATTTGTTGTAAACTGCATAGTTTCAGACACACTAATGTTTTGTAAATTTAGTACTAGTTCAGAAGCTCGTTCTATCAGATACTGATCCCAGCTTCCTCCAGGTTGCACGTCCGAACTGCTGGCTCCCACTTGATGCAAGTGATCATGACTGAAGGATGCATGAAGCCGCATATTTGAGCATAACACAGAAAGGGTGACACCAATCGACTCCCTCACCTGTTCAGGCAAGATAGACCATAAATTTAACCGAAAACGACAGTAAATATTTATTGTACAACAAAAAGAGGGTAGTCAAAAGGCATTTTTCCCTCAAAAGAGCAAAGGAATGGGACTTGTATGTGAAATGATCCAAGTACAAAATACAAAAACTTGTATAGATCCATCCATAATAGAAACGAACTATACATCTATGCAGATATTGCAAATATTACAAACAAGAGCGTTCCTAATCAAAACCAGCTAAAAAGTATCCTTGACAGCCCAGCACGTGCAGATGATATTACATCTGGAAACTTTGTTATTAACACTTGAAACTTCCCAAGCTTTGAAAAGCAGAAGCTCCATAAAAATTTCAAAAAAAAAGTGTATGGAGCAGAAGTTATGTATTGGTAAATTAGTATGAGAGAAATGCAACATATTGTAAATGGCATTTCAAAGAGTAAAAAGAACAAAAATTAAAGGAGGAAGAATGAATGAATAAATGAAAGAATTAGGTGTAGTAATAACTGCAGAGGTCCAAATTAAATAGTAATGTAAACAAGATGGCAAAAGGTCCAAGTTAGAACAACAAAAGGGTCAGAAATGTTCAATAACATTAAGAAACAGAAGGGAATAGGGAAAAGGGCAAATGAAGGTCAGTCAATCATATATAGAGCCATCAACCTTTGGGAAAGATAAATGGTGACACCAAAAAGGGAGAGGCAAAAAAGGAATAAATAAATTGATTGATTTTCAGGTAGAAAATGATTTTGTAAAACAACAAAATCAGTCACCACTGGAGCTGAAGTCCAAAAGATAGGGCAAACTGGCCCCAGAAGAACAAAGCATAAAGTCAGATAACAAAGAGAAATGTTTGCAGTAGATGCAATTTTGTATTTTAAGGAGTGCCTAATATAAGGAAGTTCACTTACTTGTGCAGACGAGTGGTTCATATTATTTAGCAACTCTTCCAGAAGTTTACAGTGAACCTGTAATTCAGCTTCTGGCATTCTTGGTGGGGAAATCTCAATGAGTGCAGCTGAAAGAAAAGTGTAGCGCTTGGCAACAACAGAAGTAGTAACTGTTTCAGTTAAAGGTTTCATCAGACAATCCATTACTTTATATCTCAGAAGAGGTGCCCTGGTTCCAGATTTTCCCTTCCCAGTCACTGCATAACGTATGCAAGCTGCCCACTCTGGAATAGATTCCACAGACGGTGCAAGAATAATATGCTGCAATTGGACCACCATCCAGCTGTCCCATGCTTCTGAAATGCCAAAAACATCAGAATGCAGCACCCCAGCAAACGCCTCCGCAGCAACACATTGCTTAGATCTCTCTTTAGCATTCACAAATTCCTCTAGTGCATTTTTTAATGCCTGTAGAACAGGCATGCCACATTCTTGAATTAACCGCTTGAAGATTCTTGCATAGTTCGGATAAAAAGTAGCACTTCCACATGAAGATATCCACCTAGGAGTCCGGGGCCATGAAGCAGAAAAGTCAAAATAGAAGCGGGAAATTGATTTGTCTGACAGGCTCTGAAAAGAAGAATTTCTGTGATTTCCTCCGGAAGATGCAGCATCAGAGTCAGTGATTATATGAACATGAGAAAGATTATTCAAAGTTTCACTAAAAAATCCTTCTTCCTGGAAAATCTCACTTAAAGCTCCTTCAAGGGAAGACTTGGTCTTTCTCCCCAAATCCCCAGGGCCACTGGGAAAGTCAGCCGAAAATTTGTAAGGCGATTCTTTCAAAAGGGTATTCAGAGCAGAGATTGCTAGTATCCTAGTCTGTGGAAGTTGACTTTTCAGATTCTTTAAAAAGTGACCTGAAATAAGCAGAACATCACATAATCTGAGAAAGTTAAAGAATATTGAACTTGCACGTTTGCTTAGATTGGCAACTAAGGAATTAGAAAGTAAATTAAGCATTAGAGGCATGTCATTGATGTAAATGTATGTTAATACAATAGCATAAAGCAGCAAGCGATTTAAGAATTAAAAATGTCATTATGGATGAATTACAATACAGACAACAGTAGCATTAGGTAGACATAAGTTACTGACCAGCAGTCTCACTCAGAACTTTTGTAGATGAATTTGGATCATTTCTGGATGCCATAGCCAGCAACAGTAGAACTCTGTTAGCCATCAAATTATACCTGAAAACAGATGTCTAAGTGAAATTAAAACATGTATGGAACAATGAATTTTTTATGGTGCAGGTGTAGATGTACCATTATGAATGTGTGTATGCCCACAGGCTGATGATTGTCACCAAACAACCAACATAATCTATTTGGAAAAATGAAGACAACGATATCTCCAAAAAGCTGAAAAGATAACAATCCATACCGCCAATGCAAGTTGGTGCTTTCAAAACTCATAGCACCAATCTCAGCAACCAAATCTGCAAAATCAGTCCTGTCTGCGTGATTTTCAGGTGTAGTGAAAATGCTTCTAGATACTCCCCATAAAATGGATATTATACTTGACAAAAAGCTGTCAACATCACAATGGATTACAAGACAACAGATGATCAATAACATAAACACCAACCCCCTTACGTCCCAATTAAACAAAAAGGCCCCAGCTCAGAAGGGAAAAGGAGGAAACCCCAAATCGGCCAACGAATAATTACCTCGCTGATTGCTTTCTGAGCTTTTAGTGATTCATGGTGGGAGCTGCAATCCATAACAAGGTAATAAGACACTGTGCGCAGCACAATTCTGTACAAAAATGCTTAAGCTAAAGCCACACAGTAGTTGAAAAAGAAATGTACCTCGATAGAATTCCAAGAAGGAATGAAGAAAGAGCCTTAGTGTCCTGGACATAAGGAACGAGAAGAAAAGGTGTAAGCAAAACTTACTTTGCACTGTTTGACGTAAGTAATTTTCTAAAGTTGAATACCATAGTCAAACGCTTGAGGACAGTTTGCGATGAAAGTACTGCACAAGAACCTAAGACCACATTTTCAGGTGAGCTGGAATTTCTCAAGTTTTCAGCAAGAGTGAGAACAATATTTGAAATTGTTGACGGCCATCTTTTCATCGTTTTCAGGAGATATTTTGCAGCAAGTCTGATGACATTACAAACTTATTTATATGATCAATCATACCAAAAGAAAAGAGGAAGACTGGAAGAGAGTATGTTTGGGCATCACACACACACACAGACGTCACAAAATGCTGAGAAGGTAAATTCTATGTACATATGTAAAATTATAATAAACATATACTTAAGCACCTAGTTCCACACACACACACACAGGAATGCAACACTTCATGACTCGAGTTAAGCTACATAATGACGAGTAATAATATAGAAAACACTAATATCACGAGTAACACGAAACATGAAGCAAACAACATCATATGGATAATTAATTTTTGCAGAGAAAAAGATAAAATCATGGAGTGCAAGACTTCTTATGAGTCAGTGTAATAAGAGTAGCCATGACAGTAGTCCTACACCCATACTGCATCTGTCTCAAGTCTTGACCACTAAACGAACGTGCTAATATAGTTCCCAGCATAAGATTAAAATAAGCTGGAATATGATGCCAAAATGTGTATGATAAAAAATTAAAACTTCTAATATGGAAACAGGTTCATCATTTCTTATCAATTTCCCCATCCCTGCAGCCAAAAGCCCTGTATTTTCAATCCTTATATTTTATGAATTTTAAAGCTAGGATTCACCATCGATGACAATTTGTTTGTTTGACTGAATCATATATTAATAAGGAACTGGAGTTCTGTGTAAACTACAATTCACAGGTAGATCAGCACCAGAAAATAAGCATCGTGTACTAAGGATGCATATCATTGCAATAACTAACAGATATACAATATTACCAAGGACATAATCATATGCCAGGTCAGGAAAAGGAAATTATCATTCAATCACTATGTTTTTTAAATGCCAAGACAAGAAAATTGAACTCTTGAGAAACCATAGCAAGAAAAAAGTTTGGGAGGTGCACAAAATTATTTACAGAATCATTGAATTTCTATTATTATATGCCAAACAATTTATGGTCTCAGTTTCCAAGGGCCACGAAAAAACAAATTGGGTTATTCAAGCAGAGGAATGGAAAAGATTGGTGAACTCACGCTCGAACTGTTTCATAGCTATGCAAAGAGAGATTAAGGAGATCATCCATCAAAAGAATCACATGATCTGATGGAAACATGCTACCACTCGTGCGAAACAAATGATACGATGATTGTGACGATCTCCAAGTATTATGCATATAAGCTTTGTCTATAAGCGCCCACCGAGGCCTGTAATGGAAGAACAGTTACTTCGATACAGCAACACAGCAACAGTATAAATAAAGGGAGAACAGATATTTACCTTCTCTTTCCTTTTGAATATGATGGCACAATGTAATTGACCGGAGGTTCGACAATGGCAGTAGATTCCAGTTTCCAGGCCTGCCTTTGATTTGACCACTCCTCATATTCCGAACTTCCTGCCCATCATATAAAAGAAAAATAGGTATAAGAGGTAAGATACTACATGCCAAAAAGAAGAATATAGTTTCAATGAGGTATCCACTACCATAGTTTCCTAATGTATCCATTATACGAATCACAAGTAGTAGTAGAATGCTATCATCAGATTTTTCCTTCAACAAGTATCTGCCAAGAGTGCAACAACAGTGAGTTTCAGAACCACCATCCAACACAGTAAAAAGCAAGGAGAATAAGTGGCATAGGTAGAAAAAACAAATTTTACACGCAGGTTTCATGGATGACACTGGCAGCTTTTTGTCGTAATTCTGTGCTACCAACACGTGAACCTGTTGCCCCAGCAATCATGAAAGGAAGATGACCTGGCTCTTCAACTACCCCATTCCTATGGGATGGCCTGAAATCGGGCAAACATGATAAAACACCTTGTAGTGAAGAATCAACACGTAGAAGAGTCACTTTCAAGTGATCTTTCTCATTTCCTGGGCATCCAAAAGCACAAATTAGTCAGACAATGCAAAAGAAAGTAGAACATTTATATTTGATGAATCTTTGAACTGAAAAGAAATACGGCCACTCATTTTTATATAAAGGATAAGATAATTATAAATAATCAACCTTGTCAACATAAATTTTCAGTAATATTTCTAACAATGAAATGTATCAACCAATATTACCTTTAAAAAACAGTTTCTTAAATAAATCTTTCATTGTAAACCTAAATTTGTTAAAAACCACAATTTTTTATCTGTCCCAACAAATGTTACCTGGATCAGAATGGATTTTGGACTGGCATATCTTCAGAAGGTCATCTAGAGCAGATTCAAGGTGCAGCTTTAGAAGTTCATTAGCAAATTCAACTTCTTCATCAGTAGGGACATGCCAATTCGGGGCAATAATTGGTTTGTCAACTGAAAAATCTTTCATATCGATCCATTCCTCTAATGAAGTGGCACCCGGATGGTGCAGAACACACCTGAAAAGGAGGGAATGTTTAGCCATGAAAGGATGTGTGAGTACACATGGATATGATATTTGTGCATTTACTGCATAAGGAATGGCGACCAATCAGTGTAAATCAGTAAAAGAGACGAACATACTTGTATTGATCAATGGGATAATAATGAACCAAGCTTCCAAGTAAAGAGCGAAGAACGTGATCACCAGCCCCATTAACCTGCAAAATTGGGAGAGGTCTCAGTATATTACATCTTCGAACTTCAAGAATAGCATGAATTTCTGAGTTCTATCAGGTATATGTAGACAACACAACATCGTGAGAGAACTTTCAGAAGGGACAAACAATTCTATCAGAGTAGAAGGAAAACCTTCCAAGATGGCGAATCAAAGGCAGAGACGATAGCTTCTTTAAAGTCCTCCTTATAACGTAGTAGTTCTGGACCTCCATAACTGATGGCAACTGATAGTACTTTCAACTGATATTCTATAGCTGTTTCAACAGCTGGAGAAAGCATGGGTTTTGCCTAGACAATTCACAATTAGCAATCACTACAAAATCCTTGTTGAACTTAAATTAAATAGTAAACACCATTTACAAGGGGGGGAAAAAACCTTGCTCGACTGGAAGATATTTGTAGTTCCTCTTCCTCCAAAACCTGTGGTGGGTGTTCCTTTCAAAGACGATATAGCTGATGCTAAAATTGGTTCAACAAGGTGAACAACTGCCTCTCGTGGATTTGAATGAACGCATGCACCACAAAGCAGACCAACCTCGGCAATAGCTCCAGGAAGAATATTTGTGGTGACAAACTTGGAAATTTTTTTCAGTGCCTGTTGAACATTATGTGAAAAAGTTCAAAGAAATATTTTCTCCCAATATAAATTTGAACTACTAAAAAAAGTTAATTTGCTCATTCCTAGTCCAATCACCTGCTTATAAAGTGAATCTGAGAGCCTTCCCAGCAATATTTCCATCATACAATAGTAGTATGGGCCATCTTCAACCAGGAAAGTTCCGGAAGTTGCTGGTGAACGAAGGTCTTCATTCCTGCAGCACAACCAACTACTTATTCCCAGTATCATATGCACAGGAGAAGCTACTTATATTCTGCTACAAAAGTATGTCTGTGTGAGCATATATGAGTGCATAATTAATGTGTGAAAAGTGCACAAAAGGACAACTATGGCAAAGACATCTGATTGTTGCTTACAGAACACTACTTGGTTCTAAGTGCTGAAGTAAAGCAAATAGGCGACACAAGAACTCATCAAGCCATTCTGAAAAGGAAAATGATGAAAATGGTGCTGCCTCATCCATATTATCTTCCAGGCTAGCCATCTGCAAATGAAAGACAATGAGCAAATTCCTAACAAAATGTGCAAATCCAAACATGTGTTGTGAAAATGAGTGTTTACACTGGAGAATAAGGAACCAATCAGTTGCATGGTTGCCAAGGTTTTAGGTGGATCATTGGCATCCATACCAAGCAATGCATTGGACAAAGAAATCATCAGCAGATCACTAAATGAATCAGAGCCACCAACATGATCTGAATTTATAGCCAAGGCTGATAAAGTTGTGAGAAATAATGATCTCCCAGAAAATGCTACAGATATCACGGCACTCTTCAACTGGTGGGTAGCTGTCACCTGGTTAGACCATCAAAGTTAATTTTATGAAACAAACTTGCTGACAACCAAAACATACGCTGATGCCTTCATGTTAAATTACTGCTATCCATGATACTTGGTTTGCAAGATGCTCCATGAATGCTCAGAATTGGAAAAAATATATGAGTTTACCAATTTCAAAATTACATCTCACAACAGAAGTACAGAACTTACCGTTTCCAAAGCCATGTGGAACCTAGATGCTAAAAATGGAAGAACCAGAGAGGGCTCCACGTAGGACAAAATAGAAGTTGCAGCGGCGACTGTTTCAGAAAGGCGCTCAGTTTTGCTATATTGACCACGGTCAATTAATTTCAGCACAGAACTCACAAAAGAAACCCTGTCAGGTTTTGCTAAAAAGAGTCCAGGCTGCTCGTTGCCATCTTTGTTCCTGAATCAACATCTCTATCAGAAAACAGTGTAACATATTGGGATTATGTTTCTACCAACAAGGTTTCTTACAGTTGTTCATGTTGTAAGCGTTTTTGGAATGCATTCACCAAGTGGAACAAAAATCGCTCTAACGAATATGTCCAACGGCCGCCATTAGAAGGATGGTAATATCTAAACAATCAAAACCAAAGAAGCATAAATAAGTGTCATGTGGAAAAACAAAACTAGAAAATGGACACAAAATTCTAAAAAACAAACTGCTCTAAAAGGTTGACAAATTTCTCAAAGTGCTTTTGTGCAGAACCACCAGGTTTCAATAGATACACCTACATCAACAGTGAGATAAAATAGTAAAATTGTTATATTAGATCAATTCAAAGGACTTTTGGTGGATTAAGCAAAGTGTTAAATGCAATTCTTACAATTGATTTAGCAATTGCTTTTGATGGAGTGGCTGTTCGATTTGCAAACAAAAATCTTGTGTTTCTGGGAACATCCACAGAGTATGGATATGACCCACTCCCATTTGCCACAGGAACCTGTGCATTTATCATGTATTTGGTCAATTGAAACTGGAAGTTCCCCCAACAATAAGAGTGACATATTTGTATTTTTTGCAACAACGTGATTTCTGTTAAATTTAACTCACAACCACACATTTGTTAGGCTAACCATTTTCCATGAGAAATTTAAAGTCTAGGAAAACTGAACGTATAACACTGATTCTTTAGAGAAAGGAAGATAGTGCTACAGGTCACATATCTTTTAGTAATGCAAATAGCGTCATATGGAAAACCAACATGCAGAACTGAATATGAACTCCAGAGCTTATGTCATTAGTTTGCATGATTTCTGCTAAAACCTGTTCAGGATTGTTTTACTCAATTTAATCTAATATATTGTATTTCTCTCTGAAAAGGACATTCTGGTTATTTTATCTCCGCTTTATAGCTAGTTTCTGGGGCAGCTTTTTATTAAGGTCCTCCAGAAAGTATAAAATACACACATAATGCTTGCTTCAGCCCAAAGTATGTTTGGGCTCTCCAAGAGAACCCAAACACGCGTAATGCTTGCCTATATCCAAAAATTTACTTCAGCCCAAAGTATGTTTGGGCTCTCCAAGAGAACTAGGACTTGGCTCATTTTCTGTAGACATGCTGTTATCAACTTGGGTTAGATAATTCAAGAAGTGAATTGGTTTATGAATAGATTTCATGGTGCATGGAGCTCAGCCTCGAAATATGTTTCATTATGTTTTCTTTTTCGTCTATGCTTCTAAACTGAAGACAACTGTCTGTCCAAGCAAATCATCGTTGCCTCCTACATGACATGCTTCATTCAGTTAAAAGCAGCCTCAGCCACTCAAAACCCATAAAACCCTACAGAATACCATAGCATCCATGTCTTTTAATGGTCAATAGAATACCTAAAAGCTTCCGAGATCCACCATCTCTACACAGTTATATCAGCAAATAGCACAAATCTTAACTATACAATCAATGGTTCTTATAGCTCTCCTAGTTCATCAGAATACTCCACAGAGCAAAAATCAACAGACTGCTGCACCCTCCAATCACAAGTCTGACCACTAAAATGCCTATGTTAAATGGGATAGGAAGCGCGAGCATTCGCGATGTGCAGCAAAAGAAGCATGAAGGAGGCAATGAATAACAAAATCTCTTTACAAAATCTTTAATCATTTTCTTTCCCACTCGGATTGTTTCCTAATAGTTTGAAGTTTTTCTGCCTACTAATACATGATGGTCCCTATTCTCACACTCCCTGTCACCTGCCAAAAACAGTTATAGCCAAGGTGCTCTGATTCCACTCCCCCCACCATGCAAGGCTAGACATCTGGCCACAACCCCCTATGCACAACTTTAACTAAGGTGCTTTGCTCCAATCTTCACATTGTGCTGGGTGTGCCATCTTTCTTCAAGAATGCCTTCTTCTCAACAGCCAACATTGCAGAAGCCATTTCCTGTGGCATTTCCTTTTGTTTTTTGGCTTCACTTCACTTATTCCAACACACATTACAAAATCAAAATTCACCCAATGTTGGAAAGCAATCTAGATTTGACTGCTAATTTCTTTTTTCATAAGAAACATAAGTTTGTTAATTAGAGAAGCATAACCACAACTGTTAAGGGGATGAGGAATCGGCTAATCATCAAACAAATTAAAGTCAAGTCGAGAATACAATCATATTTCCAACTAATGACAATTGAAGAGAAAGGAACGACTTTAAACGCCTTTGATCCCCTTAAATGTGAAACCCACAAGGAGGATAAGAACTTCGATCTGTCCCACAACTCAGAAAGTTCCCATGCTCTTTTGCGTCATATAACCTTTGTTGATCTATATCCAGATTGCCAAAAACATAGCCGAAACCATTGGTTTCCACATGATCACACCCCTTTCACCCTTACTGAAGCCATTTATATTTTCAATGAATCAATTATGCCTGCTCGGAAGACCCAACTAAATCCAACTTCCTGGAGGAGTCTACATCAAAGCCCTCTCGCGCCATCATAATGTAAAATAAATGATCAATATTTTCTGATTGAATTTATAGGCAAAAAAATCTATGATCACTTACGACCAGAAGTTAGCTATTTTTTTCAACTTTTATTTGATTAGAGACCAGAAGCTAGCTACTTAAGACTTGGCAGAATATGAAGCACCGGCGAAAGGAACTCTGTCATGTCCAAGTAAAAACACTTTGCAAGTTGAAATGTATGATGGCAGTGATACAAGGGGAAGACTAAATCATCAAATATCATCACATTCAGATTAATTACCTCACCATTATCCAGATAATAGAATATATATTCAAATACTTAAGCCAATAGTAGCTCCCTATAATAACATGCACTTACCTCAAACATATTCAAGTATGTATTGAAAAGAACTGGTAGAAAACTTTCCCAGTCAATGAAACTGTAGCTCTTTATCACACGAGCTGTAACAGAAGACCATTGGCTGTTCCAGAATTGGCAATTCGGTATCGAATCCCAATGTTCTAAACACATTTTAATCCATTCGCTGCCATGAAGACGTCAGAAAATCAATGTGCTGAAGAAGACATGTCTAAGACATCAACAAACTTTAATAGAAGATACTGGTATTGCTTACTGTTGAAAGAAGTCCTGGTTATCTAAGTTTGTTGGAAGGAATAGACGAACAAACCCAGCACCCTCAAACGAAGCATTGTGCCATGGATTTTCTAGTAAATATCTGCCAATTGATTTTCATCCAATAAAGACGCTTGTTAAAGTACTGATGTAACTAACAGTCTTGTGCAACAAGTCGGGGGTTCAAGAAATCATATCAGAACAATGACTGATCAACTGTTAATATTATATACATGCATAGTGAAGACAAACATAACAAAAAGGTTATTAAATAAAGTCAGATACAAGCAAACAGATATCAGTAAAATTAGTAAACCAGTTACTTCTCCAACTTGAAGTCTGAAATGTCATGTCAATCTCTGGAAATTTATGCCAGTGTTTGCAAGTGTATAGAAAGCATGAAGAGAATAAACTAGAAGGAAATAAAATATAAAAAGCTAGATAAAGAATTTGATAGACATAGAGATTTTGAAACAAGTTTCTGTTCTGTATTTTTGATAATACAAAACCATCCTATTTATAATACAAAAGAATAGAAAAAGGAAAGAAATAAACAGAAAATATAATCTCCTAAAATAGAAAATCTACCAAATAATTTGCAATTAATCAATCCCTATAATTTTCCATAATTACGGGATTTTCAACGCTCCCCCTCAAGTTGGATCATAGATATTAATCATGTCCAACTTGTTAATGAAATCATTGAAACTCTGTTGTGATAGTCCTTTGGTGAAAATATCGGCAGTTTGCTCTGTTGTAGGGATATAGGTAATACAAATGACTCCATCTTCCACCTTTTCCTTAATAAAATGTATGTCCACCTCTACATGTTTGGTTCGGTCATGTTGTACTCGATTAAGAGAAATACTAATAGCTGCCTTGTTGTTACAATAAAGTTTGAGTGGATACTCTAATGTGACGTGTAGTTCTTCCAAAAGTTTTTTTAACTATAAACCTTCGCAAAATCCTTATGCTAGTGCCCGAAATTCAGCTTCAGCACTACTTCGAGCTACTACATTTTGTTTTTTGCTTCTCTAAATTACCAAATTTCCCATTACAAAGGTACAATATCCAGTAGTCGATGTTCTATCTTCTAATAAACCTACCACAATCTGCATCTGTAAAGATTTCAACTCCTTTATTCTCACATTGTTTGAAGAATAATCCTCTGTTGGGGGTCCCTTGAGATATCTGAGGATTTTGTGTACAATGAGTTTTTTTTAGTGAATGCATGTGTTGACTTACCACACTAACTGCAAATGCAATGTCAAATCTTGTTTGTGATAGGTAGATCAACTTCCTACTAGTCGTTGATATCAATCTTTTTCTACAGATTTTCCAACATTCTCCAACCTTTTTCCCGTTTCAATGAGAGTGTCACTTGGTTTACATCCTAGCAAACATGTCTCAGTTAGGAGGTCTAAGATATATTTTCTTTGGGAGACACTAATGCCCCTTTTTGATCTTGCTACTTCCATCCCTAAGAAATATCGCACTTGTCCCAAGTCTTTGACTTCAAATTCATTGGCCAAAGTTTTCTTTAATCTCTCTATCTCAACTTCATTATCCCCCGCTAGGATAATATCATCCACATATACAATAAGAATTGTCTTCATCCCATCTTTAGCATGTGATAAAACATAGTATGATTAGACTATCCCTGTTTGTATCCTTGACTTCTTATTACTTTTGCAAATCTGTCAAACCGTGTTGCAAATTTGTCAAACCATGCTCGTGGAGATTGTTTGAGACCATAAATTGACTTTCTGAGTTTGCACACTTGATTTTCTTCCTCTCCTTTACAGAAGTCCGGTGATAATGTCATATATACTTCTTTATCCAAGTTGTCATTCAGAAAGGCATTCTTTATATCAAGTTGTTGAAGAGACCAATCAAAATAACTGCCAATGACGAGCACTCGAACGGTATTTAGTTTTGCTACCGGTGCAAACGTATCCATGTAGTCAATCCCAAATGTTTGAGTGAACCCCTTTGCAACAAGTCGTGCTTTACATCGATCCACTGTTCCATCCGTTTTATACTTCACTATGAAGACCCATTTGCACCCAACTGGTTTCTTTCCTCTAGGTAAATTCATCACCTCCCAAGTTTTATTCTTTTTCAATGCTCGCATTTCCTCCATTACTGTCTCTCTCCATTTAGGAGCCTCCAACGCTTCCTGAATGTTCTTTGGAATTTCTGTACTATCAAGGTTAGAGATAAAAGCACGAAATCTACTAGACAGGGTATTATATGACACGAATTTTGGGATTGGATGGAGAGTACATGACCGGGGTTGTTTTCTTAGAGCAATAGGTAAATTTATACTAGGAGACTCAGAATTACCTGACTTGGAAGGAGACTCATGGATATTAGGAGCTATCATTAGGTCCAATTCATTTGGGGTCTCGGGTGTGAGGTCTTCCATGTTCTCTGATTTTGGCCTTTGTGAATAAACAATCATTTCTTTGCCATTTTGTTTTTCAACATCTCTTCCAGAGTTAAAATTGTCTTCTGTGTCGTATTTAGGATTTGAAGTGGGTTCAGATAGAGATAGGTCGAAGTTCAAAAAATGATCCTCCTCTACATTTCCCCCCGAAGATAAGTTTTTTGGAAATAATGGGTGTTTTCAAAGAATGTGACATCAAGGCTAACAAATACCCTTTTTTGTGATAGGTCATAGCACTTGTAGCTTTTTAGGTAGGAGAATATCTGATGAAGACACATTTAATTGCTCTAGGATCTAGTTTGTCATGGACATGGACATGGACGTGGACATAAACGAACGCAGTGCATCCAAATACCTTAAGAGATAAATTTGATATGTGACGAGATGTAGGAAAGTATTTATGAAGTTTTTCAAGAGGAGTTTTGAAAGAGAGAACTCGACTAGGCATTTTATTGATAAGATATGTGGAGGTTAAAATGGCATCACCCCAGAAAGTTTTTGACATATTTGTTGTGAACATCAAGGCACGGGCAACTTCAAGAAGAAGTCTATTTTTTCGTTCGGCAACCCCGTTTTGTTGAGGGTGTCAACACATGAACTTTGGTGAACTATCCCATGTAGTTTAAGGTAATTCTCCAAAGTAGAGTTAAAGTATTCAGTGCCATTGTCGGTTCGCAAATATTGAATTTGCGTTTGGAATTGTGTTTGAATCATTTGGTAGAATTCTATGAATATGCTACGAACGTCACTTTTTTCTTTCAACAAGTAAACCCAGCAAACTCGAGTGTGGTCATCAATGAACGTGATAAACCATTTTGTGTGAGTGTGGTTTGAATTTCGAGACGGACCCCAAAAGTCACTGTAAATTAGGACGAATGGTTTGGTGGGTTGATATTTGGATGTCGAGAATAATGTACGTCTATATTTTGCAAATTCACAGAATTGACATTGAATGTCAAAGACAGTTTTATTCGAAAAAATAGAAGGAAACAAACTTCTCATTTATTAAAAATTGGGATGACCCATTCTAAAATGCCATAACAATAATTTGCTCTCTCTAGAAATAGAAGCAGAATTACAAACAGCTAGTTGATGTCGTTTATTCACTTTAGCCTCATCAAAGTAGTAAAGTCCATCACACTTCTTAACGCTATCAATCATCTTTCCCGATGATAGGTCCGACAAAATACAATGAGTGGGAAAAAAAGTAGCTGAGCAATTTGAATTTTTTGTAAATTTTCTAATAGATAATAAATTGTATGATAATTTTGGAACATAAAGGACAGACTCTAGAGTTATAGGATTGGATATTTTAATCCTCCCTTTTTCTACAACTGGTGATAGTGTACCATCTGCAATTTTCACTTTAAGATTACCAGCACAAGGAGAATATGACGAGAAAAGAAGGTGCGCATCAGTCATGTGATCTGAAGCACCTGAGTCGAAAATCCAAGGTGTTTTAGTTGGAGAGATAGTATTTAAACCTACAAAATTACTTTTGTGGGCCAGTGAACTGGATGAAACATAGATTGAGGACTGACCAGATGTTTGGAGACTAGAGAATATTTTGTAAAGTTGATTTAGCTACTCAAGATTAAATGCTCCTTCTGAAGAATTTTTTGCATCTTCTTAATTTCTTTCCATCTAATGATCAAAGGTTGCTTAGTATCCTCGGGTTTTATTATTCTGCCTCGATTTCTAATCTGCTGATTTTCCATGTATTTCCCAACATATATCCTGAGTATGGTTTCTGACGATGTAGTCACAATAGGGACGCTTTCTTGTACTTGGACCCGATCCAGTTTGAGGCCCATGAAAGTCATAACCAGGCCACGAGAATTAAAATCAACTCCAGACACGAGTATTAAACACAGCTCCAGGCCTACGAGAATTAAAATTAGGCCTATGAGAATTAAAATTGAATCCAGTTAACTTATGGGATAACAGTGCAGATGCTTTAGGCCCAATGGATAGGTCTCCTTTCATCATCACTAGACGACGCGTTTCCTCTCTTCTCACTTCAAAGAAGACTTCGCGAGCTGAAGGCAGAGATCGCCGGCCAAGGATCCTCCCCCTCAGGTCGTCGAGCTCGCGGTTCAGTCCAGCCAAGAACTCGAAAACCCTCTCTGTTTCAAGTCATTTCTTGTATTTTGCAATGCCAGCTGAGCATTCCCAATCTTCTTCACTGCTCAAATCTAATTCTTGCCAAAGATTGCACATCTCCATGTAATAATCGGTGACTTCCTTTTCTCCTTGTTTTAACTGCCACAATTGTCTTGATTTCGAAAATTTGGGAGGTATTTTGAGAATCTGAATAAGTCTCTTTAACAATATCCCAAACGTCTTTTGCAGTTGACATGAATAGATAGGTTTTCCCTATGGTGGGTTTCATGGAATATGAACCAAGCGATCACCAAAAGTTTTCTGCTTTCCATTTTTGCAAAGATGCGACATCAGTGGTTTCGGGTTTCTTCTTCTCGCCGATAAGAAACCCTAGTTTTTCCTTGCCGTCAATTACCAATTTAATGGATTGAGCTCATTTACGATAATTCTTTTCATTTAATTTTTCCACTATGAGTTGAAAGGATGAGTTTTGTGCTCCGTTTGAATTCATAGTGGAGATGACCTCGATTTCGTTGTTGAGGTTATTTGTTGTTTCTCACTCTTTGTTGGATGATTCTGTCATGATTGACCAGGATTGGACAAGTCCCGCTCTGATACCATAAAGAATTTGAGAGACAGATTTTGAAAAAAGTTCTGTATTTTGTATTTTTGATAATACAAAACCATCCTATTTATAATACAAAAGAATAGGAAAAAGAAAGAAATAAACTGAAAATATAATCTCCTAAAATAGAAAATCTACCAAATAATTTGCAATCAATCAATCCCTATAATTTTCCATAATTACGAGATTTTCAACACTAGAGATCCCTCTTCCTCGTGAATCTAAAGGGTAAATAGTACAAAACGTCCCTACCTATTGAAGTTATTGTGGAAAACGTCTCTACCTTCTAAATTTTGGCACTTTCACCCTTACCTCATTGGATTTCTGCAAAAACGTCCTTGGGTCCAAAAATCACCCATTAACATAGGGATAAATTAGTCCAACCACTTTTTTCACATATATATTACTTCTTTTAAAATTTGGGGACTTTCCATGTAATTTCCAAAATTGCACGACAGGCCCCCGTCCCCAAATCTACCAAAACAATTACCCAAATGTTAAATATGAATTGTTAAAGATTGACGCCGCTACTCTTTGTCTCTCTCTCTCTCTCTCTTTCTCTCTCTCACACACACACTCGCTCACAGTGTTAAAGTTACAGACTTACAGCGCAACACAACTATACATCCAAGTATACACTCACAGATTCCCAACACCACCGCTAAATGCCTCAGTCCTAACCTCCATTTTTATCCACATTCTCACTCTACAAATGACTTTTACTTTCTTTCTCACTTTTTTTTTCCTCCCATTTTCCCTCTTGCATCATGCATGGTCAATAAAAGCAATCTCGATCGCTCCTCGAATTCAAGAAGGGCATAAAATTGACCCGTCAAGAATCTTTCCACACGGGTTTTCCTCTCGGGTCCCCGCTAACCTCTCACCGCCCTACTACCTTCCATGGCGTTTCCTGCGACCCCGCCACTGGCCGCATCGGCCGCCATCGCCCCAGACCGCCCGGCCTCGTCGGAGTTAAAATTCACCACCCTTGTTCCGTTGATGTATCTCCGAACCTCACCCTTTTCGGAATTCCTCACCGGCCGCCTAGTTCCGGCCGTTGGTCTAATTACCTCTCTCCGTGTCATAGATCTCTCTCGGCAACCAGTTTCTGGGCCCATCCGGCCCGGTTGAATAACTCCTGCTCTGATTATCTCAATTTGTCGAACAACAATTTCTCTGGGTGGTTCCCTCTCGGGATCGAAACTGCAGAGTTAAAAGTATTAGATTTGCATTCGAATCAACCGCAGGAGATTTACTGTGAGTTTATTTTCGAGTTGAGGAATGTTGAGCACTTGGATTTAAGTGGGAATACGTTTTATGGGTCGATGGAAATGAAAGTCTTTGAAAATGTATCAAGTTTGGCTAACACTTATTCAAGATGTGAATTTGAGTGGGAATGGGTTGGTGGGCGGGTTTTGGGGTAGTGATGCAATGATGTTGTCGGAACTCGGAGGGTTTGGATTTGAGTGATAATGGTATCCTTGGGGAGTCACGGATTTTGGACGGTTGCAAATCTCCGTGTTACTTGAAAGGCCAAGATTTTGATTAAAGCAATTGTGTGTGCAAATGACGTGGTGGTCAGTGGCGGGTCGCAGGAATCGTTTTGGCAGGTTGAGGGCGGGGGCTGCTGGTGCAATTTTAGAAATTGCATGGGAAGCCCCCAATTTAAAAAAAAAAAAGTAATATATATGTGAAAAAGTGGTTGGACTAATTTACCCTATGTTAATGGCTAATTTTTGGGTGAAGGACGCTTTTGCAGAAATCCAAAGAGGTAAGGGTGAAAGTGCCAAAATTTAGAAAGGTGGACGTTTTCACAATAACTTCAATAGGTAGAGACGTTTTGTGCTATTTACCCGAATCTAAAATAAGAATGGATCTCACAAGAAGGTGTGCACCATTATTATACCTTTTCCAATCAGAACTCGAGAATGTATTTATGAGTTTAGGTGTACAAGCATAAAAAAACTTCTCAAATAATACTAATATAAATAATAAATAAATAAATAGTAAATAATATTACATTGTAGTGTTGATAATTAATAATAATTATATAGATAGTATTAAATTAACATTCTCACAGTACTATTACCATATAAATATTGTTCTATTGTGAAGCAACTTTTTCAATAAATCGTTTGATAAATTCATTGGTTGAAATTCATTACCTAAACAAACATTTAATTACGTTGAAAGCTCAATACTGATATATTGTAAATTCAGTCTTACAGTGCTCAGCACTTGATAATAATTCAGTGTTTAGTCTTCAAATTTCAGTTTTATCAAACTTCATATAAGACAATAGTTGAGTAACGTCAGGAAATGGCAAAAAACTAGTTCTTCATGGTCAACCACTTCCCTAAAAACAGTCAAATAAAATCTAAATTTGTGGCTATTAATTAAGCATGCATATTTTATGAGCTAACTGGCCACTACACAAAGGTTTATTTACAATGCATTAACGGGAGCACAATAATGGCACGTGCCTCATTTTTCTGAAATGATTTCTTTGTTAAGAGATGCCACAAAGTTCTACTTGTACGCATCTGAACCTACGCTAACAGACTATGCGTCTTACTCAGCCCATGGATCTATAGTCTGCTTTTCCACTAACAATGACAAACATCAGTAGTTGCTTATTCCCTTTTCTTGTAAGAAGCAGGAAAGAACAGTTCTTTCACTCGGGATGTTGAAATTTGCACAAACTAGTATTTGATATTAACTACAAAAAGTCTTGACCATATACTTCCAGTATTTGATATCATTTAGGCACTTGAATAACTATGAAAACCAACACAATCCTAAATAGTAGGGTAAAAAGAAAGACTTGTCATCTATTACCCATGACTCTATGCTTCCTGAATTAACAGGAAGTCACTTCCCCCCACCATTAAATATGGGATCCCTGCCCACATATGAAACATGTTCTACAGAAGCCTCGTACAGGAAACATCCAAAGCAAAAAAAGACACGTATTCGTTCCTTTTTTATGGTCTAGAATCTTATGTAATGTCCACCTCGCTACTTCCGAGCAATACTCTCGGCATATTTTTCCAAACAAAGTCAAAGTTAACATTTTTCTAACATGTAATTCTTTTCTATGACTTTTACAACGGCTAAACATTCCCTTCATTTAATCTTCTAGTTGTTTTTCTAAAAAAAAACAGCAAGGGTATGGATTAACTAAAAAAGAAAAAAGAAAAAAATTTGTTTGACAGTGCCAGGTCAGAATTTGCATCTTGTATAGATAACCGGGCTCAATGAGCACTGCATCCTTTTGTGAATATCAGGGTAATTATATATAACTCTAGGACTATATTTATAAAAAGTAACGTTTTCCAACACTGCAATTCCCTTCAAATTATAATCCTCCGGAATTTGAATTCAGATGGATGGTATTGGAATATTTAAAACATTTAAATGTTTCTAATAAAAGTAACTCAGAACATACCTGAATTCGGACCATATCTCAAAGGCAGAACCTGCAGGGAAGAACCTGCGGCAAGATCGAACAAGAGACGTAACTGTTCCAAAATGCCTTTGTCTTATTCTCCACCCTTCTGGGCCTGTATTCCTGGATCATACATGAAACCTTAATCTATAGTTGCACATTTTGCCAGAAAAACAAACAGTGGAAATAATGATTCATTTGGTAAATGTTTATTCACATAATTCCACTTTTAGAACTCACACAGTTCAACTAAAACTAAATTAGCAAGCCATAATTCATATAAAGAAATATTAATTTAATTTTTCACTTAATGGAATGCCAAATCGCATCTTCCATGATATAGAAAGAACTCGGACAATTGACCTCAAGACTACCACCTTATGTCATGACAAGAATTTTTCATGACATTATCCACTGCATGTTATGCAAAGTGTCCAATAAGTCAAGGAAATAATGTCACAAATATAAAACTCACCTTGTGAAGTGTGTCTGAATCAAAGTATCATATAGAGGCTTCCACCCAACTTTCAAGGACAGCTTTTTTCTGTATTTGTTCAATAGCTTCACCAGTATGTTTCCCCACCTAACCTGATCAGAAAAATAACAAAAAAACTTCAGCACACAATAGATAAACAGGTGGAATAACATCCCAGTGAACCAGGTAAACAAAAAGCATCACCTGGGCATATATTTTGTTCTCTGATATTCGAAACAGATCCAATCCAGTTTCAATAATGGCAGAAACATCTTCCACAGATAGCTCACTTTTAGCCTTTATGAAACTGCTCAGTAATGGAGAATATTCAAAATTTCATCAATCAAAACGCCCATGCCACTACTGCCTAATAGCTAAAATTAATTAAATATGAACTTGCCAAGACGGATATATAACTACCAGACCATAAAGTTCCATGCGTAGCCTAGATTTAAACTACTACTTCACTTGAAATTTAAACCACTCAAACAATCTCAAAGGGCAAGATACAAAGTCACTTCCAATAATGGAGGTGATGGTGACATTGGATTACTATGATACTTTTTATAATCCAAAAACCTTCAGAGACCCATATACAATAAACAATATAAAAAATTTACACAAACCAAAAAAGAAGAAGAAGAAGAAATGTTTGAACCTCGTGAATGAGTAAAAATAAGTCAATAACTAGCAAAGTACTATTTTTTACATACATCGTACATGCGAAAAAAGTCGCCACAAAAACTATACAATAAAATCCATTTTAAAAAAAAGTAAAAACAAAAAATGGTATACCTCACAAAAAAGAAACTATCCACGACCGATGCACATAATATCAATTTCTTTGACCAATCTTAGCACTTACACCCGATTTGGTAAGTTGGAATGCACAGAATGTATTTTCTTGTTTTCGGGCTCAAATTATCATTAGTCCTAGCTTAAGTTTCACAAAGTTTCTAAAATTTGGAAAACTGAGCTTTAGTTTGTGAAGAAAATTGCCACACATGAGCATATGAACAAAGCTCCATGGGGTACTACTAATTTATTTGACCAATCTTAGCACTTACGCCTCATTTGGTAAGTTGGAATGCATGGAATGTATTGTCTTGTATTTGGGGCTCGAATTACGATTAGTCCTGCTTTAAGTTTCATGCAGTTCCTAAAAAAGTGAGCTTCAGTTTGTGAAGAGAATTGCCATGCACGAAAGCACGAGCAAATGAACAATGCTCCATGGGGTACAGGGTCTTATTAATGTACATTGACCTAACTAAATTATGCAATCAATCGATAGAGTTCAAGTCAAATTGTTCCAAATTGAATATAAATCACATAAATAACCAATTGTTTACTCAATACAATTAACTAAAGACAGGACCAACATTTAGTCATAGGAAGACTAATACGCTTTTTGATCATTCCCGAAAATTTTAGTTTTAGTGGGTCTTATACTTAGGACATTGTTACCTGGGCTTCAACCTTTGCTACCAAATCTAAGTGCGATTCTCCTGATTTGGTGTCTGGTGCTTATAGTTTATAGAAAGAGGTTGTACGTCAAAGTTAATAATAACCAATTTTCTATTAGTAAGAGATTCGATTATGGAGAGGTTTTGGTTAAGGATGTATTAAAAATCTAGTAATGTAACTCAACTATAGAGTGTGGAGAGGATCTGGGTAAGAGAGTCCGAAAAAATCCTTGTAAACTATATTTAGTTTTGTTTGCGCATGTGACCAATTGAAGCACGTAAGTATGTGTGCTGTTTCCATTTCTACTCTTTGTTTATCTACTCCTTTGCTCTCTCCTGTAAGCTTATCGTGACAATATGGTTGTCCATCCCAACTTCTCCTTACCTGCTTGTTTGTTACAAATAAAATGACAAAAACATTTCAAGGGAATGGGAGTGCCTTTCCAGAAAATGTAAAAATCTAGTTCATTTCTCAATTCACACATTTACAGCCATTACCCACCATCACCACTACCGTCACCTCTTCTGAATGCAGTAGTGCTGCTAGGTTATTGTGGGGGTGTTGGTGGGTTTGGTGAATGTGTAAGGAAGCGGTGGTGGTGAGTATGCCATTAGGCACTACCATGCATAACATAGAAATTAGATAATCTCTCAGACATTGTCGACGCTGAGTAGCAATCAAAAATTATGCCATGTGGAATTATGGGGGTGGGTGGTGATCGTACAAGTGGCGGTGGTGACAGCAATCATCATGGATCAATTAGTATGGATTTGGATTTGGGTTTTGGGGGGGGTGAATGTGTTAATGGGTAGTATTTTCAATTTAGTTTATGTTGTGGTTGGTTTAGTTCAAAATCGAACTGAAGAACATCTTTTATAATCTAACAAGTGACTGTCAAACCGGATATAGACAAATTCAACATCTTTTATAATCTAACAATTGACTGTTAAACCAAATTTAGACAAATTCCTTTTGGCCAACACCGTCTTTCCATCTAGTCACCTATTATCTCAGGTAGTCCAAAGAGGATCTCAAAGGCCCTTCACATAATCAAATTAATGATTGAGTTAGCATCAAAATCCTTCAATAATGATGTTCCCTCAAAATATTCTTACCTCTCATTGCTAATCACCAATTGACATTCTCACATCTTTCCTCACCTCCCCAAATGCTTTGTGAGTACCATTTTCAACTTCCTTTTGCCGACTTAATTGATAAATTTGGAAACTAGGGGGGAAAATCTGTTTATGTTAAGGGTGTTTTGCATTCACAAATTTGTGGCTTTCTACTCTGAAATTTAAAGTGTTCCGGTGCACCAGAAATTCTATGGTTTCTAGGCGGAGGGATTTATGTTCAGGTTAATTGGCTATTTTCACACTTTCATGTTCCCATCTATGGAAGCAATAGTGGAGTGGAGATGTTCGTCCCACCTTCATACTAAGTTTGTTCTAGATGGAACACTGTTCCCATTCTAAATAATATCAAAAAAATCTAGCCTTAGTTCCACAATTACCTAATTTTATAACACAAAACTCAAAAAATTCCCAAAATACAAAAATCCAAACAAACGCCCAAATAAAAAAGACATTGATAGTTCGTGAACAAAAAATCAATTGCACGTGACTTACAAACGACAGTACAAGCGCGTAATCAAACTCAAAACAACAAATTAAAGCACAACTTTCCACGTGCATGCATAAAATTAAAGAAATGGTAAAAGAAGGATTAAGTGATCAGTAGGCAGTAAAATGAGGAAAACTCAACAGATCAATAACAGAAACCCATTTGAGAGTCGCGTAAACCGATTCGGGATCATCGGGTTTGTACGACTCCTTCACAGACTTCACCACTCCAGCGAACGCCTCCATCTCTCGCTTCGTCTCCTCCGCCACCGGCGGTGGCAGCCATGCATTGTACATGTGCATTTGCTCTGTATCTATATTTTATGTATAAAAATTGACAATGGAAAAACCCTCTCTGGTTGACTCAAATTTTAGCAGTTGCTTAACTTAATCCGTGGGTTTTGTGTATATATGTGCGTCTACTTTCTTTTTTGACAAGAAATAATAGAAAATATCAGGGTAGGCGGCTGACCGGCAACCGGAAATGACAGTGAAAAGTTTGCTTTTAAGTTAATGAATTAATTAAGCTGACGAGCAGAAGAACGGAGTGAGACGTGTTTTATATTTTACCAATGTTCGGAAAATATGATCGGCAATCGATCCGGAAAAGCGCAACAGGTCAATGGTTAAAAGATCAAACCGAGTTGAATCAAAATTGAACCGATTTTAATTAAAAAAAATTTAAAAATTAATCTATAAATCTCACAATTTTTAAAAATAAGTTATTTACAAATAAATCAATATTTATAGACAAAATAACTCACAAAAATTGATTTCAAATAGACTTTTCATAATGTCTATATCCAATATTAGTAAAAAATAGTCGAAACTCGAAATACATGTCCAAAGTTCAAAACATTAACGTCGCACAAATAGAATGAACAAACAACAACCAACTAAAGTGATTACAAATAATATGACTAAAGCAAAGTGGAACAAATAAATCATGGTCAATTATCATCTGAATCAATCTCATCTATAAGCATGAATCTTTGCGGCGTCTCAAAATCACTTCAACCACCAAAACGACGAATGACATCCAGATCATCCACGTCTTGGATATGAAGCTCCTCCACATTTTGATTGTCATCTAACAAACAAATAAATTAAGAAAAATAATAAATTATATATATATTTCGCTTGTATAAGAAAAACTAAAATTAAACGAATAAGATCATTATATATACTAACTTTGAGTTGAAGCGTCATTGACATAACAATCAACATTGGGAATTGCATTGTCTTCATAAATTACATCCTCCAATTCTTTATAATCAAGTTCTTAAGGCGGTGTTTATTCTTCAATCCAAAAGTCCGTCTTGTCAATGCACTCATAATCAATTGGATCATAACTTCTCTTCTTGTAATGAAGTTTGTAAAGTATTATAAAAAAATTAACACAAACAAATAACAATTTAACTAACACATTTTGATATAGACATATTCAATTAAAATGTATTGTAGAAGTAGCATCTAATGCAAGTTGAAATTAAGGTGATTGCAAAGCATTAAACGGAATGCAAGCGTCATAAAATCATCTAGCCCATGCCATATGTGCTTTTTTTATTGCTTCTTTACCAGTTAAAACACTCTTAATACTAGGTTCAGAACCTAGAGTAGTTCTTTGTGCAAAATAGTTATCAATTCTTTCCATTGCTTTTCTCTTTTCTTTTGATTTCTCATTTCTTTGTAAGGGGACATTTATCTTTCTATATCATCATCCCTATTCTCTCCAATGTCCATAAGGTCATCACCAAATCTATATCCATGAGCCTCTTTTGCTTGCTTTTTCTTTTGAGATATTTCAGTAAGTATTTTATGCATTTGAGACTTAACATCAAAATGAGCTCTCTTACATTGAGATGTTTTGACATTTAATTCCAGCTAAGTGATATTTCATTTGGTTAATACCCCCACCCTTAAAGGTATTGCTACAATAAAGGTACGTGTAATGAACTTTACCATCGTTATCAAGAGTAGAAGTGAAGTGCTCCCATGCCGGATCACTCTTCCCACGAACGGAAAAAGTGGAGGCAGTTGATTGTCCCTTCGATGATGGTGGAGTGCTCATCCTACGCAATCAAGAAACAACATAACATGAACAAGCAGCAAGAAAAAGCGAACAAGCGAAGAAGAAAACAGAAACTGACCGAAAAATCAATGTGCAGCAAGAAGAAGCCAATAAGCCAATAACAAACACGAACCCAACCACAATAACAATCACAAAATAAGATACGGAAATTTAATACATCAAGCAACAAAATTTCAATTGCGATAGACATTCAATCCTCAATGCAATTCCAACACTTGAGCAGCTATTTGCAAATTGATTTCTGTTTTTTCAGCAATTTGCTGTAAAATAGAACAATAACTTCTAGTTGGTTTCGTGTTCGTTCAATGCAATTTGCAATTGGAAAATCAAAAAACAAGAACATGAACATTGAAATTGGAAAATCCGACAGAAATTTAAAAAAAAATTAGCAACCACAAGTCCAGAACATGAACATTAACCCAAAAATTTGATGTCAAAATTAGTAAATTACACAATATTAACATAGAATTCGAAAACCAGCAGCAAAAAGTTATCGCTCTGTTGAAGGAGAAAACCGAAAACCAGCAACAAAAATTCAACAAGAGCTGAGTTCTTAAGTTCTAACCTAATTTGAAAGTAACGAGCAAAAAGAAAAAACAATTTCCAATTTGAAATTTGGAACAAAACAAACGGGTTCTAACCTAATTTGTGCACGAACTCTGTTGAATGAAAAGACTTCACTTTTGGGATTCCACAACCACGATAAATGTTGACGGATTGCGTGCGCAGCGTTGAAGGAGAATAATTTCCAAACAGAAATGGAGAAGATGTGAATAAATTGAAAGAAGAAGAAGGAACCAGCCGCGTCGCCTCAGCAGAAGAAGAAGAAATTGGGTGAAATTTGGGAATTTGAGCTAAATTAAGTGAAGACCGGTTAACCGTTCACTAAACTGATTATCGGTTCGCGGTTGAACCCCTCAAAAATCCAGTTTTCGGTCCGATTCTTCAGTGGACGGTTTATATGCAAATTCGAACCGATTTTAAGGCTGGTTCCTGGTTTTTTCGATCGAACCGGTCCGGTCCGATTTTTCGAACATTAATATTTATCCGTTGAATTTTAAGAAGGGAAAAATATTGAAAAAATAAAATGTTAGTGTTTCCCATTTTGATGCCATTTTATTTCTAGCTACTTGTTTAGCTAAGCATAAATTTTAATTTTAATTGATCAAACGTATTTTTAATTCATATATTTCGTAAGATCTGCAATTTATTATGCACTTATTATCTATACATTCCATAAGATCTACAAACTTATAAATACTTTTCAACAAAGATGCACTAGGTATTGGAAAAATTTCCACTTCAATTATATTAAACCATCGTGAAACTGAAATAATTGTACGACATATATATTTACGGGCATGGCGTAGTGGTAAAGCAGGATGGTTCTCTATGGAGCATCGAATATTCGAATCCCCGTGGTAGCTCGAAGACAACATTTAAAAAAAAAAATTGGAAGGCAGAAAGGTTCACATGGAGGAGAACCGTCAAATGTCTGGCTCAAATGTGTATAACATGTGACTGCATCCGATTTACTTGAGTGGCGAATCAAGGAGAATGCTACCACTTCCCAAGATTAGTCAGGCAAAGTTTGGACACCTGAGTCATGAAAAAAAAGGTAAAGTTCAATAAAATAGTGTAAATAAATACTAATAAAATTGTCAAACTATCCCTAAATACAGCACAAAAAACAAAGTTGCAAACAGAATAAAAAGATGAAAACATTTTTAATGTAGTATTCTATTTGGAAAAGAATACAAAAATAAAATATGTCAATAAACGCTCGATGACATATTAGTTTATAGCATCTCCATATGTCTTACACTATTTTTGATATAATACTATCCTATTTGGAAAATGTTGATATTTGATCAATCGTGATATTTTATGAAATCGTATTACATTTTGTAATTTTCAACACAAAATATTAATATACATCTTTACAATATCACGATATAATTGTCTCGATAATTATTTATTGAATAAAGTGATTAAATAAGAATGAAACAATATTCACAAAGTTACCACGCGTTACTAGATTATTTTTGAATTTTTGTCTAATTATAATTTATAATTGTTGTTCCTTGTATTTATTGAATCAAATGTCTAGTAAGGGTGTAGCAAAATTGAAATATTGAGAACTAAGTTGTCATGTCTTGAAGTTTGGTACAAAATGCAACACAAAAACACAAACTGTGGACCTCCCCTACTATTTTACATAAAATGAGAACTCATCGTTCACTGAACTTTCAGTGAAATTTAAATTGAGTCACTAAATTTTAATTTATTTCAATTAAATTACTAAACTTCAGTTTAATTTCAAAATTCACCACTCTGTTACATTTTGTTACTTATCATACTCTGAAGTCTACAACAAAAATTGTTTATTTGATAGCTATACCTTAACCGATCTTCTACGTAATTGTTACGTATCATCCTAGCGACAAATTTTGTAAAATGAAGGTTGTAGCAATGTGTTTAAATTAAAATGTTACAATGCGTTTTTTTTTTTTACACTTTTATGGCATAGTGTAGTGGTATGTTGGCATGCCATGTAGCTATTATGTAGAAGATACACTGAGGTATGACAAGAAATTAAGCAATTTTCATTAAATGGTACGCGGCAAGTGACAATTTGAAACTAAAATTTAAAATTGACATAATTTAAATTAAATTAAAGTTCAATGACCAAATCGAGATAAACTAAAATATTTTAACTAAATTGAAATTTCACATAAATTCAGATGACATTTACCTGAGTATTACACCTAATGCTCATTTTTTAATTTTTATTTCTTTTTTCTTTTTAAACCAATGAATAATGCTAGTTTAGAAATTGACGAGTTGGATATAATTGAAATTAATATTATTATTATTTTAACTAGAAATCAACAAATATTTAAAACAATTAATTGAAACAAAATTAAATATCGCATTATAATTTTAAAAATAAAATAAAGAATCACGCTTTTTATTTTTTTTATTTTGTCGTAGATGGTAAACGAACCGGGTCGACGGTAAAAAGACGGATCCAGGCCGGCCCAGGTCCATCGTCGAACGACGAACCCAGTCCCGAACCCGACCACAAAATAAGACACAGGCCGAGTCAGGCTCGGCCCGTGGATCTGACCCGTGGGCCGATCCATGGATCAGGCCCGTGGTCCGTAGTCTATTTGGGACCAAAATGGTTCTCCAGCTTAAGTTGGGGACCAACCATTGTAATTTGCAACGGTCATATTTCAAACCGTTGCAATTTGGTCTGCAATTTTATTTTATTTTATTTTTTCAAACGATTATAATTTTTTTCCTATAAATATCCCATAAATTATCTATATTCTTCACAAATCTCTCAATCTTAATTCATACAATAATTCGAAAAAAATTATATTGTGCAATTTATTGTTGAATTTCTATATTTTTAATCTTTTACATTCCTACAATTGTCCAATATACATTCTAGTATTCTACATTCCATATTTCTTTTTTCTATTTCTACATTTCTATTATCTATAATTATTCATGTATCAATACAATTTTCAAGAAAATACCGAGTCTGTCGAAAACAAAATTCAAAATGATTTTAGTGGTTTAAATAATGTTCCAATTCCAGAATTTGGTGATGATTTTGGGGTTGGGAACACTGGTCCAAGTTTCGATTTAGATGATATCGACGAAGAGTTAAAAACGACCAACACTACTCAATCGAGTACTAAATGAAGAGCCGCAAAACAAAAGACTCGGTGTTGGGATCATTTTCAAGTTAGTGCAGACCGGTGCATCTGCAGACGAGCAACCAATTTTCAAGACAATTTGTAAATATTGTAAACAACAGTTTGCATGGCAAAATGGTGGTGGAACGAGTCATCTTAACCGACATTTTCTAAAGTGTATGCAAAAGCACGGAGAGTTGATACCAACCAAGCTCAACTACAGTTCGGATCTCCGGGTGGATCTACTAGTTCTTCTCCCAATCTTAACAATTGGGTTTATTCATAAGACTCTATGCGTCGGGAAGGCATGTGTCAGTTGGTGGCCAGTGGTGAGTTCCCACTTAGCATAGTGGAAAACCCTCACTTCACACGATTTGTACAAAGGTATCTTCAACCAAGGTATTTGCTCTTTGCTAGAAACACTATTCGTTCTGATACTATTGCTTAGTGATGGAAACGGGGCAGATCGGGGCAGATCAGCCTGATCCAAATCCGCCGCAATAATTGTAGGAGATCCAAATTCGTCCCGCGATCCATCATTTTTCGGGGCGGATCGGATACGGATCAGAACCCTGATCCGTATACTGATCCATATTTTTTTTGGCATTTAAAAAATTTAAAATATATTGAAACAAGTTTTACTACTATACTATAAGAGTTTAAACAACATCATCCTCCTCACGAAACCTTGTACAAGGTCCACAATATGTCGAAAGTGATAAATTTTTTATTCAAAAAATATTTTAATTAACAAATCACATATAAAACAAAATATAAATTCAACATTTTAATCATTTTTTAAAATTGGTGGGCGAATCGGGCAGCCCGATCCGATTATTCCCCGAGATCCGCGGATCACGAGATATTTGTCCCGATCCGCCCCGCCTATCCGCAGATCAGATATTTTTCTCTCCATTCGGATCGGGTATCCATCGGGTTCGGGGCGGATCGGATATTTTTGTCATCTTTACTATTGCTGCATATAATAAAAGAAAACAAAATATAAAAAATAATTTAAATAAATATGCTAGTGTTGTATCATTCACTTCGGACTCATGGTCCGGTCTAAATCATAAATGATATATTGCCGCTACTTTACATTATATTGATAAACTATGGATTATGTATAAAAGAATAATTGCTTTTAAAGTAATTGACTACCATCATAATGGCATACAAATTTTTAATTATTTAATGACAATTATTAGAGAATTTAATTTCGAATCTAGAATTCGCAGTATGACATTTGACAATGCTCCGCCTAACAATATTATATAGAAAAATTAATTGAAGAATTACAGCAGGATTTCGGTGGAATTTTGTTTAGTGTTAGATGTGTATGCCATATTTTTAATTTAATTGTCTAAGATGGTTTAAAGTATATAGGCCCACAATTAAAAAAAAAATTAGGTATGCCTTAAACTATATTACTGCTTCACCTGCTAGAAAACAAGTATTTGACGAATTATGCATAGAAAATTCTTTTCCAACTAAATGTATATGTACAGACATACGTAATAGGTGGAACTCTACTTATTTAATACTTGAATCATGTGAAGGTTATGAACATTGTGTAACTGCTTATTATAATGGCCAACATTCAAACGATCCACAATACGATTTGCAACCATATGACTAGCAAATTGCATTTCATGTTCAAAAATTTTTAAAAGTATTTTACGACACCACAAATACATGTGGTGGTGTATACTACCCTACTAGTCCATTAGTTTTAAATCATTTTTATTTTATTGCAAATAATTTTAATAGATATAAGACGTATGCAATTTTTTCTGATATTGTTGAAACAATGGAAATGAAGTTTAGAAAATATTGGGAAGACCTGCCTATGTTATTCCCTCTAGCGTCAATTATGGACCCTAAAGTAAATTTACAAGGTACTAAACATAATATTTTTGAAATTTCTAATAATTTGAGTTACGGTAATCCATTAACTTACGGTAATTTAGAAAAAACATTATGTGAAATGTACGAATTTTATGCGGAAAGAACTGGTAGGAACGTTAGAAGACCTTCTGCACCAAACCCTTATTCTTCTTCAAATAACCTCAACCCTAATCATTATTGGAGTTTCTTTATTTATAAGGGAACTCAAAACCCTAGTTCTTCTTCTTCTTTTTCGCTTTCCCGTGCCACAAATGTAGAAACTAATATTAGAGATATACCGTTAGAGTTAGCTAGATATTTTGGTCACGATATGCTTAATCTGTTAGATAGAGATGAGATGAATAATTTTGATATACTTAGGTGGTGGAGACAAAACGAGCGCCAATACCCAATTGTTTCTAATATAGCACGTGATATACTAACACATCCGGTATCAACTGTAGCATCAGAGTCTGCTTTTAGTACAGGTGATAGGATTCTTAATGATTTGAGGTCAAAACTTAAACAAAACATATTAGAGAGTTTAATGTGTTTGAAAGATTGGGAGGATGCAGAACTTCGAATCCAAGATAAAGTAAGCCTGATATTGGCCGAAGAGATTGACGAACTAAGTGCATAAAATGTAAGTATATTTTGTATAAATTAATTTCATTTTTATTCATTTTAAATTGTAAGTTTTGATATTTAAATTTACAAAAAATTGTACATGTAACAACTTGTTTGTGTATAATTTTAACTCTGCATATGCTAATAGTAGTCGGTCCCAAGCAGGAAAAAGAAGGAGGGTTTGACTTTAAAATTTTATTTTAACTTATTTCTTATTTTTTTTAAACTTCACAAAAAAAAAACAAAATTCACGTGGGTTCGCGGATCGGACAAATGACTCGGCTTTATGTGGCTCGTGGACATGGTCGCTGTGTTTCGGCCGATGTGGCCCGCGGACCACATGCACGGTCTGGACACATTTTTGGAACGGGGTGAGCTCGGCCCGTTACAAGGGCCGAGCCGGACCCGTTATGGTATGGGCTGAGTCGGCTCAGCTCGGCCCATTGTCATCTCTATCACTCATGGGTGGGTGGAAAGTAGAGAAACATGAAATATGATTTTTCACTTTCCTTTCCTCTTATTTTGCATTAAAAAACGTTAAGTGAAAAATCGACCGTTATCCTATCGATCCCTGTTGCCGACAAGAACATGCGAAATATGATCGTTGCAAGTCGGGTTCCCCTCTATTTAAATATATAAAACACCCTTCATTTTCGTCACCAAATCAATCAACAAAATCTCTCTCTCGAATTCTATTTGCTACATATATACATCTTCAAGCTCTCTCTCTCTCTCTACTTATTCTATATATCATACTTGCTACTTTTTATTTGTTTGTTTTATATCGCACTATGTTGTTATTTTCTTGAAGAATTCTCAATCAATAGCAGAAACAAAAAATGCCCACATAGTCGAAATCCCGATGATCGAAAGAGCATCGCCAGAAATTAATATACGCCATGAATGTAATTTATGCAATCTAACAACACCCATTAACAGAATTCTCGCAAAATCCAGGCCATTTCTTGCTTCTCAAGCTTTGGCAAAGAGAAGAACACCTATTTATTGGGGAGAATAGCCATGAAAGAAAAGAGAATGGATTCGCGAGAGAAATTTTCCAACTCGTTGCTTTTTCTTCATTTTCCATGGCATTTTATTGACAATCTTGTTTACATCTCCAGTAGAGGACCATCATAATATATGTAAAAAATGGTGGATCCCGTCTGTTTGATTTGTGTGTACTTCTCTTGCTCTTGTGTTTTTAGTACGGATGAAACTTTGTAGGTACTAGAAAGTAGGCAGCGATTGTAGAGTGAGAGGACAGACGGTAGGCCCACGACGCGGTGCATTGTGGAGTTGAGGATGAAAGGGCAAGCTTTGATTGTCGAAAGAGCCTCGAATGGGAAGAAAATGAAGAGTTCGAGTGTGGAAATCAAGTGGAAAGCCTCTTACTTGGTGTTCTCAAGATAGAGTCACTATTTGCTTTGTGTGTTTTGTGCTTGCTCTTCCCCGCCTCTAGATTCATCCTCAATGCTTAAAAATTCAAGGGTAGCCCGAAGATGATCCAATTTTATCACTCGAGAAAAGGTGAAATTCAACCACATTTTGTACTCTGTTCGATATGGGATTTGATCTGTCTATTAATTTTGGTTAGTGCTTTTCCTTAATGGGATTTCAAGAATTTTTTCAGAAGAAGGTCCAATTTTATCACTCAGAAAAGGTAAAATTCAACCACATTTTGTACTCTGTTCGACATGGGATTTGATCTAGCTATTAATTTTGGTTAGTACTTTTCCTTAATGGCATTTCAGGAATTTATTTAGATCTGTTGGGATTTTTGTGATCTCAAATAAACCTAGGGCAGTGATGATTAATAGATCCGTTATATCTTCATAGGCTTTGAACCCATGATTAAATGATAATTGTATAGTTCACTCCACAATGTGTCAGTCCAAATTAATGAAGGACGTGTGTGGGTCATTTGGAGGTTTTAACGTACTTTTGGATCGTTGCTCAGTGGCCTAGTGTGTTTGACCCGATTGAGAGTGGGACGACTAAGTTTAGAAAATATATATATATATATATATATTAGGGAGGTATAATAAAATATGGATTATTATATTATTACCATATATACATATATATTCTATACCATATATATTTATATATTTCACTATATATATTCTTGGTTTTGGGCATAAAACAATCACCATTATTACAACCATTAAAAACCACACGGAAAGGTGTGAGTCTTCAGCCAAACTAGAAAGCTTCAGCCAGCCATTGTTATTGATTTTCTTAGTGAAAATTGCAGCCCCTTTCTCTCTTATATTTTTTTGGTGAAATTGGTCTTTCTTAGTTTGTCTTTTTAACTAGGTGTTAAGTTGGACAGTATTAATCTGAGCCTATTGGTTGTTCTTGCAAGTAAACAAAGATCTAGTGAACTATTTTCCCCAACAAGATCAGAATCAGGGAAAACAATGAGTTACTTCTCTACATTTCTTATGAGAGATGAAGCATTATGGTCCGACTATTTCTGTTAATTCATGAGAAATCCTCTTGGAATCATAAAAGGAAGCCAAGAGTTTGGAAGATCATGAGTTCTCACTGCAGCCTTCTTAAGCCGAGAGGGATTTCCTTCTTCCCTAGAAACGTATTTCAGCTGGAGCTCAAGATTCAGCTACTTGTTTGTTTGATATCCTCCTTCCTTCATTAGTACTTGAGGTGCAAAGACATTATTCTAATTCGTGAATTCAGCACAGAAGATCTTTTGTTATTCAATTCATGTCTGGAAATGAATCTATTTTCGCCTTGAAGTTTCTTGAGCAGCTAATGAGGAATTGAAGATTCTTCTTCATAGCAAGTTTGGATTTATTTTGAGCTATCCTACTCATAACACTGCTTGTGTTGTATAGAATCTTCAATTGTAATTCACACATTTATTACACAAAATTCTTACATTATATATTTTATCATTGCAAAAGTACAGTTTTATCTTCCTTTGCAGAAGTGAAATGAAGCCCCAACTAATATCCATATATCACAAACTAGTGATAAGTAATTACTATAAATTGTTTTTCACTACTTTGTTGTTATCAAAAGATTTAATAAAAATCAACTATACATATTTTGCGTATCAAAATATATTTTCTCACGCCTATTCGAATGTATTTTTTAATAATATCTGAATATTTAATGACAAAGTTAAAATTATTTTATCACCGATTATAATAGAGGTTTCTCTCCTCAATCGAACTCGTATACGGACGTATACGTCTTCTAAAAAATAAAAATATATCTCCTCCAATCTCTTTTCATTTGTATTCACCATTTTTAAAAATTTTCTAATCAACATTGTTCATTCTCCTTATTCTTCATTTTATTTTATTTTTAGTTTGGTGCATCACTGGCATCGAGGAAGATGGTAATAAAGACTTAACTGGCCTACCTGCATACACAGGTCATTCTCAATGGAGAGAGTGTCCGTGATAATTAAACCTGCCTTGATCACGTCCATTAATACAGAGGGACTGGTTTCGCATTTTTCTTCCCTCTTTATTTTCTTTTTGCTTTTACTCCGCCGGACCGGGGTGAATAATTTTACTTTAGATCTTGTCGAATTTGTAGTCATAGTAGTCTAAGCGTCTGAACAAAGGAGAGTGGATCTTACGGTGGTAATTGTCGCCGTCTGAGAAGATGTCTTCCGGCAGGTACATGGCGCACTCATCATCTCCCTCCGTACCTCATTCTCCTCACATCGCCGCCCTCCACACCGCCTCCTCCGCCGTCGTTGAGCAAGAAAAGTAAATTCGCGTTGCTTGTTATATTTCCTGTACAAATTGTCGATAAAGTATAAATCTTGCAGAATATCAGTAGCGAATTATACTTGGAAATCAGCTGTGTGAAACTTTATTTATTAAAATCTTTTTGTTTTGTTTTTAAATAGAATCTTGTATCGGTTACGTGTGTAATTTTAGTTGTATGAAATTCTTATGCTTAGTATTACTAGATATCAGCAATTTCTGCGCTACGATAATATAGCTTTGTGAGATGTTAACCACTGACTCGTGACCTTCTTTTGCTTTTTTTTTTTTCTGTGTTGTAGATTTGAATATAGTTCTGTATTTGGTGTTCTTGTGGTGAAATTTTTCTCGCTATTAAGTAGTTAAAGATAGTTTAATATTCTCCTTTTAAGCTGCTACTTGACGATGCTGTAATTTTGTCTGCTTATGTTGTCATTTCGTATTGAAATTTGTCAGGTATTTATTGGAATTGCTTGCAGAACGTGATAGTCTCAGTCCTTTCGTGGTTGTGCTCCCTCATAACTATCGTTTGCTGAATCAGGGTGAGTTGAGAGATTCAACATTCTTAGGCCTCTCTCGATTGTATAGTATATAGCAGTCCAAAACATTTTTTTTTTCTTTCCATATTTTGGCAAAGCTCTCACTGCCACAATAAATGTAACCTGTATATGGCTGAAGTTTCATCTACTTTCAAGGGATCCTAATTATGTAGTGTTTATCATTGGATGTATGCTCTTTCCACGAAAGATTTAGGCTCACTTTCCCAGAGTGACTCGTAGAATAGTTAAAGTATTATATGTTAAAAACCAAAGGAACTGGGGCTCTAACTTGCTCCATCTATTTGATCCCTTGAACATGAAAATAATTTCCTCTTGTGACGTTTCAATTTGTGGACTTTTGTAGAAGATGGAAGTGAGCTAAAAATCTCTCTGCTCATGGTTAAATATCTGTCCTTTTCCTGTGTAGCTTACACCTGGCCTCATTCGCAGCTTATTTAGAAGGTATAAGAATTATGGATCTCTTTCTCGGTCTTCGATTTTTGCAGGAAGAGAGTGGTATTGAAAAAACCATCCCACTAACACCTAATAGGGATTCTTATGTTGACTTTCCACCTTTAGTCCTTTTTATTTATTGAAAACTCTTTGAAAAACTTTTCAAATTCTTTTCAATATGGCCTAAAAAAGAAAGAATTTAGTTTTTTTGGTCTAGGCTCTATTTCTGATTTTGTTTATTAAACTATACTCAATAATAAAATCAGAATCACAATAAAGCGCTTTGTTCCTGGTTTTTTATGTTCACTAGTTACTAGCGAGCATAGCAGTTGGCTTTGCTTAAGAATTTCCTGGGGTGGATAGAGTGTGGGTACGTGGAACATGATGGAGAGATAGAAGGGCGAGGGAGTAGGAGAGTGATGCTGGGTGCTTATGGCTGGATTGGTTACATTTAAAGCAGAACTAGCAGTTTGCTGTGGTGAACTGTCAAAGGCTGGGAGTTGGTGATAGTTATCAAGGAAGCTACAAAGGCGAGGGAGTTGGACAATGATGTTGGGTGACTATCGTTTGATTCGCTGTTAAACATTTATAGCAGAGCTACCAGTTTGCTGTTGTGAACCATCAAAGGCTTGGAGTATTATAGATGCGGTGACAGTTTCGAGGGAGCTACATGGTATAGGACTAATGCAGATCAGACATGACAAGCTTGACTCGATCTACGTGGTTGAAATGGGAAGCGTTTTTTCATGATTTATGTTGACTTGAAGAGACAGGATGTGGGTGTAACTAGTGATAGAGTGAAGTTACAAAGATTTCATTCTCCTATATTCTTATTTTCATCAATGTTTCCACGTTCTGAGACATAATGAAACATGAACTCCATTTGTAGACACATCATATGTCTCAATTCAGATGTTGTCTTGGGATTCTGATTTTAGAATGAAAAAATAACAAAGGAGCTAAAATAGCAGCTGGACTACTGATGTATAATGCTTATGATTCCTGAAAATTAAGAAATTCAGCAATCTGTTCCTCTAAAATGTGCTTATATTATTTGTTGCAACAACTTCTAAGTTCAATAAATTTTATTTTTCCTTTCACACTGGATACGTTCATGTGGACGACACCATTGATTTTAACCATTAATTAGCAATCTGTGTTGTCTGTCCATATTGTGGTGACTCTGGCTAATCTTAACCAATGCTAATTGGTACACCTTATTCTTGGGAACTGAACTTTTTGAAGCAGAAATTTTACGTGTAACCACACTATTGGGGAATGCGTCAGTTTTAGAACAAAGTGGGCATGAACATGAAAGCCCCCTGGCTTCAGGAGGAATATATTCAAATGGAGGAGCTAATATGAACAGAGGGGCATCACCGTTTCAAACAGAAGTATGGGTACTAACCATTAACATACCTCTGTTTGATCTAATTTTTTTACTGTTTTTTCAAAAGCTCTCCAACAGAATCTTTTACTTATAATTAATTAGATATGCAGTGCTAACTACTTCAACAATATATGTAGGTTTAGCTTGGCGTACCAATTTTGGAAGTTCAACCTAAGTTAGATTGGTGTCTTTTGTCGCAATAAGCTGACATCCTTTGCACGCACGACTTATATCAACCAACTTTTATCTTTGAGTTGCAATACACTTAGGTGTCTAAGATAGCAGGTTGCCTCTTTTATCACAGTTACTGTGATCCTATTGGATCATTTGACTCGCTGAAATATTGGAATTATATTTCTGTTTAGAAAAATGAATATTTTGGTTTTCAGGTTCTAACAAACTTCTTAACATATAATTCTGCTAACAAGCAGTTGTGGATTCTGTCATTACAAGTAAATTATAATGCCATTTGCTTGTTGAAGTTCGTTTTTCACTATATTTTAATATCCTTATGGCTTCAAAGTCATATTTTACTTGGATATCAGCATTCTTTAGGAACTTCTATAGTTGCATATGTTCTGTCGTAAATATGCTTAGGTTGCTGTATTTTTTGTAAATTACTTGCACAGTGGGTGTTTCAAAATGCTTTTGAGATTTCTTGATTTTCTCAACTTCATTCAGTTCAGAAACAATACAGTTATCTAGAACACTTACCCAAATATAGTAAAGTTATGTGCAGTTAATGTTTTCCTTCCTGACAATATTTGAAATTATAATGTTCAGGTGCCAGGTTTACAGCCCTCATCTGCACTGAAATGGCTTGGTTCCAGAGGTAGCTCATCAGGTCCTATAGTTAAGCGAACAATCAGGGTGGATATTCCAGTAGATCAATATTCCAATGTACTACTTTTTCCTCTTCCCAAATTGAATTTTTTCATGATGGAATTTTGTAACTTCAGTGTCAGCACATTATGTTTGTTAATGCAGTACAATTTTGTTGGACACCTCCTTGGTCCTAGAGGGAACTCTCTTAAACTAGTAGAAGCAATTACAGAATGTCGTGTTCTGATCAGAGGCCGTGGTAGCTTCAAGGACCCAGTGATGGTAATATAGATGTTGTTGGTTATATACCCTGACACGTTTATGCAAGAATGTTTTTCTGAATGGAGCAACAAGTTTTTTCAATTTTTTGTGTCGTTCTTATTTAATGTCATGATTCTATTTACTGGGGGGGCTGGTCTGGCTTGGGGCACCAATTAACTGGTGACATTTGTAAATTGGAAATTCTGAAAGCATTTATTAAAACTTTCTGTATTTCTTCATTTGGTGCTTTTGGGTCTTGTAATAAGTGGGGTGGAGTGAGTCAACTGACTGATTTTAGTTACACTATCTTCTTCTGGTTGAGGATGCAGTCTTCTTTCTAACTACTACCTGTTGCAGCTCCTCGAGATGATTTTTTCAACTCTGATTGAATTAAGGGAAATCTTTGAGATTATGAATTTTAGTGGAAAAACTATTCAAATTTTTCCTTGCTACATTTGTTGTAATTCGCCAAAGTGATGTGTTTCTATAATGTTGATCTGAAGGAAGAGATGCTGAGGGGGAAACCAAGATATGAGCACCTTAATGAACCTCTCCACATACTGGTTGAGGTGGAATTGCCAGTTGAGATAATTGATGCTCGGATGATGCAGGTGCTTGAAATACTCGAGGATTTGCTCAAGCCAGTGGTAACTTCCAATTACATAATATCCAACTTGTCATTGCTTTTATCTGTATCCCATATTATATTTGATAATTTACTTATTCTTATCATTTGCCTCGATTTTATCTTCTCTTTTCCACTTTGTGCATAAATGCAGGATCAAACACAAGATTTTTATAAGCAGCAGCAGCTACGGGAACTTGCGATGCTTACTGGTACACTGCGAGAAGAAGACTCTCATATGTCTGGTTCTATATCCCCCTTTCACAACAGCCTTGGGATGAAGAGGGCAAAAACTAGAGGGTAATAATCCCATGGTGTGTTTTTGGAGCGCATATGTGATCAACTCTGGTTCCCTAGCTACTAGTGTTGTTGTGCCTTGTGCAAGTTGACGCCTCTAACTGCCTTTGGGCACTGGCACTATTAAGTGCCAGTTCAAACTTGTTTTTGTTGGTATGAGGTGTCTTTCTTTTATATTGTAGAATATTTATAGCAGTATGTTGTACTAATTGATCCTGAGGATCTGGGAATTTAGTTGGTTTGGTTCGAGCACTTTATCGCTAAGACTGTCGTATTATTTTATATGTCGTTAGCCTGTGTGATGGGGGTTCTGGTAATATGGGAATTTCTGAGAAACAAGGTGTGATTTGTATGCTAAATTCAGGCTGAAATGATCTGCCCTTTTGATCCTAATATGGGTTAGAGTTGCTATTATAGATAATTTTTTAAAAAAGCTCTCTTGTAATGACCAATGTCAAAATTGTCAACTTTTAACTTTTTTCATTTAAAGCTTCTAAAACGATATTTATTTCGTTCCATCTTCTTTCTCACTTCTATCCTCGTCCAATTATACCATCCCCTTGTCATCTTCTTCAAATGTCTAAATTTCTTAGAATGGTCTTTACTTCAACACCACCTACAAATGTCTCATTTTCTCCCTAGCTAGCTGCTACCCTGCAGCTCGGTAGTCTGTGGAGTAGGAGTGCAACAATTCAACTACTCCCTGTTACTCGTTCACTTCCTGGCAACAATTCAACTACTCCCTGTTACTCCTTCACTTCCTGCTAACTTCTATGCAGCAGTAAATCTGCTCGTGTTGTGGTTATTTAACCCAACATAACTAGTCTTCAAGAGAGGAAAAATGAAATAGAAAAAGGAAAAAGTAGAAAAGAGAACAGAGGTGGAAGGGATTTCGTTTAGTTTTGAGACTGTTCTAATTTTTTAAGGGAATTATTTGGAAAGACGCGGCTAAGGTTTAACAAAGGCCCCAGACAAAATGTCATGAGACAAATTTACTTTTCATTTTTAGTTCTTTCCTAGACATATTTCTACTTACACTATCCTATAGGCAGTGGTCTGAATTTCAGAAACAGAACATAAGAGAACCTTGGACTTCAGACAATTAGTGAAACTGGTGGCATGTTAAAATTGTGTCGAAAGCTTTCCTTGTATCCAAGTAGAAGATATATAGTATTTCATATCATTGAAGAATCGTGCAGAGTCTTTACAAAAGAGATCCACAGGAGGGACGGTATCAAGATACTGTGTTCACGTTAACTGCCATATTGTTCGCAAAGCATAAACAAGATTAATTGGAGTTGTTCTTCTGGTTTTTCGGCAGGGAAGACACGGCCTTATTTGAAAGCCTCGCATCAAACATTGTCTTCCCCTTCGTCCTCAATATCTTCAATTCCAACCCAATGAGTAAAAGCAAAAAGAAACTCCTTGAAGTTAACCATTCCATTTCTATCCCAGTCCATCTCTTCTGCACAAACAGAAACAAAGGCTAAATGCACCAAAACTTGTCCAGACAAAAGTTGTATTCCCAAATGATCATATCAGATACAAAATCTGCAAGGTTTGATCTGCTGGCCTCGCAACAAACTACATTCTACAATGAGCTCACGAGTTGATCATTTCATATAATTGTTACATATTCAAGTGCAAATTGTACACAGCAATTAGGATGAACCCGAAAAATGTTCAATCTACGAATTTGACTCGATAAAATCCTGTTAAGTGCATGACACAGAGAGAGACTACTGACCAAATCTTTTCATGGCTATTCTCCCAGATGATCGTTCCCCTGCAGTAGTTTCATTTATTGCATCCACCATCTCATTCTTGCTCACATAACCATCCTTGTTTAGTTGTTTTTGTCTAAAAACACAAATGCATCGACTAATGTCTCAAATGTAGACTCAAGATTTGGCATTCCCATACGAGATATCTATTATGTCAAGGAATATAACCAGAGAGGCACTAAAACATCTTATTGATGTTCAGGGAAGGTAGGCAAGACAAATCCAAACTTTGTGAGGGTCACTCAAGTAATATGGACCAGAACTATAACATGCAAAATGCATCAAAAAAAAGAAGAAACTTGTATTTTGATACGTCCGTAATAGGTACAAGCCAAAACAACTTCCATCATTTCATTTCAATTGATGGTGAAAAATAACAATACTGAAATAGTTCTCTACACAGGATTTACTGGCTTCCTGAGCAATAGATACACAGTGAAAGAAAGATAGTCTACATCATCTTAACCACACTAGAAGATGATAAGCCAGCCAAAAAAGATAAATTCACAAATAAATTTAAGGTATTGGAGTTACTAATTGAGAAATGGCACATACACATTGTAATTCCAAATGACATACTGTGTACAGGAAGAAAGAGAACAGTTGAAGAGTTTGAATACTCCGATAGTTTCAGTCTATGCTGTGAGGTAGATGATATTTTTTCCCCTTTGGCTATGTGCAAAAAGTGCAAGTAATTTGTGTAATTGATATGTGATACTATATCGTATGAAATGTAACATGATCCCCAAATATGAAATGTAGAAATCATAATGAAACACAACCAAGTCAATGCGACTCATTTCATATTAAAAGTGAAATTCAATAAATACAGCACAAAACAAAGTTGTCAAACTATCCCTAAATACAGCACAAAAACAAAGTTGCAAACAAAATAAAAAGATGAAAACCTTTTTTTATATAGTATTCTATTTGGAAAAGAATACAAAAATAAAATAGGTCAATAAACGCTCGATGACATACTAGTTTATAGCATCTCCATTGGTCTTACACTATTTTCAATATAATAATATCCTATTTGGAAAATGTTGATATTTGATCAACCGTGATTTTTTATGAAATCGTATTACATTTTGTAATTTCCCCCACAAAATATTAATATACAGCTTTACAATATCGCGATGTAAATGTTTCGATAATTATTTATTGAATAAAGTAATTAAATAAGAATGAAACGATATTCACAAAGTTACCACGCGTTACTAGATTATTTTTGAATTTTTGTCTAATTATAATTTATAATTGTTGTTCCTTGTATTTATTGAATCAATTGTCTAGTAAGGGTGTAGGCAAAATGAAATATTGAGAACTAATTTGTCATGTCTTGAAGTTTGGTACAAAAATGCAACACATAAACACAAACTGTGGACCTCCCCTGCTATTTTACATAAAATCAGAACTCAGCGTTCATTAAACTTTCAGTGATATTTAAATTGCATCACTAAATTTTAATTTATTTCAATTAAATCACTAAACTTTAGTTTAATTTTAAAATTCACCACACTGCCACATTTTATCACCTATCATCCTCCAAAGTCTACAACGAAAATTGTTTATTTGACCGCTAAACCTTTAACCGATCTTCTACATAATTACTACATATCACCCTAGAAACAAATTTTGTAAAATGAAGGTTATAGCAATGTGTTTAAATTAAAATGTTACAATGCGATTTTTTTTACACCTTTATGGCATAGCGTAGTGGTATGTTGGCATGCCATGTAGTTATTATGTAGAAGATCCACTACAGTGTGACAAGAAATTAAGCAATTTTCATTAATTGGTACGCGGCAAGTGACAATTTGAAACTAAAATTGACATAATCAAAATTGAATTGAAGTTCAATGACCAAATTGAGATAAACTAAAATATTTTAACTCAATTGAAATTTCACAGAAAGTTCGATGATTCAGATGAAATTTACCCGGGTATTACACCCAATGTTCAATTTTTATTTTATTTTTTATTTTTTCTTTTTAGACCAATGAATAATGCGTTCGATATAATTGAAATCAATATTATTATTATTTTAAATAGAAATCAACAAATATTTAAAAAAATTAATTGATACAAAATTAAAAATCGCATTATAATTTTAAAAATAAAAAAAGAACGTCATGCTTTTTATTTTTTTTATTTTGTCGTGTTTGGGTGGAAAGTGGGGAAACATGAAATATGATTTTTCACTTTCCTTTTCCTCTTATTTATGCATTAAAAAACGTTAAAAGTGAAAAATCTGACCGTTATCCTATCAATCCCCCGTTGCCAGCAACAGGCGAAATATGACCGTTGCAAGTCAAGGTTTCTCCTCCATTTAAATATCTGAAACACCCCTTCATTTCCGTCACCAAATCAATCAACAAAATCTCTATCTCTCGAATTCTATTTGCTGCATACATCTTCAAGCTTATACTTGCTGTTTTTTTATTTGTTTGTTTTATTTACATCTGCAATCTGTTGTTATTTTCTTCGAAGAATTCTCAATCAATGGCAGAAACAAAAGATGCCCACATAGTCGAAATCCCAGTGGACGAAGAGCATCAGCAGAAATTAATATTTGCCATGAATGCAATTTCTGCAATTCAACAGCACCCATTAACAGAAATCTCGCAAAGTCCAGGCCATTTCTTGCTTCTCAAGCTTTGGCAAAGAGAAGAGGACCTATTTGGCCGGAGAATAGCCATGAAAGAAAAGAGAATGGATTCTGTCAGAAGAGAAATTTTCCAACTCTGTTGCTTTTTCTTCATTTTCCATGGCCTTTTCTTGACAATCTTGTTTACATCTTCACTAGAGGACCATCATAATGTGTGCAACAAATGGTGGATCCCGTCTGTTTTATCTGTGTGTACTTCTCTTGTTCTTGTGTTTTTGGTACAGGTGAAACTTTGCAGGTACTGGAAAGTAGATAGGCAGTTGCAGAGGGAGAGGGCAGACGGCCGGGCCCTGACTCGGTGCATTCAAGAGTTGAGGATGAAAGGGGCAAGCTTTGATCTGTCGAAAGAGCCTCAGAATGGGAAGAAAATGAAGAGTTCCAGTGTGGAAATCAAGTGGAAGCCTCTCACTTGGTGTTCTCAGTATAGAGTCACTATTTGTCTTGTGTGTATTACAGGCTTGCTCTTCCCTGCCTGTAGATTCATCCTCTGTGCTTAAAAATCCGAGACAGGCCCGAAGAGGATCCAATTTTAAATTTTTATCACTCAGAAAAGGTAAAATTAAACCACATTTGTACTCTGTTCGACATGGGATTTGGTCTGGCTATTAATTTTGGTTAATACTTTTCCTTAGTGGCATTGCAGGAATTTATTCAGATCAGAATAAAGGAAAACAGCAGTTACTTATCTACATTTCTTATGAGGGATGAAGCATTATGGTCCGATTGTTTCCGTTAATTCATGAGAAATCCTTTTGGAATCACAAAAGGAAGCCAAGAGTTTGGAAGATCCTCAGTTCTCACTGCAGCCTTCTTAAGCCGAGAGGGATTTGCTTCTTCCCGAGAAACGTACTTCAGCTGGAGCTCAAGATTCAGCTACTTGTTTGTTTGATATCCTCCTTCCTTCATTAGTACTTGAGGTGCACGGACATGTCTGGGAATGAATCTATTTTCGCCTTGAAGTTTCTTGAGCAGCTAATGAGGAATTGAAGATTCTTCTTCAAGCAAGTTTTGATTTATTTTGACCTATATTACTCGTAACACTGCTTGTGTTGTATAGAATTTTCAATTGTAATTCACACATTTATTACACAAAATTCTTACATTATATATGTTTCCTACTTCTCTCTATCAGATTAATCTGTTTATGGTGAAATAGATTTTTTTATCATTGCAAAAGTACAGTTATCTCCCTTTGCAGAAGTGAAATGAAGCCCAACTAATATCCATATCTCGACGAACTAGTGATATGTAATAACTATAAATTGTTTTTCACTACTTTGTTCGTTGTCAAAAGATCTAATGAAAATCAACTATACATGTCGTGCGTATCGGAATATACTTTGTCATGCCTATTTGAATATACTTTCTTAATGATATCCGAATGTAAATCACTGGCATCGAGGAAGATGGTAATAAAGTCTTAACTGACCTACCTGCATACACAGGTCATTCTCAATGGAGAGAGTGTCCGTGATAATTAAACCTGCCTTGATCACGTCCATTAATACAGAGGGACTGGTTTCGCATTTTTCTTCCCTCTTTATTTTCTTTTTGCTTTTACTCCGCCGACGCACCGGGGTGAATAATTTTACTTTAGATCTTGTCGAATTTGTAGTCATAGTAAGCGTCTGAACAAAGGAGGGTGGATCTTACGGTGCTAATTGTTGCCGTCTGAGAAGATGTCTTCCAGCAGGTACATGGCGCACTCATCATCTCCCTCATTCTCCTCACATCGCCGCCCTCCACACCGCCTGACCTCCTCCGCCGTCGTTGAGCAAGAAAAGTAAATTCGCGTTGCTTGTTATATTTCCTGTACAAATTGTCAATAAAGTATAAATCTTGCAGAATATCAGTAGCGATTTATACTTGGAAATCAGCTGTGTGAAACTTTATTTTTTAAAATCTTTTTGTTTTGTTTTTAAATAGAATCTTGTATCGGTTACGTGTGTAATTTTAGTTGTATGAAATTCTTATGCTTAGTATTACTAGATATCGGCAATTTTTGCGCTACGATAATATAGCTTTGTGAGATGTTAACCACTGACTCATGACCTTCTTTTGCTTTTTTTCTGTGTTGTAGATTTGAATATAGTTCTGTGTTTGGTGTTCTTGTGGTGAAATTTTTCTCGCTTTTAAGTAGTTAAAGATAGTTTAATATTCTCCTTTTAAGCTGCTACTTGACGATGCTGTAATTTTGTCTGCTTATGTTGTCATTTCGTATTGAAATTTGTCAGCTATCTATTGGAATTGCTTGCAGAACGTAATAGTCTCAGTCCTTTCGTGATTGTGCTCCCTCATAACTATCGTTTGCTGAATCAGGGTGAGTTGAGAGATTCAACAATCTTAGGCCTCTCTCGATTGTATAGTATATAGCAGTCCAAAACATTTTTTTTTTCTTTCCATATTTTGGCAAAGCTCTCACTGCCACAATAAATGTAACCTGTATATGGCTGAAGTTTCATCTACTTTCAAGGAATCCTAATTATGTATGTAGTGTTTATCATTGGATGTATGCTCTTTCCATGAAAGATTTGGGCTCACTTTCCCAGAGTGACTCGTAGAATAGTTAAAGTATTATATGTTAAAAACCAAAGGAACTGGGGCTCTAACTTGCTCCTTCTATTTGATCCCTTGAACATGAAAATAATTTTCCACTTGTGACGTTTCAATTTGTGGACTTTTGTAGACGATGGAAGTGAGCTAAAAATCTCTCTGCTCGTGGTTAAATATCTGTCCTTTTCCTGTGTTCGCAGCTTACACTATTGGGGAATGCGTCAGTTTTAGAACAAAGTGGGCACGAACATGAAAGGCCCCTGGCTTCAGGAGGAATATATTAAAATGGAGGAGCTAATATGAACAAAGGGGCATCACCGTTTCAAACAGAAGTATGGATACTAACCATTAACATACCTCTGTTTGATCTAATTTTTTTACTGTTTTTCCAAAAGCTCTCCAACAGAATCTTTTACTTATAATTAATTAGATATGCAGTGCTAACTACTTCAACAATATATGTAGGATTAGCTGGGCGTACCAATTTTGGAAGTTCAACCTAAGTTAGATTGGTGTCTTTTGTCGCAATAAGCTGACATCCTTTGCACGCACGACTTATATCAACCAACTTTTATCCTTGAGTTGCAATACACTTAGGTGTCTAAGATAGCAGGCTGCCTCTTTTATCACAGTTACCGTGATCCTATTGGATCATTTGACTCGCTGAAATATTGGAATTATTTTTCTGTTTCGAAAAATGAATATTTTGGTTTTCAGGTTCTAACAAACTTCTTAAATGCCATTTGCTTGTTGAAGTTCGTTTTTCACTATATTTTAATATCCTTATGGCTTCAAAGTCATATTTTACTTGGATATCAGCATTCTTTAGGAACTTCTATCATTGCATATGTTCAGTCGTAAATATGCTTAGGTTGCGGTATTTTTTGTAAATTACTTGCACATTGGGTACACTGTGAGAAGAAGACTCTCATGTGTCTGGTTCTATATCCCCCTTTCACAACAGCCTTGGGATGAAGAGGGCAAAAACTAGAGGGTAATAATCCCATGGTGTGTTTTTGGAACGCATATGTGTTCAACTCTGGTTCCCTAGCTACTAGTGTTGTTGTGCCTTGTGCTAGTCGACGCCTCTAACTTCCTTTGGGCACTGGCACTATTAAGTGCCAGTTCAAACTTGTTTCTGTCGGTATGAGGTGTCTTTCTTTTATATTGTAGAATATTTGTAGCAGTCCTGAGGATCTGGGAATTTAGTTGGTTTGGTTTGAGCACTTTATCGCTAAGACTGTCGTATTATTTTATATGTCGTAAGCCTGTGATGGGGGTTCTGGTAATATGGGAATTTATGAGAAACAAGGTGTGATTTGTATGCTAAATTCAGGCTGAAATGATCTGCCCTTTTGATCCTAATATGGGTTAGAATTGCTCTTATAGACAATTTTTCAAAAAAGCTCTCTTGTAACGACCAATGTCAAAATTGTCCACTTTTAACTTTTTTCAACGATTCTGGAACGATATTTACTTCGTTCCATATTCTTTCTCACTTCTATCCTCGTCCACTTATACCATCCCCCTGTCATCTTCTTCAAATGTCTAAATTTCTTAGAATAGTCTTTACATCAACACCACCTACAAATGTCTAATTTTCTCCCTAGCTAGCTGCTACCCTGCAGCTCGGTAGTCTACGGAGTAGGAGTGCAACAATTCAACCACTCCCTGTTACTCCTTCACTTCCTGCTAACTTCTATGCAGCAGTAAATCTGCTCGTGTTGTGGTTCTTTAACCCAACATATCTTGTCTTCAAGAGAGGAAAAATGAAATAGAAAAAGGAAAAAGTAGAAAAGAGAACAAAGGTGGAAGGGATTTCGTTTAGTTTTGAGACTGTTCTAAATTTTTAAGGGAATTATTTGGAAAGACGCGGCTAAGGTTTAACAAAGGCCTCAGACAAAATGTCATGAGACAAATTTACTTTTCATTTTTAGTTCTTTCCTTGACATATTTCTACTTGCACTATCCTATAGGGTCTGAATTACAAAAATAGAACATAAAAGAGAACCTTGGACTTCAGACAATCAGTGAAACTGGTGGCATGTTAAAATTGTGTCGAAAGCTTTCCTTGTATCCAAGTAGAAGATATATAGTATTTCATATCATTGAAGAATCATGCAGTGTCTTTACAAAAGAAATCCACAGGAGGGACAGTACCAAGATACTGTGTTCACGTTAACTGCCATATTGTTCGTAAAGCATAAACAAGATTAATTGGAGTTGTTCTTCTGGTTTTTCGGCAGGGAAGACACGGCCTTATTTGAAAGCCTCGCGTCAGACATTGTCTTCCCTTCGCCCTCAATATCTTCAATTCCAACCCAATGAGTAAAAGCAAAAAGAAACTCCTTGAAGTTCACCATTCCATTTCTATCCCAGTCCATCTCTTCTGCACAAACAGAAACAAAGGCTAAATGCACCAAAACTTGTCCAGACAAAAGTTGTATTCCCAAATGATCATATCAGATACAAAATCTGCAAGGTTTGATCTGCTGGCTTCGCAATAAACTACATTCTACAATGAGCTCACGAGTTGATCATTTCATATAATTGTTACATATTCAAGTGCAAATTGTACACAGCAATTAGGATGAACCCGAAAAATGTTCAATCTACGAATTTGACTCGATAAAATCCTGTAAGTGCATGAGGGGGAGAGAGAGAGTACTGACCAAATCTTTTCATGGCTATTCTCCCAGATGATCGTTCCCCTGCAGCAGTTTCATTTATTGCGTCCACCATCTCATTCTTGCTCACATAACCATCCTTGTTTTTGTCCAAAAAAACAAACGCATCGACTAACGTCTCAAATGTAGACTCAAGATTTGGCATTCCCATACGAGATATCTATTACGTCAAGGAATATAACCAGGGAGGCACTAAAACATCTTATTGATGTTCAAGGAAGATAGGCAAGATAAATCCACACTTTGTGAGGGTCGCTCAGGTAATATGGACCAGAACTATAACATGCAAGCAAAATGCATCCAAAAAAGAAGAAACTTGTATTTTGATACGTCTGTAATGGGTACAAGCCAAAAGAACTTCCATCATTTCACTTCAATTGATGGTGAAAAATAACAATACTGAATAGTTCTCTACACAGGATTTATTGGCTTCGTGAGCAATAGGTACACAGTGAAAGAAAGATAGGCTACATCATATTGACCACACTAGAAGATGATAAACCAGCCAAAAAAGATAAATTCACAAACAAACTTAAGGTATTGGAGTTACTAATTGAGAAATGGCACATACACATTGTAATTCCAAATGACATACTGTGCACGGGAAGAAAGACAACAGTTGAAAAGCTTGAATACTCTACTAGTTTCAGTCTGTGCTGTGAGGTAGATAATATTTTTTCCTTTGGCTATATGCAAAAAGTGCAAGTAAGTCGTGTAATTGATATGTGATGCTATATCGTATGAAACGTAACATGATCCCCAAATATGAAAGGCAGAAATCATAATGAAACACAACCAAGTCAATGCTACTCATTTCATAAATCAGTAATCAGGATACAGCATGCTGGGCAGTTGGATCATCCTTCAGAAGGTAGACAAGGCAAAGAAGAACAATAAATTCATTGAAGTTCATTCCCATGTCCTCATTAATATCACATGCCTCAAAGAGATCATCTATTTCCTCCTCTGTGAAATCAATCTCCAGCTTATGAAAACAGTTCTTCAGCTCTTGGGGATCTATTGCACCATTTCCATTCTCATCTGCAAAGACAAACAAACAGTTTTCATTTTTCTTATGGGTACTGTAGAAGAGATTGATGATCCAGCAACAGAAATCACCATTCAAATGTACGACACAAACGATTACCTACCAAATTCCTCAAATGTAACTTTGCATTTTCTTAAGCTTTCATCAATTCTGGGAAATTTTAAGATAATGCTGTTGAATGATTTCATGGAAGTCCCTTCAGTTTCTCTCCTCTGCATTGCCTCAGTTATTTTGGCCTCAAGCTTTGTCTCTGGTACTGAAGCCTTTGGAGACTCATCCTTACCAAGTACCCCTCCCATTTTCAATTACCAAAAGTGAGGATTAAGTTATAACCCCTGCAAAAACGTGCAATTGAAGGAGTTAATATAAATGCAACTAACGAGTGAGCAGAAGATAATGAGAGCCAGGAAATTCAAACTGTGACAAATTATTTGGCTGCAGTGGTGCCTTGGCTCCATGGCCACCCCTATCACCCTCCACTGCAGCAGCACACCCACCCAAACCCTCCTCGACCGATCTAGAAGGCTATTTGATGGCGTAGAGGATCTAGCTATGGATCGTGATAGTCCTTCTTCAAAGAAACAAGCATAGATTTCACATACGTGTTCAGAATTTCTATAATATGTTTTTGGAATCGTCAAGCCGGTCAATACTAGTCGCTTCGCCACTACTGACGATGGGTTTTAGCAGTTTGAAGTCGTCTCGTTAGCTTAAAATAGCAATCTTCAGTTTGTCATGTCTATTTTAGTTATTTTGCATTTATTTATCAATTAGGGGTTTTATTTGAACTAGGATTTCAGTATTTAACGAATCTTTTCGTATTCATTAAAGGTAGTTGTTATTGAATAACATTATTGCTGTTGGAGTTTCAATTTAATTCGATTCATTGGTTAGGATTCTATCTCTGAGCCTCTGCAATCAACATTTCATTCGCAATTGCAGAATCTTACACCAAGACACAAAGCCAATGTTTAGTTTATAATAAAATTCAAATAGCTTTATAGAAGAACGTACAATTTTGATAGCAATAACCCTATTTAGGACAGTAACCAAGATTTTCAATGTTCTTATATATAGAATAAAAACCCCAATTACTTTATAAAATCTCACAGAGAGAGAGAGAGAGAGAGAGAGAGAGAGAGAGAGAACCTTGGGTTTAAAACGATGAATCCAAATAGACAATGGCAAGAATCCTCAGAAGAGATATATTTGTACAAAACACCCTTTTGCTGAAGAAACTTCTTTCTTGATAGTTGAAGCTTAATCCGGCTCAAGTGGCAGACAGAGCATGCTTGGCTAAAATGTGAAGTGATGAATGTGGTTGATGATAGGGTGTTTAAAAACACTTCTTTATTCATTGTGGTCTAATTTCTTATGAGCATCTAACTCCAAGATTCGTCCTCTGCCCACCTTGTTTTGTCGTCATCGATGAAATCATTTGAGTCTCTTAAAGCTTCAATGCACACGCTTGTTGACTTTTCTTTTCCTCCTTAAAGGTCCGAGATAGATATTTTGATTATTTTCGTAGCAAAAGTGGCAATTTAACAATAGATACAGAGCCTCTATGTTTTTTTTTTGTTGAGGTTGCACCTGATGGACCAATACCAAGAAAAAATAAAGGAAATTAAAAATTCATAAATCATCGTTTGTGGTCCCGACCATTGATTTTTGAGTGGTTATATAAGTTTATTCGTAGTGAAAATTATTGTGAGATCGATTTTTTAAAATTATTTTTTACGATATTTTCAATTTTTAACGAAAATTACAATGTCATTATCACTGGCTAGTTAAAGGCAAAATTGTAAGTAAGCTCTTCACTACCATATATCTTGGTGAAGGTTTTAGAATTCAACCCTCTATTTCGCATGAAAAAAGGAATTTTAAGGTTTTATACATAATTTAAACTCTATAACTTCTGAAATTTTCTATCAATTCTTAAATTTTCTCGATATTTATCTAAATTTCGAATATTTTTCATATATTATCTTGATATGCATTCCATACGGTTCAAAAATGATGGATACTCCCAGTGGAAGCTCAAGTTGGATACCCATAAATCCTAATCGACCGAGTGTTGTGGAGAGGAAGACGTCGGAGGCAGTTGCAGGAAGCCAAAAACAAAATAAAAAAAAAATGTGGTCGAAGAGCCTTCGTATGCACCGAACGTGTAATGAACATTAGAAAATATTAGATATAGTGTATAAATTGTTTATATAATTAAAGTTTTGCAAAATTATAAGAGATGCTGTTTACTTATCTCATTCCTTGATAGATGTTTATGCAATTGTGCCCTATTTCTTGGTTGGTTGTATATGGATGTTCCTTTATTAGCAAATAGATTTCTTGTTGTAATCCAATAAATTCTGCTACTTTAATTTGTTTAGATGTGTGGGAGAAGATTATTGATGTTGTTTACATTTGATGGTTATTCGGCTTAGTTCGACTTGATTTTTACACCAACCACGTGTCCTCCACTTCAAGAAGGCCTGTGACTTTTGTGCAATTGTGAGGCTCTCTGCCACATGGCCCCAAGAACTCGTACCAGTGAAAAGACTAATCATAATGTGATAATATGAACGATCTAATCGAATAGTTAACCTTTTTTTTCCTTCTGTTTTTAATGTGTTAAATATGAATTAATTCCATGCATGAACAAAAGTATCATAAAGTGTTACTTTTTTTTAAAAAAAGTAAAAAGGTGTATTTAATGATTTCACATGACATGGCAATGGTTACCTTTTCACAAGAAAATGAGGTACCTAGAACTTCATCACGAATTTTTGGGTTCATCTCTGTTCCATTTGACCCACGGTTTTGAGAGTCTAAATTTTGGGATGCCATGCTCTTTTAAAAGGGATGGTCGAAGAAATGGCTAGACATATTACTATGATTCTTCTTTGTTTTGGCCGAAAAACTCAGGGATCCCAAATATGCCAAGAAAGTGAAACAAAGAGAAGAAAAAACGAAAATAACAATAAAGAGGATTGAGAAGAGTGGCAAGTAAAATAAAAGTCTGATTGTTATAAACTATCAAGTTTTCAAACAATTGATCGGCTATAATTGTTTGCAATTGTTTTGCTTCTTCAACAACTTACTTTTGGCTTCTATTTTGAGCTAGGGTGATCAAACTTTTGTCAAGAGTCTGCTTGAGCTAGTTTATTTGACCAAAGTAGTTTATTTGACCAAAAACGATTTATTTGATTAAATTTTTTGCCTTGTAGCATGATATTTTTGACTAAAATTGGTCAAATAAACTATTTTTGCCATTTAATTTTTTCCTATAAACTTTCTCAAGTAGGATAATTTGACTTTACATTTTAATATTTTATATTAAACATGACTTTCGTGAGTACTTCAATTATTACAAGTCCTTTATCGTGTAAATATTGATATAATATATAGTTGTTAAAAACTTAAGTTTATCTTCATTATTTTAAGTTATAAATCATATTGCTACAAACATAAATAACTATGAGCATTAATGCATAATCACATCTTTAGAGTAAATTCTAGATATATATATAAATTATATATAGAATGCAAAACTTCGAAATCAAACTATTATCTCTTTTCAAGTTCTACTCCATTAGCTCCCACAACTAAAATATCATAGCTTTATCCCTCTCTCTCAAAAGCTTAGAAACTTATTCTTAAAGAATATTTATTGATACATTATTAGTTACATATATTTATTATTATTCTACTAGAAATGTTTCGTTTCTTAAATAAATTATGTATTACAACATATTCTAATAATAAAAATATAATTCTTTATAAATAACACAGTTACAGAAAAAATGAGAGATGAAAAGCATATACCACCGAGATTTTTCCAACTTATTATGCGCTCACTAAATCATAACCTTCGATTAGTACGTTTTAATCGAATCTTAAAATTTTAATGAATTTCAATCTCTTTCAAAACTTTCATATACATTAGATTCAAATATTATTTTAAAACACTCTACACTATTCTACAAACTATTTAAATATTGCTACTAAAACATGTTGTACATTGCACAACCACAAGGGGAACCAATCTCAAAACAATTTTTAGAATGATTCGACAACGAACTTAGCAACACGGTTTGTGTAATTGACTATAGTGGCTTAGATTGGATTTTTGAACTACGGAAAGAGGATAACAAAGTATTATTTGCTACTGGATGAGACGACTTTTGAACATCACTCGCTCGAAGATGCATAGTTGTTTTCAAATACAAAGAAATGCAACCTTAAGAATCAAGATATTTGAAGTGCTACAACAATGGCCTTCAAATGACGCACTAACTTCTACTTCATCTTATCCTTCATTCCAAATTAAAATAGAAGGAAGACTCTGAACACACAAAAAATTGTAAGTTTTTTAGTTTTTTTGTTTCCTATCACATATTTATCTTCTTTTTATAATTATATTTGTAACATTTGCATCTTTATGTATAGCTAAATTTATCTATAATATATACATACTACTTACCAAGGTTATAGCTTTAGCAAATACCCTCTTTCATAACATCTTTCTTTCTTTATCATGTACAAGAAAACATGCCATGCATGTATGCAAGATGTAAACACATCTGCCGAGATCTTTCCAAATTGTTCAAATCCATTATTTTATTGGACCAAATATAGCACATCCGAGACATAGCTAACACGAGACACAAATTTCAAAATTTCAAACGTTCTATTCACAATAAGATATTAAGATTAGGGACACGTGCATTCTTGAGCTCATCAATAGAGACATACCTACTTTTAGGGTGTACACATTATGTGATGTAGGAGCAACAATGATTCTTACCTATATTATTTCTTGCTAATTTGATTGATTCAGCTGTATTTATAATTTGCACACCCAGTCTACTAATTTCAACCATGGGATGATGATGTTAATTTGTTTCTAATCTAATTATATATTGCTATTTCACTATGTTTTAACCAAATATAAAAAATTGATGTTATTTAATATAAAAATATTACTATATTTCATATTAATCGACCTTTTATTACATATCAAATATCACAACATGTCAATTGGAGTTTCGCAATCTTAAGAATCCATTTTAATTATATGTCTTCTTCTCCTCCAAGTGCGACGACAAGGTGATGGTGAGAGACCTGCAAAAGGTGGTGGGGCTTTGTCCCCCGTCTCCACTCCGGCGTGAAAATTAGTATAGTATAGACTCAAATATGCAGGGTAACAATATTGAGTATGTATGTTATCTATGTACCTGGGGGGATGATCTCCTATTTATAGGAATGACCCGTAGATGTATCTTCAATGGTCATTAATGGCGGGTGCCTTTTCATCTTCTTCATAATTAGGATTTAATGTGGGACGTTTCGTCTTCTTTAACTGCTGGTGCTTCATATTCCCAATGGACGTGGGTGACTGTTGATCTATCCACTGTAGGCGGGCCTATGAGGACAATGAGGCGGGCGGACTGACGAGGCGGGCGGACAGAAATGGCGCGGTGTGTTATTTAAGACAAAGGCCCGGAAAGCGATCATTTACCAAAATGTAATCATATTTATCATCATAAGCCCCTCTACTTTTCATGGACTATTGTCAATGAGAAGTAGAAATATTATCTTTAATCATCTATCTTTGACCAAAACTTTTTTCTTTTTTTTTTTTAAAAATAATTCGTGTAAATAAATAATAAATTATTTATTACAATAAAAAATATATGGTAATTAACTGACCAAATATAGAATAAATATTTTGGGCCTAATTTGAAATTGATATGGGCTTAGATTTTAGCCCCATTTAGAAGATTTTTTTATATATATAAGAGAGGTAGAGGGGATATTATTTGTAGTATTCCCATATTTCTCGGCCAGTTGGAACTCTCTTGAGACTCGTCTTCTCTTTTCTGTCTAATTCATAGAGGTTTTTCCTTCTTTCGTCATCTAAGGTAATTTTTCATTATTGTGCCTTTTATTGAAAAAAATTTGGCCTTCTTCTTAGATGTATAAGACGGTGGTCACCTCTAGTAGTGGTTCTTCAACCAGTAAATCTAACAGCAGTCCTTCTTATCGTGCCCTATCTATAGGAATAGATGATAATTTTCCACCAATTGAAGAATGGACATTTGTTAGTTCTTTAGGACGTGGTGGGCCTCGATATTTGAATGATCTTGTTGATGAACTTGATCTGAGTCCGCATCGAAGGAAATTCTTTTATAGTTCAAAATTATTCTACCCATGACGAAAATGGGACAGTATGGCACTCAAGCCCATGCCCGGGGCGGGCCGCCATGCCCGCCCCAACTAGAGGTGGGCGGCACCCGCCCGGCTAGGGGCGGGGTGGCCGCCCTGACTAGCTGGGCGGGCGGCCTGCCCACCACGGCTGGGGGGCGGGCCGTGCCCGCCTCAGCTAGGGCGGGCGGCCATGCCCGCCTCTGTTGGGGTGGGCGGCTGGCTCGCCTGGCAGGGGCGGGCGGCCTACCGCCTTTTACATGATATTGACCTATAATTGAAGTTTTCATCCTCCAATGGATTGGTAGATTCGATGCCGATTCTTCTCAAAGTGTCCCGCCCACTCAATATTCAAACCGAACATTCTCCAAGTGGCAATTTGATAGAATTAGATATACCAAACGATGCCCGGCATTTACAATCCAAAAGTTTTATGAAAATGTTGAAAAATATGAATTACCTCCTACCATATATACCGAGGTTCCCCATTCTAGTGAAAGAATTCCAGGATCAGACCCTTTGGAAGTGGTAGTTTACCGTGATAGCATGACAGCTGGTTTAAGATTTCCTCTTCATCCTTTATTTGTTTCTTTCCTCAACGAATTTCATGTCACTCCTGGCCAATTGACCCCTAATTCTTGGCGCATATCAACTTACTTCTTATATTTGTGCCTTACAAATAATATCGAGCCGTGTTTAAGGCTTTTTAGGAGTGTATTTGACATGTATCCTGTGCTTGGGAGTAATTGTTACGCGTATATTCAACTTAAGGTAAAATTATTAGTACCTCACTTTCCCAGTTCGAATAGCGGTTGGAGGAGACGTTTCTTTTTGTTCGTCACGAGGTAGACGGTTCCCCTTTAGAACTTGTTGGAGAACTCCTTTTGCAAACACTTTAACGAGCCCCCGGATCTTGATCAAGAATTGAAAACAAGATTAGATAAGCTTTTACTATTGACGCCCGGGATCACAAATGAGCGAGGTGTTATCTAATGAGAACTTGAGGCGGGTTCACATTGGATCACCCGAGGGTAGGCTACTTTTATGTCTTTATTCTTTTTGGACTCTTCATTTTTGCCTACATTTGTTTCATCAATTTCTATTTTTTCACATGAGATATGGATAATTTTGACTTTGAGGCGTGATGGATGTGGCGGGATTCGCCATCGATGTCAAGACCCGTCTTTATCTCCTTTAAACAAAAAGAAAAGGCGGGCCGATAAAGGAAAAGCTACTTCTTTGAAATAATGATTGCCCTCGTTCGCGTCTCGCACTACCGAGGGTAATGATGCCCATGCTTACAAGGAGTTTGGATTTCCTCCTGATTGATTCGATTGTTGAAGGCGAGATCATGTTAGGTTGTGTGAATGAGAAGCTCATTGATAATTTAAAAATAAAGAGGCGTTGCCATGCGTCGTATTATGTACACCAACCACCGCAGGGTAAGCTGTTATATTTTGACAACACTCTATTGCTTTCTCACTTAACTTTTATCCTTCATTTAACTTCGATTTCTTCTGTTGTACAGATGCTTGTTATGGAGGAGAAAGTATTGCGTGATTTGGAGAAATTTGAAAAGTGTGCGGTGATAAAGATCACGATAAGAAAAAAAGCCGTTCTTGTAGATGCGTCTTTGTTGGACAAGGCAACAAGTGCGTCTAAGAAAAAAGATAATGAGAATTCTCTCCTTCAAAAAGAGGTAGACCAACTTTGCAAAAAGTTGGAGATTGCAGATGATGAGGCCATAGCACGGTACAAGTTGTCTGCCGAATACAAGGGTAGCTTACACATGTATGGGCGCAGAATCTTTGAAGGCCGCTATCAAAATGACCAAGGAGTGGTGGTTGATGATCATCCAGGAGATAGATCCGGATAAATTTGATAGGTATCCGAGGAACGTCGAGTGACTTGCACTTTAGCCGCCGAGAAAGTTAAAGTAGCTAACCATGGAGGGGTTGGATCTCACCGCCGGTTCTCGTGATGATTAAACAAGAGTTTTATTTATTTTAATTTCATGGCGGTTGTCCCGCTTAATCATGAAAATTTTAATATTGATGATATTTCCTTTCAAATAATCGTTGATTATGCGAATTTCGTTTTGTATGTTCGTCATCAAACATACATCATTAATAAAATTGTTTTTCACTTTATAATTTGTTGGTTGCAAAGTATAACATATTATTTATACCCTCCCCCAAACAAAATAAGAAAGTGAAAAACACGTGTCAACTTGGCCAAATATACAAGACCCGACCCAATCCGTTTAGAGAAATTTGTTTGCCACTTCGACGCTTCGGGGGCAACGCCCGAGAGCCGGGTTCGACCGCCCGGTCGGTCACGGGGTCGAGGGGGGCGCCACCGGGAGTTCGGGGAACGCCTCGAAAGAAAATTCAGATTTATCTGCATGTATAAAGGGTATATTTGACATCCGGAAACCAATATTGAATGAATGAAAAATTATGGGATGATAGGGTGGGTTTTCGGGTGCCCTTGTCCCCTATTGGGGTGGGCGGCCGACCTCTGGCTGGGGCGTGCGCCCTGTCCCTTTAGGGCGGGCGTCCAACCCCTGTGGGCGGGCGGGCGCCCCCTGTGGGGGCGGGCGGGCCGGCTCCTTTGGGCGTCGCGCCTGCCTGCAGGAGGCGGGTGTCGCCCTGGCCCCTGTTTGGGCGGCGGCCACCGCTGGAAAGCGCCTTGACCCCTGAAGCGGCGCCGCCCCCCGGTGGGCGGCGCCCGCCCCTATTAGAGGGGTGGGGCGTACCTGCTGAGGCGGTGTACGATTTTTTTTTTTTTTTTTTTTTTTTTAGCGAACTTTTGATTAAAGATCACTACCGAATAGGCTTATCACCCTTTTTTCGAGCCATAGGTTTATCGCCTTGGTCTTTTGATTAAGGTTCATCACCTTACTTTTCGAGCTATAGGCTTATCGCTTGCTTCGCTGATTAAGCGTTCATCACCTTACTTTTCGAGCCATAGGCTTATCGCCTTGCTCTTTTGATTAAGGTTCATCACCTTACTTTTCGAGCCATAGGCGTATCGCCTTGCTCTTTTAATTAAGGTTCATCACCTTACTTTTTTTTTGAGACATAGCTTATCGCCTTGGTCTTTTGATTAAGGTTCATCACCTTACTTTTCGAGCCATAGGCTTATCGCCTGGTCTTTTGATTAAGGTTCATCACCTTACTTTTTCGAGCCATAGGCTTATCGCCTGGTCTTTTAATTAAGGTTCATCACCTTACTTTTTGGAGACATAGGCGTATCGCCTTGTTCTGGTTTGATCGTAGTAGCAGCTTGGAGAGATATTTGTATTGCTCGATTAAACGTTGATAGAGACTATGTCAAATAACAAATGATTGCCGTAGGTCGAGTTCGAAGGGTGCACCTGGGACTTCCTAACCAGTTTGATCCTTCCGTAGCACCCTCATCATTCATCCGCCTTGGCATTTTATTGATTTGGTAATTAAACATAGGAATACTTATGCAATACAACTTCATAAAAAATTGATAAATTATCGATAATATTTCTTCAAGTGCTCTGCATTCCATGGTCTTTCCAAGGGTTTTCCGTTTGCATCTTTTAGATTGTATGCTCCTTTTCCTATCTTCTTAATAATCTCGAAGGACCATGCCAATTGGGTTCCAGTTTAAGCGGTGAATGTCCGCGATTTGCTGACCGCTCCTTAACACTAGATCATGTGGTTGGAAACTTCTGGGCTTAACTCGGCGATCGAAATATTTAGCAGCCCTACGTTTGTAAGCCATTGTCTTGATAGCGGCTCTTTCTCGACTTCTTCAAGTAGGTCAACTTCTGGCCTTGTGATGTCGTCATTCGTCATTCAACCTGCATTCTCAAAGTTGGATTTACAATTTTGGTGGTACCACCGCTTCCATACCAAACGATAATTTGAATGGTGTCTCTCCTGCATTGGTCCTCTAGGAGTGGTGTGTGACAGCCCACAATACATTTGGTAATTCATCCGCCCAAGATCCTTTTCTTTTCCCAACCTCGTTTTTAGATCCCAAAGTATGATACTGGTTAGTGACTTGGTTTGGCCATTGCTCTGGTGGTGTGCTATCTTGAAGTGAGTCGGTCATGCGAAATTTTGTAATCATCGCGAAATTCTTAAAAGTTGTGGTTATCAAATTGTCTTCCGTTATCTCGTGACCATCACCCGTGGTATCCCAAACGGCATATTATATATTTCCACACGAAACTCGTATTTTGGTTTGTAGTTATAACGACTAGTGGCTCTGGCTTCAACCCATTTTATGAAATAATCTATGGCCACCAATGAAATTTTCTTTGACCTCTAGCAAGGTAAAGGACCTAGAATGTCCATCCCCATTGATAAAATGGACATACTGCGTAAATTCTTGATTGTGGCTCTCAATTTGGTTGATGAATTATGTTGCCAAATCTTTTGACAAAGCGCCGCATTTCTTGACCGGTTGCTTGGCTTCCTGTTTCATTCGATGCCAATAGTAGTACTTGCCTTTAAAGCTTTGAAAGCAAGGCGTCTCCACCCAAATGATTTCCACACAAACCATTGTGTATTTCAAACAAGACCTCACCGCTACGTGGGCCGGAGGCATTTCGATAAGTCATGAGAATCCCTTCGGTATAGTTTTCCATCAATCACGGAATCACATAGCAGCTCGTACTCTCAACCGTTTTGCTTCAATTTGAGTGCATTGGTAGAGTACCTTTCGTAAGATAGTCCAAGATGGGGTCTATCCACGAAGGTTCATTATTCACTTCAAGACAACAATCAACGATACCGTGCTAGGCTCACTAAGCACTTGAACACTAGCGATGGTTGGAAGATGTTTGTGATTGGGTCGATGCTAACTTTGGCAGAGCGTCGCCACCGTTCATTTTCTTTTCTTGGGACCTTTGTAATCTTGAACTTTTCAAATTTTTTCTGCAGATCTTTTACTTTCATCAGATAGGCAGCCATGCGGCCATCTTTGGCTTCATATTCTCCCAAAATTTGCCCGACAACCAATTGCGAGTCGCTGCGAATTTCTACAACTGTCACTCCTAACTGTGTGGCGAGTCCCAGCCCTGTTATGACCGCTTCATATTCTGCATCATTGTTAGTGGCTGGAAATTCAAAGCGAAGTGAGTATTCAAGTTCTTCAGCATCTGGTGAGAGAATTATGACCCATTGCTCTGAACCCTCTCTGTTGGAAGATCCATCTACATATATTACCCAAGTTGCTTTGTCGCTTATAGGTGGTTCTTCAGGAAGAGTGAGTTCTGCAATAAAATCTGCCAAGGCCTGTGCTTTTATTGCTGTGCGTGGTTTAAAATCAATATCAAACTCACTTAGTTCAATAGCCCATTTCAAGAGACGCCTTGATGTCTCCTACTATCAAGATCTCTGTTTAATTGGTTGATCGATCGTCACCATGATCGATGAGCTTGGAAATACGGTCTTAACTTTCTCGGGTCGCCACAATCGAGTTAGAACCAATTGCTCAACTAAGTCAGTAGCGTGTTTACGCCCCTCTCAATACTTGGCTTACATAATAGATGGGTTTACGCCCTTCGAAGGTCTTTCACCAATACCGACTTGACGCATGAAGATGAAGAGCTAAGTAGAGACTTAGCTTGTCCCGGGGTTGGGACGGCGCCAACACCGGTGGTTGTTGCGATGATTTCTTTAACTGCTCGAAAGACTCCTCGCATTCTTTTGTCCATTCAAAATTTTGGACCCTCCTATAGCCTTGAAGAAATGATGACATTTATCGGCATTTCGCGACATAAAACGATTGAGAGCCGCCACCCTTCCGATCAAGCTGTTGAACTTCTTTCTTGGTAGTCGGGCTTTTCATGTCTAAGATAGCTTGTATTTTGTCGATTTGCTTCAATACCTCGGTGTGTAATCATAAATCCTAGGAATTTTCCACCGATGTGCCAAACACGCATTTCTTAGGATTTAACTTAAGTTTAAGTTTTCGAGCAACACCAAAGACTTCCTCGAGATCCGTTATGTGATCTTTCGCTAACCCGGCTTTTGACCACCATGTCATCCACATAGCTTCAACATTACGACCAATGAGCCCATGAAATCCCGATTTACCATCCTTTGATAAGTAGCCCTGCATTTTTAGCCCAAAAGGCATAACGGTGTAGCAAAAAGTTCCACTACTCGGTTATGAAAGAAGTTTTCTCCCGATCACCTTGACCATAGAGATCGATGGTAACCGGTAAAAGCATCCAAGAAGCTTAGCCTTTCATGCTCAAGTTGCGTCCACCAAATGGTCTATCCTTGGAAGAGGATAAGAATCCTTGGGACAAGCTTTATTCAAATCAGTGTAATCTACACACATCCGCCATTCTCCGTTTGATTTCTTTACTAAAACCACATTTGCCAACCACTCAGGGTAGTGTACTTCTCGAATAAAACCGACTTCTAACAATTTTTTATCTCCGTAGAAATAGCCGGTTGTCGTTCGAGCAAATTGTCTTTTCTTTTGTTTTACCGGCTTTATTCCAGGAGGAATTGCAAGTCTATGCTGGGCAATCATGGGGCTGATTCCATCGATGTCATGGGGTCCCCAAGCAAATACATCTATGTTGTCGACAAACATGTCACTAGTTTGTGCTTTTCCTCGGGATCTATTCCGCCTCCGATTTTCAAGACCGACCTTTGACTATCACCACCTCCTCGGTGAGTTCCAACGGTTCTATTCGTCCCTTAGCTGCTCAATATCAAGCATCATCACCGTATTTTTGATATGTATCGTCTACATAACACCTCCTTGATGCTCACGATCACCTCTTACACCCTACTCCCCGACTAGTGGAAAATTTCATCACTGGTGGTGGTATGTAGAAACCACGCCCCTAGCCCGCATTCAAAAGTGGACGACCATAAATTGCATTGTAGGCCATAGGAGCTTTTACCAACAAAAAGTTAGTTATTATCACCACACTAGTTGGGTAAGTACCCAAAGTCATTTGGTAATTCAATTGTTCCTCCGGTATAATCAGTAGCTCCTCCAAAACCATGGAGGGGAGTGATGACAGTCCGATCTTACTAGGTGACATCTTCAATCCTAGGAAAACTTCCCGGGACATAACATCTCTTTGCACTACCATTGTCCACCAACACTCTTTTCACGTCGAAATCGCAATATCGGCGACTATCACTAGAGCATCATCATGTGGACAGTGTAACACCATCCAAATCCTCATCACCAAAGGTGATATTCAGGTGAACCTTTCATTCTTATCTACAGAAGTAGATCTATTGACTCGAGCATAGTTCTTCCGTCTTTGAATTTGAGTCACCCCCGCAAAGAATGCCACCCACGATGACATTTATAACTCCAGTAGCGAGGAGGTGGTTGTTGTCGGTATTCACCTCTTTTCCTTTCTCTTTATATCTGCTTTTACAAACTTGGACAGTGTCCTCTTTTATAAGTCTTTCTATTTCTTCCTTCATTTCCGGCAATCCTCAAGTATCATGTCCATGATCTCGATAGAATTTACAATATTTAGTCTCATCTCTCCTATGTGGTGGTGCCCACATCTTTTTGGGCCATACGAGCTCTTTCATATTTCGGATTTCCATCAAGACATTAGCCCTGGAGGTGTGCAGCGGTGTACTATACGCCTCCTTTCCAGTACTAGGCCTATTAGGGCCTGGATGAATCATTTTTTGCTTGCCTCTATCTTCACGGGGCCTTGGTTCATCTCGGGCCTTCCTTTTGTTAGACTCCGGCTCTTTTCGATCTTTCATGCCCTTAGTAATGAAAAAGGCCTCTTCTGCATCTACATATTTATCACCTCTTCTTAACAACTCATGCATCGTATCTGGTGGGTTTTTAGAGAGTGACATTTTAAAGGCATGACTGCGGGTTCCATTCATCATAGCGGTAACTACAGCAGACATCCAGAGATCCTTAATTTCAAAGTGGCCCTATTGAACCGGGCTATAAAATCTTTCAATAACTCATCTTTGTCTTAGGTCAATTGCATCAGGCCAATAGCGGTTTTCTTAGAACGTTTGCTACTGGCAAAGTATGCAGCAAACTTCTTAGAAAAATCATCAAACGTGCGAATCGACTTTGGGGGTAGAGTAGCTACCCAATCCCTGGCTTCACGCCTGAGTGTGGGCGGGAAGGCCCTGCACATGATTACATCAGGGGTAGCCCTCAACCTCATCAAATCGACAAAAGCTCTGAGGTGATCGACCGGGTCAGCTGATCCGTCGTATTTCTCCATCTTCGGCTGTTCGAAATCCCGTGGCAATGGAACTGCCATCACTTCTGGAGAAAAAGGGTTTTCTTCCAACACCATTGATTGTTGTCTCGCCTTTTTCAAGATAGCCTCGGCTATTTTGCGACTCATCATGTTCTCCGATCATTTGTTCTAGAGTTAACACAGTGTCTCAACCGAGTAGGCGTTGGAACCCACGACGGTTGTCCCCAAAGTGGATTTGGACCAGATGCGGTGAATTGAGATGAGGTGCGAGAAAATGGAGCTAATGAACTCGGAACCAACGGTGGAGCTGTTGTCGGCGGTGTTTCCATTCTTTGGAAAATTATGAGCCAACGGAGGGGCTTGCGGTGGTGCTTCCGTTCTTTGGAAAATTATGATTACGGGGAGGAGCCTCCGGTGGCGAGGTCCTAAAGGCGAAGGGTGGGACCACAGGATGGAACATCCAATGGTGAAGGTCCCACACTGCGAAGGCCGTGGATCTTGCGGTGATCGAGAAACCGTAGTGTTACGACTGGAGCAAAGCCGGGTTAAGGCCGCCACTTGAGCTTGCAACGCCGTAAGTTGAGGCTATGAAGCAAACTCTTGCTATGGATGATTAGTGGCGGCATTAGACTCAGTGTCGCATCCCCGATGGGGGTTGCAGGGGCCGTTGCATTCTTAGTTCTTTGGTTCGAGCCATGATTTCTTGTACGGTTTCCATGCACGGCGCCAATTGATAATTATATGTCTTCTTCTCCTCCAAGTGCGGCAAACAAGATGGTGGAGACCCGAAAAGGTGGTGGGGCTTTGTCCCCGCTTCCACTCCGTGAAAATTAGTATAGTATAGACTCAAATATGCGGTGGTAACAATATTGAGTATGTATGTTATCTATGTACCGGGGATGATCTCCTATTTATAGGAATGACCCGTAGATGTATCTTCAATGGTCATTAATGGCGGTGCCTTTTCATCTTCTTCATAATTAGGATTTAATGTGGGACGTTTCGCCTTCTTTAGCTCTTTGGTGCTTCATATTCCCAATGGGACGTGGGTGATTGTTGATCTATCCACCGTAGGCGGGCCTATGAGGACAATGAGGCGGGCGGACTGATTGGTGAGGCAGGCGGGGTTATTTAAGACAAAGCGTCCACGGGAAAGCAAAGATCATTTACCAAAATGTAATCATATTTATCATCACATTAGTACATCAATAGTTATTTAATATATTGCACGGTATATATTGATACAAATACATATATTACTTCTATACTACTAAGTATTCAATTAAGCACGTGTGTTCACTAGTATTTTAATAGAAGTTGAAGAAGGTGGTGGTAACAACAGCCGACAAGGATGTGTGTTAATGTGTTCCGTCGGAGTGGGTGTTGGGCATTGTTTTTCCTTTTCCATTCGTAATTTTTCTTTTCTATTTTGCTCCAATTCATTGTATTTATTTTTTATTTTTATCTAGCATGATGGAAAAATAACTAAGACCTAACATTTTTTTATATAACGCGTCAGATTTGTTAGTCACGTCAGCTATAATTAAATTAGAGATGGATAGAGTGACGGATTAAAAATACGAAATGATATTGATGGTTAATTTAAGACTAGACTGCTTTTGAACAAGCATTTGAATCATTGAATTTTTCCCACCATTTGATTTTACAACGCCGGACAATTCGTTTGTAAGAGAAGGCATGAACATATGTTGGATAAATTTGAAAATTCCAACAAAATATCCATGCCACTTTGAATGTCCTGCAGTATTGAAAAAGAAGATCTTCATGTGGGGTGAAATTAAGACTTTTATTTTTGAAAAGATTAAATTCTTCAGAAATACGGCTTGGAAGGATTTCTTCACTGGCTCCAAAGTAGAGCCACCATGATTGAAACCATTTTGGAAAGAATTTTGGACAGTTTTGATCAAAGAGAATGAACCAGGAATGAATTGAGGGCCGAAAGTAAATGACATTATATCAGGCCTTCTTGTAATCTTGGTAAGAGAAAGAAGATTTTTGACCATTCTTGAGGAAAAATATTTTTAGTTCCCAAGGTTCTTGATTCCAATCGGAAAGAGTTAAAACCCTAAGGATTTTGATTTTTGAGAAGTCAACCCGGTGAGTGTTTGGTTTATTAAGCGTATGAGAAATAATCGCCGATTTTGTAATTTTGAGAATAGGCTCATACCACATTCTTGATTGGTGGATGGTTTGAGGAATGAAGAAAACTCATAACTTGGTATTTTCAATCAACAAAATTGAAAGGGTCGTCATCTTTGAGGAAATGAGGGAAATTCTTGAAAGGCGTTCAAGAGAGAAGGGTATTTTGCCCATTTGTCTTGAATTCAAATGACATGAAGAATTGTTCCTTAGAAAATATTGAAATTTTTATTGTTAATTTTCGAGAGTTTGCTTGATTCTTGGGATGTATCGAGGTTTAAGGACATTTTGTAATTTATAGAAATTTTGTTTGTGAAGGAAGAATTCCAAGAACCGTGAAAGGATTCAAGGAAACTGAGGCGCCTTTGGACTTTTGAGATGAAGATATCGCTTGAATGTTTGATTTTGAACTAGAACTTTCAAGGAGATATTTCTCAGGGGTTCTTCCCTTGCTGCTGATGAGTGGTTTCTTTGACATTTTTCTCCTGCAAGAATTCTCGAGTTAAGAAATCTGGCAGTGAATATTCTCACCTTTGATAAACTCAATTGAAAAATCGAAACAAGAAAGAATAGCTTGTCATTTGACAAAAATTTGTTTTGAAACAAGATTTTTAACATCTTTTTGTAAAACATCTTTTGAAGCTTTGCAATCTGTTATAACAAGAAAAGTTTTATTAATCAAATCATATTGAAATTTTGTAATACATAAAACAATTGAAAGGCACTACTTTTTGAAGGTTGAATAGTTCTTTTGTGGACCGAGCCGGATGCCCAAATGGAAGTGAACAAGTTGTTCATTTCGATGGTCAACTGATTGTTTCAGAATTCATCGCAACCCATATCAGAGGCGTCTGTTTCAACAATAAGAGAGGCATTTGGGTTAACAATATTAAGGCAGGGAAGAGATTTGACACTGTTTGACAAGTTTGACTACTTGATTATGTTTGTCGACCATGATGGAGGAGTTTTTTGAGCCTTTGGTAAAGCAGTTCACATATCTCATCTAATATTTGGAATAAAGTAAAAATGTAATTGACACATCCTAAAAACCTTTGGAGATTGGTTTTGTCAAGAATTTGGTCAGGAAATTTAGAGGCAAATTCAATACTTCGTCTTATGGGGGTGATTGTTCCTCTAAAAATCTCATGGCCTAAGAACTTAGTCTTAGTTTGACATAGTACAATTTTCTTTTCTGACACAGCCAGACCATTTTTTCTAACAATTGAAAGAAAAATTTGCAGATGCTTAAGATATTGTTCTATGCTATTAGAATAGATAAGGACATCATCTATGTAGACTATCGAAAAGTTTTGATAAGGATTAAAAATGTTGTTCATAATTTTTTGGAATTCAGAAGGAGTGTTTTTGAGACCGAATGGCATAACATTCCATTCATATTGTCCGAAATGGACATTGAAAGTTGTTTTATACTTATCCTTTTCGTCAATTTGTATTTGCCAGAAACCCGACTTAAGATAAATTTTTGAGAAAATAACTGCATTGAGGAGACAATTAAGAAGATCTTTCTTTTGAAGCATAGGATACCTAATTTATTGAAGAACTTAGTTAAGAGGTTTATAATTGATAACAAGTCTAGATGCACTTTTCTTAATTTATCGTGATTATTAACATAGAAGGCAGCGCAACTCCAAGGGGACTTGATAGGCCTAATTAAGCCCTTTTCAAGGAGATCTTTGATTTCTTTAGTACAAGTATTTAAGAGTTCTTTGTTCATTTGAATTGGTCTTGCTTTTGTTGATATTTGTTTTTCACTAAAATTGAGGATATAGGGGAGAGTAACGATATGTTTCTTCATATTCCAAAAGGCATTAGGAATGGTGGAACAAACTTCTGTCCTAATGGCCTTGTCAATTTTAGCAATTTGATATTTTATTTGCTGGTTTTCTAATTGTTCTACCACTCTTGAAAACTTAATTCTTTCAAATATTTAATGTGTTGTTTTTTGAGATTAATATTATTAATGATTTTTGTAATTGAATGTTCTTTGATAAGATTAATATCTCTTATTGAAAGAGGATTGGTGAATTCAAAGAATATCTCTTGATCGAGATATTTGGATTTCAATCATTTTAAGTAACAAAAATTGGATATAATTGAACCAGAAATAGAGTACCAAGAATGACTTCTTGGTCAAGATATTTGACCAGGTAGAAACTACTTTTGAAACAAACGTTCCTATTACAAACGTGAGCTTTTGTTAGTTTGTAATTAATATTAAGGCTTTTACCACTAGCACCATAAAAGTTTTCGGTGGTTTTCTCAAAATATTTGGTAGGGAGAAGACCTTCTCTAATACAATTTTGATCAGCACCGGAGTTCAAAAGAACTCTAGTTTTAATTTTGAATTCTTTATTGATTATTATTGTTGCATTAGTGTACTATTTTTGTAAACGAATTTGACTAATGACATTCATTGATTGTTCGTCATCTATAGGAGTTCCTATTTGAAAAGAAGGGGTTTGGATGGCCTTTTCATCTTCAGAAGAAAATGAAGAAGAACAATAAGATGAAGATGTTTTAGTTTTTCCATTTCTTTTATCAAGAGAAGGAGAATAAGCTTTGATGATAGAAACTTCAAACTTGAGACCAGTAAGCTGTTTCTCAAGTTGAGATATTTGATATTTCATTTGATTTATTTCTTCGTGAAGATCTTGACTGGTTGAAAGTTTATTGGGTTTTTTGAACCTATCAAAAATATATTTAAGATTATAATTTATTTGATGAGGCTTTTCTTCTTCCGGCTCAATTAGAAGATTAAATTTTTGTTTAAGTTCAGGGTCTTGAATCGATTGATAATTTCTTGAATAAATTTCTTTTCTAAAGTTAAAACATTAATTGAATTAGTTTCACAAATGTAATTATCTTTGCAATTACAGATCTTTTAGAACTTGAAGATTGATAGGAAGAATAATCATAACTATAATCAGAATCTTTCTTGAAGATTATAGATGATATCTTCAGATTCTGAAGAATAAGAGGTATTGATAAGGTTTAAAAGTTGAGCTTTTAATTCGTTATCAATTTGGAGATTATAGATTTTTTTTCTTTAAAGGACACTTGTTGGCATAATGTCCTTTTTTCTGACATTTCCAACGTGTAGCGTTTGTAGGATCTTGGGTAGAATCTTTGAAAGGTTTATCTTTATTTTTCTTTTGTGAAATTTTTTAAGGGTATTTTTGTTTCTTGTAATAATCTGGAGAACTATTATATTTTTTATAAAATTTCCTTTTGTTGTTATGAAAACCCTTTTGTCTTTTCTTATGGCTTCTAGATGAATGAGCAATACGTTCGTAACCATATTGCTCATGAAGGAACCGAGTTCTCTTCTTCCTTCCATCCTATCGGATTTGAGTTTTGCTTTGAGTTTTAAATCATTGCAAAGGGAAAGTCCTTCAGTATTGATGAATCCAATGATTTGACCATAGGTAAGATTTTCATATGGCAGCATTGAAAATTCATCTTTGATAGCACTACGAACTCTTTCAGCAAAAAGTTTGAAAAGGCCTGCAATAAACCTTTCTTTCCAGAAGGCTGATTTACAGTCTTCTCGAAGCATAACCTTTTGAAGGAAAACATCCTTATACCATCTAAAGTCTTGTAATTTTGGACAAGTAAGGTTCATAAGGAGTTTAGAGGACTTTTCCATAAAGACAGTAGGTTATCCTACAAAATGTTTGATTATCGTATAAAAAAGAGTAAGGACATCATCTTGTTTGGTTGGGTCTGAGGGGCTATCTCCCTCAGTTTTGACTGTATTATAAACTTTTTCTCGCTCTTCAAGAGTGAGATAGTTAAACCACTAATGTTTTAATTGGCCAGTAAAACCACAAGTTAAATTTGCATCAGCAGTTTTGTCAGAGATACCTCTAGCAATATAGGCATTAGTGGCTGTTGACATTTTGGATACTGTTTGAAGAATTTGTTGTTCTGTCATTCCATCAATATTTCATGATGAAATTTCAAGGCCATTATAAGACTTTTGAGGTTGTTTTGGTTCTTCATTGAACATGTCAAGGAAGGTTGGTTTTGAATAATAGATGGGGAGGTTATGTGATTCATAATTTTTATTTTTAAGTTTGTTTATTTCTAAATTTTCGAAGTGTTCTTGAATTTCATTAATAGAATCAATGACATTAATTTTACTAGTTGATTATTTTTGTTGAAGTTGTTTGATAATTTCACTTAAGACATATGAGGGAGTAGTACCAAATTGAGCTTTCTCAAGTATTGGGTTTGAAAAACGTGTTACTACTAAGTACTTTCTCTTCGCCCTTTATTTTTGGTTCTTTTTGTTCAGATTTCTCTAATTTAACTGGTTGATCTAATTGATTTAGTTGAGTAGCGACATAATGGAAAATGATATTTGTATAATTGTTTTGTTGTTGAATATTTTTGATATCTTTTATTGTCGGGCTTTCACTTTCTATTTTGTCATAAATTTGTTTAAGAGGATAGGCAAGACCTTTGACATCTCCTTTAGGAACAAAAATTTTTTCAAAAGGAAGATGGACATATTGGAAAGTATTTCCCGATAGAACTTTCCAAGGTTTTGATTTGCTATGAGTAGTATTGATTGTTGGTTTCTTTTTAAAAGTTTTGATATGAGCCCATTCAAAGAAGTTGATGTCTTCAGGATAATAATAAAATTCTTCCCAAAGATTATTTAGTTCTTCTTTTGAATGTAACATTTTTAAAGTTTTCCTAAAAGATCTAATGATTGGATCTTTTACTTTTTTGAATTCGCGTTTTCTGTCGATTGTTGAGGAGATAACATCTAATTGATTTCTTTGAGATTTCATGTCTGAAAGAGTAGGAGATTCAGAACCATGATGGGTCGAATCTTCGTCTTCTTCAGAATAATGAGTTTTTGGGATATTTCAACACTTTTGAATCTTTCAGAAGGTTATTTTTCAGCTTGTTTGAAGGTCTGAAATGGTTCGGAGCGAGATGAACAAAAAGAAGATCGAGAGGTTGAAGATGAAGGGGCAAATTGAACTTGCACACTTCCATCTGGCAAGTCGGTGATTTCTCTTAATTTTGTTCTCGGGACTTCCCTAATTGAAGTTTGTTCATTTTCAAACGTCCAAAGAAGATTTCGAGTAACTTGATCCCAAGTTAATCTCCTTGGAATAGCAACATTTGAATGTAAGGGATTGACTTCTATCAAGAGAGATTCATTTTTTGGGGAAGATCTGTAGATGATACAAATAGCTTTTGATCTAACATTCATATCTACATTTTTTGTTTGTATATCTAAACATAAAGATTTCATTATTGATTCATCATAGAGATCCGTAGAGAAGTTTGGAAAATAGTTATAGTAAACTGGACCACTTTCAAGATTGGAATCAATAATTGATAATAAAGACTTTTCAAATTTTGACCATCTCTTATATCTAAGAGTGATACATATTGGGATGTCTAATCCAAGCCTAAACAATGGTTTGACAGCAACTTGAATTAAGCCAATATGTAAATACTTGTATTTTTGTCTATGACTTAGAATTGTTTCTCTTGAGAATAATCTTAAAGTATCAAAATTTTGTTTAATTGATATAGATTGTTCACGTGTTTTGATAGCATAATCTGTTTTGAAATCAAATATTCCTATTTGATAAATAGTTTTTTGATCTACTTTTGGTATTGACTAGTTTTGTAACCTTTGTTCTATTTCTGCAATTTGGATTTCTATAACATTGAGACTTTCTTGTCTATTATCAATTTCTTCATTTTCATCATCATCATTGAAAGGATCACTACCTGAACTACTCATGCTTCAAGATCTATTGAACCAAGACCAAGTTCAAGCCGTAGTCAACCAAGTGAGACACCTTCTTCTAGTCAATAAGTCCTCTAAGTTGGAAAAGCGTCGGAGTACTCTGGAGTCTCTGAAGCGTTGGTCAGCCAAGGGTATATATATATATATATATATGTTACTAAATTGTTTAAATATTTGAATAAAAAAACTACTATAAAACAATACCGTCATAAAATCATGTTCAATGTATGTATTACATACTAGTTCTTTCAAATGGTACAAAATATGAATTTTAATATTTTTTTTTTGTTTATCTTCATACAAGGAGCTAAAGAAAATTTAAAAGTCGGTTATTAGCTGTGGTGGTGGTGAAAGTGATAGCTGTGGTGGGATGAGGTGGGTGGGTGAAGAAGAAGATTCTTTGTACTTTTTGAAAAGTTATTGGACTATTTTTTAAATTTTTTCTTAGTTGTTGTTTTTAGTTTTCTTTTATTTTTGTTTATTTAAAGAGGAGGACAAATCCGTTATTGTCCGTGAATATGAACATAATTTGCAATTAAGTGAAATGTTGGTGATGTTTGGTGCTAAAAAAGAGGTTAATATTAGATTAGTAATAATAAACAAAGATTGGAGATGAAAAGTACAAAGTTCTCATCCAAATATTAAGGATGGCAGTGCCAAGAAATAAAGTGTTGAATTCATTTGAAATTTATGAAAAGGTTAGGGTCTTCGTTTGCAATTTTCCCTATTCTAATTAGCCTGCTTAATAATGTGCGCACACGTGCAAGGCATGGACCATTCAACCCTTACTATTTATCACACGCGGTGCAATATAAAGATGGCCGCATCATTCTTTTTTATGCAAAAGCAAGCCTCTATTCATTTTATTCGCCCTAAGCCTCCTCTCTCTGCAAATCTATTTCGTTTCAAAAAGGACCCTCTCATACGTCAATAGTTCGTAACTGTAAGATTTGAACTCTCTCTATTTCCCCATATGCTTTTCTGAATATCTGTGTTTGTTGTATGTGTATATGTTTCAGTGTGTGTGCGCGGTTATTGGGTTCTTGATTTTTCGGCGTGTGTGCGTGTTTATTTTAATTCTTGATTTTTCGGCGTTTGTACTGTTTAATATGTATTCTATTTTTGTTTGGTTGGGTTAATTAGTATGCTGTGATTTGTTGGATTACTATTTTTTCTTAATTAGGATGTGCTCTCTAATCCCCCCCCCCCCTCCCTCTTCCCCCTTTTTGTTTAAGGAGGTGACGTTATATGCTTTATGATTTTATATTTAGGGAGGGAGTAGATCGAAGTCCGGCGACGTTTCTTGGACTATTTCTAGTTAAATTGCTGTTATGTTTTTTTTTTTTTTTTCCAAATAAGAAAAGGTCGAAACTACACATGATCGTGGAAATTTGTGTATTTTAAAATTATTCTTCAGGATGAGGTTTTCTCTGTCCCCAGACTCTGCATATTTTACTAAATCTCTGGCTAGCTACTAAATTTTGGTATTTTTTAAAAATATTTAGCATTTGATTTTCAATTGAGTTATCTGGGTCAATTGTCGAGTTCTATCTTTGAGTATGGAAGAAATCCACTCCAGGAGTGTCCATGCCAAATTTGAATCTTCCTTTCATGTTGTATAGTTGAAGACTTGAAGTTATATGGTGACCATGGTTATTCTCTTCTTTTTAATGGAAAGAAGTTTCTCAATTGAGCTGAATGAAAACGGGAACCACTTAATTATAAAAAGGAAAAAAGTACAGAGAACGAAATTTTATTCTTTTTTGGACCGACAATGATGGTTGGGGAATATGTTCTTCAGCCAACAAGGGCCTCATATTCGCTAATATATTTCCTGGCTCCAATAAGTGATTATTAAACCTGATAACTCTGTTTACATCATGATGCTGCCTTAGTTTACTAGCACCTTGTCGCCTCTAAATTACTAATTGGATTAATTTAGATGTAGGAGTTTAAGTCCTCAAGAATAAAGCACTTTGTTCGTCTTCTTGTACGTCCTGTTTTGATTGGTTAGAAAATCTTCCTGAACGAATAATATTTCAGGTGCTTTAATATCGGGCTGAACAGTGATGGCTTCAAAGAGGATTCAGAAAGAATTGAAGGACTTGCAGAAGGACCCTCCTGCATCCTGCAGTGCAGGTTTGTCTTTCACTCCCCCCAAACTTGCTTTCCATTTGTCATTTTCTGGAAGTTATATCCATTTGTCATTTTCTGGAAGTTATAGCATATGTTTTCCAGTAATCTCCCTATTCTTCTTCCATGCTAATTGAAATCCAAAATTGATTTGCTTGTTCTGTCTTCAGCTGATAAGTTTTTGTTTTACTTAAACTCGTATATCACAAAATCAACATTACTTTCCCAGCGAGGAAGAGAATGGATGTTGTTGCGTGCACACTGAAGAATTAAATTATTTTAATCACAAACTTTTGGGATGTGAAATCTAATTTATGTTCATGACATTTTGCATGAGAATGTTAAGGTGTTTTGCTGCTAAGGTCTTTCAAGAGAGCGATGACATAATAAAGAGTACGGGAACTAGCAAACTTTGATATGCTGTTTTGATATACTTGCATATTTTTACTGTACTGCGAGAATCAGTTACCCTAGGATGGCAGATATAATGCAACGCCAATGACTACACCACTGCAGCTTGTGTTTATTCTTGTTAATTTTTTCCAAAACACTTTAGCACCTACTCTTCTAGTCTTTCAAGTGCCAATATTTTTATCTTTATCCCACTCTGTTTCGGGGTCTGGGGTGAATTTTGCCACTTTGTGGCACTTTTTTTTTGGCTTTAAAGGACAGTTGATCGTGAATTGTGTCTTTTGAATTACAGTTCTTTAACGAATTGGAATCATTAATAAGTGAATTTGTGTCATTTATCGTTAAGCTCAAATTGTCATTGAAACTTTCTTCAGGGCCTGTTGGTGAGGACATGTTCCATTGGCAAGCTACCATTATGGGTCCTTCAGACAGCCCTTTTGCAGGGGGTGTGTTTCTCGTGACTATTCACTTCCCGCCGGATTATCCTTTCAAGCCACCCAAGGTAACCTACCTGCCTAAATAATGTCTAGACAAATAAACTTTCAAATAAACTTTGGCCTTCTGGGCGGGACATGAGGACTAAGATGATGCATTGACGCTTGTTGGTTGTGTGGAAGGATGAATAGGGCAATAATCCAGCTTATATCTCAATCTTCCATAGAAATATATTTGCCCATGTTTTTTGCTATAGAACTATCATGTTTGAACTTCTAAAACACCTTGATATTAGAATATGGTATGAGAGTACACCCTCGTGCAAGACCTGAGTGTCGATTAAGACATGCATGTGAGAAATTGTTGACCAGGGATTTCAACTCACTGAAAAGCTGCAAAGCAATTAGTGAACAAGGTTGTTATGTCCAGCACATACTGGTTGTGCTTTATTTAGTCTTTCAGATGTGGATCGGAGGATAACTTCATTTGATAATGTTCCAGATCCACAATGCACCTTGAGACAAATTAGACACAGCATGTTTGGCTAAGCCTTAAAAAGAAGCAAGCTTACTTTTTTAAGTAAGAGCATGCTTTTAAAAAAGACAATTTTTGTAATAATTTTTGTTTTGAAAAAGAAACTTCTAAAGAGAAGTAAAAAAATGTTTGGGAACGTAAGTTACTCAAAAAAGTGACTTTTGAAGATACAAATTTGGCTAAGCTTAAATTACTGTTGCTTTTAAGTAACTTTACTTTTATTTAGGCTGAACCAAACATGCTTAGGCCTGGTTCTGCTATGTTTTCCGTTCTTTCTTTCTTTCATTTATGAATTAAACACATGCAAGAATCAATTGACTGCCAAAAGTAGTTTGATTTTCTTCTTCCCTTCCAAGTATTTTTCCCCATGTACATGTCAGATGCTTATCATTGTTTAATTGTGCATGGAGCAGGTCTCCTTTAAGACCAAAGTCTTTCATCCAAATATCAATAGCAATGGAAGCATTTGTCTTGATATCCTCAAAGAGCAGTGGAGCCCTGCCCTTACAATATCGAAGGTAACATGTTGCGTCCTTGCAGTCTTGTGTGTTCTCTGTATTCTTTATTTCATATGGCTACGTTTGAGTATAATCTGCATCTATGTATTTAGTCTGACCAATCATTCTTATTAGAAAAAGGATATTACTTTTATGAGTGATGCTTTTCTTATGTCATTTTTCTTGGCGAGCCATAAGTTTGACAACGGTGAATTTGTAGGTGCTGCTCTCGATTTGCTCATTGCTGACTGATCCAAATCCTGATGATCCTCTTGTGCCGGAGATTGCTCACATGTACAAGACCGATAGAGCCAAGTACGAGACTACTGCTCGATCCTGGACTCAGAAATATGCCATGGGATGAAAGTTCGGTCTGCTGTTGGATAATTATTGCATTTATGCCTCTAGTAGTAATAAATAGGAAAAAAGAACAGTCATGCTGACACAAGGATTTCGTCAGTTTTACTGTCTCCTGGACTTTGGAGGGTTTGAATATGGTTCACCATTTGAACTTAAAAGTGCTCCTTCTGTTATAGGTTCTCATATATATATATATATATATATAGATTGCGTGTTGTTCTACCTGGTAATGAATGCATTGGCGTTTACTTAATAGTAATTTTTAATTCCTATTAACAAACACGACTTCATAACTTTCTTTGTAGTTTTTTAATCAATAGCTTTGCTTCATATATTGAAAAGGATTCATTTTTGGTGGAAATTTTCTCTCCGTTGGCGAAAAACGTGTTCGAGTTCCCAGAGTAAAGGTATAAGAAATATTTGTCCCCCCACCCCTTTTTTTTAAAAATTTAATGCTTTCTTTTCTCGTCGTTTTACAATAAATTGTGTGAATTAAAATTAAATATTTAATTACGATTTTACGTGAATGGATATATCAATATAAGCTATTATGAGTGTGTAATGTATGCTTCTGCAATCGGGCCAAATGGGTGTTCATATTCCCAAGCGCGGCCCATATTTGAGAATTTGACTTTCGAGGAAAGCACGGATGGTTTTCATAACGAGTAATGAATGATGAACATCAAATTGGATATAAAGTTAAACTACTATGTGTAAAATGTCAAATTTGTCTTTTATAAGATAATATATTATAGAAAGTTTTTGTAGTGTCATATAATCCATATGATGTTATTTAGGATGCTTTCTGTTTTCTGTAAAATATGTAATTAGTATTTCTTTTATCCCTTGAAGTTGATTTCGACATACCTCGCGCTAAAATTTTGTTATGTGGAAAGATCTAGTGTAGTATTTTCGTATGGCAAGTTTGGAACAATGAGTCACTATGGATTTTTTATTTATTTAAATGGGTATATTGAATGATTAAATACTTATTTGGAAAAAAAGTAGATTTATCAATTTTTTAGTCATTTAAATAAAATTCATGGAATATATTTAGTTTGTAAAACAAAATATTTTATTTGCTTAGTTACTATAGAAAGAGATTAAATACAACATTCTAAAATATAAAAAAATATATAAAAATATCTTCATAAATTAATAATTGATTAATTTCTTTGAGCAAAACTCATGGACACAAAGTGTTGGTAGGCTACTCCGATTTGAAAAGTAATAAAATCCAATTATTGTATTATGGGTGCAAAAAAAAAAAAAATCATGGGAAGACTTTAGAAAGTCTTTGAACTCCAATTTATTTATCAAATTTTTGAAATTCTGGTTACATACATTCTGGTTAGATGGAGGAATTATCAACTAAGGGTGTGTTTGGTTCATATTTTTCTAAAAAGGCACTTTCATGGAAAATAATGGGTTTGGTAGATTTTTTCCATCTTACATGGAAATCTTTTTTCTTTCCATCATTTTCCACTATAAGGGTGTGTTTGATTGGTAGCATGAAAAAATGGTGGAAATATTTTCCAGCGAATCAATTGAGACTAATCGTTGATGGGGACAATTTTCACTTTTTCATGAAGTGGAATTATCAAATAAGTAAATATATTTTATGCAGATTGTGTCGCATCGTAAATGAAATAAATTCTAACAACATTTTAATAAACATATCTATCTTAGGTTAATAAATGAAAATTTATTAATGATATCGAGTAAAACCCAAATACACCAAAATATTCTAGAAACTGACTTCACTCTTTATATTCATTATATAAATATGAGCAATGACAACATAACTTTCATGAATAAAGATTTCTTCCATTGTTTCTTATTTTTTAGCCTATTGACTCTACAGGACATTTGCAAAGAATATGTGTACCATCTATCGCCCGACAAAGATCCTAAGAAAAATAGAAAGTGTGTTAAATTTTTTATCATCTAAAGTATATAATGAAGTAGCTAGGAACACCTAACACGGAAATAAGAGTACCACGGCTCAAATTGTCCTTCTCGTAGGGTGAGTTATGGATAGTGGCATTGGTCACAACTCTCTATAAAGTCCTAAACAAGCACGCAATACCTATGGAAGTAATAACTCACCTGCTTGTCCAGATCCAAGAAAGTAAAACTCCGTAACGATTACGTTGGTCGCGCCCGATAGTGTTGAGAAAAATGGCCACTTGTTCTTCAACTCTGACCGATTTACTATCAACCAATCCCAAGTTTTTAATCGAGCACATAATCTTTCGAACGGACCTATTTTCATCCTAAGAAGGTCACGACATATTCTGGCCACTGCACTCAAACATGCGTGTAAGTGTCATATCTCTCCATATCCCCAATTTCGTGAGGAGCCCTAGGAAGATGTCGGCACGACGCCTAATACCATCATATATCACAATTGCTTGGATGACCATGGTCCAAAACAAGCCCACGCGTTGTATTTCGCTACCGACGTTGCCTCCTTTGTGTATCCATGGCACGCGACTACCACATATTATGACATACATAAATACAACATACACAAATTAGCATATCTGAGTTATTATAATTTATAAAGTGAATCCAAGATCACTTTGTGATGAAGGTCGTCACTCGAGGAGTGTTCTAGTGTGAATTGCCAAACATATTGTTGGTAGGATAGAGTGTGTCAAGTTTACCTCACTCTACCCCAAGGATCAAAGTTGTTAGGGTTGTTCAAAGGTAGATGAATACATAGTTATAGCTTAGCTCCAATGTAAATAAGTTGTAGTTGCATTTTGAAAACAAATGGATCCATTTTAATTATATCACCGGATTAGTTTTGAAGGCATTTCCATATGTTCAAAATGTACACCTACTTTCATCTCTCTTGTTGTACTCTCCATTTCAATTAACACAAAAAAGACTTCAACCATATCAATTTCTTCAAGCACTATAATAATCACTTTTATAGACCTACTACTAGTACAAATGGTTTGATATGAGAATTGAGCATCAAAGCCAAATACAAATGCACAAACTTTGGAGATACGACTTCAAGTTCAAATATGAACATGCAATTTTGTAGTCCAACTTGAAGTAATATGCACCCTAACCAACATTTATATTGCCATTTGTCCACCAATGTTAATATGGTCATGTTTGGTAAATGTAGAACTCTCAGTTTAGCACATGAAATGTAGAATAACTTATTCAAGCTTGTAATTGTAAACCCCGAAAAATGCATCACTATCCCAGGAAAATGCATCACTATCCCAAGATAACTTATTCAAGCTTGTAATCAGAAACCCAAACTAATTATATGAATATATTGATCCGGGACCCCAATCTAAATTAAACAGACAATTTGTGGAAAGATTATACAATATGGCTCGAAGCAAAATCCCAACATTCATGTTCCTAATGTTTGCTTTCCAAGATTTAATTTTTTCGAAAAAACAAAAATATATAGTTGTAGAGAGAGGAACAGTTACCTTGAATTCAAAGAAAAGGGAGAGAAAGATAAGAGGAAAAGAGGGATTCTATTCTCAGATGCTTAAAAGAGGAAATGAAATCCAAGCGGATCCAATCCCAAGAACTATACGTGACTTCAATCTGTAACCACCTCCCGAGTAGAAGAACTCTACAATTTTGCATCGTTCTTCCGTCGATGCCGTGGTACAGATGTGAAAATTGGCGACCAATTGAAGGATGGGTGTTGAGAGAAAGAGAGGGAACGTCCCGAGAGAAAGAGAGGGGAGAATTGTGAAATGTGTGAGGGAGCCAAATTTATGGACAAAAGTTTCAAAATTTGGCCAAGAAAATTAAACCTCCTATGTTGGAAGAAAAGATTTTCATGGAATTGCTGGCAAATGTGATCACGTGAGGTAAAGATGGAAATCAATTTACCTGGCAAAATTTTGCAATCAAACATGCTGTAGTTGGAAAATTGGATGGAAAGCAGCCATTTTCCAGGGCAAATTTCTCGAGTGTGTTTGATTGACACATTTTCCATGAAAAATGTCACATCCATAAATTTTCTTTTCCACCTTTGTTGCTTGATTGCACATAGAAAATAAAATTGATTTTCAAGGTACAATCACTTTAAAACACAATTTTTCTCACTTTCTTAAAAAATATTTTCTCACCTATTTGGTGGATTTTATCTTCTACCTTAGATGGAAAATATTTTCATTTTTCACTATTTTTTATGCAAACCAATCAAACACACCCTAAGTAAATATTTTTATGGGCGCGTCAAAGAATATGTTTTAGCCTTTAGGCCAAATTATGCCTTTAGGTTGTGAAGTGGGCTAAAATAAAGGTTCATTGTTATTCTATTGTTTTTTTTTTTTTTTTGTTAATTGAATAAAATTGGTGGAATTTCTCCTAATTGATCAATTTATTGAATTGATATTTTTTATTTATTCAAATGCATAATTAATTAATATAACGAAGTTGCCATTAACCATTAACCATTTACAGCTCCATTATTAAATATCCCTTTTGTACAGTATTTGTAACACGGAGAAGTTGCCATTCTGGGGAATACGGCAATGTGGGCCCCTGTTTGTCAGTAGAGTTTGTCCTTTTTACCTACATAATATTGATGCAGAAATTATTTTGGGGGGAGCAGAAAGAACTTGTTGAGCCGTCCCTTTTCAACAAACTATATATGACTATTGGATTATCCTCTACCATACACTGTTTTTTGTCTTCTTCTAAAATAATTTTCTAGTTTGATTTATTTTCAATAATCTTTTTTTTTTTTTTTACCTCGACTAGATATTTTTTATTATTGTCTAACATATTCAATTCAAATAAAAAGTTACTTCTTTTCAACTTATAATCGTGTTTTGATCCTGATTTTAAGTTGGTTTTTCTTTCTTATTTCGATAGTTAGTGCAGTGTGAACGAAATAAATAATTGAAAAATAAAAGTATGTTGAATTTGAAAATACTCGTGAATTTAGAAAATCGGATTATTATGTGAAATATTGAATATTAGTATAATTGTATCCACACCATTTGCGGCCGATTGGATTATACAACCTTAAAATTTCTGAATTAGTCCACAATTTCTTTTAAAATATAATTTTAACACTAATTAAAAGAAATATCATTTATTCCCTAATTAAATAAAATCGACACAATTAACGAAATAACAACCATAAAATTGTCCAAAGCCCCTAGCCTTCTTGAATCTTGGACAGCATCAAAAGCCACGGAAAAGCTACTTAAAAACAGGGCCAAACATGCTATAAATCAACAATATGCGTATGCAACTATACACGCAGTTTAAATAAGTTAAGAAAAATAACTTAAGTTGAATCAAATATGAAGCGACGTGTATATTTTTCACATACTCGTATTTTCTATCAAGAAATTCTTATGCTATTGCGTAGATTTATTATTATTATTTTTTTTTTTTGTGTGTGCAAAATCACAAAAAATAAAAATGTAATTTTCATATTTAACAAAGAAAGACCAATAACGGTTTGAATCAGATGTAGTGGGCAAATATTTCTTGGGCATTCCCCCTCCATTCCATAAGCCCTCAGTTTCTGATATTTTCACAGCGTAAAACCCGAAACGCCCGACAACACGTGACTCATTTAATAATGAAGATTCTTAAACATTCCAAAACAATATTATTTAACTACTAATTACTTTATTATGAGCCATTCATTGTGAATTGACCTGACTTGACCTAACCTCTCCCTTCATTTATTGAATCACTTCCAAATGTGTGACTTACCTAACCTTCAATTACCCTATTATCTCACAATACGGATTTGATGGCATTGTCGAAGACATCACGTTGGACGAATAAAATTTTAATTTTTTAAAAAAAATTTATTATATGGTGCAGTAAAATTCATGTTGTTAGATGGATACAAAAATTCAGATATATCGTTGTGACTTGTGAGATTAGATACCAATGTAAGTTTTAAGTAATTGCAATTGTGAGATATTTGCGTGTCAAATGATCTTAACGTGTTTGGCTAAGATTAAACGTAAAAAATTACTTTCAACTATATTTATAATTAAACAAGTAAGTTTTGAAATAAATGATTTTTTTATTGGTTCAAAGTTATAAATAAATAAATTACTTATTTTAAAACTAATTCTCGTTTAACTTGTTTTAGTTCACCTTTCTTGAGTTAGAGCTTGTTCGGTTTGAGTTTTTGGCAAAAAAAAAAAAAAAAAAAAAGGTTTTTTTGGCTTGACAATTTGGACTTTTTAAAGTTGTTGAAGGTGAAATGACTATATTATCTTTATTATTTTGAAATAGAATTGTATTAATTAAGGACAAAATTGTCATTTAATTTTGTCAATCATTGTTAAAGTTTTTAAAAAATTTAAAATGATTATTAAAATAATTTTGTTGTTGTATTAATCATTGTTGTTTCTCAAATAGTTACTCGTTTGAAAAACTAACCTAAAACACAGCACATTGCTATTGAGTGATAAAGCATGATCGTACGTTTCGCAAGATATTATCATGTTTCTAAAAAACTTGTACTTGTCAATAACGATTTAAAGTAACATAAATTGATTTTATAGGATAATTTCTTCATGACATAAAGAATAACGTATGTTAGTCCACCGTGGCATGCGCTTAACGACCAAACATAAGATTTTACGCTAATTTTTCTAACTAAATGACGATTAATGACTAAATTACTCTACTAATCATTTTAAAATTTCTTACAAACTTGAACGAGTATTAATGAAATTAACTCTACTTGTAGAAAACAAACAGTGGAGAGCAGTGAGCTTGCTGTTGTGTCTCTGTCTGTGTCAAGTCTGAAAATGACTTCTCTACCGTAGCTTAATTAATGCCGCCTTCTCCAATTCCAGCTTCCTTTACTGCCTTAACCTTTTGTCCCTTCCAGAACTGCCCACCTCAATTCTCTTCACTATTTTTCCTTCTTCCAACTTCTTTCTCATTTTTGTGCAAAAATATATATATATATATATATATATATATTGTGTGTTTGCAATTGCCCATGTTTGTTAGTTTTATGAGTACTTTTAAGTTGGTCAAACATTATTTTTATCATATATTTTATAGGATTTACAACTTTTATTTATTTTGTAGGACCCACTGCTTATAATTTATAAAAATATTTACCAAACATACTAACGTGTGAATAATAGATGGGTCATAAAAAATGTGTAGATAAAAAACATGTTGAACAATTTTGACCAGTTTAAATTATAATTTAAGCTTTTTACAAATATGGACTTAGTGTATTTTTGTAGATTATAAGTACTAGGTCTTATGGAATGTGTGGATAAAAGTTGTAAGTTCTATGAAATGTATAGATGAAAATGATGTTTGACCAACTTATAAGCATTTATAAACACTAATAAACATACGCTTAGTACATTATCACAATTTTTCAAGTCCCTTGTGATTGCAAGTCATTTTCTGCTTGTGAACTTTATGAACATATTTTAACTCTTTGATGATTTGTTCGATGTATCGTTGTATTTATTAAAACATAAATACAATCGATTGTGTATTAAATAGACGAATGTTACTAATTTAATATTTGAATATACACAATCGCCTTTTTAATAATTTGATTGTTGAAGAGAGAAAATGTGATTTAATTCGAATAATTTAAATTTTAAAATCTTTGATTTGACAAGAACTTGAAAAATATATAACTATATTACATTTTGCCCGTTTCTGTATTTTAAATTAATATTAATAAAGTTCATGGGCTCCCTATACAATTATTTATATTTAATTGATTAAGCTATCTTTCTTTATGGCCCAAGTCTTTTTCTATTATATATATATTGCAATATATCACTTTAAGTTTAATCTATATATATATATATATATATATGGTTTTCTTAGAACATAATTTATGAGCTACCCTTACATAAAAAGACATTTATTAAAGCTTTAACCTACCTCATTACGCGTGCCAGGCTCTAAATAAACAAATTTGCATGTTAAATGATTTAGAGCAACTTTACTGATTTTTAAATTAATATTAAATTGATAAATGAGAATTAAAATAATATACACTTTGTGGGTATGTCAGCGTGCACTAACAAGAAATAGCCTTTTTTTTTTTTTTTTTTTTTTTTTGATCAAAAGAAATAGCCTTTTTTATCCAACGGCTATTAGGCTTATGAGTTGTGCCACTATGAGGAGACAATGGACGTGCTCTGTTTCATCATTCAACTATCTATGGCCTGTCTACGTACCTATTTCTGGTCTCCCTTTTCTCTTTTCTTTTTTATGTTACAAACTAACTTTGATTATTTTGTACCTGACTATTTTTTGTGTTGAATGTGTATTCGAATTTTCGATGAATTTACTCTTCTATTTTACGTGTTTTGATATCTTTAAATTCGTGATGTACTAGGTTGGATATCGAGTAGAACACAAATTCAAAATTAGGCAAGTGCAAGATTTTATACTTGAAAATTTTGGACGTTCTTGTATTTAGCTCTAGGTTTGGTCATCCTGTCACGTCTAAGGATGATTTATTAATAATTTACGTTAATATTTCTTAATTTTAGATAAGAAGGGTATTTGAAAAATTAACCTAAACTACAAAAAACCGTTGGCAAACAATCCTTTTCCACTCTAGTTAATAATGAAATATATTTTATCTGAGGTTCCAATAGAATGGAGCATGTTTTGTCCTTGTTGCATTAAATTCAAATCTAAGTTCCAAGTTCAATATAAATAAATGAAATGAAACAGTGTTCAGTTGTTTTTAGATCATCATTAATGTCAACTGTCAAAGACTATTCATTTGGCAAAAACACAAAAAACAATTGAGGTCCTTTCTTATCCCAATTTGACCTATTACGATACGTAGTTGAACTGTAAATGTGGTGACTTCACCACTTGTACATGTAGCCATGAAATAACCTTCCTAACCTAACCCATGTGTACAAGATGGCATAGAAAATTGTAGGGCTGGCAAACAAGTCGAGTTGCCCGCGGGCTCGCTAACTCGGTCTGTTCTCGATTCGAAGTTGTTTAGGGCCGAACCTTTTTTTTTTATCAAGTTGGTTACTCGTGTTTTGGAATTTTTTATATTCAAATTTTAAATTGCTTACAAATTTTAGTTTTCTAAAAAAAAGAAGTCAACTCATGAATGGTCAGCTCGTCTCATGAAGGCTAAAACCCACGAGTTAAAGTTAAGTCACGTCGGATATCTAGAGTTTATTCAGATCGAATCTATTAACCTAGCATAACTCTATTCTAACCCATCAAAATAATATATTGTGCATATTCAACATCGAAATAATATAGTATTTATATTTTTTTACGTGAGAATCGTATAAGAATACAAATAATTAATTTGTTGTTTTTTTCCTTTAAAATCTCAATACCAAAATACTACACCCTTTAATACTTCCCTCCAAAATCTACCGTCGAAACTTTCTAAACACGTGTCCATTCCCCTATCTCTTTACGTAATCAAAACCAAAAAACAAATCTAGCTTCCCTATTACCCTATAAAAACATTAAGATGCCGACGTCGTTTCTTACCAGCCTACCTATTCTGTAAAAAAAAAAAAGGCCGGGTCAAAATAGGAACAGAACAACCCTATTCTGCATCCCAACAGAATAAGTACACCTGTGTGCAACCACTTTACCCAGATTAACAGAGGGTAAAAATAAAATACAAGCACGCCGTAACTTTTTTAACAAATTTACCATTTTGTCCTTATTTAATGCTCTTTTCACGTCCGGTTTTACCGCTTCAATTCTCTCTCTTTAATTGAGTATAAAGAAAAAGGGTATAAAAAAAAAAAAAAAAAAAAAAAGGATACGTAAGGAAGAATTAAAGGGACAGTGGTTACATAGAAGCAAAGGCAAAGAGAAAAATTAATTGTTAGAAATTTGGTTGAGTGTTTAGGGAGAAAATATAGTAAAACTGGAAATATACATACGCCTATACACACACACACACACACACACACACACACAGAGATATATATAGTAATATAGATAGATAGATACTCGTCTCTCTGCATACATAATTTAATCACGGGACGGATCTTTCGTTTTCATTCTCTGCGAGATTTTTTCTGGAGAATTTTCCATTAATTAATTGTATATTTTTAAGGGTTATTTTCTGATACTGCTGATTACTGAATCCGTAAATAAACAGGAATTAATGCAATAGTTCTCTGCGGATTGCGATCCAGCTCGTCTTGATTCTAGGGTTCATGTAGGTATTTTTTCTTGTTTTTTGATTATTATATGTGAACTCTGTATAAAATTTGTGTTTGCATGTTCTTGCGGTTTACAGGAATCTTTTGATGCTTTTGGATGGATTGAATGAAAAGTGAGATCTGAGGGGAAATTTATTGGCATTGTTGAATTTTTAGTTTCTGATGAGTTTCCGATAATGAATTGGAGGAAACATTGTTCCTATGCTCTGATTTTAACTAATAATCTGTGTTTCTCTCTATCTTTATTACTTAGTTTGTGAAGATGAAGGTCGGTTTTGTTTCTAATTCTTTCGGTTGATTATCTGTCAGTGATAGTGATTTCTGAGCTAATTTTGCAATTAATTATTGCTGACTCTTTCTCATTGAATTGGATCATGATTGGAGAGGTACTGTTTCTAGCAAGTCGTAGGAAATATTAAGCAAGTAAAAATTAAAACGAAATTAAGAGAACCAAGAGCGCCTGCAGAACTTCCAGATCTATTTTGGTTTTACTGTCTGCTAAAGCAAAGAGGTTGTTGGAAAGTCTTTGGCTCAAGAAATTATTTTGAGGAGAAGGGGGAGTGGCATTTGTTATTTTTCTTTCTGAGTGAAGTTTTGAGATTTCTCTGTAAACTAATTTCTAGAGAACAGTCTGATGAAGATGAAAGGGAAAAAGGCTTTTGATTTTGTTTAACTAAAAGACCTGGACTTGAAGTAGACTATTATGCTACAAGCCTCGAATGCTAATCTCTGTAGTACTATTTTTTTTTTATCTCTCCTAAATAATCTTTGTTTGCTTTTCATAACGAAATTAGCTTTGTGATACTAAACATATGGTTTCACTGATTATATAGAGAAATTTGAATTTTCACAGTTTGGTTCGAGAATCACTTCAGTCCTGTGAACTTTGAGGATCACGGCTTTAATCCTTTTAGCCTCTTCCTTTTGAACCTGGCTAAAAATGTCAGGTATGTGAACTTGTTATGTATATCAGCCTTCATTCAATTTGATTGATGACGTAGTATCAATCTTCTAAAAAGAATAGAAGAAATAATACTGACAAGATTGTTCTATATTCAATTAGAGAATTGCCTTTTGAAGTTTTCTTTCCTTTGTCTTCTTGTTAGGCATAGAAGGAATAGAGGTGCATGATGAAACAAGAGAGAGGAGATCGGATTATGAGAATTCTGAGGATGAAAGAAGGAGATCGAAAATCGGCACTCTGAAGAAAAGAGCACTAAATGCATCAAACAAGTTCACTCATTCCTTCAAGAAAAGAGGGAAAAGGAAAATTGACTACAGGGTTTCTTCAGTTTCCATTGAGGATGTGCGTGACGCAAGAGAGGAGAGTGCTGTCAACGACCTGCGTCAAATGCTCCTTCAAATGGATTTGTTGCCTGATAGACATGATGACTATCATACTTTTTTGAGGTGAGTATGATGAGTTCCACTCCAATGGACTGTGTGTGGTTGTAAGTGGAGAGGATCCATGGTGGCTGTTATGTTGAAATCCTAGAACATATAAGTAATGTGGATGATGATAGTAATTTGGCAATAGTTGTTCGTGGTTCATATAAAAGTAGGCCATTTGATTTACAATTAATGAGCTTTCATGGGAGAAAATGATGAGAGGATAATTGAGGCAAAACATAAGAAAGAAAACCCTTGACATCTATATTTATGCACAATGTTGTCACATATTTGGTGAGCTGTTTGTGACACCTGTGATTGTATATTATGTGCTTGTGTTTACCATTGTTGATGGTGAAAACAGTGGTTAACTCTTAGCAATTAATTTGCTCTATGTAGATTTTTGAAAGCAAGAGATTTTAATGTGGACAAGACCATCCAGATGTGGGAAGAAATGCTTAACTGGAGGAGAGAGTATGGAACAGACACCATATTGGAGGTAATCATATTATACGTTAACCGGCACCATAATGCTGAAGAGGGGAGTTCTTAGTGAAATCTCATACAGCGAACTGTTGTTCATTTTCTCAACATATTTCTATACTTTTGCAGGCCATTCTCCTTCTGTAGTTAAAAGTCATGAATTTCCAATTTCTTTTCCTTTTGACTTTCTTATTATATGATTTCTCTGTCAAAACCTGGGTATTCACTGCTTTTGAATCTTCAGGACTTTGAATTTGAGGAACTGGAAGAAGTCTTGCAATATTATCCCCAGGGATATCATGGAGTTGACAGAGAAGGCAGACCTGTTTACATTGAAAGGCTTGGAAAAGCTCACCCGAGTAAATTAATGCGCATCACCACAATTGAACGATACTTAAAATATCATGTCCAGGAGTTCGAGAGGGCTCTGCAAGAGAAGTTCCCCGCCTGTTCCATTGCCTCAAAGAGACGGATCTGTTCAACTACCACAATCTTGGATGTGCAAGGCCTGGTGAGATGATTCATTCCTTTACCAATTTCCCAGATTAAATGCTATTTGTTGCTGCAAATTGTCTTTAATTGGGTTCTTGTTAGCTCTGGTGACGAAATTAGAATTTATTCTTTAGATTTTGTAATTACTGAGAACTGACTTCTCAATATTTATGTTTATGCTCCTATTGCTTCATCAACATCGATATTATTCATAGTTATTAGTTATTAGAAGAATGCTATTCTGTTAGTTGAGTGGAATGTAATCCAGAATTATTTTTTGTTCTACTAAAATTTCTTCAGAAGTTTTGATCTCATTTACAGTGGTATGTACTGCAATAGAGTTTCAATGTGGTATCGATGTGGTATATAATAATGCCATGAAATTGAATTTTCAGGGGGTTAAAAATTTCACGAAGACTGCAGCTAGTCTATTGGCAGCCATGGCAAAAATTGACAATAGTTATTATCCAGAGGTATTGTTGGTTATTTTTTAGTTGATTTTTCTCTTTCGAAGTCATCGGCAATTCACCAGAGACCAATGTTTGCCTGTAATCATTTACAACAATTGTTTGCAGACACTTCATCGTATGTATGTAGTTAATGCTGGACCTGGCTTCAAGAAGGTGCTTTGGCCTGCTGCACAGAAGTTTTTGGACCCAAAAACCATTGCGAAAATACATGTAAAGCATGTGTATTGGCTCTTTTCTGTGTCTCTTCCCATTTCTTCATTTACTGCAGCTTCCACTGATTGCACATCCATTTTCTGTATAGGTTTTGGACCCTAAATCTTTGGGGAAACTTCTGGAGGTCATTGACCCAAGGTTTGTTGGCCTCTTCTGTTTCCATCAATGTGAGTTTCTACAACCATACCTTCTAATTCCTTTTTGTTTTATTCCCAGTCAATTGCCTGACTTTTTGGGTGGATCATGCACTTGTGCTGTCGAGGGAGGTTGCCTGAGGTCAAATAAAGGTCCATGGAATGATCCAGAAATAATGAAGGTAGGTTCATGTACTTCTTTGTTATGCTTGAATTGAATTAAATAGCATCATATTACCAAGGTTTCTGAAGTATCTTGCCATTTGTAGATTGTATATAATGAAGAAGCAACATTTGTGAGTCACATCACCAAGATACCCAGTGACAAGCAGAAAATTGACTCATTTATTCAGATATGCCCAATGAAGGTGGTAATATAAATTTAGGCTTTCAAACATTAGTTATGCCATGTGTAACATTTTTTCTGTGTTAAATTATCAGGGGAGAAGCAGTGATACATCGATAGTAGAATCAGGATCTGAGGTTGACGATTCTCTCAGTCCATTAAGACGAAATAGCTCCAGGTTTTCACAATTGGACCCCGTACATGAAGAAGTAAGTTTAATCACATTAAACCAAGATTACTAATTTGAAGTATGATTTTCCACACCGAACCAGTTATGCAACAATTTATATTGATAAGCCTTTTTCGTGAATTATATGTTCATTCCTTCCCTCGCCCCCCTCCTCCTCGGCATGCACATACACTTACCTATATGTCTGCAGATGCATGGATACTTCTGCACGCTTATGTTTCAGTACAGGTGCATCCATTCATGCTTGTACACCAAATGACGAAATTTAACTTATGCAGGCCGGAATATCTGATACATGTATCTACTATAGCTGTGACGATCATTTTAGTCCAGCTGGTAAAGATAGTGACCATGTACAAGTAAAATGCACTTCCAACATGGACAATGCAACAAATTTAAATGGCGATGCGAGAAAATATAGAAGGTAGATCCTTACATTCTTTTGCTGCTTGTGTGCTGTGTATAACAGATGGTAACAATTAAATTTCATGATTGTGTCATTAGTTTGAAATTTTCATCCTGAAAAGCTAAAAATTGTGGTACTTTTTTCTTGTTTCGCTATAAAATATATAGCTTAATTCAATCATTTCATTAAAGTGAGAAAAATGGCTGTGCTTTTTTGACATTACAAGATGCCAAATGATGAGTCTCCATCTTTTGCCGCTTTTGCTTAGCGAGATTTTTATTCAAATGGCTGTAGTTGACTGAGTGTTTTCTTTTTTTGGATCTTAATATATCTGCCTCATAAAGTCTGTTGTTTGTGGGCTGGTCACAATTAGCTTTATTAAGAATTCTACTTTTAGTTTATCTTTCTCTACCAATTGCCATAGTACTTAGAAGGGATAAAAGCATTTTGCTGGAGTCAATTATTTAAATATTTAGTCAATTTCTCTCTTCAGTTTAACCACATTCTCCCACATATAGCCCCATGCATAGGGTTCACATCGGATATTGGTTTATCTTTTAGGCACTCTGGTTATGTGTTGGTTGGGCGCCATTCAGGAGAAAGTTGTGAGGAGAAGTTTCCGGTACATGGCAAGAACATTGATACCTTTCATGGTCAAGTTTTTTGCATTTATCCGAAATGCGCCGGTTGAATATTGGAGGAGACAGACCAACATTTATCCATCCAATGCGTTGGAAGATGAACCAGAACCGCACAACCATTCGCCTGTCAATGCTGAAGCTGTTAGTGAGCAAAACCGGATCCTTCCATGTGTACAACGCCTCCAGAGACTGGAAAGTTTGTTGGAAGAATTCAACAAGAAGCCTCCTGAAATTCCACTAGAGAAGGAGCAAATGATTCAGCAATCTTTGGACAGGATTAAGTCTGTAGAGTATGATCTTGAGAAGACAAAGAGGGTAAATATCCACATATTTTCTTGATTTATTGAAATCTCTAAGCCTATATGAGTTTATTTTCATTTGCGGCTTGTTCCAGGTGTTAAATGCTACAGTGATGAAGCAGCTCGAGATTGCAGAATTGCTGGAGAATATGCAAGAGTCCAGATCTCATGTAAGTTATTCTGCCCAACAACGCTATGTTTTTTTGTGCTCTGAGTCCATTGTTGGTTTAAATTAATATTGCCCATTGTCTGGACAGATATTTCTTGGAGTTACTTATATTGCAACTATCTATTCTCTCTTTTTTCCCCACTTTGTTTCTTTGGCCTCTTAAAATTGATAGTTTCTTTACAGTAGTTTAATTCAAGATGTCCAAGTCATTAATATGTTTTTTTGGCCAAATCACTTGTCACGGTAGCTCTGACTTTCCTTTTGCAGCGACGAAGGTTGTTCTGTTAAGTTTTGGGTGGCTGAAATTGGAAAATGCAAGCAGAGTCCGGGAATGCTTGGTGGAGGTGCAGAACACAGAACAAGTGCATGTGGAAAATCACTTCCTCCTTCCTCCTTCCCTTTATCCCTCATTATACAATCGTCGGAAGAACCTGCAGCTATAGCTCTGTAATCATAGCTTTGGGACAGTGTAGAACAGAAAAAGCTTAATGAAAAATCTTTACAACGCCCAATCTTGTACTTCAGTGTGTCCGTCCGTCCGTCACTCTTTCCACTTAACTGTCTACAGCCTCTTGCATGGTTGTGTAGAGAATATGCTGATTGAGATGTAAATGAAATTTTGAAATGAATTTATAAATCCTCCATCTTTTACCCAAGAAAAGGCCCTTCTCAGTGGACTGGCTAGTTCCAGTCGCACTGACTGAACAAAACCCAATGCTTCGACCTTGTCATTTTTCCTTTTTTTCCTTGCGATTTAGAGGAGGTTGTTTACACAGTAGTACTGTGGTGCTGCGGTATATAGCGTCCGTGATAAGTATTTATGGTGGCCTTATAATCCTAATGTGGGATCTGATTGATCTTGATATTTATTGCTTCTTGATGAAATATGGTATAGTCTGGATTTGATGTGCAGGTTTCTAGCTCATTTTTGCATTAATTTTCACCTTTTACAAGCTTTTAGCACCCAGTGATGAGCACTTCTTTTTGTGATATATATAATAATGAGCCTGGCTTTCTCTAGACGGGTATTACGAACTTATTCTAATTTTGACTAAATTTATTTTAAATGTATTTGTATTTTGCAATTGTATGGTTTTAGTTGAATTAGTCAAATTAGTTATAGCAGTCATGTCCATATTTTTTGCTAATTATTTGGCATTATTGGGTTAGTGTCTTAAGTGAGAATTATCTTGTACATTTATTTCTATTTTAAATAGTGCTAAATCAATGAAAAATATGTGGAATGAATTATTTTGCAAACATCTTGTTTGTAATTGGGAGGTTATTGGTTTCACGAAAATTAATATCTTGAGAGGTCGTGTTCCTCGAATTAACTCAACATTTTTGCTATTTTTTTTTATTTTGTTTCGCTCTTCAAGACGAACAATTTGTGTTTGTATCATTTGGTATTAGAGACAGGAATGGAGCAACCAATTGAGCAACGAGTGAGACATTTGGAAAAAAATGGTTCAAGTTATATTCAATTGTCAAGAATTTCAGTGCAAGATGATCTAGTACCATGAAATTTTAAAATTTTCATTCATCAACCAAGATAGCAAATCTACAATTGAAAAATCAGAGGTCTCAATGAATGAACAGCAAGATTTGGATTTGACGTTGAAACATTCAGAATGTGGATGGCAAAGGCACCTCATGTCAACATTACAAATGGGGTTGTTGGACGTGACGTGACAAAAGATAATGAACAAGAGGTTCTAGGGATTAAATGTGGACCATTGGAGCCTGAAGGATTTTATGGCAAACTTAGATGTTTTGGATTAACTGCAATTGCACAATCTCTTTTTGTAACAAAAAGACAAATACACATGGGCGTGAAAATTGACAGAGCGAGGTGTGTCGCAAATGGAAAAGACTTCGTTTCAACACGTCATTTATATTAAGCATCGAAATTCAAAATAAAAAATACGAATGAATCAAGGAAGCATTTTCAATGGAGATAAAACACTTGAAGACGGGAGTGTTTTCAAGAGGAAAAAAATGTTACGAGCTTATTCTAATTTTTACAAATTTTATTTTATTAGTATTTTTATTTTGCAATTGTATGATTTTCGTTCAATTAGTCAAATTAGTTATAAGAGACTAAGAGTTATGGCAATACTTTTTGCTAAGTATTTGGCATTATTCTATTGTGTTAGTACACATTAACTTGTCTTAGTGAGATTTATTTTGTACATAACTACATTTATCTTTATTTAAAAAGTATCGAATCAATAAAGAATGTGTGGAATGAATAATTTTGCGAAATCTATAATTTTCTTGAATTAACTTAATATTTTTATTATTATTATTATTTATTTGTTTTGTTCTTAGAGTTGGAAACAATGCCAAACCGTCAAGACTTGGTCAACTTTTATAGATCTCCCTTTTATTATTAATTTGTTATTGTATTATCAATGTCTTAAAGATTATTAGTCGTAACCTTCCAATTAAGACTAATAATCTTTTAAGACATTGATTATGTATTTAATAATGGAACGTTAAATTTACTTTAGTTACGAATCAATTTAAAAAATTTCTAAGTTTTTTTTTACTCTACCATTCTTGGATATCATATTTTACAAAGTTTAAATTATAATTTAAATTGTTTAAATAAATATATTTTTATATACACATTTCGTTTTCACAACTTATTAACTTATTATTATCTAATTCAATATAATCTACAATTTATAAGTACTTAAACGATGTAAATATTTGTTGACAATAAATTTGGAAATACATGTCTTGATAATCTTAATTGGGCCTAAATCTAAAAAAGGAAAAAATGTAGTGTCATTAAAGAGAAATCAAAATAAATAATCAAATTTTGTGCGAGACTTGTTGAAATTTTATTAGATTGAACACAATAAAATGAATGCAAGTGCACTTAATTTTTTTATCACCGACCGTAAGGAAATTTACTACGCTACAAACACAAAAAAATACTTATTTGTTCGTCACTACGTCTTCATCTTTATTTTCTCAAACCAAAATTCATCTCTCTCTCTCTCAATTCCTCAATTTTTCCATATTCTTTTCTATATTCATCAAAATCAAACTCTCCTCAAACAAAATTCTCTCTCTCTCTCTCTCTCTCTCTCTCTCTCATTCTTCTCAACTCTTTAATCAATTAAAATTTTTATGGTTGAATTCTACCGCAAAAAAAAGCGGTATACTAATATAATAATCTAAACAACATTTTACTCAAGTTACCATTAAGTACACACCAACATTAGACAAGTAGATATATTTAGAAAAGTAATTTTTAAACACAAATAAACATCCATTAGCAAGCTCGAGTCCCAAATATAGAGGATATAGTAAAGTTTTTGTTCAAAAGAAACAAGATAAATTTATTCATATTTCATTTTTGTAACTACTATTGGTAGAATTTGCATTTAAAATCTTCTATAAATCCATAATATAAGTCTTCCATGAGCAATATGAGATGCAATTACAATCACTATATTTCATCCTCCTTAGAATCGACATCTAGGATGATCTATTGTTTTTTATTGTGTGAATAACCTATCTTCTACATAAAGTAGTATTTTCTAGATTGCTCCATCCGCTACTAGAGCCTCCCTATAATAGATAATAAAAAAAATGTCTACTATAATAGATAATATGATAAATTGAAACACCTACGAAATGGATTAAAAGAATGAAAAACAAAAAAAAATTACTTTTGAGCAATTTTTGTGATTTTCAAAACCTTACACCAATCACCATTTTACTTTTACGGGTCGATCGGGTCGGTTTTTAAAACATTGGATAAATTACACCTCTCTGACGTCGGATTCGCACCAATCTGTCACATCTCGGTCGATTTTCGTCGATCCCCAGATGTTATCGTACACTAAGACGACCATTAGGCACCAAGATCACCGAAAAAAGGGGCCGACGATCAAGTCAATGTCGGTATATAGAATAATATACCGGGGAATAACAATTGGGCGAGGGACAAGCTGGCAGAGATTTGAGCAGAGTTTAATGATGAAAATAATGCGTAAAAAGTGCGTACCTTAGAACAATCGAAAATATTATATTTATAACCTCATAGTCCTAATTGATTTAAGAAAACAATCAATTAGATTTCTGATTCGATCATCATTCCTTATGGGATAATAATGATTGGCTGTCAATGTAATCTCTTAGATTTTAACCCTTGTTTGATTTGGTTTCCCTTATCACGATACCTAATCTTTAGGAGATTAATATTTGGTTTCATTGTAAGAATTCGTGTGCCAATCTAACGCAATATTTCTTTAAACATATATCTGGTCATTCTAGAATATTGTGCTGCTATGTTGATTACGATGGGTACGAAGTCCGCGAAGCTCCCTGGATCAGTGTTGAGGTCCTTCATGGACTTCGCTATACTCTGGTTTAGGAATGCTAATATGTTGGTGGGCCTTAAACATATCCATGAGGCCCCCGCTGCATATCTAAGGCCTTTTATGAATCTAGCAGGTCCTCATTGAGCCTATGAGGCCTATCTTGGGCCTATACGGGGTCTTTACTGGGCTTTTACTGACGTGGAGGTCTTAACGAAATCTGGTGGTAACAAGTGTCTATCCTTTTAGATTTGTAACAATTTCATCTCCATCCAATTTTATTTGCATATATCATCCTCAACCTTCATTAATTTGCACATATGTTCCATTTTGACGATTTTGCTCATAACATAAATAAATTAAAATTGAAAAAATAAAAGAAATTATAATAAAAAATTACAGTTAAGGACCCTAACCTTTTCAAAACTATAAATAAAATCACGAACCTTCTATTATTTAAAAAATTTAAAACAAAAACCAAAAAAGAAGCAAAAGTCTTCCCCCCTCTACCTAACTCGAATTGTGCTCAATCGGGGGGATTTCTTTCCCAAGTTTCTGGAAACGGGGGGAAGAAATTCCCTTGTTGCAACTTCCAGTTGGGGGTTGGGGTGGTGCTACGTGGGGTTGTAGAAGAAGAGCTTCTTTTATCATTTTTTTTTAATTATTTTAAATGTGAATATATATTTTTTCTTTGTTAAATTCATCAAATTTATATTACGAGCTTGACTTTTGGTCAACAAACGAATAAACAATCGTCCAAATTACATAGCTAATTTCGATGCACAAATATTGATGGAAGTAGGTGTTAGAATTAGATATTGATGGAAGTAGGTGTTAGAATTAGATGTATGAGATCTGATATCTCATTCTGAAATATTGGAGATGATAGATGCAAATAAAAATAAATAAAGACGAAATTGTTATAAAATTAAAATGATGGAAAATGTGAAGATAATTTATTTTTGGGATAATTGCATGAAAGGTTCCCAACCTTTCAAAATCGTTGGGGATATGCCCATAATCTAAAAAAATAGCACAACACATCCCTAACGTATGAAAAACTTGGTATGGTAGGTTATTTATGATAAAATTGTCATTCACTTTAAATTAAAAAAAAAAAAAACAAAAAGAAAACTAAAAACATGATAAAAAAAAAAAATGTATAAAAAATAAAAAGTAAAAAATAAATAAAAAAAAATAAAAAAAGAAATCATCATCTTCTCCAAAAATCCAAAATCCACCCAAAATCTACCCAAAATCCACCCAAAAAAGAGGTCATCTTCTCAAAAAAAAAAAAAAAAAAATCCAACTTGTACTATTGACCTTCAGACGGATTTTTTTTTTTTTTTTTGAGTAGATTTTGAGTTTGATAAAAAAAAATTATCATGTCCTTATTCTTTCCAACTGGTCAACACTGAAAGAGCTAAAGGTCGATACTTTTCTAGGATTTTTCAATGCAATCGACACTTCTCCGAGACATTTCAATTTGATCAAATGAGATCCTTAATTTGTCCAGCTTGTCAGGATTATTTGACTGATTTTTTATATGTTCAGGCTTGTTAGTAGTGTGCCTCGGTTTTTCTTTTCGGTCAGTACTCTTTCTTGAAGCCTAAAAAATATCTGTACTATTCTTGGATGGTTCAAACTGGTCCACGCTTTTCCATGAACTCATCCTCTGTGATGGAGGGCTCTCTACCGTTGCTGCAAACTTCTTCAAGTGTCTTATGTACTTAGGATAGAGTTCTATATGACCGTGATTTCCTCATTTGATCAATAAGGGTTTATACTTTTTCTTGCATAGTTCCCAGAGCTGTTTACCATGGGAGAAGTCCACAACTTCGTATGCAACTCCCTGCACATGGATGAGGAGATTTTGGATTTTTGAAAAAGAAGATGCATTTCTTATTTTTTTTTTTTTAGATACGTTTGGTTAGTTTTCGATCGTAATTTTTTTTTTCTTGTTTTTTGTTTATCTAAAGAGAAACAATTTTGTCGTAAATGATGCTACCACGCCAAATTTTTTATATAGTTGAGGATGTGGTCTTTATTTTTAAAATTAGGAGCATATCTTCAACGATTTTAAAAAATTGGGACGTTTCATGCAATTATCTCTTTATTTTTAAAGCCGACTTATAAAGTGAAGATGTTCGAAATACTTATAAACAAGCCATTGCTACATGTAATAATAAAATTAAAAATCGGTTGGTCGGACGCGGTTGCGAGGAAAAACTCGTTTTCGCGTGAAAAACTGGCTGTGGGCTGTCTCCACTTCATATATTTCAAGTACCTGTCTCCTTCTCCTCACATTTTTGTATGGCCCCACTCGCAAATAGGGTCATGCATTCACGTTTTATCTATATATAACAATTATTTATTATGAATAATTTTTTTTTGTCTTTGAATCTAATAGATTCTTAGACAAATTAGTGCCTGAGTAGATATAGAAAGATAGATCAGAAAGAATATCATAGGAATTACAACTTGGGAGGGAATTTTACCTGTCTATATTGATTTATTTTATTTTAATTACATAGATTATAATCATAAACAAGCATTTTCTATAGACAGATTTTGATTAATTAGATCAGAATAATTATATGGGAATTATGGGTTTGAGTCAGATTAAGTGTTGTTTGATTCTGGTTGTGTTTCTCTTCCTTTTCACTGGTCTCTCGGCGTCCACTTTCATTTCAGGTTTGTATGTCTAAATTCATGTATTTCAATCGTGAAAATTGGGTTAATTTGATTTTGAGGTGTTTCTAATTTATTAAATTAATTGATGCAGATGGTATATTTGGATCCCCAGATTCAAATAATAGGAGGCTCCTTCAAGCCAAGAAAGGTTAATTTCTTACCTTTTTTGTCGAATAATTTCTTTTTTTTATTCCTAATTTTTCTTGATTTTGTGTTTTCTATTGCTGAGTACAGTTATTATGCATCTATTCTAACTCTTTTATTTTGGGTTTCCTATATCTAATCTAAATGCTTAGAATAGTGTTGTTGAGAACTTAATTTGGATTATCATATAATTATGATGAATTTGCATACTTTGTGGCATTATTCTCAAAACATTCAAATGCTTAATGTATAATTGATTAAACCATATTATGTAGTGTAAAGATGATGCAAATCCTCAATGTAGCTTCTTTTGTCTACCGAAATTAACTGGACGAGTGGTGGAGGGAGGGTAATTTAGTCTTCTACAAATTTTCCGTCACTTTGGAGACCGTAAATTCTTACTTCTTGTTGCACAAGTTACTCCACTTGCCCAATTCTTGGTTATTCCTAACCAAATTTCTTTCTCGGCTACCAAAACTTGGGAAACAATGCTTCACCTCATTGAAATGTCATTAAATTGCACAAGCTTGAGATTCATGACACCTTAGTCATTATATCGTAGAGTTACTTGTGTGTCCGGTTTGAATCCTTCACTGATTTGAAGATCACTGATAATATATTTCAGGATCTCAGAAGTACGGAAGATATTTACTAAAATAGATTACATAAGTAGAGTGCAACACTCTGCAGCTGTAATGTGGCACAACACCATGAATCTTTGCCAACTTGAAAATCTCGATTCTGTGGATTTTTGGTTGTTACCCCATCTTTACTTGCCACATTCCACGGTATTAGGGGCTGGATGACTCTATCTCTATCATGGCATCCTCTCTTGGGTCATCACTCTGCAAAAGACATTTTTCCTTACGTTAGAACATCTTGAACTCATGTTTGGATACTAGTTTGGTTGGTAGTTACCGGATAGATGGTGTAAAATATTTGTCTTGTGCTTTAGTTTGGTCTTTTGTCAAAACTGTCTATAATGCTGATTGTATATCCCTAAATAATGGATATGGCATATCTAGGATTGGAAAGCACTGGGCAGTATTTTGAGAAAAAAGAAGCTAAATGTCATCTACATTGTACCCCCAGTATTGTGTGCCAAACTTGCACTTATGGTATTGTTTTGTTTTTGCAGCCATGATTGCTAAGTAGGAGATTTTTTCCAGATTTTTTAATCAGCTTCTATGAGTCACTCGGTTATGATATTTTACGAGGAAAGTTGAGATCTGATTTTATTCTCAAGAATCTTTCTGCTTTCATTGATTATTTTGTCCTTTGCTATCCGCAGCTTGCCCTGTTAACTTTGAGTTCCAGAACTACACTATCATCACCAGCAAGTGCAGAGGGCCACTATACCCACCCAAGCTATGCTGTGGTGCTCTTAAAGAATTTGCTTGTCCTTTTGCTGAAGCACTGGACGATGTATCAAATGATTGTGCTTCAATCATGTTCAGCTACATTAACCTCTACGGGAAGTATCCACCCGGTCTATTTGCCAGTGAGTGCAGGGAGTCGAAGAACGGACTGGAATGCCCTGCAACACCCCCATCGTCATCACTATCAGAGAAAGCTAGTGCCGGGAAGATAATATGTAACCTATTCTCAATGCTGATGCTCATAACAACTTCCCTTGTGCTGTTACTGTAATTTATGCAAAACTTCCACGAATTTTACTTCTGTCGTCATATTTTCCCAATTCTTTGAAAATTTGAATTTATTTTAACCAAAGGTTTGAAATGTTCTGGTGTCAGCACAAGTCTATGGTTCCTTTTACTCTTGTGTGTCAAGAGTACTCAAACTAGTCCATTCTTGTATTGGTATTTTCTGGTGAATCATATGAATTGTTTTCACCATGTAACTAAGTATATATATATATATATTTTCCCAATAATTTAGTGAGTTGTGGACCATGATGTATTCATCCAACATAACTTCATTTCTGGCAGATTGTCTTTATGATCTTTGGTTTGAGTAAATTTGGTGGTGAAGGAAACATGGAGCATTGATTGTGATTGTTTGGTAGAAGTTTTTTTTAGATCGATTATAAGCAATAGGTCTCTATAAAATGTGTAGATAAAAGTTATTGGTCCTATGGAATATATGGAGAAAAATGATATTTGATCAATTTATAAGCTGAAAAAAGCACTTCCAAACATGTATATCCTATCCTATCATATCCTATCCTAACTTATCTTATCCTATATATATAAAAGAGCCACTTTGGGAGGCGTTGTAGCTAATGGTTGGTCAAATTAATTTCTTTTAAATTACTTGTTTTTTGTGTCGTTGGCTGTCAAAACGACGTCGTTTTAACATGAATGAAGCCCACTATTTCTCAATTTTCATTAAACACATCCATTTTATTGGTGACTTTTTTTTTCCCAAAAGTCCGACGCCCGCCTTACTTTTCTTTTTTCTTTTTTATTGACACGCGCAACCATTTTTCCTCAATTAATTTCTTGAATTTCTAATTGTGTAGATTATTTTTGCTCGAATACGTACGTAATTGTTCCTAATTTTGTTTTTTAATTTCTCTATCTTAAGTTTTTGAAAATTTCATTGTGACTTGTCATTTTTTCTAATTTCAATAAAAGCTGTCTTTTCACTTGATGTTTAATTAGAATATATTTCTTTTTTTCTTTATCTATTTCAGTAAAATACTCAACTAAAAAAAGTTAAAAACAGAGCAAATCTCAGTATTTTGTTTTTAATTAAATCTTCTAAATTTCCAGCCAAGTGAAGATTGGGATGCTAAGTACAGGTAGCCTTAAATTAAATAAATTAAGCTATTACTACTCATTTTCATCCTATATTATCTGCTATTAACATATGTTTTTTAGATTTCGATAAATGCTTCAATTCTTATTTAACTATATATTCGTAATTTTTGGAAATTCTTCAAACAATTATTGTTTTTACTTATATTGTGGTTACAAAAATTTAAATAAAAAATCTATTTTATCTAGAATTTTTTACTTACTATCAACAAATTTAAAAAATTAATTTTTTTTTAAAGTAATTATATTTTAGGGTAGTTATGTTCACACAACACTTTTTATTTTTTGTACTATATTTTAATTACATTTAATATCTTTAATCTTTCAACATTATAGCACTCATGTCCCCAACTTTTTTTTTATCACATTTTTATCTTCAACTTTTCATTAATTAACACATTTTGTGTTTGATAACAGTTTCTGTAAAAAATCATTTGTTGAGAATTCGTAAAAATACTTATTTGTCCATCATATTTTAAAAAAACAATAGATACAAAAGTACGATAAAATATTTTTTTTTTAATTTCAAAAGCACGTAAACAAAATATCTCGACATAAATCATCATCAATGATGAAATGTACTAAATAATAAAAGTTGAAGATAAAATTCGATGACAAAAAAATTAAGAACATAATTACAATAATGAACAAAAATTAAAGATCTTAAATACAATTAAAATATAATAGATATTGTAATGTGAATGTAACCATTCTTAATTTATCTTAATATATACACACAAACGTGCATTACACGTACAACCACTAGTTTTTATCAAAACAAAGCTAGAAAGGAGGGTTTTAACAACTTGCCATTAGGATGCGATTGCATACTGGATCAAAAAGGATCCATTTGCTCTAACATCTATTCTTGTTTATGTGAATAATAACATTTTTTTCCCTACCATTGTCAACTTTCAACTTTTGAAGCACTCAGAGTTTTTTGGACAAAAATTGTCAAAATTTCATTAAATTTAATAAAAAGAAAAATTTGTCCCCAAGTTCAAAGAAGGAAACAAAACAAAACAAAAAAAAAAAAAAAAAAAAAAAAAAAAAAAAAAGAAAAACATGATAAAAAGTGTCAATTTTTCTAATCTACATTTTCTGTAATTCTTGTTTAGTCCACTTTTGTCACTCCTATCAGTTGAAATTTATTAGAGAGTCGTTAGTCAATAATCACATTCTTATCGACTGGATCACCCTAGCAGTCCAATCCTCAATTTTTTTTTAATTTCTTTTTCAATTTTTTTTACAAGTTGAGTGACTAATTTGATGGAAAATAAATAAATTCGGAAACCCAAAATGTTTTAGTAAAAGTTGTGCAATAACTATTATATTTAAAATATTAAAAAATGAACAACTCTATATAAATTGAAAAAAAATCATTTAAAAGACAACTTTCACAAAAAAAAAATTTAAATTCACATCTCTCCACTGAAAAATAAAAAAAAAAAATTTAAATTCAATGAAAAAATATCTTATATGAGTTTGATTTAATCAATAAATACTGTACATACTTTCTTCAAAAAAAAGTTACTTATAATCTAAAAAAATTTTACCAACTCAGCACTTACTAACACCTTTGTGACCTAACTGCACCCGCAGTAACGGTGGCAATTTAGTAAATTATTGACCTACTGAAGGCAATGCTGCAACCGACATAATTTATTTTTTATTTTTTATTTTTATATACGAAACTCAACTCAAGCTGTCCCTTTCGTTCAATCCCATTTGGACGCTCGCTGAGAACCAGTGGATATAATTTACCAGATATATATATATACATCACTTCTCTCTATCGCGATCTACCTACAGGAAAATTACTAAATTAATTACTTATTAAATCAAATCGGTTGTTTTATTAAACCTCTTGTTTTACGAATTCCGGAGGAGTTCGATCATTTCTTTCTCCTCAATTTTGAATAGGTTTGAGTTTTTACAATTCAATTTCATGAATTGGCGTGGTTGATTTTTTATTTTTATGTCCATATACGTGCATTCATTTATTATGATATAGTTGCTTATAATTTGGTTAGGGAATTCTAGGGTTTTTTATCTTTGCGCGTACTTCTTTTTGGAGTGAAGATCAATGCATATTTTTTCCTTTTTGTGTTTTTTTGCTTTTCAGTTTAACCTGTACGCCTTGCGTTTTGGTATAAATATGGAGATATTAATACCGCTTTCCAAAAGCATGATCTTTTTAGCCTTTGGCGTTCCTTAACTGTATACTGATTATTGTGAACATATTGCAGTTTGTATTAATGGTTTTTTCGCGGCATTATGTCTTAATATCAATTTTTATGCGAAACCTGAAGCACTGTTTTGTCTTGTTAGTTCTGTGCCAAAAATTACTAAGCTTTTGTTTTTTGGATTCTGTTGTTTCTTTAGTGGCAATAATATTTTTCTATTTGTTACTATAGAGGCGTTGTGACAATATTTTCTTCATCTTTTCCATTGCTTTTAATGTACACGCTCGGAATCTATATTCCGTGTTTGTCTATCTAAACATAAATGCTGTGTGTCCATATAATTATTCTCTTTAGCCAAGTTGTCAAATCCAAAAGAAGAAATCAAAAGAAACACGCACAGAGAGAGAGAGAGAGAGAGAGAGAGAGAGAGAGAGAGTGAATGTGATATCAGATAACAAGATAACAAGAATACTGAATGCATCAATGGTTCCTGCAGAACATATATACGTTATAAGCCAGTTGATAATTGTTAGATACCCGGGGTTCGTTTCTTTCAGCACACGGTCTTCATGTTATTTTGTCAAAATGAACAGTTAAAATAGGTGTCAATATGTTAAAATTATGGAAATGTTGCTATAAAGAATGTTTAACTATGCTGCATGTCTCCTAAGAAAACTGCCTACTAATTTCTATGCACACGTGGTTTGGTGGATTCGGTATTTGCATTCTTGCACTTTAGCTGGGAGTCAGTTGCGTGCCTTGTAAGTTAGGATTTACAATTCATTTGATTATGAAATACAAAGGCTGTTCACGTGTTTGCAATTCTACAATGACATGTGCCCTGTTGAAATATGCTGTCCATGCCACGAGGATCTGGATAGTGCTTACGATCAGGTGAAGGCATAAGGCGAGTGGTGGGGCTTATACCCTAAGGCAACATATGGGTAATTTTAGAAATATAAAATTTCAGAAAAAAATATGGAAAACTAATAGGAAAAAGCATATAAAGGATATGCGTTAATCTTCATAAACAGTTAATGCCCGCACATCTAATAAAGAACTTTTCAGGATCAGAGAAAGGCCTGGAATAATACCATTAAATTTGTTGCCTTGACAAAAGAAGACAGGCTATCTCTTCAGGCGAGCCATTCACAAGAAATTTCTACTTCACATTCTTTATTAATGCTAATTTTTACTTCTGTTCAGGTTAGAGTGTGTGTTTCCCTTCTATTTATTAAATTTTCGGGCAAGAAAATTGATAGTGCTAGTCTTCTAGATGTCTGTGTCTGCCCTGATCTAGGTTTGCTTCCCATCTTCTTTCTCTCTTTAAAACAATAACCAACGAAGCATTTTCCCCAATAAATTTGAGATTGGCTTCACAATTCTTGTCACTCCGTGTGATTCATCATTGCATCTATTAAAACCACAACATGGATCCTAGCCAGGCGTGGGCTGGGCTTAGAGCGGGTGAAACTCGTCACTACCTAGTAAGGGCATGAGACCATGTTACACGAAAGTGCTACTTTCTCTATAGTCTTGTCACACAGCTGCCTGCCTAGAAGAGCTACTCACTCTTTAGTGTTGTTATACGTGATAAGCACGCTGCCCGCCTACAGGCCTGGCGAATCAAAGCTCTCTTCCGGTCAACTGTCCACCTGCCTTTTCCCCCAATAAATTTTAGATTGGCTTCTTGAATCAATTATTGTCACTCCGTTTGGTTCATCACTCTATCAATCGAGAGATTTATTGCAATTGGATCCTAACAACCACCTTCCAAACTACAAGCATGTCATAAGGAAGTTCAAAAAAGTAGTGGTTTAGCTTAATGGCTAAACGAAAATAGATAAAATTACTCAATTTCAAACACTTTATCGTCCAAACTGTCCTCTAAATTCTATTGATTCCCTCATAGCTTCTAAATTAAGTCTTCTATTTTGATGAACAACCACCGAGTCCACATGACCTAGTTCCTCATCATTGACGTAAAATAATGTCATATCTTTTAAATATAAATGGTAAATTTGAAATTAGAATAAATGAAAGGGCTTGCTTGGTTTTGCATTTGTCCTTTTGCCACTTCCTATTTGGCCTTATTTCACTTTAGGGATGGTAATTATTAAACATGGGTAGCTGGATTTGGCTTTGTGTAATATAGAGCAAACCCATAGTGTTTTTTCCTCAGGCCATCAACAATTAGTTTATTCTCCAATATGACCCAACAGCCACTTGAAAGGCATACACTTATATGATTGGACATAAAAAACTCCCATTGACACCTTCAAATGGAAAATTGTATTCCTCAGAGGACATATGGCTTCCTCAAATGCCCGAGGCAATTTTGATGTGCATCGCCCTTTGGGGCATCCACAAAAATTGCGTTCTGCAACACTGTTCGACTTATCAAATAAGAATGAACTTCTGCATGTTCTTATATTTGGTTGGATATAGGGTATGAAATATTTACTATTTAGAGCATCGTGTGAATTCTGAAGGTCGGGAAAGTTTATATATTAAATAAACCTGTCCACAACAAAGTTTTGGTATAGGGGTGACAGAAGAGGCCTCCCAACAGATTCACATATCCATAAATGCCGTGTGGTTTCATTCATGTAGTGATCTCATGGTCAATCACCATTAAAAGTAAAATAAATAAATGAAAGCTATAACTTGTGAATGCCTCCTTGAAATGGGTTTAGTTTCTTGAAAGATGTATGATTTTCTGATATGGATAATGCTATTACATTTTCTTGTACAAAAAATTCCAAATTTTGGGCCTCAATGTCACATGTCAGTACCAATTGTAATTAAAAAAATTGGTTTTATTTTGGCCTGCTTACTTCAGCCGCAGGTTTAAATCACTGTGTTGGTATGCATGCGTGTTTGCATGTTTGTCTACTGATACCTATATATTTACACACATGCAATTGACAGTGCCTTTTAACTTAATGCTTGATATTTCTGCGTGACTTGTTTGTTACTATATTTATTTTACTGGTGCTCAGGACATTATGTGTCTGTTTTATTTTGGGTGTGATTCACCAGGATATGCGTAATTGCTTCTGCTGAACCTTAAAATTCTTGATTTTCTTTGATGTCAAAGCTCATGATGTTCATATCGAATATCTCTCTATTTTGATTGGGTTCTGATATAGGTCTATTCTTCTGTAGATCATGTCCCATCATCAAGGAAACGACGATGATTACATCGAAGATGAACATGAAATGGAAGATGTAGATGATGACATGGGTGATGAGTTCCATGGTCAAGATGTTGGTGGCTCAGATTCTGATGCGGATGAGTATGGTTACATGGTCTGTTCAAAACCTTTATGTGTCAACTGTTTATGTCCATATTGTATTAACTAAGTGAAATATTATTTACATGATTTGCTCTAGGCATGTTAAACCTTCATCAATCCTTGCTGTTAACTGTCTTTTCCCCTTTGTTGTACAGAATGATAGAATGCAAGATACTACAGCCGCTCAAGCTAGGAGAGGCAAAGATATTCAAGGGATTCCTTGGGATAGGCTCAGCATAACAAGGGAGAAGTATAGGCAGACTAGAATAGAACAGTACAAGAATTATGAAAACATTCCTCAATCTGGAGAAGGATCAGAGAAGGTGCACTGTTCTGTTTTGCTTTTAAAAAAGTCCCTTCTCGTTTCCCCAAAAAAAAAAAAAAAAAAAAAAATTTGGTTCAGTGGATTTTTGGATTTTTTTTTTTTATTTGTTTATTCACTTTGTGTGCCTTTTCCTCTTGTGAATAGGAATGCAAAACCACAGATAAAAGTGGCTTGTACTATGAATTCAGAAGCAATTCAAGATCTGTGAAATCAACAATTTTGCATTTCCAGGTAAGTGACAAGTTTTTATCCTCAAAGTTGCTTCATCAACTAGATAAATTTTACTTTCTTCTTATGTGTTTTTCTTTTATCTGCACCTGTTATTAACAATCAGTAGGAAGTCTCTTTCTCAGTTGTGTAAAACAGTGAATGCTTAATCCTGTATTTGGTTTCTGTAATTCATATCATCCTTGGCTGATATAACTTTTTTCTGTTGAATATTATTTATCATGTCTTGGATGTTGACGTTCCTTTTGAGTTATTTGTTTAGATTTAGTTAGATATCCTATCAATTACTTTTGAAGGGATTATTTGCTGTTGTAATTAGGTTACATGAAGTTTCCCGAGTCCGGTCCTATAAGAATAGTTCTGACGACATCAACTCATGGTACATCAATCCGGCCTAGCCTAAAAGACCCGCTTTCCAATAAGAACTTCCTTTTAGATCCTTTATGGCAGTAATGTAGGCGGCGTGTATTCTAATAAAAGGATAAGGGAAATAGTTCTGCCATTACGGATAAGAAGAAGGTGGGTGGAATGAAGGACAAGAATCAACAACCGATATTACTATAGATCCGGGAGTTGAGATTTGGGAAGTTCTTATTTTAAGCAGTCTGAATGAGATTTAAAACGTTCACGTTTGTTGATATCTTACGTATGGACGATGACTCCTACACTTAAGGATATTATTGGCTATGAGATAACAGCTGTCTTGATTTCCCACAAGCAGGAGGCTGTTAAAGCAAAGAAAACATGAATTAGTGATGATGAATAGTCATTGTTATGTAATGTGCATGAACAGTTGAACACACAGGATTTTGTTCCGCGTTCATATATCTGTTTTTTGTGTTTATTTACATTTAGTGAGGTCACATTTTATCAAGCTCCTTTCTATAAGCGTCAATAACAAAAAAACCCATTACGGAAAGAAGAAAAGAAATGTTCAGCAAAAGGTGTAGGGGATACTATGAGCTGGCAGGGGAAACACGGCTCATTATTCTGTTTGCCCGATTCTTTTGTTGTTATTTCATCTTTTTTGTTCTAAATCGTGGCTTATGTTTGCTTTATAAGTTTGATAACTGAAATTCACATTCATTGCTTGGTGATGCAGTTGAGAAATTTGGTATGGGCTACAACAAAGCACGATGTTTACCTCATGTCACGTTTCTCGGTTTTGCATTGGTCATCCTTGACTTGCAGTAAGTCTGAAGTTCTTAATGCGTCAGGACATGTAGCACCTTCTGAGGTGAGTATTTGGGAGATGGCATTTTGTTCTCATATATTGTATATTTAGAGTTGCTCCCTTCTCTCTCCTCCAATACTGGAGCGACTACCGGTTCAATACAAGACTACAAGTTATCCCTTTTCCCCACATTGCAGAAACATCCTGGTAGCCTGTTGGAAGGATTTACACAGACCCAGGTCAGCACACTAGCAGTGAAGAATAAGCTTCTGGTTGCTGGAGGATTTCAGGGAGAACTTATTTGCAAGGTCTATGTGTTACTTTTTTCATTTGGTCATATAACAGAGTTGCAATATCTATTCGTGTTGGCATTGTGTAGCATATGCTTTGTGCTGCTGACAGGCGCTTTCATTTGTGGTAGTTGCTTGATTACCATGATTGGTTTGAATATTTATTTAAAACAAATTACTTTAATCTGTATAATATATCTTGCATTTCAATTTAAAAAGTCATACCATGCAAGCGCTGACACATTTAGTGGTTGAGACTGTTTTTAGTAAATATTATTTAAGACCAAGTAAAAACAAACTAGTGATTTTGATTCTGTTGCAAATTTACCACATTCCCTGTCGTTGTCACCCGTTTCTTAATGGTTTCAACATGTGTACGTCTGAAAAAACTAGATTGTCAATATAAAGAAGAATCTTATTCTTGAGTTGTTAATAGTTTGTTCATTTGCCTTTTGATTTGTTCCAGCACAAATACTTCTTGTCAAGAACATGAGCCCTATTATTGAGGCAGTTTGTTCCACTTATTTGATTGCAGTTTTTAGAAAGGCCTGGAGTGAGTTATTGCACACGGACAACCTACGATGAGAATGCCATCACTAATGCTATTGAAATATATACGTCCAGAAGGTATCTGCTATTCCTCAACACTTTTGGGTGGATATAAGATTTTTGATGTGTTTTCCTGAGCTTTGTCATCTCATTGTTTCAGCGGTGCAGTTCGTTTTATAGCTTCAAACAATGATGGTGGGGTTCGAGATTTTGATATGGAAAAATTCCAACAGTCCAGACATTTTCGTTTTCCTTGGCCAGTAAATGTGAGGCTCTTTCTCTCTCCTCCTGTGTCCCACCATACCCAATCTCTCTGTGAGGTCAAGACTGATAACTTCTATCTTGGTCTTGACCTGCGTTTTAAGCGATGCTCTGTATTGTATGTTAGTTGGTCACCTTGGTTGACCATGTAGCTTTATATAAAACCCCTCAAGTGGTAAAGTTTGTCAATATTGACTTTGGTATCCAACCAAGTCTCTTGCAGAGTCAGATTTAGGTGAATTCTTATTTGGGCTAAAGTCATGTAGAATAAAACGAATAAAACATTTGCCAGAAAGATCAACTAGTGGAATTTCAGGACCTAATTGAAATAATGCCAGAAGGTTTATTTGTAGTGTCAATGCCCCATTGCTCCCCCTGTGAGCACCTGCTGTGCCTTTGCATAGCATGTAATTTAATAGATTTGAAGAGTTTACAGTTTTATGGTTGTCCAACACATTTTCAGTGTGCAAAGTAGTTTCAAGTTCTTAAACTGGAGATAGTTTTTTACTTATAAATTTCTTTGTAGGGTTGGGGGGTTGGGGTGGATGTACATATGATTAGATATGGTAGTCACTTAGTCCTTTACTCTAATGACTTATCCTCTGGATATATTGTTTATGATGGCAGCACACATCTCTCAGTCCCGATGGTAAGCTTCTCGTAATTGTTGGAGATGACCCAGATGGTTTATTGGTGGATTCCAGGAGTGGGAAGGTATTATAGTTTTTCCTTGGTGGAAATTGAAAATACTGGGAGCATTCTAGTTCTTCACTAGACATACTAAATTTGATATATTTTTCAGACTGTTGCATCCTTGTGTGGGCATTTGGACTATTCATTTGCGTCGGCATGGCATCCTGACGGCTTGACACTTGCCACTGGGAACCAGGATAAAACTTGCCGAATTTGGGATATCAGAAACCCATCCAAGTCGGTCGCTGCGTTGAAGGGCAACCTTGGAGCCATTCGTTCCATCCGCTACACGTCTGATGGTAGATTCATGGCAATGGCAGAGCCTGCGGATTTTGTCCATGTTTTTGATGTTGAAAGTGGGTATGAGAAGGAGCAAGAAATTGATTTCTTCGGTGAGATTTCTGGCATGTCATTTAGTCCTGATACCGAGTCTCTTTTTATTGGTGTGTGGGATCGTACATACAGTAGTCTCCTTGAGTTTGGTCGACGTCAGGAGTATTCATACCTCGATTCCATTGTCTAAGTCGACTGTGTAATCTGCAAAATAAATGTGTGTGGACATGGCTCTTTTTTCGTGAAACATTGGAATGGTATAAACTTGTAGTGCAGTCTTCAGTAGAGGGTTTAGGCCTGGAGTCATTACATTGTGCAATGAAGTATAGATTTGTTTTGTCCTTCAGTTAGGTGATTGTCTGAGTGTCACAAAATTAACTAGGTTGGGATGTACAGAAAGCTAGATAAGTGCCGGATGTGTGAATAATAAATAGAAGAGTTGGTGATCTTGTAGCATTTGCCCGACTTGGTGACCTAGTTTAGGTTTCTCATTTTTGTGTATGTGGGAACCTTATCTCATTTCTCGGAGTTCTTCATATGAGATTTCGTTTATGAAAATGTCTATTGTTGTAATGATATAGCGTGAAATAGGGAACTGCTAGAATTACTTCTTGTACCAATAAGAACAATTGCTTTTGTTGGGGGGGATTATTGAATCAGACGAGGGATTAAATTATAAACTATTTGACATCACCACTAATAAAATTTAGGGTAATTTGCACTTTTGGTCTCCAACTCTTGCAGTTGGTTACTAATATATCTTCAACTAATTTTTATAGCATTATACATTTATAACCTTCGTAGTTTATTGCAAATCACGTCTCTATTGATATATTTTGATAGATTTGCCCTCTTTTTTAAATAAAAAAAAATAAAAATTTATAAATGAAGTCCCATAATTTAGAAATACATAATAACTTATTTCCCCTCTCCATGCACACCCACACCCAATAGCCACACCTCCACACCACTGTCTCCACACCATTTCTTAAAGTCCATAGTCTCTGCACGACATGGTGAAAGACATTTATTCATTTTCCCATTTTTATATTAACGGGAAAAAAGGAAGATAAAAATTATCCTCCTATTTGCAAATTTGAATGTTTTGTCAAGCTATCGTTCTTACCTTTCACGGACGACTGAGCAGTGGTTGGTGTTAAAGAAAGCAAAACCTTTTGTCGGCTCATTGACCCTCCAAGAGTTGTTTTCACTGGGTGCTTTTGCTTCTCCAATTGCTCTGCTTTCCGAGTTGAGGAAAATTGGACCAGTAGGTGATATGGATACCATCTCAGTTAACAAAAGCCATTTCTTTCAAGAAACCCATTTAATTTGATTTGCCAGACTTTAATAGTTGTCATAAAGCCACAATTCTGCAAGTAGCACATAAATTTGCAAAACAAAATTAAAAATATATTATACCAAACAAAATAGAGGAAAAAATACGAGAGAATTGAGACAAATTTGACCCCATAGACTCAAAGCACGTTCCCAGAAAATGTTATTATCCCAGTAAAAGCATAAACCAAGATTCATTTGAAGGAGTTCCGTTCTAATGCCTCCGGTGGACATTGTTATAATGCCGACCGGGGCATGTGTCATCCAATTATTGCATGACACATGTCCCGGTGAGCATTATAACAATGTCCATCGGGACATTAGATCATTATTTTCATTTGAAGACCCTACTATAATGAACCTTCAATAGGTGTATAATGTCCAATAGATTATCAACATGATTTGACAATGATTTATTCTTGAATCCATAGTTTTTAGTTCACGGACAGATTTTTGGACAATTTGTTTGAAGTTGTGATGGTTGTGGTGTGATGGCCGTGGTGGAGAGATTGTGGGTTGTGTTGGGTTGACAAGAAGTTATTTTGTACTTTTTAAAAGTTATGAGACTTCATTTATAATTTAATTTATAATTTTTTTTGTTGTTTTTTGGTTTTTTTTTTAATTTTTGTTTATTTAAATGAGGGTAAATTCGTCACAATATGTCAATAGAGACTTGATTTGCAACAAACTGCAAAAGTTGGGGACCAAAAGTGAAAATTACCCAAAAATTTAGTTCATTTCTCTACTTCAATCTTTCTATTAATCTCAAGTCTAGTCCTCCAAACTTGAATATTTGATGTTATGAAACTAGAAAAGTAGAGAGAACGAGAGAACAGAATAGAGAGATTCAAAACTCAAGTGTGTCCATTTACTATAACAATGACTCTTATTTATAGGGTTCCGAAAGGAGTCTACAACCCCGATTAGAATATACTCTTATGGAGTAAGTAGATAACTACATAGACATCTGATACACTGTTAAATAGTCATTCATCATTATCTATAATTTTATAACACTCCCTTTGAATGACTTATTACACAATAAGCATTTAGTTGTTTGGCAAAAACCCGATGGGACAAAAATACCAATAGAAAGAAAAAATTATCAAAATTGGAGTACTCAAATGTTGCCTCATTAAAACCTTGTCGGGAAAACCCGGTGGGACAAAACACGAGCGAAGGAAAAAGTCTGACTACTTCAGCTGATTTCAACCAATGGAAAAAACTTGTATCGAGCTATTCATATCTTGTGCGCCAATATCTTCAATGCCACCATCTTTTCAAAACTTGTATAAAACAATTCTGGTGAAATGTGCTCCATGTTATAACCTCCAGCAATATCATCTTTATACACTATCTCTGGTTGACTGTAGTCAGCATGATGATCTGATGCAATTATATTAAGAATAGATCTTGTAGTTGTTCCCTTCAAGGGTCTCATATACAATTTATAATACACGGGAGTATAACCATAGAGTTATGATGAAGGTAAATATTTTGTAGGTTATAGACATCCATAACTATAAGAATTATAACACTTCTAATTGGATATCATTTACACAAAGAATATGCCTCATTAAAACCTTACTAGGAAAAAACCATGTGGGAAAAAATCATAGTAAAGGAAAAAGAGTACATAATTCTTTTAATACGCCATGCAAATTGCCTCATTAAAAACCTTGCTCAGGAAAATCCAATGAGACAAAACCTCAGTCAAGGAAAAGAGTACAATGCGTATTTACTCCCCTCATTATAATATTAGTTTAGATCGTACTTTGATCGATTGAGTTCTCGAAAAGTTGAACTATATGCTTGGTATATTAAATCCTTGAGTGGATTTATATACATTGTTTTATTAGTCATGCCGGATGAGTTGGTTATAACAATATTCATTATATGCATATATGTCATGCATTGACAGACTAACAAGATATCAACTTATGATTGCTTTACATATAAGTCTTTAAATTTAAAAGTCGTGCATTACATGTTACGACTTCATTTTTTCATTCCTTTTCACATAAATATACACATTTAGGTCTTTGCGACTATAGGTCCGTAAACTTGATTTCTCTAGTCGGTTCAATTTACTTGGATTGCATCCTTCTATTTAGCCAATTAATTATTTGTGATTTCTTTCAATATCCTCGCTACCTTTTATAATATGAAGCGCTTCTTTATATACAAAAGTGTTGTTAACAACATTTATTTTTGAATCCATTTCTTTCTCATAACGACATAACTTAACGAGATCTTTTCGTTTTTTATTATTCGACTAATTTGAACTTCTTACGGAATTTTATAATTAGTTATGTCTATATACTCTCCAAGAGTATACACCTCCTCAATAGGACCATCTTTATAATTGGCTCCATTTTTAATTTGAGAATTTTGGAATCTCAAATATCACCACGCTCCGAGGCGTGTCATTAATTACTAGATATAATGTTAATGGATTGTCCTTCAAGGACGTTAATATAAATTGGAGCATTTAGAGTGGTATATGATATTTGATTTAATCTCTTTGGTCGATAAATGCATCATCAAATGTATAACTTACACAAATGAGTTATTTGTCGAACTTCGGTTCATATTATCTTGTGTAAGGATCTAGAAAACATAATATGTTGCATTTTCATGTATTCTTTCCACTACTCAATTTCTCTTCGCTAATGTTGAGAAAACTGTCTTATCAAAATGACATTCGAAAAAGATTATAAAATATCACCCGTTAGGACTTAAGATATTTTATAATGTTCCATACTAAACATGTATTCTCAATATTTTCAAAGCTCATCTCGATTGCACTATGGTGGACCGATTGTACATATATTGACCTTTGTCAAAAATCATTAGATGGATAATATTAGGCTCGACTATAAGCCAACTATAGCGGGAGTAACTTTGATGTTGACATGATGCGTAAAAGTATTTCAACATATAAAATAGCATTTTCTAGACAAAAATGAGAAGCGATTTGTTCTCAATAGTAATGGTTTAGAATTTAATTGGAGGCGTTGAAAAACAATATTGCTAAACCATTTAATATCATCTCAACTAATATTTTTAAAAGTTTGAGATTTAGACTCACTAGTATTGACAAGACACATCACCGTCTTGGTTGTATAATCTAAAAATTATGCTCATAATTTAAAATTTGAGCAAGTAATAGCAAACTTCAAGTTGCGAATAATAACACCATACAATCATCTAATAAATGTATCTATCAGATACAAATAATATAAAGATGGTCAACATGGAGGGTGATGAGGCTCCATAAATCACCTTAAATAATTTTCAGAAATGCAGGAAATTCAGTCCCAGTTTTAGCTAGTGATGGTCTATTGATTTATATACCATGAGAACAAGCATCACATGAGAATTCATTATATTGAAAAATCTTCTGGTTTTCAATAGATATTCTCACTAACAATTCACATCATATTGATCCGGGATAGTCTAACCGGTAATGCCAATCAATAAAATTTTTAAGACCAATAACTTCTGGTTCAATATAGTATTTCTTTAAGAGTATCAACACTCTAATATTACACAATATTAATATTCTAAAATTGTAAAATTCTGCTTCTTCAAGAGCAACAACACAATGTTTTTTTTAGAATATTGATATGTACAAATTTATGCTTCTTCAAAAGCAATCCTATAATATTCGTTTAATTAAATTATGATTCTTCAGGAAAATATTAATATACTATAAATTTGTGCTTCTTCAGGAGCAATATCAAAATATTAATATATGTAATATTGTATTTCTTTAGGAATTACAATGCAATATTCTCCAGGAATATTGATTGAATATAAGGTTGTTGTTCTTCAAGAGCAATGACACAATACAAAATAATTTATCGATTAAGTAAAAGTTTTCATTAAAGCAATCAATCAATTATTATATAATTTGCATTAATCAATTTAACATAATATGATTTATATGCTTTCCTTTGGGGATAAGCATTAGTTGATTAATTACTTATTTATATCATAATTTAATTATGTGATATGATATTCTTCGAAACATGTACTTCTTCTAGAGCACAACAAAATATTATTTCGACTCATCGCTCAATATTTTTTGAAATATCAAAATTATAACGTCGTAAAAATTAATATTCTTACGAAATATTTAAATTGTAACGTTATGCTTCTTGAGGAGCAATTAATATTCTTCCGAAATATTTAAATTGTAATGTTATGCTCTTCAGGAGCAGCTAATATTTTGTCAAAATATTATACGTTGTGATTCTTCAAGGGCAACAACAAATCATTATTCTAAAGTAAAGATTTGCTCTTCATGAGCAATATTATAATATTATAATAGAATATTATATTTTATAAAATTAGGCTCTTCAGGAGCAATTAAAATTCTACTGGAATATTAATGTAATATAAATCTTTGCTTATTCTGAATCAACAATAAAATATTCTTCTAGAATATTTATATGTGAGGTTATGTTATATTCGAGAAAAGCAACAATGTAATATTCTTCTGGAATATTACCAGATTTGTGAAAAATAACACAATTAACAATTAATCTTGTTTAAGAATTGATAATACATTAGTAAACATGAAAATATAGTGCATGTACATTTAAAATAATAGGCTGTTGCAATCACATGTAAATTGTTTACTATAGAGTTGATGTGTGCATTGAACAACACTTATGCATGGTTAAAATATTCAATTAAAAGAAAAAGATTCTTTTAAAAAATAATTAGTAAAAGACAAATAATTATGTTTTTACGGACTTTAATTATGTGATCATAATTTTACCACCTCATTAGTTAACTTCTCATCATAATATGAAATCCACATAGGTTAAAAGAGAGAGATAAAAGATGTATGAAATTAAACCTTGTAATTGGCACATTCCACCAATTGATCGTCTCGAAAAATGTGAGATTGGATTCCAACTAATTTTCCACCAATATTTTCTCGCCACAAAGAAAAATCACATTAGTTTACTTAATTATTTAGAACATCGTGCTGATAACGTGTTATGAAACCAGAAAAGTAGAGAGAGCGAGATAATGAATAGAGATATTCAAAACTCAAGTGTGTCCATTTCTTATAACAATGACCCTTATTTATGTAGCCCAAAGAAAAGTTCTACAACTGATTAGAATACACTCTTCTACGGAGTAAGTAGATAGCTACGTATGTACATCTAGATCTGTTAAATAAATAATATTCATCATTATCTATAATTTTATAATGAGGGATCATTTGTCAGCCGTACATTTTAGTTTCTCATTCATTATATATGACGTGATGAATTACGATTCCTGAGAGTTGAAATATTGGGATGAAATTATTTTGCTGAAATAGAAGAATTAACTTTAAAAAAAAAAACAATATAAATAATAATCAAACCGAGAAATTCATTTTGCAGGTCAGATGGAAAATGGTAGAATAAAAATCTTTTAACAAAATAAATAAATAGAGAGTCAAAGGGAAAACGTACAAAATTTGGAATTTGATATAATTTTATTTATCATTTCTTATTATCCTGAAGAAAGGTCAAAAATCTCTGATCCAAAGAGGACCAATGAGATGGAGCCAACTCAGTAAACAAAATCTTTCTTTCATTCATCCACCTCTTCACAAAATTCATTTCTTTCTTCTCCCTACCCTTGTCAAATTATAAACCTCTCATCTTTGATTAATAATCTACACAATATCCAACCTCCATTTATCAAGATAATCCCCAATACTCCTCCTCCTCCTCCTCCCACCACCACCATAATGGCCTCCACTTTGTTCTCTACACCAACTTTCCAAGGTCTTAGACCCCTCAACAAGCCCACTGACACCACCTTCCTCCTTCAGAAGCCCACCTCCGCCACCTTCTGCCGACCTCTCACCACCAAGAAAAGGCCGAGCAGCCTCAAAATCAAGTCCGAGCTCAACGCCTCACTGGTCATCAGCCTGAGCACAGGGCTCTCCCTTTTCTTGGGCAGGTTTGTGTTCTTCAACTTCCAGAGGGAAAACGTGGCCAAACAGGTGCCTGAACAGAATGGAGTTTCACACTTTGAAGCAGGTGATGTGCGGGCCAAGGAATATGTGAGCCTCCTCAAATCTAATGACCCAGTTGGATTCAACATCGTTGATGTATTGGCATGGGGTTCCATTGGTCATATTGTGGCTTACTATATTCTTGCCACCTCTAGCAATGGCTATGATCCCAAGTTCTTCCCTTGATTCTTGATCTCTTAATTCATCTTGTATTGCTGTTGTTATGTATAGTATTTGTAGGGGATGACACTGCTCCAATTTTATTTTGTCTTTCTGTACTTTTATGTTGATTTCAAACTTGCATTCTTGTCCTTAAATGCATCTATCCATATGGCATCCAATTTGTTAGAAATTATGAGGGAATTTTTATTTATTTATTTTAATATTTAGAGGTTGATTGACTGAGTTTTGAAAAAGAAAAGAAAAGGTAAATATATTTTATCCCCGAAAAAAGTTCTTAGCGCGGAAGTGAAGTCTTTATTGTTGGTACTGGTAGCTTTGAGTGTGAGAAAGAATAGACAGACAACGAGAGCTTTACAATATGAAAGGATGAAATTGAAAAATAAAAAAAGTAGAAGGGCAGGTAATGAATAAAAAATAACAATGACACTGCTGAGGTAATTGATTATTACAGAAACACCCTTTATTTTTTAAAAATTACATAAACTTTCCCGAATGAGCAAAAATAGATATTCATTTCCCATTTTTATCTTAGGGTTAATTTCATTGGCGGTCCCTGAAGTTTCAGAAAAATTACAAAACGTTTATTAAAGTTACAAAGTTTCAGCGACGATAGCTGAAGTATACTAATGCATTCACCAACGGTCATTTTGTTAAATTTCATGTGTTACCGTTAAGTGTCCACGTGATACACAATTAGTTGATATTTGACAAAAATTGACGTCGCATAGACATATTGTAGTAATGTGAAATTATATTTTCTTTTCTATTTTTAAATTCAAACAAAACAAATATTTGATGTCAAAAACAATAATTTAATACCAAAGGTTCACAAACGAAATTTTATTGTCATCCTAGTATATAGAAATTTAGTCGACCATCTTCGAGTTACAAGAACAAAAATTTGAATAGTAATACATCAACGGAATTTTGAAATAATGAAAGAAAATTAGAAGATTGAACTTAAATTCTTGAACATCTTCAATTGAACTTGAATTATATTTTTCCTCCTCTTTCATTGAATTCCAAGAAACCTGGATTTAAAATTATTGTGTTTTTTTCTCCTCCCAAAATTCCTCCCCAATTGTGTAGAAGAGATGTAATCATATATAAGCTTGGATTTAAGGTTGAATTTCGTGGCCTATAATTGATGAAAAGCCCCCAAAATTATGATTAAACAAAATTTCGCGAAATTTGCAAACATGCCCCTTGAGCAACCAATATGTCTGTTCGAACCGACACAACATCAAATTTTCAACACCAATTGACTACTGTTCTCCGCATGTTGGATTAGAGATGATAACCATTATCTACAAGAAGAGATTATAATAGATGGGACAACCTTGTCTTAATCTATGAGTCTGATTCACATGTCTCATCGTGCCATTAACACTAAACATATTTGACTGTGGAAATATACTCAAATTTCAGGCGAACCCATATTGTAGAGAAACCATCGTGTCCAGCTTTTTTGTGATGAAGCTTCGGTGAAACGCTTGCTCATGTCCAATTTTAGTTCCAAGAAATCCTTCCGTCCGTTGTTCTTTTTTCCAATCGAATGAAACAATTCAAAGACAACAATAACATTGTATATAATTAAGCAACCTCGCACAGAAATATTGTAATAATTATTGATGATTAATTTATAAAGCACGTTGCATAGACTAATTGGTCTATAATCAGATTCATTCTCTAGCGATATCTTCTATAGAATAATAACAAGTTTATAAAAAAAAAAAATATTGCAATTTTCTTTATAATGGAGAGTGTATTTAAAAGATGATCAATTACTTGATGGGTGTCTATGTAATTGTCTTTAAAAAAATAAAAAAGGACACAATTCTCAAGTCCTCCCCTACACCCGATTAATAAAGGGGGCAATACTTCGATTAAAAGAAATACACAATTTCTCATTTTTGGAAAATATTCAGAGGGTAAAAATGAAGGTCCATTCTTTACAGTAAAGAGTGGATTGTGGAAAATCCATTTGGAATTATCATTAGACTCTAATACGAAGCATTATGCTCCAGTAGCATAATTTTTACCTCCCATATAATGTCAATTAACCCGCCCCCTGAAAAGCCCGTGTCGAATTCCCATTCTTACCCCAAATCTGAAGCCGAGTATCATGAAGTTGTTCAAAACCCAGATATTTTCTTGCAAAAGCTCCAGGACTTTCACGTTCTCTATGGTTCCAAATTTAGGTATGGGCTTCTACTCAGAATCTTTCTCTGTTCGTTTTCGTTTTCTTGTGTGTATTTTTCCTTTTGACTTTTTTTTGGGCTCTCGATTTTAAGATTCAATTTTTTCTTTTTCTTTTTCCCCTTTCCGTTGTCAAGTGTATTAACTATTATCTGCATTTGCATGTTATTTGGCGGGTGTTAGAATTGCTGGGTTTGTTGCTTGCGATGCTTCCGTGTTAATAATTATTTTTGATGAACTTTTTGGCTTTTCAGTATGTTAGTTTAGTGTGATTTCTATTTGTTTCACATACCTATGTCTGGAACAATAAGTGAACTTCTATGGTAAGGGAAAAATTCAGTAAGAATGAGATTGCTTAGAAAAACAGTTGAAAACATAGGTGTGCTTGGGAGTTTTGGAGTACCAGTTATGAAGGTTGTTTAAACTACCGGTTTTGGGCGTTTACGCTAGGAGCGGCTTTGGGTGGTTTTTAGTAGCGGTTTTAGAAACCGTCCAACCATCTTTGGGAGTTTATTATCTAGCCATTTTAAAAGTTTTTAAAAAAAATAAAATTACATATATATCCATATATTAAAAAAATTAAATTTTAAAATTTTTATATATCCACCTATTTATGAAAATTAAAATTTAATTTATGTTTTTGCATATGTTTTTTACTTTTGCATATATTCTTTTATTTTTACAAATATTAAGTTTAGGATAGTTTTGAAAATAATTGTTTGAGAGTGGGTAAAATTGGAAGAAATTTTGAAGAACGACAAAAAATCACCAATTTGAGAGGTTGAGAGATACACTCAAAATTATACTACATCGGTTTTGGGCGGTTTTCAAAAAACTGACAAGCACTGGTTTTTCCAACTTTTCATAAAAACGGTACCACCCAAAAAACTCCCAAGCAGGCTCTAAATTTAAATAAATAAATGTCTGCAATCTCTAACAACTTCAGGGTTTAGACGAGGTGGTTCTAATCGATATTAGAGCAGTCTGCAGACAAAAGGTCTGAGTTCAACCCTTGTGGCTTATTGCAAAAAAATTGCGCACTCTGGGATGCACACAAAGGGTATGTTGAAGACTAAATATAAATAAATAAATGTTTCCCTCTCGAACAATTTAAGCTTTTAGACTAGGTGGGTTAACAATACTTGTGGGTAAGAAAGTGAGATCATTGAAAAAAAGTTGGGAGAAACCACATTTGTTTCCTTTGGTTAGAGAAATTCATATACTGCTAAGTTCCTTATTTTTTGCAACAAATTGAGTTTATTGATTACTGGAAATTGCTTTATACTAACGTTATTTTCTGGTATAGCTATGACCTTGTTACTGTTCAGTATCATGTGAACTGTTATTGTTAGGCAGCCGTGCCAAAGCATTAGTTGTTTGGGAGTGAGTATTATTCTAGTCACAGTGGTCTTTTTTTGGCTTGTTGTGACTGCTATATAACATTAATTTCGAGGATATAAGTTTTTTTTTTTGTTGATTGTGCATAATCAGGAAATGACATTAATTATTTTACTGACCTTGAAACATGAGTGTATTTTGCAATGGTGATAAAAAGCATTAGACCAAGCATGCATGACTTTGTGGATGGAAAATCCATGATTTGATGAGAGCTGGTTCCCAAAGCAATTGTCTGAATTATTAGACTTGGCAGTGAAGAATAAAACAGAGTTCTGCACGTGCTACTTGTTCAAATACCCTAATAAAGGAACTATTGTGGACATGATTTTAGATTATTTTATCATACTTGTTTTTTAGTTAATAATCTCATCAGCATGCTTTAGTCCCGTGTACCTTACCTGTTTATGCTATAAATGGTTCACCTACATAACTGCTTAAACATGAATTGGAGAAGATCATAAACCTATAAGATAATTAACCAGTTACTTTAATCTCTTCTTTTGAAAATTTCATCATTTACCATGAAGGATCCCTACTCTAGGAGGAAATCATTTAGACCTACATCGGCTTTTTGTGGAGGTGACCTCTCGAGGTGGCATTGAAAAGGTATGACTTTTTCTTCTTTTTATTTTCATAATATGGCCCTGAACTTTATGTATTTCTCGAAAGGGCAATTGTACCCAACATATGAACTGCTAGTTATAGCTCAGCCTGCTAGCCAATTTAAAGCATGAAGCCTTACTCATTGCACAGCCTGAAATTTTCAATATATAGTTAACTTAAATTATAAATCATCCATGGAGGGGCAAAGTTTAAGAGAATTATTTTCTCTTCAAGTAGTGAAGACTGAGGTTTCTGTTTATTTTTTTATTTTTTATTTTTTCTTTGCAAAGAAAGTGAAACATTGATGGATTAGGAAAATCGTGTACTGGAAAATAGGGAGTATGAATATTTGGAATCTATCAGGCTTGCATATATTTTATTTCGGACACAATTTTGTGATCTACTCTATTTTGATATCTAGCCCAGAGTTCAAGCAAACACGACATCCCTGAAATGGCTGGACATTACTTTGACTTCTTTGCATATCCCTAGATTCATAGTAGGTATTCTAAATTGCCATTTTGACTTGATTGAGGTTCATGAGATGTAGAAATTAGAGTCCTCTGTTTTCCTTTTATTTTGGGTTTTGAGGCTGTCCAAGTGTGATAACTGTATTATGAAGCTTTGATCAGAGTACATTGCTCAAGTATTAAGTTAAAGGAATCAAAGGGACATTTCTCGATATTTTCATTGAAAACACATTTTTATCAGCACCATATAGCAGATATTTTAGTTATACTATGAAAAAAATGTCAAAAATGAAAAGGTTAAACTGCTCTACATCATCTGATTTACTAGCTTTATATTGTGTTAATTATGTTTTCTTCTCCTTGTGTAGTTTAAGCTCGGGTAATCACCCGGACATATGCATAATTCAATTTGATTTCATGTTGATGTTCATTTTTTCTGATAGCTTCCACCTCTTACGAGTTATTCAATACAGGTTATTAGGGATCGTAGATGGAAAGAAGTTACTGGGGCCTTCGATTTCCCTTCTTCCATAACAAGTGCATCATTTGTTTTGCGGAAATACTATCTGTCATTGCTTTATCACTTTGAACAGGTCTATTATTTTCGGAAAGAAGAGCCGTCTATCTCAGTAGCTGGTATATTCACAACCCAATTTCAATTACAGTGGTTTGAAGATTTTCCGTAGTGCAAAACAACTAATGAGTCCTCTATCTGTTAAATAGATCAGGCAGGCAGGATTGTCAATGGATCAACATCGCCACATGCTTTTCATGATGGTGCTACATCATATCATTGTTCAGGTGAGGGTCCATTGCACTTCTTTTTTTGTTTTCGTTTTTTTTTAGATGCTTCTGAATGCGCGTGTGCATGTCTGCAACAATGTTTGATTATCAATGTCCTGTGCAGTGAGTCCTAACCTGGAGGACGGCAGCTTAGTCACCGGAACTATTGATGCAAAATTTGATTTTGGATACTTAGTTACTGTGTGCTTGGATTCTGAGAATTTGCAAGGTGTCCTATACCACAATCCTGAGGCACCAAATGCATTCCAGAGTCACGCTTCTTCTGCCGACCCCGCTCAAAGTATCCGCAAAAGGCACCAGCTGGCATTTAAGGACCCAGCTCATCCCAAGCCAAATAGAAGTGGTTATAATTTCTTTTTTGCCGAGCATTATGGTAGGCTGAAACCTTTGTACCATGGGCAAGAAAGGGCTATCAGCAAAAAAATTGGGGAGTTGTGGAATGGACTCACAGAGGCTGAAAAACAGGTATCATATATTCTTTATATATGGGGAAATTTATTTATTGTTTCTATCATCTTATCTGTGCTCGAGAAGGCTCAGCTACTAACAGTTGATGATACAAATTCTAGATGCGAGTTTCTTTATTGACATGTATGTTATGTTAATGTGTGTATAACATATTTCTCCCAGTAATAAGAGTGATGCAATCCCAATAAATGAGTTAGAAGAGAGAGAAAGTGGTAGACCAAAATTAACACGGCTTCTTGTGGTTGCGAAATATCTAATTGTGTTGGATCTTCTGGTAGATGTAGCCATGAACCAAATGGAATGGCAAAAAATGATTTATATGGCGGAGCCAAATATATTGGAAATAAGGCATAGCCAAATTTATTATCTTACTCTACCTATTGATTTTAAGATAGTAAATTTCCAGGTTGTTATTTTGGCAACTTTCAGTTTTTATTAGAAATTTTCAGTATAAATAGGATGACTATTGAATAACTGAGAAAATTGATTTGATATAGTCAATGATATTGAAATTTCTCTCTACAATTTTCTCCTAATTCTCCAATTCTTCACCTCTCTTCTTTCTTGTCTCTTTCCATTTCACACTCTGCATCAGTAACTTATTTCGTTGGGGAGGGGTCTTAAATTATTGAAATATAGGGCCCTCGTAAGCAAATGCATCATGCTAGCCCACCACGTGGGTTACATGTTTACATTTTTTTCCTTGAACAATTTAAAGTTTCTTTAATAGTGTGCAATTTGATTTTGCCCCCAAAAGAGACCCCCTATCCCCACCCTACCCTAAGAAAAAAGCTATGCTTCTAGGTTGTCTGGCCTCATAGACCGTTTATACAAGCCTCAACATGTATTGTTATATATGATCCTTATCACTAGTGAAACACTGAATTTCTTATGAGTGATGCTTGGTTACAATTTGACAATTTCTTTTTCTTTTTGAAGCCCAAAATCCTGCTTTCCTATGGGTTGTCAATCTTCTTCTTCTATGTGTGGCTATTGGATGTGCAAGTGATTTTTCTGAATTTGTTGAATTCTAACTCTGATGGTGAATAATTTTGGGAAATCATATTTCCAACTTTTTCATCAAAGCAAAGTGAGTGATGATGGAATTTTAGTTTCACAACGCTCGGTGCTCCCATGCCAGCTATTAATTTCGCTGTCTCAACCTTCCTCTTTTCTGTTTCTTAAGGAATGCAAGGGGCTTTGGATGCATTGTATTTCATGTGGCTTTAGATTTTTCTTATGATTTTGCTGAAATTCTCTCTTTACTTTTGAAATTCCAACTTCACCTGTGTCTAACTTAAAAAGTACAATAAAAAGATGGTTATTGAGTTGAGATTAGAATTTTTTTTGAATTTGTGAACCTGATATGTTGTTGATTGTGGCAGAAATTTGCTGATTGATTTCTCTCTGTGTTTTCTTGTCTATTGACCATTGTTATTTATTCCAAAAAATGGAGAAGATCGCACCCCCAGTCTACTTACTATACTTTGTGGGACAAATATTTATGTGACATACAAGAATCTCTGATTGCATATCTTGTATCATTCTTGTTAATCACAAAAGCTTCAATTACTCGAGCAGAAAAGAATGAAAAGAGACTTGCATTCTTATATATACTTCCTTGCCATGTCTTGCTCAAGAATAACAGCATTGGATTGAAGTAACTTACAGTAATGTCTCTACAATCAAAGGAAACAGAATTACAGCTGACAATTTCTTTTGGTGCTATTCAGGTTTATCAGGAAAAGGGGTTGAGAGATAAGGAAAGATACAAAGCTGAGATGTTGGAGTACAAGTCATCCCACCATTTGCAACCTCAATAGGATTACCTTTTTTAACATACGTGGGACGTGTCCTTCCTGAGAGCAATATGCTATCTGGCATTTGCTTCCCCATCAAAATGTGGTGTCTGTCTTTATTTTTGTGTTTGGTTTCCCAGGGGCACACTACGGCTAGGAGGAGGATGCTTTTTGTGTAAAGTGTCTTGAAAGTTGAAAGCTGTTTTTAGATGTTGCATATGCAGTATATATGCATTCCAAACTTTCATTTGGTGTATGCATGTGTTTAATTTGGCTTCACTTTTTCGTCTTCTCATCAAAGGTTTGCCCACATATTTAAAGTTCATCATCGATGGGCGTTCAGGGGTTATAGTCAGACTCGTACTCTTTGGGTGTACATTCTTTGTTCTAACATGTTGCTCGAGATTTTTTCAGAACCATGACTGAAACCTGCATGTACAGCACGAAAGACAGCATGCAAACACTGAGGACTTGCACGAGCACGAGGGACTGATGCTGCAAGCTAGGAGCCTTGAGTAGGGTGTTAGCAAGCCAAAGCCAAAGGTAACGAACTGAAGGAGAGCCAATGCCCGATGGTCATGGCCAAGGGGTCCATAATTGCTATATTTATCAAGATGCAGGAGTCGCATATGATCACATTGACATACAATGAGAGACAATATCACATTGAAGTAATGAACTATAAACAAATTCTGAGATTATACTTTGGGATTTTCAAACTCGATTATGGGGTTAGTGATTTCTTCGCATTTATAAGTTTAAAGCTCGAGCATTTCGATAGTCAAAAATGAAGAATCTGAATAAAGAATAGTAACGTTGATCAATATGGCTGGTTAGATATACTTTTAGGGTAATTATATTAGCACTAAATTTGTTTTTTGTTAAACATACATTACATTTTAATTGCAATGAAGGTCTTGAAACATTGTTCATTTTTGTATTTTGTCTTCAATTATAAAATAAATAACAAATACAAATATTTGCCACTTATTTTAATACACATTAGCAGAATATTTAGGCAAAAATAGTTATCAGAAATAAGATGTGAAAATTATTGAAAGTTAATGATAAAAATAAGACGAAAAAAAGTTGGAGACATAGGTGTTAAAATGTGGTGTAAAAGTTAAGAGATTTTTATTGCAATTAAAATGTGGTTTAGAAGATAAAAATTATAGTGTAAATATAATTACCTATATTTTTATCAACACATTTCGTAAAATCTATAAATTAATATATTATTTACATATTTTATAGGACTTACAACTTATAAGTATTTTAAAAATAATTTTAATACTGTCAAACATGTTATATAAGAGTTTATTTGGTTTTAATAAAAATTAGATTTTTAGTATATTTTAATAAAAGTTGATGAAATGTGTGATTGAAAAATAGATAAAATCAAACTAGTACTAAAGGCTGCTAGCAAAATGTTACCTTCCCAATATTGATAAAATTCCTAGAATACAAGTTCTTGGCCAAATTCAATGTTTGTTTGGTCCAAATTATAATTTGTAAAAAATCCGTAGTTAAAAGTCAACAATTACATTTAACAACGTATTTCATAGAACCCACAATTTTTATAAATTTTTTAACTACATATTTATCAATATTTCATTAAAATTTGCTAAAAAATTCAATCAAACAAGGTCTCGGTTCTATTTTGTGGATATAAATGTGAACAATCTTTTGTGTATTATAGTGGGATTATGTAATATTAAGAAAATCTTTTATTGATTGGGAAACCGCATGAAAGAAGCATGTATTAAGTAATTAAAATACTTTATTATGGTAATTAATACAATTAAATAATTTCTTAAATGCACGAGTGATTTTTGATGTACAACGTTGGACTTTGTTGGTTGACCAAAGAAATTCACTTCCTTTTTTCACATTGATTTTTGTTATAATCCAGTTTTATTTTGAAAATTATTTTTTTTATCCAAAAATTATTTTGAAAAAAAATTATTTAAAAAGCATGGGATGGGATAGAGATAAACATCATTAACTCCAATCTCCTTAAGAATTGAAATGGTATAAAACATCCTCCTCTCTCTCTTTTTTTTTTTAAATACATAAATATAATATTTCACAATTAAAAATTAATTGAAAATAATAATTTAGGTAAAGAAGACACGTCGGAAAAAAAATTCCCGTGATTATGCTTATTTATTAAGTCAAATTAAAAAGGGAAAATCAATTTTCCAAAAAAAACGAATGGGGTTGAAGAACGTGAGCAGTTAAGAAGTTACCTCCTCATTTCTTTTCTCCTCCGTCTTTTTCTTTTTTCTTTTTTCATTATTTGATTCTTTTCTCTTCATTTGCATCACTAATCTTGACTTGGCTTCTGAATGTATACGCGTGTTGTTGATGACATGCATATACATATGTACACAGACGTGCATAAATATTTTTCTGTTTGATTTTTCGAGCTACAGATTCGCCATGGAGATGGAGATGTTATCTTTTTCAGCTGGGCAACCGTTTTCATCTTCTCTATAAGTCTTTGATCTGGAAAATCTGGTTCTTATTCGGGTTAGGGGTTTACTTTTTGAGTCTTGTTTAGGGTTCTTTCTATTTCTTCGGTTCGGTATTTTTTAGCCATTTTACGTACCTACCGCCATTTCCAGTGTTTTTCTGTGCAAGTTTCAGCCATCACTACCCTGCAACTACTCCACACAGTTCATTTGCTATCGTCACTCTTTTTCCTTTTTATAATAAATATACAAACACACACACACACTCAGCTGAGGTTGTTCTTGTGTTCTTCTCAATGGTGGGTGATCAAGATAATCAATCACAGTCAATCAAGAAACATGATCACAAATCCCAGGTATGCGGACCTGCTTTTGGAGAAGGGAATATGTGGATTAAGCTGAAAATTCCGAAAAATGAAGAGGAAGATCAGAATAATGGCTTTCAAGAGAAGGATCAGGTGAATAATAATAAAAGGGTTTGTCGATTTTGTAACAAAGTGTTTAGTTCAGGTAAAGCTTTAGGAGGTCACATGAGAATTCACGTTCAAGCCAACAAAGATCTGGTTTTCAAGAAGAAGCTCAAACCCCATCAATCCGTCACGTTCAAGAAACAACAGTATCTGCCTGAAGATGAGGAAAGAGTTATTGATTTTGTGAAGAAGAAGCATTATCAGAAGCCTACTTGTGGTGGTGGTCCAGTTAATCAATACAATATTAAGAATCAAACTTGTATAATTTGTGGTAAAGATTTTCCATCAGAGAAATCGTTGTTTGGGCATATGAGGTGCCATCCGGGGAGGGATTGGAGGGGGATTCAACCCCCGACAATGGCAAGAAACAGCTCGTGGTTGTCTTCTTCATCTGATGCTGAGACTCGAAAAATGGATGATAGGATTGATTCAGTGGCTTATATTGATGGAAATTTTAATCCAGTGGTTGATTTGACAAAATCATTGAAGGCTTGGTCAGTGACTGCCAAGAGAGGCCGCAAGGTGACGGTGGCATCAACCTCAGAGATTTCAAGCTTGGAGGAGGATCAATTGCGGGATGCTGTTAATGATCTTATGATGCTGGCTCATGGGGATTCATATGAAAGTGGCCTAACAAATAGGCAAAAGGTTGATGAATCTGAAAAGGTGGATGAATCTGATGCTGCAAACAGTACTTCACTGAATTCTAAGGCTGGAATTGGGGACATTAGTCCGGTTTCTAAAATGAAGAAGCAAATAATCGAGGGAAGAAATTCTCCGGTGCAGCAGTTGGGAAACGAGGAAATGGGCTCCTCCAACATTGAAAATCTTGAAACTTTGCCAGTGAAAAGTATGACAGATGTAGGTGGAGCAACAGCTGTTCTTGCAACTGGGCTTATCCTTGAAAAACCAGTAGGCATGCATAGTCAATGGAAAGGTACAAACAAACCCGTGGAATTCGTGCATAATAAGGATTGCTCAGATGACAACAAGAAGTATTTGGAGAATAGTGACGGGAATATGACAATCAAGAACAAGAAGAGAAGGAAAAGGCTGAAATTGAGTGATTTGGAAGTGGTCCAAAATGCAAGTCGATTGAATCAGAAGAACCTGGCACTGCAGCCTGATAAGTACCATTGCAGCAGTTGTGACAGGTCCTTCCCAACACACCAAGCATTGGGTGGCCATAGGTCCAGCCATAAAAAAATCAAGATTTGGGTCGAGGAAGACATTTCAAATACCATTGTCCAATTTGCAGATGAAACTAAAGAAAGTGAAGCTAGCAATATATGCAAGAGAGTGCTCGATTTCGATCTCAATGAGGTTCCTCCATCTGAAGACGAAGCCGGTATAGAGTCTGAACTTGTAGTTAGTAATTAAGGTATAAGTCTAATTTCCCTTAGTCATTCGTCGTATTTTCTGCTTATAATTAGCTTATTAGCTAAGAACTTAGTATTCATAGGTGATCATGGATAAAGATCTTTGCTTGTTGCTAATATTTTTATCAGTTTGGGGAAGACATTGAATTTTAGGACTGCTTGTTATTCTATCTCTCGAACACGTGTTTAGGTTCAGTTCGATTCAATCGTGGGACCACGATTCATGTTTTCTTCTTAAAGTGTGGCTTCATTTGTGTTTATTTTTCTTCATGGAAAACACGATATTTGAACAAGGATTTTGTGAGGAAAACAAGTACAAAACTGAAAGGCGTAAAGAGGCTGCCAACACATGATCCCCTTGTCAACATAAGTTGTGTGGGGACATTTTATTTTCACCACTCTTGTCATTCCTTGAACAATAATTAATATTTTTTTTTTTTGTAGAATTAGCTCAACAAAATTGGAGCTAATTCTTTATTTCACATCTGTAACGAATTATAGTGCCAATTCCATTCAATTCAACCGCAGCCTCTCCACGTTTTTGACTTCCTTTGATATATAAGTACATTGTATTTGCACATGATCATCAACGAGTACAAGTCGATATTTGTCACTTATATGTATGCTTGCACGAGCATACGCATGGATGTGTATCGTTTACAATAGTGGGAGCTATCTTTTGTTAATATAATAGTATGTAATATGTGTATACTTGCATGAGTCTTACTATCACGGGACACTTTTTTTTAACGCAGAAAAGGGTACCGTGCAGTAGTAGTCTACTTCGTTAAACTTTGAGGATGAAAGATAATTTAAAGAAAATTTTGCAGCATAAAATTTGAATGTATTGAAAATAACTTGTTCATTAATTAAAGAAAATAGAAAATTACAGTTGTTGGTAGGAATGGCAAAAAAGCTCATCGGCTCGTGCACTCACATGGCTCTCCCGGCTCGGACTCGGGCTCGTCTCAGGGGACGAGCACGAGCTAGAGCAGAGCTCAAAAAAAAAAAAAAAAAAAAAAAAGAGGGCCGAACTTGTTCGACTCGACAAAATACGAGCCGAGCTCGTTTTGAGCTCGTGGACAGTGCCCACGAGCTAAAAGGCACGAGCGGCTCGTGGCTCGTGCTACAAATCATATTTTTATTTTTTAAAAAAAAAATCAATTATTTTTCTATAAATATTTTATTCTAAACTCATTTTTTTTTCACACTTTAAACTCTCAATCTATTATATACTCAATTCAATCGAAGTATTTCCGATATTTTCTTTCTTTTTAAAAAAAATTATATATAAAAAAAAAGAATCAGGGCCGAGCCGAGCTCGCGGGTAGCTCGGCTCAGCTCGTACATCGTACGAACTCGTGGGCCGAACCGAGCCCACGTTTTGGGGACGAGCCGAGCTCGTTTTGAATGGCTCGGCCCATTGCCATACTTAATTGCTGGTGCAGGAGGTGAACACCAGTGAGTTTGACAAGATTTCGAATATCAACTACTCCTAGAATAGCTTTAGTAAGAAAAACCTAAGTGGCAAGAATAAATATTTAAAAACTGATGAATCATAATAAATATTTACAAACAATAGGATTTATTTAAAACTAAATGAACTTTTAAAAATGAAAAGAAATTAAAACTCAAATTAATATTTACAAAGTGCAACTGCAACTAAGGTCATGTTCGGTAGAGTTTTTTTTCAAAAAAATCCATTTTTTTGCCTACAATTTGACTTTTCAACCCTTTTTATATTATAAAAAATTTTGAAAAGTCAAAAAGTAACCAAAAAAATTTATTTTTTCCAAAAAAAAAACCGAACAAGCCCTAAATGTGGTCAGGAGGCTATATATAGATGTGGATCCTGATAATTAGTGTCTTCTTAAAATTGATGTAGATGTTATGTACTATAGTCTATAGAAAGTAGGGTTGAGAGTCGGTGAATGGAGAAATCTCAACTGCTTTCTACACAATTTCGTGACTATATGAAAGCAACCCTATGCTTTTGACTTTCTATACGCGCACAAAGGCCTATTCCATTCGTCTTATTTCTGTTTATAATTTACAATATTGTTACATGCATGATCTGAATATTGTAATTAATTAAATTGGTTAATTAAGGCTATGCATAATAGTTGTTATATTTAGGGCATGTTTGGTTTGTAGATTAAAAATTTTATGTGAATAAAAATTATCTCAATAATAGTTAGTTATCTGGATAACATGCTTATCGTTATCCTGTTTGATTCAACTAGATATAATGAAAAAAAATCATGGTTAAAAAATTAACTGTTCGTTAAAAAGACAATTTTACCTATATTCTTAATTAAACGAAATAAATAAAACTAAAAGATAAAAAAATAGACAGAGAGAAGGATGGTGGCAGAGGCGGTTACGAAGGATGGTGGAACCAGGCGATTATTCTAGGATATGGATATTCTAAAATAAATTTGTTCTATATTATAAAAGATATATAGTCTTTAAAAAAAATGAGTGAATTTGTATCTGGATAAAAAAATGTCCTCCTCTTTTCGAAGATAAAACTTATCCTCATTTTTATTTAAACTTTTATCTGAATATAATATCAAGACATCAATTCCGCCTAAATAGGATAAAATAAATGGTAATTATATTCACACTACAATTTATATTATTTACTCCACATTATAATTACAATGAAGATCCTCCAACCTTTAATATTTTGCAATTTATATCTTTAAACTTTTTTGGTCGTAATTTTTTTATTAACTTTCAATTAATTTTCACATCTCGTCTATGATGACGATTTTTGTCCAAATATTCTATTAATATACAATGAAATCAGGAAAAAATATTTTATCAAACTTTTGTATTTGATATTTATTTTGTTTATTTGAAAATACGAGAGGCATACAAATCTTTTTACGCCCTCCTAATTAATTTATTCGACATAAATCATCATCAAAGATAGAGATAAGAAGTGCAAATTAATAGATTGGTGATAACAATATAATAAAAAAGTTGAGAACATAAATACTAAAATAAACAATAGTTGAAGATTTACATTGCAATTAAAATGTGGTGCGGTTAACAAATAATGTGGTGTGAATATAATTATTCTAAAATAAATTTTATTCATTATCTTTGACAATTCATCATATACCAAATATGCCCTTAGAGCATCTCCAATGCATTATATGAATTGCTATCTAAGTGTACAAATATTAGAAGACTTTTGATGTACGTAGTATTGATGTCTAATGAATAGACGGCCAAGTTCAAATTTGGTCTCCAATACATTATATGGATTGCTATCAAGTTGGATTTTATTTCATTAAGATAAATTCTAGATTATTAAATATGAATAGGAAATTTAAATTTTGTTGAGTTAGAATGTCTAACGGAGCGTCTGGAACTAGACGAAGTGTTAGACATTGTCTATTATTTATTCTGCCACGTCAGGTTGACAGATATCTTGACGCCTGACAACTTGCATTAGAGCATCTCCAATGCATTTCATATATTGTAGTCTACGTGACAAGTAAAATAGACGGACTTCCCATCTATGTGACATTACGTCTATTGAATATACGATCAAATTAAAAATTCATTTCCAATGGGTTCCGTCTAAAACTAATATTATCGTTTTTGTGATATTATTTTTTTTTTTTTTATACTGGCGGGTCTTCAATTTTTATTTCGCTCTTCCGACTTTTTTTTTCGATTTTTTTTAAAAATAAAATACTAAATTGGATTTAAATTTGATATGTCACTCCGTCTAGAAATCCATCTAAATCAAATTTAGACGGACTTTTAAACGAAGTCTATTATTTTATATGTCACATCAGCTAGACGGAGTTCTGATCAGCATGTATTAGAGATGATTTTATTTATATGTCGGTCTATCTGTATCTATGCAGCACATCTAAAAAATAATAGAATGAATGCATTGGAAATATTCTTAGAGAAAGTACTTTGTATTGTCTATTTTACTTATGCGGCAGATTTTTTTTTTTACAATTTACAGTTGCGTTGAAGATGCTCTTAATTTGACGTCCCAAGACAATCGATATGATGAATCGAAACAAATTAAAATAATAAAGGGACCAAGTCAAAGTCCAAATAAAAATTCAGATGTGCTTAGATTAGCTCAGACGATACAATTTTTGGAGCTTCTATCCTTGCGAGCTAACCATAAGACTTAACTACGTAGAATGCTCCAGCTGGTGCTACAGAAGGTCTCCTGTCCCGATGGCCGAAGAATAGGTCGCACGCTTCAGCGCCACCTATTTTTAGAGTAGTTGATTTGACAAATAAGTTGTTACTGAAACAGTTTCAACTTCCGTATGAAGGCTAAAACTCATGCCATGACAACAGATACCAAGGTTGGACCTAAGAGCTTAGACTTCAAAGGACTTAATCTTACATCAAAGCAAGGTGACACTAGCAAAGAAATTTTACAGAATCTGTCGAACATACAAGTCATACCCTTATCTGAATCTTAAAAAAACATGTAGAGTAGTCCAAATACAAAAAAAACATGTAGAAATTTTACAGAATCTTACGAAAATACAAGTCATATATCGAATGAATGTCCAAGAGTGACACTAGCAAAGAAAAAGATCATCACTTATTCTCCTTATCTGAACTTAAAAAAAACTGTAGAGTAGTCCAATGCTCTAATATCTGAATTCAAAAAACATCACTTAATAGCTTAATAAGTGGATCTCTCAATTTACAAAGTTCTTTCAAATTTTGACCAGAATCATACATGCACTAACTTGACCATCGAACTAAATATCAACCACCAGCACTCTTTATCTGTTGTGGATGCACTCACTCACCGGCATATATTTTACGGTTTTCGATGAATTTTAAGTTCACTACATATATATTTACCACCACCATTACCGACCCATCTCTTCCGATCGAACTTACACACAGACGTATTTTCCATTTCCTACTAACACAATGTTCCCTGGAATCCATTGGGGGATTCTGATGTCAATGGAACCATTGTGACATCATCATTGTCTTGCTAGTTGCTAGTTTCTAGTTGCCAAACGAATTAGTTGAATGGACCCACCGTACCACAAACATTTTTAATGCCCGAATAATCAACAAATTCGAGTTATTCTCGAAACTGTTTTCACCCTTGTGCAAATGAGGGCCACAAAAAATAATAGTACTGCACAATCAGCTACCATGTAAATTAACTACAAAAACAGCCAACACTCATATTTGATCTATACATCTACTTCTGAAAAGAACTAATAAACACAAACACAAGATTTATAACATTAAAAACTAATGAAAAAGAAACAAAGACAGGAAGACTCTTCTTAAAACTAAGTGGGAACCATCCCAGCATAATTTGGAGAAATATGGAAAATAAAGAATCCCAGGATGATTACCAACATTACTAACTGTACTAAGAAATATGAGGTGTACTTACATATCCTCATCTGCATCTTCAATGCCTCATCAGCACTTGCAATATCTTCACAAGATTTCACCAACTTCTCGGCTTCTTTTTTAAGCATCGAGGCCTTGTTTTCTGTGTTCTCAAGCATGTTCAGAATCTGAGCTTGCTCTGAAGCCAGAATTGTTTCCTCTTCCAGAAGGGTGATTTGATCCACCGCCGCAACTCTCAACGTTTGGACAGTTCTTGATATTGTCAAATATTCAACGTCAGCTTCAATTTTCAGCTTAAAGAGGTCCTCAAGATCTGTTTCCGTGTATTCTCTGTTCGCCACTTCTTTCACCTCAGAGTGCAAGGAATGGAAAGAACTTTGCACATTCTGACCAGATTGTAGTTGCTTGGAGGAGCTAGTCTCCTGGAGTTTCAGATCGATAGAAGTGAACTCTAAAGGAAAGTCCTGAACCGCACCATGAACTGAAACATCTAATATTCCAACTTCCCTAAACTTTAATACCTCTGCAGAGATATACCAACACATTTTAGCAACAGAAATATTAGGAACGAAAATGAACACAACAATCAATTTTGTAACATTGTAAAGGAACTCCACTAATGATCTATATCATGTGAACAGAAATAGAAATTAGGTTCTCCACTGGATGCAAAGAATTTTACAAGTGATGGTAAATGAAGTAAAATGCTCTACTTAATCCATGCCTGCATTTTGCGATATCAAATCCTGAACCACCAAAATAAAACTACACAGACAAAGCTACACCAACAAAGGAAATGATTTTCGGAAAGGAAAAAGGTCTGTGCAATTGTGCTATGAAAACTCCGAAGTTATGAAGAGGTCCACATTTCATTAGCAATTAGCAACCAACGTAGGAGCAATGTCACTTACAGTGTCCATTCTTCATGTCAAAAAAGTTTGATACAAAATAAGAAATGTTAACGTTCGATAAGCAATCACTTGCATTAGGCAGTTAAGCGATGGCAAGTGTTTAATCCAGGGATTGCACATTAATTGTAGCCTTCAGATTTTACTTTTCAGGTGTTCATTTTTTCTTACGTGATAGGCAAACCTCTGTATGGTAAGAAACTTGATGAGCCAACTAGGAAAGGTAGAAAAGTTTGCAGCTGGCAGAAATACTCAGACCCATTCTAATGTTGGCATTATAACTCAGAAGACTTGCCAAATCAGTAACAAATTTTGTGGTCCAAGTTGGAAACAAAAAAATGAACAATATAAATTTTCTTCCAAATTACTTCATCGTGTTGGATGAAGGCTTGGGTGGTTGGAGTAGTTTCAGACTCAATAGATCACTGTATACTTAAAGAAGTATAGTTTTTCAGTAGGTTCAGCTCTAAATCAAATGCCACGGTACTGCAGCTAAATTTTTTAGTCTTCCTTCTATTTCCTCTTGATTTTCTGAACATTTTTCTTTAATTTTACTTGATTTGTTATCTGGGGATCTGCTTTAAAGGATCCAAGGAGAATGCTTTTTGTTCGCTCTGCTCCATGATTCCCAACCAAGTGGCCTTTCTTTCTTTCCCCTAGGGATCACAGTCATATCAACCAAAGACTCTCTCCTTTCCCCAAATACAGAAAAAATACAATAACTTCAACCTTGATATTTAGACTATATTTATATCACAGGTACAGAGAAAAAGATGGCAAACTTTTTCTTAAATATGCAGCTAATTTGTGGGAAGATAATTTTTAGGAAAAATCAGGGGGTGGGTCGATATCATAATATAAGAATACAATTTTACCATGTCAGTTTGACCAATTTAAAAGCATATTACTTCCACAAATCATTTGACTCAAGCTTTTTTTTTTTTTTTTTTTTGATCGTTCATTTGACTCAAGCTTAATCTCCCATATTGTGGAGCAAGACCATCTACAAAAGGTTATAAATGTGAACAAAGTTTGTGGAATGTGCGTGTGTGTGTGTGCGCGCGCACACGTTGATATTAACATTCATTCACATCAAGGAATAGCTAGACTAACAAAAGAAGCACCACAAAAATTTTATGCACAAAAAAAAAATTAAGAGAAAAGGATAAAGCTTTTCATTAACCATTTGCACTTATTATCAGAGATGTGATCTTACTTACCTGTAGAAGATCACAAAGAATAGTATATATAAAAAGTAATAACAATTCAAACTAGAATAATTATCAAATTGTGCAGTTTAAGAAGACCACCAGACCTTTTTCTAGTGCTTCTTGTGCTGATTGGAGTGTATAGATAGATTCAACTAGAGGATCAATAACTGTCGACCCATGGTTCTCATTTCTTTCTCCTCTAACCTCCCAAGATGAGTCAGCAATCAAATCTTCTCGAGAGACATCTTCAAATCCTCCCTCACTGTTCCCGTCGTAAACTTGCCATTCACCGGCATGAAGGTCATCACCATTTCCTCCACCATAATTCAACGACCTTCCACTTTGAATCCCATTACTTGTTGCAGAGTCATTTCCCTGCATAAAGACAAAGTTGGAGCTTTGAGAGTCAGATTCCAGGCTGGAATGAGAGTTTTCCTTCTCGATTTTGACCTGCTTCCCTCTAGCCTTCTTACTGTTCTCAACCCGACCATTTCCCTTCTGACCATGCTGCACTGAATTGCCCAAATTCTTCCCACTCGAACTCCTTTGTCCTGCTCTTATCGAGCAGAACTCCTGCAACAGGAATCTCGTACCTTATCTTTGGAGTGCTGGATGCTCTGGAGAACTTGTTAATTTGATCCTTGCAATTTTGTGATTTCATTCCAGCAGCAAATGTTGGGCCAATCACTAACCCAGAATCACCAAGCACCACAAAATCAGTAAAACTCCTCTCCACAGCATTCATTGGTGACACAGACCCCTCACTACTTTGCTTCCTCTCAGCAAAAAATTGCATCCGCTTACTTGAATTCGACTCTGAATCCGACGAACCCTGCGTTGTCATCCTGCCAGTATCAACACTATTGTCAGCACCCTTATTTACTTCCCTCTTGATCCTTCTCCATTTCTTCCAGACACGCCCTTTCCTCACTTCTGGGACGGGAGACACTTCCTGTTGCAGCTCCACACGAGCCAAATTTACTGGCCCTATAACTTCAATCCCCTTTCCAAACGATAACTCATTATTTTTCACCAAACAATACCCATTGGTTTGAACCTTCATTTCATCACCGTTACTTGTTCTTTCCCGGGCAGAGATGGTAGTAATTGCTTCATTATCTTCCAGGGGCGCAAGCACAGATGATTCACTTTCCAAATCCATTAAACATAAAATTCAAATTTTTTTGCTTATATGACCAAGTAATTGTGTAAAGCCCCCAAACGAAATATTCAGATCAAAATCGAGAACAAGTAACCATCATTCCAGCACAAGGGATACTCAAATCTACCGAAAATTCTCCAGAAGAAAATCAATTACTTTCCGGTGGAATTAAATCCTGATTCATTCTCCCGGAATTTTATTTAACTAATTTCTTGGACTTGAGTAATAATAAGGTGGAAAGCCACAAAAATAAAATATTATTCAAAATTTAGAGAAATTTAAGCGTACCTTGGGCTCCATAAATGAACGTTGAAATTTTGAGAGATAGACTCAGTATCCTAGATGGTGGGTGGATTTGGAAATTTACATTTACACCTGTAAAATTTGTTGATTTAACTGATTTTTAATGATGAAATTATAAGAATTACTGCGAAAATTGGTTAATTGTATAGATTAACAAAGAACGTGGAGAGTTGTGGAAATGAACGGGCCCACTACGATAGAAAGGAAGACGGTGAGTCGGTGGCTGTTGATCTGGAACACACGTGATCCGAGTTGGTGAGTCGAGTAAGGACTGAGTCGATTTGTTAGGCTTTTTGGTAATTACCTTATACCAATTTTAGGGGTTTTACTGTTTTTTTTTTTTATATATAATATTTTCAAATTTCTCGTGTCGTAGTCATAATTCATAAAGATTTTTGCATGAAAAATTTAAACAAGTGTTAAGTTATATGGGGAAAATTTAAATCAAGTGTTAAGTTATATATTGATGTTAGAATATTTTCATTTATTGACAAAACATTATTTTTTCTATAAGAAACTCAATTGAACTTACTTAGGTATGTTCGGTGGCATTTTTTTTTTCAAAAAAATCTATTTTTTCTTAATTTTTACTTTTCAACTTTTTTATACTACAAAAAAGTTTGAAAAGTTAATAAAAAGTTCTTAAAAAAAATCCATTTTTCCAAAAAATCTACATCGAACATGCCCTTAATATAGTCACAACTAAAAATAAAAAACATTCTTGTATTAGTTCTAAAAAATTACTATTGGTGTTGCATGACTCTGATCCTCTAGACATTTGGTCCACCGTTGAGCTCGACCAAACAACACTTTAGACATTTGTTATTACTTCAAATTTGATCTCGAAAAAGGATCTTAAAGACTATATTTAACAATATTTTATTTTAACTCTCATTCTGTTAAGTGTTGCTATCGCAGTTTTACGCGATCGATCGTATTAGATAGATATTTTTCAACACAACATAGTTCATCGAAAGCATCTCAGAGACCCACCAAAGTACAAAAGTCTGGATGTTTAAGAGAGAACGGATTCCTACTATCAAAAATGATAATTTTCTCTTTAACAAAAAAATATTTTGCAAGATATCAAAATAAATCCTAGTATTTATTTTCTTGTATTTAATGGTAACTAGTCCTTGCTTTTCATGGACCGGCAACGGGTACAAGCCTAGAAATCGTATTATTATTCCATAAATTCTGTACAGTTTCATTTATTTTGCTTTCAGTAATTATTCGGCCACTACCATAATTTTATTCAATTTATGATAGATTTTTGAATTCAAAATTTCGCCTTTTCAGTTATGAATTATTGATGCAGAGTAACCTTTTCATTTTCCTACTAATTAAATTGCAAGACAAATAGACATCCCAATGGGGAAAGCATTTATTATTTATGTATTTAAGTATTTGACTATTTTCTATGAATTAATTAAAAATCCAAAAGATTCTTGTTGTTTATTTCTATAACTCAAACCGTCAAGAAAGTATAAGTTATCGAGTTTTTGAAAGTCGTTTCATTACAAAAGAAGGGATTCAACTCGATATTGAGTTTTATTTGTAATTTCAAATCTTATCTTCGGTTGTAGTGAAAATTGTGCACATTGTTATCGAAATTGCCATGTGAGCTTCTGAAAAGAAGTAGTTGAACATTTCCATTTTTCTTGTTTCTTTCTGAATATCAATTATTAGCAGTTCAGTCCAGAATTGTACTGGTAATGGTCCAATTTCCAGAGCCAACTTTAAGCTCAAATACACACTCATTTGAAGGTTTGGGTTCATGTTTCCTCTCCCAATGCCTTTTTTCCCAGTCATATCTGACCAATCTTTGGCTTCTGTGAGTAAGAAAAACTAAAAAACAAGAAGTCATGGCATAATCCCAAGACAAAATTATTAAACTAACAACATGAGAAATACATTCTGCACCTCCTTTTAATGACATTTATTCAGTATTTTATGTTCAAACTTTACAGATCCACCCCCTTCATCTTCCTCCTGAACATAGAACAAAAAATGGATCTCCGCTAAGAGTTACGAATCGAAAAAGTAAACTGAACTTGAAGTTATGATCTTGTTCTGTATTTTGCACTGATAAGGAAAAGCCTGAGGTTTAGTTCTGACTCTGGGACTGGGAGGCCCACTATAGAAGAAGATGATGATACTTGAATAGAATTCACGTGTAGGATTTCCTCTCTCCTGCTATTCCATAGTCTCACTGTTCCATTCATCTTCTTAAGAGTATTCAGTCAGAGCCACACATTAAGTACAAGAATCCAACAGCAAGTTCAGAATTTTTTCTTTCAAAATGGTTGGACTTCATTCATCCTTTCCCAGTATGAAAATATAGAAATGGCTTCAGACATTATAATTGTGCATTCCTGAAAGCTTTACAAACTTTGCAAGCACCAGGAAAGATTTTGGGCCCTCCTCAAATATGGATAAAGAAGCAAACCTGTCTGCTGAACCTCCTGATGAGATTCCAACCATTGATGCTAAGTTACCTACTATCAACATTGCAAATGCCGGCAACGAACCAGGTAAGGGAATTGTAGATTTTATGAAAAACTTAGTAGCAAATCCTGTGGCATCATCTCCAGATAATTCTCCAGTAATCTCCCCTCCATCCTCAGCATTTGTTTCGGCATTACAATCTCCTTACATTTCTCCAAGAGCTACAGTATTTACGAATCTAAATACAAATTCAAATCCAAGTCCATCCCAAGAAAGTCCCACTACATTCACTCACCCATCTCCGCCAGTGTCCTACTGTGGTTCCCAGTCGGATGACATCCCGAGCACATCCTACACTCCACCTTCAGAAAAATATGATTATCCCGATGACCCCACAAACACAAAGTTCAAAATTTTGACATGTGTTCCCGTTGCAGGTCCAGATAACAATTCTCGGATTTCATTTTCATTTCCTGTTCCACGAAATTCCTCTGCAAAAGGCTCTATTTCACACACTTCCAATGCTAAACTTAGGAGCTGTGATGTGTATATAGGCTTCCATAGCCATGATCTGAATTTGATACGGTTCTGCAAGTGGCTTAAGTCAGAGCTTGAGGTCCAGGGCATTGCTTGCTTTGTCACCGACAGAGCAAAGTACACAGAGAATCAGAGCCACGAGATTGCTGACAGGGTTATTTGCTCAGTGACCTTTGGAGTTGTGGTTGTCACCAGTTTTAGCCTTCTTAACCATTTCAGTTTGGAGGAGATCAGATTCTTTGCGCAAAAGAAGAACTTAATTCCTTTGTTCTTTGACACTGATGCCGATGAAATTGCAAGTCTATTCAATCCCCATTCAGAGAATAAAGAACGTAAAGAAGCGCTGGATGGACTAGTGAGATCTCATGAATTCAAACTGGAAGCAAATGAAGGTAACTGGAGAAGTTGTATATCAAAAGCTGCTAGGATACTAGGGGCGAAGCTTGGGAGGAAGAGTGTAGCCAAAAAGGAAGTAGAAATGTTTGAGGAGTTGCCATTTCCAAGAAACAAGTACTTTGTGGGGAGGGAGAAAGAAATTATGGAAATTGAGACTGCATTCTTCGGTTGTGGGGATTGTTTGGAGCAAGAACACCCCATGCCAACTGTTACAGGGGGAACTTCCAGGCAATCTGAAGGTCCAACTGATGTGGAAAGTGAGGGAGACACAGTTAGAGCAGGCAATTGTATAAGTTTGGAGGTTGAAAGGTGCGAGGAAACAAATTTAGAGGCATGGGTTGAACCAGTAATTAAAAGAAATTCACTGAAGAGGACTAAATACAAAAGGTCGAATAGTGGGAATTACAAGAGCTTTGGCAGCAGCGTGGTATGCATAAATGGATCACCGGGAGTTGGAAAGTCTGAGCTCGCTCTGGAATATGCCTACAGATACTCGCAAAGATACGCTATGGTTTTGTGGGTTGGAGGCGAAGCTCAATATTTCAGACAAAATATACTGAATATATCTCTCTGTATGGGCTTGGATGTGACTGCAGATGCAGAAAAGGAAAAAGGGAGGATCCGAAGTTTTGATGAACAAGAATCAGAAGCATTCAAGAGAGTTAAGAGGGAGCTGTTCCGGGACATGCCCTATTTACTTATCATTGATAATCTAGAGACTGAGAGGGAATGGTGGGAAGGGAAGGATCTACATGACTTGATACCAAGGAACACAGGTGGCACCCATGTTATTGTCACGACAAAGCTTGCCAGAGTAATGAATTTTGATTGTCTGCAGCTCCAGCCATTGCGTGTCTCTGATGCTATGACATTGATCAGAGGAAGACGGCAAAGGGAGTACCCAGCTGCGGAGCTGGATATTCTCAGGAAGTTTAACGAGAAATTGGGTGGTTCAAGTTTTGGATTGTGGGTGACTGGTTCGCTGCTTTCTGAACTTGCAATCACTCCATCTGCTCTATTTGAGGTTGTGAATCAGGTTCAATATGAAGAACACGCCTGCTGCTCTAGTTTAAGCATTGGAGATCAACAATTTTGTCGAACCAGTCCTTTCCTAATGAAAGTTCTGTCCTTTAGTGCTGCTGCATTGCAGCAAACAAATGGGATTAGGAATCTCCATGCCTCAAGAATGCTTCAGGTTGGAGCATGGTTTGCCCCAGCACCTATTCCAGCAAATTTACTGGCTTCGGCAGCTAATAATATACCGTCCACCAGAAATAAATTGAGGAAGTGGACCAAGTGCCTGGAAAGAACTTTCTGTTATTGCTCAGGTTGCTTGGGAAGCCGAACATGGAAGAGTGAAGAGGACTCAGCCCTTCTACTAGTCAACCTCGGTTTGGCTAGGAAAGCCAATCGTCAGCCTGGGTGCTGGATTCAGTTCCACCCCATAACTCAAATATTTGCAAAAAGGGAAGATGGCTTGATTGCTGCCAATGCAACAGTTCAAGGCATAAGGAAAATAGGGAATGCAATGGCAAATTCAGACCACCTTTGGGCTTCTGTTTTCCTCATCTTTGGCTTCAAATCCGAACCCCCACTAGTCCAGCTCAAGGCAATGGACATAGTTCTCTTCATAAAAAAGATTGCTATCCCCTTAGCAATAAGGTCCTTCACAACCTTCTCGAGGTGCAACTCGGCCTTGGAGCTCCTGAAGGTCTGCACCAACACGCTCGAAGAGATAGAAAAATCATTTATGCCTCAAATACAGGATCGGTGCCAGAGTTCTCTAAGCTGGGAAAAGGGGCTGCAATTGAGCCAAACAGTGGACGAGTGCGTGTGGCAAGAAGTGACATTGCTGAAAGCTACATTGCTGGAGATCAGAGCGAAGTTGCTACTGAGTGGTGGCCATTTCGACAGTGGCGAAGAGCTGTGCAGAACTTGCATCAGTATCAGGACAGTGATGCTAGGCCACAACCATGCTCAAACATTAGATGCTCAAGAATTATTAGCCAAGTTAGTACGCACACGGAGCAAAACATGATATTATATCTCGAAATAATAGGTCAATTTTGTACACATTATAGCCATTATGCCATTAGAATTTTAGCCTAAATTAGAATCCCTCAACTAATTGTACACTTGATCTTAGTGATTACATAAACTCTAGTTGAAAAGATACTCTATTAATGCTACCAAATCTTTCATCTTGATTGGCTAATCTGTAACTGTAAGCCCTTGTCACTTTATCACCCTACAAAATTACATCCTGTTTGATGGTAACAGACAGATAAGAGCTCTGAATTTATGCTGGTAACAAGGGAACATGTGCTTGGCTTTGGATAATCTGTAATCTCTTATTTATACTGAGCAATTTCTCGAGTGGCAATGTACATAAAAACATACTGTTTGGTGAAATCAGCTTATGTTTTTGTCTAAAAGTTGTGTGTATAACATATACATCCTTATTTATCTCAGCTCCATAAATTTCAAACAAATTTCAAGCTAATTATATCAGAGTTAAATGAAAAGCCACAGAATAGTTTCAGACCCAATCAATTTCACAAAACAGAAAAATCACATTCTCCAAATAAGTCAAACTGGAGCCCTCAAAAAATGATATCAACCCGGTAAATACGTAAAAAATCAAAAAATAAATCAATATGGGTGGGTTAATTACAAAGCCGGGTTCCACCAGACTCCATGAATGGCCGATACGCTCCCATGATCCAAAAGGAGCCCCACAACCAGTCCCAGAATCACAGCGTAGTGGCCCCTTGAGCAAACTTCCTTCCAAAATTTTATTTTTTTCTGTTCAAGAAATAATTTTTCTTTTTTTTTTTATTTTCTCAGCCCAAGTTGAGAAATAATTTTTATATATTTAAGAATTTATATACTTTCATAATTTACTTCTTTTATGTTGAGACGAAGGTTCTTTATATTTAGAATAGAACATGATTCTAAAACTCAAAACTTGTTTTGCGACTCTTGTATTTGCTTGCTTTCCAAATTCTTATGGATGACGGATGATTCGTTGTGATGAGAATCTATTTGATGTGAATGATAAACTAGTTTATTTAATTAAAAATGGTAAAAAGATATCATGCTACAAAGATAAATCTTTTGGTCAAATAAACCATTTTGCCACGTATTGAATATTTTTTATAACCAATTTTATCGTAAAACTTGAATTTTGTTTAGTGGGAGAGCTCCTTTGGCCCAAAGTTTTCTATTTTTTAATTACAGAGAAAAAAATTGAAAAAACAAATTTTTTATACTTAAATTTTATTTTTTTTATATATTAGTACGATCCAAATAAAAATTTAGCTTATGTTTGAATTCGTCCCATGGCCCATTGCTACCAATTGAGTGGGACAATGGTACACGTGGTAATAGTGGTAAATAGTCGGGTGACCCGACTAATTTATATGAATAGTCATTGACCCATTTTATAAGCAAATTATCAAATATATTTCTACATTGTCTCTCTCTTTTTTCCCGCTTATTCAATTTCAAAAAATTTCAAATTCATCTCTTACATACACTACTACAAGTAAAGAGATGATTTTAAATTTATTAATTTGCAAAGAAATTAACACTTTTATTAATATCAAAACAAACTCAAACAAGTGTAGAAAATCCCGTTTCAAAGTGAGAATCTTACTAATATAATTTCTTGCAAAATGTGTGGGTATTTCTTCTTTTAATTTATGGTAGAAATTGTAGATTTTATAGTATAAATCATGAAAATATGTATAAATCTGTTACTAGACCATATGTTAACAAATTTTACGAACGAGTGTATTTTAGTTTTTTCTTTATAACTTAAATTTTATAAGTTAGACTATTTTTCAATTATGCTTAATTGACTCAACTTTTTAGCCAATGCAGCCAATGGAACACACGAGTAAATTCATATAAATTCCATATGCTTTGGGGGAAAGGATCATCTACCAAGATACATTGTGTCGGAAAAGCCATAAGATTTTTTCTTTTGTGGCAAGCTAGAAATATACAAAATAAAGTTTAAGGGTGTGAGTTCACAATTACAAAAGTAGTGGGATATTACCGACATTATCAAATATTACAGGTTCATTTGATCAAATATTGACAAGAAGTTTTGATTATTTTAATGTTTGGGTATTGTTGAAAGATAACAATTAACACGTAGCATAATAATGGGAAGGGACAAAGGATGGTCCACTTTGGAACATTTTGCAAACTGCACCATACACATTCCATCAACAAACATTGCATTTACGCAGTAAATAATTTTATAAATTATGCTAAATAACACAAATCGTGTTAGGTGACATCAAATCTATCGTCTACTATTGGTGATTAATTATATAATAATAATAAAGGAGAGTATTAGTTGGTGCTAACGGTCAAATGTCAATCGACCATTGTTTTGTGGTAGACTACGCATCTTTTCCACGACTCCTTTTGATCCTTCTCTCTCTCTCTCACACACACACATAGAATAATGAGGTGGAAGTTTCTGGGGAGACCTAGAATTCCCAAATTTCTGAAATTTTTATTTTTAAATTTATTAACATAAAATCTAATAATAAAAAATTTTAGTTTAATATCAATTTATTGGAAGACAATTGGACTCATTGGTCTAATAAAATTAATAATATAAAATTACAAGTGATTGGCCAATTCCTCAATTCCGTCCACCCATATGAACTCTGAATCTTGCATTTCTCCTCCTCGCTTTTTTTACACTGAATAAAACAATGTTAAATTATGACATTCTAATATCTACAAATCTCTATCAAATCACACAACAAATCATCATATATTAATTTGAAATTTTTTCATAAATAAACTAAAAAAATAAATTAATTTTTAAAATACCTATCAGTAGTTTTTTTTACCAATATACTGTTTCATTTATTCTTTTTTTTTAACACTATATTCTTGTATAACGAAAATATATTTTTTGGTACACTTAAGTAACTCGTGTAACGAACTGTGTCAAGCCACCGTCGCTACAACCACCATCAACATCATTCTTTATACAAAGTGTAATACACAGCCGTAGCCACTAGTCGACGCCATGATACAAAGTGTAACACTTATAACAATTGTGTTATACTTCAACCGCCCCTACCACCACCTTCAACACCGTCATTACACAAAATATAACACTTGTAACAAACTATGTTACTTAACCGTGGTCACTAGTTGACGTCATGTTACAAAGTGTAACACTTGTAACAATTGTGTTATACCGCTACCACCACCATCGTTACTGCCATTACACAAAGTGTAATACCTGTTACAAAATTTTGTTATTCAGAGCTACACCGCTACTACTCGATCTACACAACTATCATACACGTCAAATCTACACCACCATCAAACTCGTCAGATCTAAATCGATTAGTGTTTTAAATATGAAAATTTCAATGGATCACGATGGAAAATATCTGATTTGACATTGTTGGGGTTGGAATCGACATTGGTTCGTCTTTTATGGTGGATTTCGATAAAGTGATTTGGTGGTGGAAGGAGGTGTGGAGGCATTGGTCGAAGCGTGTGAAGAAAGAAGAGGAGAAGTGGTGATGTTGAGTGGATCCATTGCTTTAATTTTAGTGGCGACTGGAGTGTGGTGGTGCTGGCAACTAGTGGCGGCGATTGATGGTGCATGGTGGTAATGGTAGATGAAGGCTGAGGGTGAAATTTTGAATTTCTTCATTGTTGTCATTAATTACGTTAATATAGATAGATGGTGATATGGTATAGTAGGAGTGGAGTGGAAGTGGAAGTGGAAGTGAAGTGGAGTGGAGTGGAGTTGGGATGTTGTTAGATTTTGAATTTGTTTAATTTAAATAAACAAAAATATTAAATAATTACATAATATTTTTACAATAAATACATACAATTGTAAATTTAAAATTATTTTTAAAAGTGGGAGTAATAAGTGTAATTTTCTCTATTAATTTCCTTCAAATTTTTAAACTCCATCTCATTTTATCATAAAATCTTTAATTGCTACACCACCCAAAAAATCAATAATCTTAAGCATGGGATAAATTTCATGCTCGTCACTCCATTGACAAATTCTTTACGGTAAATAGAAATACTAAAAACAAGTCGTTTTTTTTTATAAATAAAAATTAATAAAGACACTTTGTTTATGAATGCATATCTTGTTCAATTGATTTTTTCTTTTTTTCTTTTGAGATTGAGTGATATTTAATTTTATTTGTATAATAGATCTTTTTATTCTTTTAAGATAATTTTGTAGATGACAACGTGCACAATAAGAGTTTGATATTTGTTTTTTTTGTAGACTTATCACCGATCTATGGAGGTTTTCTCCACCACAGACAAAAAAAAATATTGTCACTACATCTCTATCATTCTCAAACCAATATATATATATATATATATATCAATTTATCCATTTTCTTCTCCATATTCTTCAAAATCAAACTCTCATCAAATAAAAACTCTCTCTCTCTCTCTCTCTCTCTCTCTCTCTCTCTCTCTCTTCAATATATTCTTCTCAACCCCTCAATCTATTAAAATCATCTACTACAGTATCCCACGACAAAAAAAATGATATACTAATTTTGCACATTACACATTAGTAATCTGAGTTACATATTTAGAATAAAATTCATGTATCGATACTTAATCAAGATCAAATAATGATGCGAATGAATTTGTTCATCTGTTTGTGTATAATATAATATAGTATATAAAAAAATAAAATATGAAAACACGTAAGAAACACTTGTAATAAAGTATAAAAAAATTTATATCACTATTTTGTTTTCAAATTTTTTTGCATGTTTAATTTGTGGACTGCCAATACAAAATATTTGACTCTGCCGCTAAATAGTTGGTAGGACAAAGTCGAACAATATTTCATAACAGCTAATTTTCATGCAGCACAAAGCTTCGTTTCATCGTCTCCTTAGGCCACATCCTTGACGAACTTCATCTTGCATATTCCTTAGATAAACAGTTCAGATGGAGCAAAGAATAGAAACAAAAGAGAAGCTAAATTTTATCACAAGTACAACATATTTTCTTTACATGTTTTACTGCTCTCCATGGATCATCCGATAAATAACTACAAAAAACTATGTATCGTTTGGATATAAAGCAAGATCTTTTGCAACTAAAACACGTCGCTAGTAGGGAACGCCCAACAAAATGTAAATTTGAATTCATGATTGACAAAACCCAAGTTTAGAACGAGTTACGAAAACATAGGCCTCCAACATATTGGGGAAGATATATATGTGGACTAGCCTCCATTTTGTTACATGAAATAATGGAATGCAATTCTTCAATATGGGTTCCAGGTAGAAGAAAGATGGAAGAAAATGCCGATAAAGGTAACTATCCTTGTGTCTCGGCACGACGGTTTCTGCATGTATAGTTACAGCACAATATTTGGCAGAAGCAACTTCTGGCCGAAGGGGAATAAAATTTTTCTGATACAATTAGCTAGAGAGCTAGCCGCACAAACATGCATGTGATGATGATCAGTGCTAAAATAAGTGAGTGCTAAACATATCAAGAAAAACTATGCATGCAACTGGTAACAGGCATTATCTCATGCAACAATATCAACCTGAAAAGGAGGATACTAATCTCAAGTTTAATATATATAAAGACAGTAAATCGCCAAACTCCGAGTTTTGCAAGTTTGCGATTATATGGATATTTAATATTTTTACTAATGACATAAAATGACCTAGGCATTGCGTGTCAAAACATTGGGAGTGTGCCAATGAGAAGAAAACTAAGAAGCCAAATTTCTCAGCATGATAGTAACTCATTATTCAAAGATTCCTTATACATAAGCCTCCAGGAAAGTTTTTGCATTTATACTAAAAAGCCTTAACACCGTTTTAAAACTACCATATTTTCAGTGCTTTTATATAAGTATAAATAGAAAGGTTAATAAGGGAAACCGAATTTAAAACTCATCTGCGCAACTTATGCTTGTTCTCCTTCGTCAGACTATATTTTATGTACGTCATTTGAATCAACTTTGAGCACCCACATTTCGGCAGTCAATTGGCTGGAAACACACAGAGATGACCCACAAAACCCTTGACACACATCCCAGCACGTGCTATACCCTGCCAAGTAATTCCTGTTGATTATGAAAAGTGAGGAGATGAATACAGTGTAGGTCTCAAATGATCTTTGGAGGTTGATGAAGCAGTTGTAGAATTTGAATGCAATACACTTGAACCTCCTGGAGTGCCATTCCAGTTAATTGGACTTGCATTCGTTCCCTTGGAGGGTGGCACTTGAAAACTTGCATTCTGAACGACTGGAGATCCACGACAGAAAGAGTAGCCCTGTGGCAGATGATGATAGAGAGGATTCAGATGCCTTGAGTCTCCCATTGATCCCGAAATCCCAACTGTAGATCCCCCAACTTTCATATTTCCCTCATTACATGTTGCTTTAATTACTGAATCAGCTTCGTTCTCTGGTGTGTCATCAATAACAATTATTTCCATTCTGGCCCTGCCGCAAGGATCTGCACTCTTGAGGTGAGTGGCAGAAGGAGTTCGCACTTTCTCGATATCATCAGTTATTGGAGTACCCACTCTAATCCTGGAACCAAATTGTTCAGGGGTCAAGTTGCACCCGCCCATGTATTCATGACACTCCGTAGAGGATGGGAAACTCCAACCATAATTCTTATTTGAAAGCATGGGCATCGATAGACGAGGAGACAATAGTTGTGTCCTATGAATACAGTGGATTACAGAACCGTGTGACGTACTGACGTCAAAGTGCAATGTCGGCGTGCTGCTCTTCTGCAAATGGTCAAAGTTGCCAGGAACTTGAGAAACCGTATGATGTAATGAACGGTCCTCATTGCGAATCTTTCCAAAAGTGACACCGTTATCAACCCAAGATAGTGGCTGTGCATGGTCATTCATAATACATGAGGGAGCATGCCTGGTTTCAGCAGACACATCTTTGTCTTTGTTTATCACCATCAAGTTCTTTCCCATGAGTCTAAGAACAGGAGTAGATATAGTTGGGGTAGCAGACTCGTAATCATCACGAGTTGGGAACTTAACCTCAGAATTTGTAGAGAACTGCATAGGAATATGTCCCATGGATGATTTTGCAACGTGTTCTTCAGGTTCTGAACTTGACTTGCTCGTAGAGACTACTTCTGACCTCGAATTGGAACTTTCAAACTTTCTCTTTGCATAACCACCCATTTGCTTTTCTATGGCAGGAAGTGCAAGTGAAGACATAGTTCTTCTGCGTAAAAGTTGTGATTCTTGATAGTTTAAAGCAACACCCAATAAGGCTCCCTCCTTCCTAGAGCAACAACACGGCTGACTGTTTTTGAATCTGAGAGGATTCGATTCGGCAAACATCAAATCAGCCCTTGACTGATCCGGGTTGAGCTTTCCTTCTCCTGCACTCGCTGCCTGCTCAAAAGGACTGGAACTTTCAACCACAGGATCAGTGCTAGCTCGGGAGAAGCTAGATCTAGTCTCAGGTTGAACACCATGATCAGGTTCTAAAGACAACTTCTCCAAGGATACTGAATAAGATCTTGCGGCGATGGAGTTGGATATAGCTGACGCGGCAGAAACAGGAGAATCTGATGAATCCATGTCAATTAATTCATGCTCATCGTCAGAAGATTGAACCCTGCAGGAAGTTAATGATGAATTTCCATGAAGATCTTCTGAGCCCATACGCCCAGGACTTGGCAAAAAGGATCCAGGCGGTCCAGGAATAGGAATCGGATCAACATCCACAAAGTAATTTCCTGGTTCTTCGTTAGTATCCAAATCTGCCACCATATGGACATTGTGAGTGATGTTAAGTTTCCCCACTTCATCCCCGAGAACATCTCTTCACCACCCAATACCGGCTTATCTAGAAAAGGTTCCTTGTTTGCTTCAAGATACTGTTGTGACAGACCTTGCACATCAGAAGTACCAGCAAGCACAGGGAATGCAGGATTCAATGATTTGCTAAAAACCATAAAAGTTCCCCCGTCAGCCATGTCAGGGATTGGCTCACAGACAATGTCATCCGAAATATCAACCTCTTTTCCAGAAGATTCCATGTCATCAGAAGTACAAGGTGGAACACTGTCACCGGTAAAAGAATCGATCTTCTTCCCAGCCCGGCAACTATCAGATTCAGGAGAGTGCTGTGAGCTTTTCAAAGCCTTGGTTTCCTCCTTCCTACAGATCATAAATTCCCCTCTCTTCTTTTGGATTTTCAAGACCCTAGTTCTATCAACAAATAGCTTATCAGTTGTTTCTATTTCAGTTGTATTTTCACACTGATCTTCTACCAAGTGATGTTGCCTAACAATTGCAGATTGGGATTCTAGGGCTTCTTCATCTGATCCTGACATGTAATGCACTCCAGTGTTCTTTTGGTCCAAACATTTTCTCTTCAAAATTTTCTTAGAGTGATCAGGAATAGAAGCTTTGCTGACAGAAAACTCATCCTTCCTCAAAGCTGAAAATTTCTTGCCTCTAGATGAGAATCCATGATCCAGGGAAATATTCCTTAAAGATGAAAATTTCTTACCCCCAGAAGAATATGCATGATGTTGGGACGTTCTTGAGTTGATAAAAGAACTATGAGAATTTTTAGCGGGAATGAGCATCTCCGTTCTCTTGTTACTCAAAGGAGGTACAAGATTTTCTGTACAATTTGGAGGATCTTTTATACGATCAAGAACTGACGGGCCATCTTTTCTCAACTGCTTCACACTACACTTAGATAACATAAGACGTTTCTTCTTTTTACTGTGACAGTTTCGAGAATCCGACAAGGAAAATCCTGCCATCTTTCTTAAAAAAGGATCCTTACATCCATCATGAGAAAAAAGAGACAAATTCTCCTGTCTTTTGCTGCTTTCAGGAGGTGATTGTGGATTCTGATCAGATAAAACCGCCGAACTCAAACTACTAGTTCTCTTCAGGAAAGGGTCGGCTAGTGACGACTGATTACTTTTTACTCTCAAGTCCTTAACCACACCTTTGTCTGAATGCTGATCTTCACCTTCAAGATTAATCTTCTTCATTAGACCAGTTCGCTTGGAGCCTACCCACTGTCTTATCATTCCAAAATTATTTAGTTTCATCTGATCGCAAGCTTTCAAGGGTTTTGTCAGGCATTCGTCTTTCTCGCAACTTTCTTCAGGAGGAATGTTTCTTTGTTCACTATCGTCAATCTGATAACAACCCATGGTTAATTCGCATTTTGTTAAAGATGATAAGCAGTCTAGTCATTTGATAAACATAGCAACTTGCGAATCTTTTGGTGCAGACACTATAGGTAATAGCTTAACAAATTTTAGGTAATCTAAATTGAAAATATACTTTTTATCTACAGAATACCAAAAATCAGAACATGAACCCTCTGTGTTAGACTGAAAACCAAATAAATAAATAAATAAATAAATAGGAATCAACAAAAAGTCACCAATTAAGTAATATAAGTATATTAGACGACTTAGTTGTAACTGTTTCGTGCCAAAATCTTGTGGTTTGGAAATAAACCAAGTGAGACGGGAATATTTGCCTAGTTTCGTTCAAAGGTATCCTTCCAGACAATCCAAAAGCTGAACATATGCCATAAATGGCAAGGCTGGAAAAAATTGATTGGCAAACAAGCAAGCACAACCAGTCAAGAACGATTTGTAAAGAAGTTGAAGTAACGCACCTCATGACAATGATCATGCCTCAGAAAGCAACTATTTTGGTCATGGGGAGCACATTTCATAAGCTTGTGTTTCCTAACGAGATTTCTCTTCTTACTTGATGAAAGTTTGCTTTCTTTGTCTCTTTTCTCAAGTTTACTCGGTCTACAATCATCCTTAGCATTTGAGTTTGATTGCAGATCATTGAACTTTGATAGAATACGAAGTTTTGTGCCACTGGAGTCAATGTAGACTGCAGCATCTTCATTGATGTCCTCAACATCAGCAGGAGATGGTGTCGTATTCTTCTCTTCAACAGACATCTCCGTATTTGAAGCTGGAAAACCCAAGCTCAAGGCCCAGTTTGTTCCGTTTCTTCTATCAAGATCCTGCAATGTAAAGTGTTTGGCCGTTGCATATATATCCACCATTAATCTTGTCTTTCTTGGCTTTATTCTATGCTTAATCACTTTAGGATTTTCTGTGCACTTGATTGTTGACTCCCCAGAAAGACATTGATCAATGTGGGCATTTAAAGTGGTGTTAGAAGAAGATGAAAAGGTCTTGCATACTGGGCATACTTTTGAAGCCATTGTTTCTGACACCACAGAAGTGTTTGCAGCCGTATCTTCTTGCAACCTTGGGTCAGCAATGCTGCTCAATTTCACAATCAATCTGCACTTCTTAACCGCTTCTTTGATTGTACTTTGGCTCTTGTTGGATGATGGAACTACAGATACAGGCTCTTCCGGCAAGGGTCCTGGGAATTTTTTTGCTTCCGCTTCCAAGCAAGGGCTTTGTATTGTGGGAACGGAATCTCTTTCAGAATAAGAATGACTCGCTGTGGTTGATGGAAATTCTTTTTCTTCTTGAGATCCACTTGCATTAATGTCTCCACAATCCACACTTAGATTATGGCCGTGCCCAATATTGGTATAAGATACAGACGCAAGATGATCACTTGAACAGGAGAGCTTCCCATTGGAATTGCTTGTACTTTCTTTGTCACGGGTAATGCTTCCAACAGCACATTTTTCAATTGACGAGTTTCTTGCGTAACCAAGAGACTGAAAAGGTGGCAACAGATTGGTCATGCCATGTTTCAAACAAAGTTGCAAATTTTTCTGAGAAAATGGCCAATTAGTCTTGATATCCTTGCTCCGGGTATTGAAAACATAATCCCTGCAGTAAAATTTATGATTGAGATATAGGACTAAGATCACATACACAACAAATTCAGGACAAAATAATGGGGTAATTGAAACACCAGTGAATAAAATGAATTACAAAAATCACAAGACCTTCCCATTATGCACCTGTTTTAGCAATAAAACTGTACAATGAGAAATAAGACTATCCCAAAAAAATAGCAGCTTTTGACTGAGGATTTAACCACAAATAGTTATGCAAGAAATTTGGATTCCCATTGTGAGAGTGGTTTTTGAAGAACCCGACCTAGGAACATGAAATGACCACAACTAATTACCCAAGAATAGCTGGTCAAAGTTGACCATCTAACGGTGGTCGTGAACAAAATTGGAAGAACAACTTTATAAGACATGGCAGACCAGATGAAGACCAAAACCTGCTAAAAATAAGGTCATTAGGCCAAAATTAGGCAAAGAAAAACAAAATAAACAGAGAAAAAAATGCATATTCACGAAGCTTGATGGCAAACCCATGTTTGGACGAATCAAATAAGAAATATGCAACAGGGATCTGGCCAACAAAGAAAGTTTCAAGAAATAACATGACAGAAGTGTAAAACTTGAAGGTTTAAGAAAGATGAAATTTGCCATCCATTTATTACCTTATGGAGAATTTGGACAGATCTACCTCAAGCTGCTGCTTATTATCAGAAGCCCTCTCATGACTATTACTGCTTTTCAGTTGTGAGATTTCACAAGCACACTGGGTATCTGGTGGAGGGTTTTCAATGGATAACATCTGCTAACAGCCTTTTTCTTCCTTCTTGTGCTGTCTAGGCAACAGTCACAAGAACTTATTTTATCTCCAAAACAAGGCCTTATCTTATTAGCCTTCAGCATAACAGTAGCCTAAGGCCTCTCTCAACAAAGGTCCCCAACCCCACCACCACCAATACCACCTCTAAGATCAAAATCAAACAACCCCACCTAAATATTGTACCTTTTCTTCAACCATCCATCAACACTGCAAAGAAGAGAGAAGAATATCAAAACATAAGATCAGGAACTTTGGGGGGAAAAAAAATACAGACACATAATACAAGGGGCAGTAAAGATTCTAGACTCCTCTAAGAATGTTATTTTATGTGCTAGGAAGGTGTAAACTTGAAGCATCTTATACGAATAGAGCTCTCTGGAAGAGTCTAATTGAGCAAGGAAAGAACCAAAATTTGACAAAGAAAGAAGGCTACAAGCAAAGATCGACCCTCGTGAATCGTTATTTTATGTGGGCAAACCAAGAGAAAGTACATAGATTTGCTGAAGCTTTTCAAGATGGGAAACAACTAAACCTTGCGCACTTGAAAAATCAAATCCAAAGAGAGCAAAATCAAGATGGTTTGATGACAAGAGGCGATGAATTTGAACGTTTCACGAAATGAAGCCAAAAAAAAAAAATTCTCACCGATACACATGCATATGGTGTAAACTGACCTCAAAATCAAAGTAATCGGTGAAATATTTTACAGGGTCGAAAAAGATTCAGAAGAAATGGAAAGAACACAGACCCCAAAATCAAATCTATGGTTAGTCTGAGTGAACAGTAGACATGAGAAATGCAAAATCTAGTTTCAACGCACAGACCAGATTTATTTTGCTTTGATCGAAGGGAAGACTAAAAACGAAACTCTGTCAAAAACTACTGAAGACAAACGCCAAGAATTGAGTGAAATATAGATCATGAAATCACAAAAAATAGTTGGGGATAAAACTCTATCAGTACACACAGCCCAGCTCAAAATCGATAAACAAATACACACGCCAGACCAAAATATAAAGTAGAGAACAAAGAGAAGCAAAAATCTTGAATAAATTTCAAAAAAAAAAACAAGAAAAACCCAAAACACTGATTTTTTGAAGGCAAAAAGATGAAGAAAATACCCTTAAAGATCAAGAATTTCCTAGAATAAAATCAGCTTCAGACCTGTTAGTTTTGAATCTATATATTGCTAGTAGGAAAAGTGAAGCGGAAATACAGTCATCGTTTGCTAAAAGGGCTTTAGATGAATAACAGTGATGGAGATAGAAAAAACAAAGAAAACAGATCAAAGCAAGAGAGATGCATCTATTGTAGAGAGAGAGAAAGAAGATGTATGTATGTATGATTGTATGTTAATGTATGTATCAGTTTATGTACAGTAACAAGAGAAAACAGCACCACCCACTCACACATCAAAAGGGGCATCAGGTTCCTTCTCTCCACAAAAAAGTAGTTTTATACCATTAAAACCCCTCACGATTCACCTCCCCCTCGGTGAATATGCGTGAGAGATAGAGAGAAATATTCAAGAATTTCACAAATAGAGAGAGAAACAACAAAATATAAATATATATATATAGAGAGAGAGAGAGAGAGAAGTAATTTATTTACTCTACAGAGCTGTCCTACACTATACTAGCCCTACAGTATTCTCTGCATTTGCTCAAAAATTCATTTCCAGCATTCTTTATTCTTGATATTTTTGCCATCAATTGTCATGTTTAGCCCTAACCTTTATCTGAAATTACAGGAGACTGATAACCCTAAAGCCTAAACGACAAGAATCCTTTTGTTGTGTTGACAATGATAACCACGGTGGATTTTTCAAATTAATTAATTAATTAATATTAATCCGTTGTTTTAGCTTAAGTAACTCTTCATTTATGTTTTCTTGTCTTATCTTTTTTTCTTCCTAATCATTCAATTACCAAAACATAAAGTATTTATGACATGTTCATAGGGGAATTAAATAGTATTCAACAACAAAAATAAATATTATTCCAGTTTAGAAATGGACTTTATTTTATTAATTTGATTTTATTGAAAAAAAAATTATATATTAGATGGATTTTTAAACTCTAAAACCCTCGATAAATTGTTTTTTTTTTTGGTTACGATGTATTGGAAATAAAAATTTAAAAAATTTACTAGACTGCATGAACAAATTAGATTGAATTATTTGTTATTGCTTAAATTATAATTTCAATTGGTTAAACTGGTCAAACATATTTTTTATCTACACATTTTATAAGACCCACAACTTACAACTCACTTTTTATTTACACATTCACCCACAACTTATAAAATAAGCACTTAAAATATAATATCACCCCTACCAAACATAGACTTAACAAAAGAATATAAACGCATGTTTAGTAGTGCTAAAATTATAAGTTGGTGGTGAATGTGTGGATAAAAAGTGGGTTGTAAATTGTGAGTCCTATAAAATGTGAAGATAAAAAATATGTTTGATCAGTTTGACTAATGAAATTATAATTTAAATAACTCCAAACCAAACATGTTAGCACATAATTTGTACATATATATCATGTACATGTACTTAATATGTCCGAAGTTTGTTAGTGAAGTTGCTTATTAGATCAATATATTAATTTGTTCATATTATTTTTCTAAACTCAAATGCGTTTTGATTAGTTCCATAATTATATTCTAATTAATTGGTTGCAAAAAATTAGTCAACACACACAAATCACCAAGTAAAGAATCATGAAATTAATAGAAAACGTCAATACCAAAATAATAGAAATGTGAATCAAATATAAATTATAATAGACATTATATTAATTTATAAATAAGTGATTTATTATAAAATTGTTACTTTATCGTAATCATCCCAACTAACAATCTCACTTGTGAGTTTTACGAAATATAAAACATGAAGTAGTGGTGTCACATAAACAAGAAAATAGTAACAATTATCCTATGGCATCCTAAATATGATGAAAATGTCAAGTTGTGGACAGAAATTAGATACTCACGTTTTTTTGACCAAAAATCAAGTTTCCTTCTTCTAACTATTACGTTTAATATTTTTTGATAAAACGAGATAAGGAAATTTTGTCCTACTATTTATATTGATGTAGAGTGAGATAATGATAAATTAATTAATTGCATGAAATATGTCATTTATTATAATATATATATGGAACAAGAAAAAATGAAACGTCCAATTACATTGTGTAATATATTATATCTATCGAACAAAAAAAATCTAAGAAATATTTTCACTTTGTAGAGGCGGCTCAAATAATCTAAGATCATTATAGGTAAAATCGCTAACGGGCCTTTTCAAGAAGAATAACCAAAAAATTAATGAACAAATGATCACCAATGGTATGAATGTTGATAATTTTGATTGAAATCAATATATGTTGGTGATTCAAAAGAAACAATCGACAGCGAATACTGTTAGTGATCATCGGCACACATCTATCAATTATTATTATTGATGAGTGTTGTCGGTGATGTTGGCGAGAACCGACAAACTTTAGTCAGCGACGGAAAGTCATCGATAGCATTGGTAAAATTTTATATTTCTATCATTTATAATTTTTTACAAGTTAACTAACAAATAAGTTAAAATATCTTTTTTATTTTTTCTTATAAATATTGTTGACTAATAAAGTTTTTTTTTAATTGTTATTTGTTCTGGGCGGAATTTTTTGTTACTATTTAATTTTTATATTTTATTAATTTATTTATGGGAAGAACTTTTTGTTACTATTTAATTTTTATATTTTATTAATTTATTTATTGACAAAATTTGCTGGTAAATAAAATTTATTAAACTATTTATGTTTTTAATATTATTAACTAAAAAATTTATCATAATCTTTAATTATATTTTTAATGTTATTAATTACTGACATAATTTTTTTAAATAATATTTAAATTTTCGAATTTAACAATACAAATTCAATCGATAAATTAAATTTGTTTTTTTTTTCATAAATTACTTAACGACAAAAAACTTTATTATTAATCTTAAATTATTATCTTTATTTGCTATTTTGTTACCTATGGACTTTACCAATGGTAATATTTATTTTTTAAGGACATAATTTTTGTATATAAATTAAATTTAATATGATAAGTTTTTAATTATTACTAACAAAAAAATCTTACTCAAAGATTCTTAATGTAAAATTATTTAAAAAATCTTACTCTAAAACCTGGAAATATGGAATGCTGCTAAGGCAACCATGGGTGGAGAATAAATGCTACCATAGTGTTTGGTAGTGCTTAAAAAAAAATGTTATTGTACATTGGGCTATTTAGAATAAACATTATCGTGTATGTCTTCACTAGTTCTAATCTAGTTTTGTTAATTTTACAAATTACAGCAATAGGTTTCTATGATAAGACTCTTTGAGTTACTTAATTAAGTACTTAAGGAAAATTTAATTGTAGGTCTCCAACTTATTAGAGTTGTAATAAGTTGGTCCAATATATCTTTTACGGAGTTTTATCAAACTTTCCAATTTTGAACATCAGTGATCACCTATGTCTGAACATGTTCCATCTGTTTTTAGTTTTACAAATTACATTGTTTAGGTTTATTTTTGATAAAACTAATTTGAGGAAAATAATTAAGAAAAGGAAGGATGGAAAATTTAATTGTAGGTCTCCAACTTATTAGAGTTGTAATAAGTTGGTTCAATATAAATTTTTTTGGATTTATATCAAACTTTCCAATTTTATAGCATCACTGATCTCTGATGAACATTTGCATCTGCTTTGTCGTTTAAAAAAACAATTGTTTATACACTTATTTTTGTTAAAATTAATTAGAAGAAACGGAAAATAACACATAGAAAAGGAAGGATGGAAACAACAAAAGAAAAATAAATTGGGGCTGGGACATGACTTGAGTGTGGATTGTAAGTGGAGTGGAAGGGGGTTGTGCGGGGTTCTTTCTTTTCTCTCTTTTTGTTATTGGTTATAAATGTTTGGATTCAAAATTGATTATAAGAGTATCTACAATTGATGTGTTAATTCAACTATTAGTATCAGATATTAGATAGGAGTCAAATTTATTTCTCCAATGGATGTGTTAATATGTTAGTTAAGATCATTTATTTGTATCATAAGTTAACTACTTTAGCTAGCTGACATGTTGTTTTAATTAATTTTTGTTTTTTATTTATTGTTTTAATATATCTTCTAAAGGGGCCGTCACTTCGTTCGTACCTTCTTAGCTTAGGCTTTCAACTCCTTCGTGGTTGTAGCGACCACTTCAAGCAGTGGAAAGAACAAAGCATTCCACACGTGCAATGAAACTATAATCTACGAGTCTCCTTATGCAAAATCCTACATCTCTTGCTTGAACCTATTAGTAACTATTCTTTTGGGCGGGACCTCCTCTCATTGTTACAGGGTCATTGATCACCGAAAAAATAAAAAAAAAAGAAAACAAAATGATAAATTTGTCCAATACTGGTGCTTGTTTAGGAACGGAGTCAACTTATGAAAGACTCCTCAATCCGTCCTATGGGGCAGCCTGCTTTCCATTTTCCAAATTAGAAATAGGGGCCTTGTAGTTAAGGGACGCGCTAGCATGTTGGAAAACTACAACTTTAAGATGCAAGTCTTCTTCAAAATCTCTTCATCTTCTATATTTTTTTGAATTATAAGATTATGAGGGTTTGCTTCGGTACCATTAAGTGATTGGGAAAATGAGGCAAGGATCGACCAGCCAAGAAAGAATTCTATGTTCGATGATAAAATCTTTTTAATTCTTAGCCAAAAGGCAACCTTTTCTTTTGCAGCAAACTTTTTCAACTTGCTAGGCAACTATTGCAAAAGCCCTCTCCTCTCAGTTGAGTATATTTTTCTGTTCGTTTTGATTCTTGTTCTTTCCTGATATGCTTCTTTCAACTGGATTATAGAATACAACTAGACAAGCAACAGGCTTCAACGAAAGGACTCACATGCTGACATGCCTATTGTGAAAGAGCTTCCTAGTGATCCCTAGATTGCAACACGTCAAGTCGTTAACTCATCGCGTCACTACTTTCTTTTCTAGGACCGACCAACGCCTCACTTGCACAAGTACCTACATAGTGTAATGTCAGTCACATATTCAACATAGTGTTCGGACCAAAAATATATATAGATATATACATTGGAAATATCAAATAGAAGGTTGAGTAGTTAAATTTGACTAGTCCTATGTTATAGCCAAACATTAGCTAAACTTAACACATAGGTGTGTTAATTATTATTCGCTTTATAGTTTATGCGGTAATGTTTAGCTATTTAAAATTAACAAGTTCATTGTTGATGCTCTAAAGAAACAAATTGCATATTTAATCACGATAATGATTTGGGTTTTACTGATTTAATTGTAAGAAGTAGAAGGCTCCAAGTGTTTTTGAGTTTTCAATGTAAGGAAAAAATGGGAAAAATAGAGGAAGAGGAAGAAAAGTCTTGAATGTTGTCTTGGACTGATTTTTTTAACAAAAAATATTACTTATTAAAAAGAAAAAAACAAAGGCCAAAGTATATAATTTTTAAAAATTGGGAGCCTTCCATGAATCGGGACTTTAAGCGACTACCTAACTAGCCTAATGAAAACATATAACGAAAACATATAAAAAATCTCAATATTTAAAAAAAAACAAAACAAAATGAACTTTAGATTTGTCGCAAACATCAGGATTTAAATAAAAAAGTATACAATCAACCTAGTTTTGATCAAATGGGAAGAAAAGGGAAAAAAAAAGATCGAATTAAATAAAAAGAAAGAAACATTTAAATTGAATTAAGAATGTGAATTTATGGAGTTGTGGTATTATTTATAAATATCCATAAAATGAAGGGGGTCGTCACAAAATGTTTAATAAATTTTGCAATTTGCACCACAAACTTTTTCTCCATTAGCTCGCAATAATATTATATTTATAACTTTGGTGGGGTCACAGTCCTATATGCCGTTCAACCCCCGAAATTAGAAAAATAAAACATTAATTAACTAATTAAAATTAATTAAGAGTCAAAATGGTGATTATATTGCGAAGAATGATTGTATTACTTTATAAACTATTTGTTTGGCTGCCAAGAGGGAACATGGAGAGACCCCACTAAACATTGAATTTCAGGACCAAATCTTTAATTAAATGAAAAATTAAAGGGTATCCAATTCAAAATTATCTCCATCACTTATCTAGGTTTTCCATTTTATTTATTTGTAAAAAAATTTAAATAGGGACCGGGCACGGGTGGTTCAATTTGGATATTTTCTAATAATCAAACTAAACTGATTCCCATTGAGAGTTGAGGAACCATTGGTTCTATGAATTAAAAAAAAAAAAAGCCACATCAGAATCGAACGATTTTAGTTCAATATATTCAAGTTCTTTCGTGCTTAAAAAGTAAATTGTAAATTGTCGTCTTTTTTTTTTTCACTTTCATATTTATATTCCATGCCTATGGATTATTTCATAAACATATTAATCTATGTAAGTTCATATAAATTATGATAAATTGAGAGATCATAGAAATGATTATGAACATAATGAAAATTTATTTAAGTAGCTAAATAGAGACTCGAATAAGAACCATGTAGTTCCTGATTCAAATACTTAAAATCAGACTCAGTTTAACTAGAATTGAATCGAACGCGTTGGTTTTGGTCTATTTCTAATACGGTTTGAATGGTTCTTGATAAAATTGCCTACCTTACTTTTTAATTGTTATAATAAGAAAGAAATAGCTGTAATTGCTCTCTAAATTTGATCATATATTTATTGTTCATACAACATTAAATTCATGAATGAAAAAGATTCTCGATCATTCGTAAGAAATCAACTTGAAAAACACGTGATTAGTGATCACGCTATTCACCTTGCGCGTGTATCACGAGAATAATCATGTATTTACATAATTAAATAAATATACCGTATAATTTTTTTTAAAAAAATCATTTGACAATAAAAGGTTAACTTCCATCATAATTAAGTAACATTAATTCATTTCATTATCGCTCTTAATTATGAAATAGTGGTACTACTAAATTTGCAAGTCAGATGAGTCCAATCGTATAGAGGAAAATTGGTTTTATTTGTAATTTGGTGAGGCTTTTAATTCGAGGACTGATGTTAGACTGCTGCAGACAAACTGGCTGAGCTAGAGCACTGCTTGGGGGGATTATTTGGTTGTTGTTTGGTCATGCTTAAATTATGATTTAAATTGGTTAAATATATTTTTTATTTATATATTTCGTAAGATCAATAATTTACTAATTATTTATTATTATATATTTTATAAGATCTACAATTTATAAATATTTTAAAAACAATTTCAACACTGCCAAATATATTATTAGTAAGTTATCTAGGTCCGTTTGGTATATGATCAATGTATAAAGATAACGGATAAAATTTATCTTATCCTATTTGGACGGAATTGATGTCTGAATAAACTTTTATCCAGATAACAATTTAAACAAAAAATGAGAATAAGTTTTATCCTCGAAATGAAATCTATTTTTGGACATCCGTATTATAAGATAATCGCCGCCACCTGTCACGCGCCTTCTGCCGCCCGTTGCCATTGTCCCCCGCCACCCACGCTTTCTTTCAATTTTTTATTTATATTTTTTTTTAATTAAAAATAAGGGTATAATTATTTTTTTTATATGAAAAATTAACTTTTTAACATTGAATTTTTTTATTCTTATATTTAGTTGAATCAAACAAAATAATTATAAACCTCTTATCCGAATACTATTATTCAGATAAATTATTTTATCCATAAACCAAACAGACACTTAATATGAAAAATTCTATTATCGTATTAAAAGTCATTATTATAACTTTTAAATTGAATGTTTATGATGAAGATTTTTTTTTTTTTTAAATCTGCAATTAATATATGTCTGTCGTGAAATTCAAAATCATACAACTCTTAATCACATGCAAAGTAAATTGTCACATCCATGCCCATTCAAGGGCATAAAAGCACACTTTACCTTGAGTTGGATCTCCACTCATGTCTCTACGTGTTAAGAATAATCGTGTCATGTCTAAGTTTATTTACATTTAAGTTTTCTTTTAATCGTGTCATGTACATTTAAATTATGAAGTCATGCTTAAAATTTTAAGTACTTTACGGTTCAATCTATATAATCTCCCTCACTCGAGTTAAGTCATGCCAACTGCTAATAACTTAAATTCTCGGTGGGGGCAGGAGATAGTCTAGATCAAATTAAATGTAAGAATATAATACTCATTTAATTAAATTTATTATTCTCTTCATCCCACAAAAATATGTTCGTTTCTTTTTTCACACAGATTAAAGAATCTCATTTAATGTAATTAAAATTATAAATTTTTCACACATTTTTCTATTATGTCCTAATTTAATATTAGTCATTCATAAATCTAATAAATTTAAATGTTCATTAAGTTACAATTGGAATGCAAATGAAATTAAATTGCATTACGTTGAAACAATAGTGAAATCAATTGTTGATTTGTTATTGGGGGATGAGTGTTTCTAGGCAAATTGGAATTTATTGACTGCTTACTTGAGTAAATGTGTGAATAAATTTGTGTAATTTTTCATTATAATTGGAATACGTTAAGTTTATTTGGGTTGATAACAATGTAAATTAAATAAGGATATATTAGGAAAAAAAAAATTTAATACACTCTCTATAAAGTAAGTGGTCTATAATTTAGAACAGATAAATAAGAAAAACGAACTTATTTTTGTGGGACAAATGGATTATTTATTACTATATAGACGTGTATTGTAATATTAGTACTAGTACTAATACTAGATAATATTATTCGATTTTTATATTAGATACGAGAAAAAATTAAATTAAATTAAAGAGCTCAAAAATTGAAATTATTACTAAAACAGTTATTGGGATCCAAGAGGAGATATTTTATTATTTTTTACACATAAAATACTTGGGAAGTTTGATAGCCACAATTATATCACTCACTAATTACACGAATTAAATATTTGTTTTCCCAAAGTCCCCAGTAAAATAAATGTGGGCCAGTTCATTGTACATTTTGGACTTTTGAGGTCGGCAAATTGATTGTAAAACTAAATAGTGTCATTATTGTTTGGTAGTATAATTGATTTTAATCTTCTACTTGTTATTTAATAAATAAATAATAAAATTTAGAGTAATATTATTCATAGCTGCAGCAGTCATCTTACGTGGTATTATTTAATTAGAGTAAATAATTAATATTTAAATTCAATGCTTAATATCAAATATGCCGATAGTTTATGTTATTTAGGCCGTGTTTGATTGGCAAGGATCGAAAATGATGGAAAATGGAAAAAAAATTCATTTAAGTTGAAAAAATAAAAATTACCGAACTCATAAAAAAATGTTTTTTATGAAAGTGGCAAAATTCATGCTTAAAGTGATTATACTTTTAAATTCATTTTTCTTTATTTTGTATCAAACAATCAAAGTAAAAAAATATTTTCTTCAGATGTGACATTTTTCATAGAAAATGTATGAATCAAATCACACAATCCGGAAAATTGGTTTGGATTAGGTATTTTAAGAATAGGGAAGCTAATGTATAATTTGAGTAGATTAATAATAGACAGCATCTCCCAAGTTGCAGCTTGGCTAGGGCAAAAAGCGGGGGAGCGAAAGGGACAAGACGATTAGATGCCTTATTTCTTCCTTTGAAATGGGGGTCCCACTTGTGCTGGCGTATCACGTCACGCGATTAGTACGTGTACGGATGTAAACGTGTTTTTACTTTTCTCGCAACTTGTTACCAACACGCTTTCACTTCCGTATCTTGCTAAATGCTAACGCTTCCTTTCTGTTTTGAATCTCTCTTGCACACACTCTGGAGTCTGGTCCAGCCCTTATGAGCAAGCCCATTGAAAATGGATTGGACCCACCATCTGATCTGCAAAAGAAAGTCCAATTGATCAATGTCTCTACCGTGACTCTTTCAATAATGTAAAATAAATATTTTTATGAAAACGTTCTGCATTCATTTTGAAGTATTTAGACATTCTCGCTAAATTAAACAAAATTTACAGAGTTTTTACCCCATTTAAATATTCTAGTCCTCGACTACTTTGCTTATATTGTATAGATGATATTTTAATAAAAGAGCGTTACAGCCATTTTGCCCTACTAAATTGCCATATCTAATAAAAAAAATTGTCGAAAGACAAATTCCATTTTAGCCAAAAAAAGAAAAGAAAACGACTAGTGAATTTTTTTTCCCATAAAAATATATTTTACAAATATTATTCCTATTTCCGTTTCTATATCTTTATTCTTTAGGGAGAGGTTTTAGGAAGTGAAGGTCACTATCGGAACCAAACTAGTATACAATAAAAGCGAATAGTTATATTGCCATCACAAATTTTTTATGTTCCCCCTACAATTTTTAATAACTTTTGAGTAATTATATTTGCACAATATTTTTTATTTTTTACACCACAATTTAATTATATTTAACATTCTTAATCTATAAATATTATAGTACTAATGTCCCCAACTTTTTTTTTATCACATTTTTATCTTCAACTTTTCATTAATTAGCACATCTTGTTTTGATAATGGTTTCCGGTTGAAAATTCGTAAAAAGACTTATTTGTCTGTCATATTTTTTTAAAAAAAAAATAAATACAAAAGTATGATAAAATATTTTTCCTCATTCCACAGCACGTAAACAAAATATCTCGACAGAAACTATCATTAATGATGAAATGTACTAATTAATGAAAGTTGAAGATAAGAATTCATTAACAAAAAATTAAGAACATAATTGTAATAATGAACAAAAGTTGGAGATCTTAAATACAATTAAAATGTAGTGCGCTTATAACAAATTGTAGTATGAATATAACCACCCATAACTTTTTTATTTACTAACACGATCATAAGTTAAATGACATAAATGACTATACTTTTAAATAAAATCCGCCCCCCCCCCCGCCCCGCCCCACCCAACCCAACCCAACCCAACCCAACCCACACACAACAATAATTAATTTGGTTTTTATTTTTCCGTCAGCTATATTACAACATTTCCCCCCATAGCGGCGGTGCAAGCTATTTCTTTTTCCGGCGATTTTGCAGATTTCGCCTTGGAGGTACAGATTATTTGGTTAAATGATTTGCATGGTTGGCTTTATAATTACCATGATTAAACACTGGTGCATATTAATTCACTAAATTATTTTAAACTCAGATAGCGGAATTGATGTTACTGCTTCTGACAATTCTTTTGGTATGTGTTCATAGGCGGCTTTACCTGTTCATCAATTTTCCAACTAAAATCATTCTGGTTTAATACAAGAATTTCAAGAACTATTTTCTCTAAAAAAAATTCACAGGCAGCTTTATGTGGAGAGAGGGAGGAAATGAGAAGGGTAATATTAGAAAGGGGTATAAATGTGGTGTATTATAATTTTTTTCTTTTTTCTTTTTTAATTGGGCTCAGGTATATTTATAAAATAATTGTAGAGTATAACAAACAAAAATCATACTATACCATTCAATACAACATCGATATCTTTTTCCCACTTTAGCTTGCACGTACAAAATTTGTGTCCCTTCCAGTAATGAACTTCTGGAAAGTCGACAAAGACATTTAACCTTCCATCATCTTCCCTCACCAATTCCAAAACTAAATAAAATATAATCACACAACTCGTATGCCAAGCTTAAAAGTATTTAATTATATGTAAATAGGCAGGTTTAAAATGAGTCAAAATTTTCACTTACCAACTCAATATCACCGTTAGTTTATTTTCACAAAATCCACCAAAGTAAACACCACAACCTCGAGTAACAGATCGTTCGCAAGCAAGCATATAAGTTCAACGACCAACCAAGTTAAGGTCAAAGGTCATGTTGGATATCTATTTGCCAACTCAATAATTATGTTACTTTATACTCATGAAAACGATTTCAATAACCACCGGAATAAACACCATAAAATTGAGTGACTAATTTTTGACAAGAGCATCTGCGAGCGAACATACAAGTTGAGCAACCAACCATGTTCATGATATACGGCGCTAAAGTCATCAGTAAACTAGAACAACAAAACATCCAGTGAGGGCGTGTTGATGTTGACAACAATTGTTTCCTCAGACCCAGCTAATATGAAGGCTGTGGTAGGGTCACTGTTTAAGGAGGATAACAACTTGCAAACACAATTTGGACCTCTCCACTTTACACTTTCTCTTGCAGTCTAGTGAACAACATATAAATACGTGACTACTTTAACAGCAGACATCCAACTTGGACAGGGACTTTGCTAGGTCAAAACAAAAATGGTCCACTCATTAACACAAGGATTAAACAGCAAAATTTTGAACTTCTTTTTTCCTTAATACTTAACAATATTGCAAATCTACCTAACCATTAGAGACGGGCACGATTTCGACATCGTGCAAATAGTTCATGCCGTTGAGAGCTCAAACTCCACTTTTGACTACATGGATGAGCTGTACTACCTGTACATGACCCGGATGGTGGGCCTCTTACATTTAACAGGGTATCAATCGGGCAAAAACACTTCCCACAGGTAATACCTTCTTGTCTATTTGCATGGAGTTGTCTTTTATTCATTGTGTTATAATCCTGTTCTCCTGAATTTCCAATTCTCTTCTGTTTTCTTAAAGCATAAAACTCCTAATTATCTGCCCAAATTCTTAAATATGCAGAACCAGAGATTTAGGGCATGAATCAGCTATGGCCACAATTTATCAGCTGGATTTCAATGTTTTCTCCAATGTGGAACATACAGATGAGAACAGAAACCAAGAATGTCACCATTGTTCTTCTATTCAGTAAAGTATGCTCAAGCAAATTTACCAATAGTTTTATAAAGGACTACTTCAGAAAAAAAAAAGTAGCATAAAAGACACGCGATGGTCAACCATTATGTTGCTTAATGATTTCCAGTAACTTTACTGCAATCTTGTGTAACTGACGAAATTTTTAGGGCTGGCGAGACAGTATGCACGCACAACTCACGCAAATAACAAGATGTCAAATTGATTTGTCTACTTTTAATACCCACGAGAAATAATACTGGAACTGACGGGCCAAGTAGTTTTCTAACCAGGTTGGTTTCTGAACGGAAACACCCCAGCAATTTACCCTAAACAAGTTGATACTTCCATAACATTTTCTTCCCCCATCCCGAGTTTCGCTCTGCAGTTCAAAAGAATGAAACTGTTTAGTCAACGATTTTGTTTTAATTGCAAAAGAAACTCAGTAACAAGAAGAAAGCAATGCAAGATTTGAGGACAAGGTGTCCTAGAATGTGAAATCAAATGCATAACTGATCCCAACTCTCTAGTAAATCTATTAAAGCTTTGAACAGTGTGTAGGTTAGATTCCTACTTGTTGAGGGTCTATAGTATGATATAATGACAATTAGGTAGTTACGGTAATCTGCCTATAGTCTCCTTCATTTTCATTGACGTAGATGATAACGAGATCACACTCTCGTTAACTACCTTTTTAGTGCGACACAAAATGCAAACAAACAGTGGAAGGCCCAGAGATCGTACAGGAGGGGATGGGAATGGAGGCATTCAAGCCAAACATACTCCGGTGAATGTGTCGAGAGAGATAGGGAGGGGAGTGGGATACATGAAGTATGGTGAACAGTTTAGTGGCTATCCAACCATTCAATCGGCTGTTTGGGGGTCGGGGGGATTTAGCCAAGAGTTAACACAGAGTCAATTATTGCAAAGTCATAGCTGAACTAATAGGCCTAATTTTTTTTTTCACACAGATCTTGAAATGTAGTGTGTATTAAACACGAAATACACAATCTTCATGTAGAGTTATTACCTTCTATCATTCTATAATGCACAGTGCTTAGCTTCTATAGAAGGGTGCAAACTTTTCTGTCACACCATGGTTCTACATGCACTTGTTCATTTCACTTTAGTTTCTGACCATATTCCCAGACATGCATTTAATAATGACAATAAATAAATGAAGCATTTGAATTTGAATTCTAAGATAAGTTAATTTCAATAATATCTCAACCAATATGAGCAGCATACAACATATAAAATAAAAAGAGTACTTTTATATCTTTGTAATATAACTCAAATTCATGATTAGACTTAAAAGCAAGATCATACTGGAGAGACAGTAAATCTGCAGTAAAATAGAGCTAGTCATTGAAACAATAAGATCCAAAACAACTACATTTTTGCATATGAACAACATCAGGAAGAAATAAATAAACAACGGCAACATACAAACCACTCAAAATGGTTTTCCATAGTCTTGTGTTGGCTGCTCCCAGGCCCCCAAAAAGCCTACAACAAATCCATAACACCATTTAAAGAGAGCGAGGCATGTAAAATGGAGTGCAAATATCCATCTGATCTCATGCATTATCATATGCACATGAAAAAATGAAGTCAAAACACAACTAAATTGAGAAAGAAAATAAAACATACAAAGTGACAACATGGTTGACACAGCATAATTATGTTGCTGAAAGGAATACAAACAAAAAGGAAGAGGTTTAAAGAATCTCCAAGATACATACCTATGATTATGAAAGCATAGAAGACATGCATCCACAGGACTCAAATAGGAATGACATGTGTATTTCCTTTTAAACTTAATACATCGTGTGTGTGTGTGTGCACGCGCACGTTTGTTGTGTGCGTGTGTGTGTCTCCCAGGAACAGAAGGTAACTAATAAATCTAATTAAAAATGAAAAAAGGATGCACAGCATAAATGCATGTAACAAGCAGGGTTATATGGTTATATGCTGTCTTGAATTCTGAACCATTATACCATAATGCAAGACAAAAAAAATTTAAAATACTCCCATCTTTTTAAAAATACCAATCTTCAGAAGCAGAGAAGCTAGATACAAGACATTACGTTCACTTTTGTCATTTCAAAAAGAACAATAACCCTCCATATTAATAGACAAATTATGACTTAGAAAGCAAAAAAAAAAAAAAAAAATACCGTTTTAAATATTTAGAAGTGGAAATGTAAGAGCTTTTCATCTGGATGTGGTTTACAGTGTGAAGCTATTTTTAAGCTAAAAAGAAATCCGAATCCAGAACAAATAAAACAAGCACAACTATTAAATTTTGTGAAAATCTTTCCACTATAATGAAACATCAAGTTCTTTTTCTACATGTCTACAAAAATGAAGCTGTAACATGTTTGCGTATGGTAACATACAGAAGAACTCCGTCCTTGTCAATCTCAAACATACAATTAAAATGGATAAAAGAGTTCAAATCTGGTTCCTAGCACGTGATTAATTTAATTGTTAAGGAATCATTAAACTAAAGTTCTGACATACTTATTGGTAATTCTCCAAGGGACATGTATATTGAGTCATCATCACCAAGAATCCCCTGTGACAAATATTGAACAATTGTTAGAACTCATATGTAATTACGGATGCCACATTAGTGTGCTGTATTAACAATTTAACACTGATTTCATAATTGAAGGTATCAATTTTACGGATATTCATGAAAAGAAAAACAAGTCATAAATGAGGCAGTGAAAAGAAAGAGCTGAATTTTTCTTTGAAATCAGAGAGATGTCTGCAGTTCTTCGGTACCTCTCCGCTGGGAAGCCTCATATCACTGTGCAGAGAATTCAAATCTGTTGGTATGGAAGAACTGTTTGGGCTATTATCTTCAAGCAATTCTGATACCACAAGTCCATAACCACCCTGAATATCCGGAATCTCAGTGGCATTACGCACATTATTAGGAAAGCCATCTGGGACAGTAAGTACAGCAGGAGCCCTGTATAATCAAGATATACTAAATTCAGAAATCTTCGCAATGATCAGGCAAATAAATAATGTGATGCAGATTTTAGAAAACAAGTTATAAAAGAATGTGCGAGCAACAAACAAAATGCACTATCACACTAAATGAAGTTTCTAACATATTAACGGTCATGTGTTTAACTCTATTTATGTACGAATAAGGAAAGGATATTGATAATAGAAACTGACCTCTCTTGATTAATATCTGTGTTGTCTTCTTGTGCGAAATCATTTTCCAAATCAATCACCTCAATATCTTTACCATCAACTCCTTGTTTACCATATTTATTTGACTCGTTACAGCTATTAGTCATGGATAATTCCACATCAATAGGCGCTGCTTGTTTTCCGGTTCCAGCAAGAGACAAAACCGTAAGAAAGGGATCAACATGATGATTCCCATTCAAGTCAGAAGTTTCAATGAGATTAAGGTCAAAAGTCTTAAATGAGCCTGGAAATAGCTGTTTCTCTTCTGAGTACTCACGCGATTTGTTGTGACCTTTGGGAACATCTAAACTTTTCTGATCAGGGGATGAAGTTACATGCTCAATGCATGGAATTCTTGAATTTTGTGAAGTGTGCTGATTTTCCATTGAGTTAGAAAAGGGCAGGCAGCCATCAGATTGACTTTTCATTAGAGGAGGCAATTCTCTAGGTCTTTTAGTTCTTTCCCTACCATCAACATCATCATCCAGTGCTCTTTTTTCACCTCTCTCCATGAACACAGAGTTGGACCTTCTAAATCCAGGCAGCCTCTCATCAATACTTTGCTCTTCGAATGCAGATCTTTCAGGAAAAGATCTAGATCGTGAGCATTGTCCTGGCCTAGTCGTGGATGCAACATTCAATTCTTCCACCACTTCTGGAGCTTTCAGACCATCATAGTCGAGGCCTTTTGATTTGTGAGTTTGATGAGATGAAGCATTACCAGTGAGACCATCAACCCGCATATCTACAACATTGACTTCAGAAGCTTCAGAAAGTTTGCTCTCATTAATGTTCTCGTCTTTAGTGATGGATTCTGGGTCCACCTGTGATCCCGTAATTGACAACGAGGAACAAGTTTCAGTGACAACATTTGGGATTTTGGAGTGCTTCATCAAATCGAGGTTGTCCTCACTTGCTACAATATACTCCCGTGAAGAAGCTGTGACCTCCATGTTCTCACCATATTTTTGCTCCAAATTGTGAACGTTGCTTCTCTCTTTATCCTCCTCAGCTTCTGCACTGGATCTATTTGCATCATCAGACTCTTTGATGGTTTCCACACTGGCATCTGCTGGGAGATCCTTCTCATTACTAGATGAACTTGCCTTTGCACCTGCATTGTCCACTGAGTTGCATTTCTCTGTGCCAGATTTGATATCAGCAACTCTGATACTTTCCTGAGTTCCTTCACCAGGAAACGAATTCTGGACTCCACTATCACGATCTTTACCCAACAGCAACTCTCCCTGATGTCCACCAGAAACAACAATGTCAGCCTCCACACTTACTGAACCCCTACTGCTGTCAGACCACGACCCATTTCTTCCAAAGTCTCGGCTCCACTCTGAGCCATCATTTTTGGAGGACCCAGCTCTTGTCCTCCCTCTCGTAGAATTTCTCGACCCCATGAAGTTATATTCATCAGAATATTTTCTCCTGCCTGGCCCAACATCCACAGCACCGGTACCCATACGACCTTCCATTGGAATGTCCATATATTCTGTGTCATGTGACTTAAGACCCTGAAAATCACTCATCTGGTTCTTCGAGCCACTATTTTTCCAGTTCCCCGAGAGTGCAGTTGGCGACAGCACCCCCTTAGAAACCAAATACTCAGCTGCTAGCCTACCAGCTTCCATGAAAATGCCAGTCTCACGTGGAGGAGGCAGAGGATGCTGGAACTGCTTTGAGTGGCCTCCTCGTCCATAATTTGCGCGATTATATTTCCTATACTCAAAATTATACAGCCGACGACTTCTCATTGAGCCTTCAGGCGAAATTCGGGAGGCATCAGCCAAAACACCTGTTCCCGTTGCATTAGACCTGTACCCATTCCCTGGAACGTTGTTATGCCTCGCGTGCATGTTTTCCAGCTGTCTGTATTACAAAGTTAACATGGCAATGAGAAAACTCCAACAATATTTCTCTATATTTTACCAAACCTTTATAATCAATCAGTTGCTGACCTCTTCAGATCACCTTCACAAATCACAATATATTTTAACTGGGTTAAACACGGTATTTACTAAATTTAATTTTTTTAAAAGAAAAATCCATTTTTTGCCACGGGAAGTCACTGGTCAAACACCATCAGATTTAATTTTCTATCTGTCAGTACCCTTTGCCTCTAAGGACCAGACAAGTTAATATGCTTTCATTTCCACGTACGTAAAACACATACTAAATATAATATCATCAATAAAAGATGTACCTCTTAATCCATGTACTAATTCTTTTAAAAAATTTACAGCAAAACCCTAAATATTATTATATTTCCATGAGAAGTAAAGTTGGAAGCAGCCCTTGAGGTAAAAATACACAGATCGATCAGAGAGTAAAAAATTGGTTTCAGTAATGCAAAATCTAGCGATTACCACATCAAAACCACAAATTTAGCAGCAGCAGCAGCAGGGTTACCTTTTATTTGACTGCAGCAATATGGTTGTTTCTGGAATCCAAAGCTCAAGTTTTTAGGGTTTCATCTTTCAAATCCAGTTCTCATCAATTCAATTGCAACATCCCCAAAACTCTTCACCTCCGTCAACAAAAATGTCACCACCTAGCTACACAACTACACAGATATGTACGTACGTATATGCATACGCGAGTGTATATACTATGTCAATTTTCAAATCCATGCATATTCCTGGAATCAATTAAAGTTTGGAAAGAGATGTATATATGTGTGTGTCTATACTTCGATCATTCGATGCAGTCGAGAAAATCAACATTGGCCGATGAAATTTTCGTAGATACAATTCTGTCATTTGTTCTCAGAGATTAATTTCTCTTGTATTTTGCTCTAATTTTCTGGTGAGAGTTTGATGAAAAAGGAGGGGCTAAATCGTCATTTCAATATCCTCTTCTTTCTTTGCTGCTTTTCTGCAATTTTCCTTGAATAATATAAGCGCATGAATATTCAAAAATAAAAATAAAATATCACGAAGTTAGATGAATTTATGGGTTAAATACTCCCTAAAGTTGCAGAAGAATTTTAAATTAGTCCTTAAAGTTTAATGTATTTCAAATCAGTCATAAAGTTTTCTAATAGTTCAAATTTGGTCACCATTTTAATGAGAATAACGTTGAATCTTACGTGTATGTTGTTAATGCTATTGTGTGCTAACTAAGCGGACGTCAATCTTTTTTCCACACAAGCCTCAATCATGCTAAAAACTATCGATACCATGAAGCCCATTTTAATTGATTTCAAATGTTTAAATCATATTTGATTAGTATGTGAAATCAATTGGAAGTAACGCTTTGTCTACTTTTTTTTAGCACAATTAGTCTTGCATGACAATAGAAATAAACGTTCATTTATTATGCAGTAGTGTGAACAACTTACAAGTAGGACTTGACTTTAATCTTGCAAACAAAATAATTAGATTGGAATTGTTTAAAAACTTTTGTGATTAATTTGAAATTGGTGCTTTTTCTATGTTGTTTACCTTAGTTACTATGAGGTTTTGGAAAAAACCTCTACGTGGGTTAAGAACAAACTTGATAGGTGAGTTGGTAAGGCCTGGGGTGACGTGGGGAGAAATCCTTCGACAACGCAAGTTCGATTTCATATGGGGATTTTCATTGAAATATCGTGAGTCATTCATGAGGATTTGCACGTTGGCTCTCTCCCTCGTGTACCGCGAGTGTACATCCTCGATTTACAAACCCTGGTTCAATGAGCCATCACACATGTGAAGGACTTCGCCGGGACTTTCCCCTTATCATAAATATCAATAAACTCACGTGACAATGGACGTGGTTCCTTTATTTGGAATAAATTCCTTTGTTGAAATATGGGAGAATAAATTCCTTTATAAAACAAGAAAATTGGGAGAGAGAAAATTCAAGTGTGATAATTTAGTATAATAATAATGAGAGTGCAATATGAATAGATATACTCTTTTGAATAAGTAAGAAAGTCGTATACATGATTGGTTTTGGATCGAGGCAAGTAAGACACTCGCCTCAAACCAAAAATCGCTCACTCGCCTCAAGTCAAAAATCTAAAGAGTGTCTTTTTTTTTTAAAAATAAATAAATTGTAAAGCCCAGCAGTCCATTTTGAGAACTAGACTATGGGTCTCTCTCTCTCCCTCAATCACAAAATTTTGCTTCTTCCCATTTGGTGAACTAGAGAATAAGCAATAAGGCATGGCATGTCTCTCTCTCTCCCTCCTCTCTTTGTGTGTGTGGTGATCAGTGGTGACGATCCATTTTCTCTATTCTGGAATTTCGGCTCGCCAGAAGTTTTAGAACCAGAAGAAGCAAGCAGTCAAGAAACCTACCCTGCCAGTCTTGGTCTCGATCTAGCCATGTACATTCGATTTTTATTTTTAGTTTTTAGTTTTTCTTATTTTTTATGGTTAATATTGATTGAAATATAAAGATTGTGGGTTTTGTAGTTTTACTTATTTTGTATTCGATCTCAATTTGATTTGATTCATTTGAACTCTAGAAAATCTTGAATCAAACTACTTGCACATAAACCGATTTGCCCTTGATCACCAATAATAATTTGTCTAGCATATTCTTCTATTAGGTGTTCTTGATGGGAAAATAAAATCACACAATAAGCCTATAATTACCTGAAGACAAAATTTATATTGGAAAATGATTAGAAAGCAATTTGGATAATGAAATTTCGTTTCCGTATTGCTTCACAACTTTGGTTTAGTCTGTGTTTTATGCTAAATACAAAATGACTAAACTGTTGTCAAAATTGACAGAAACAATCGAGAAAAATTGAAAATATATATGTAGAAACGAGATGAAGTGATGTATGCTATAACAAATCTTCTTAAGACATATTTCATCTCTTGCAAAGGTGCTAACATAATCAATTGACATCTGTCTCCCAAGATACAACGCTTCTTTTAAAATTGGTATTGCACTATACCAACCTTATCGGTCGAACCAAAATAATGATTGTACTCTTCTCCAATGGAATGATAAACATGGACTTTAAGAAAGTTGCACTAAACTAATTTGAATAGAAATTTGCTCAGAAATTACGTAGACGAAATTTTGAAGAATGGTGAGAATTTATAAATCAATAATACATAATTCATTTGATGTGTAAAAAATTGAATTTAGAGGTCCCTATTCATAGAATTTGAAGTGTCTCTTTAAATGGGTGTATGCATCTTCTTGAATAGGTGCACTATTTGGTCTAATTAATATGAGATATTAGATCTCATCATTTCATATTTTTATATGACCGATCGATGGTTAAGATTAAATTTTGAATGAATACGTCAATTCATCATATATATTCATCAATTATGAATGAACGTGTCCATTCATCATACTCATTTACCAATTACGTACTTTTTATTGGAGACTTTTTCAATTCACTCAAAATTAATTGTAATGACACATATCATCAGATATACCACATTTAGTAATTCAACTCGATAAAATCTAATTAATTCCAACAATCTCTACATTGATAGAAGAAGTTGACTCAAATCAAGAAAGTTAAAAAAAAAAGTATTATCTAAAAGATAACGCATCAATATAGGTAGCTTTCGCTTTAAACCTTCTTTAGTAAGAATTTATCAAACTCACTTGGATAATCAGTTAACGCAACGTTTTGAACTGTCAGCCGTTATTGTAAGCCAAAATAATTGATCAAACACATCATATCTCATATGAAACTTGGTTATCTATTGTGTTCATTATTTCGACTTTGAACTTTTTGGGTTCTACGAGTACTTTAGAGAATTCACCTAAGTAAAATTCTCAAAAAATTACCAACATTTGCACTAACATAGGTGTTGTTCTATAAATAGTACCCTACAATAACTCCATTTGTACCTTTACAAGATATAGTCATAATTAAAAGCAAAACTTATCCTTAACAATCTTTGTAAGTAGCACTTTTGCACAATAGAAATGTGAAAGAGTTAATACTCCGAAGTGCTTTTCATCGATTCATTAATAACTAGTTTTCCTATTGAACCTAGTACGTGGATATCCAGTCGCCAGGTTAGGTTTCCATTAAGTTAACTCATTAGATTTTAAGCTTTAAACCTATTTTCTTCGATGCGCAATCTATTTCTCTTTCTAGATTACCCTTTTATAAACAAGTTCGCTATGTTATCTTTTAACTTAACAAAATCACTTGATATTGTTCAATTTGAGAGCAACTGCCGAACGGTATTGTGTCTACGACGTTTATGTCTTGAATTTCCGTTATACACAAAGTTTTTTACTTTATCTATAGTTGCTTGGTTATCGCAATGAATACATATAGCAGGTACAAGCTTTGGCAATATATGAATATCTTCTAAGAAGTTTTTAAGTCATTCTACTTCTTTCCCTACTTTATGTAAAAACAATAAATTTGGATTCCATAGTTGACCGAGTTATACATGTTTGTTTATAATATCTCCAAGATATAACACCACCACAAAAAGTAAATACATAGCCACTAGTGAATTTAGATTCATTTGTATATGATATCTAATTAGCGTCACTATATCCTTTAATTACTGTAGGATATTTTTCATAATGTAATGAATATTATTTGGTACGTTTCAAGTAATCCAACACTCTAACTAATGCATTCTAATGTTTTTTATTAGAGTTACTTGTATATCGACTTAGTTTATTTACCTAGTAAGCTATGTCTAGCATTGTACAATTTATTAAGTACATTATGCTTCCAATAATTTGTATTGACATGAATATCACTTATATTAGATTTATGCACAAAAAATCTGTAAGTGCTACTATTCATTGCATATCCGATAAAAACAAAATCACCAGTTTTTGGAATATAACTTAATCATTTTAGGAGGTGAAATAGCCACTTTTACTAGGCATCCCCACACTTTTAAGTATTTGTAGGATGTCATTCTTCATTTCCAAACTTCATAAGGTATCGAACCAGTTTTATTGAGAAGAACCTTATTTAGAATAAAGTTAGCAGTTAGAATTGTTCCCCCAAAAGTTTTGTAGTAACCCATAACTAATAAGCATAGTATTTACTATTGACATCGCTTGAAATACGTGCCATTAAATTTCTTCGATTTCTCATGTCTAATCGTTCCATTAACATGCTCAGTATTAACCATTTACTATAAGCAGTATAGTAAATTTGATAAAAATAAAATAAAATAAAATAATGTAAATAAATTACGTACAAAAATAAAAAAAAATCTCTCTTATGATTGTTGACAATATTAACGGGAACAATCGAGAAAAACAGAAAACATAAATGTAGAAACGAGATGAAGCGGGGTATAATGTATCAAATCTTCTTAAGATGGATCTTGTCTCCTACAAAGGTGCTAACATGATCAATATACGTCTGTCTCCCAAGATACAACACTTTTTTAAAATCGGTATTGCACTATACCAACTTTGTCGGTCGAACTAAAATATTGATTGTACTCTTCTCGAATGGAATGAAAAACACGAATTTTAAAAAGTTGTACAAAACTAATTTGTACAGAAATTTGCTCAAAAATTACTCAGACAAAATTTTGAAGAGGGATTGGAATTTATAAATCAATAATACATAATTGATTTGATGTGTAAAAAATTGAATTTAGAGGTCCCTATTTATAGGATTTGAAGTGTCCATTTCAATGAGTGTCTACCTCTTCTTGAATAAGTATACTATTTGGTCTAATTAATATGAGCTCTTAGATCGCGTAATTTTCATATTTTTATGTAATATGATGGTTCAGATTAAAACTTGAATAATTACGCCAATTTACTATACCCATTCATTAATTATGATTGAATGTGTCCATTCATCTTACTCACTCACCAATTACTTATTTTTTATTGGAGATTTTTTCAATTCACTCAATATTAATTATAATGACACATATCATTAGATATACCACATTTAATTATTCAACTCGATAAAATCTAATTAATTCTAATGTAAGCAGACTTTTAGTTCATCAAATTTGAAATTCACCACTGCACATCCAAAACCTCGATATTGTAACAACGTCTAATTTATGTCATAAACGTCTCATACATATTGCTTCTTGTTCAAAAAAGTTGGAAAAAAACATACTTTCAGGACACACTATTAATTAATTTTTGAAAAATATGTAATCAGTTTTAATGAAATAAAACATTGGGTCCTCCATGAAAATATGAAACATTAAAGAAAAGCTTAATTTGTTTAAAAGAATATACAAGTTTCAAAATATACTCAAATTTAAATAATTTTAATTATAATACCATTTTGAATGCAAGAGATTGTTTAAAAAATTAAAATTAAAATTAACAATTAATTTTAAATATACATTTTATAAGATTACAATTTTTATCAATTTTTTAATTCCACGTTTCATCAATTTTTTTTTTCTTTTATTTATCAAAAACTAAAAAAAAAAAAAGCTACACCAAATAAGATCTAACATTTAGGGTGTGTTTGATTGACATTTATTTTCCATGGAAAATGTATTTTTTTCGTCTATTTTTCAACTTGTTTGTTTGATTGTCAAAAATTTTTCATGGAAAAGGCATTTTCCCACCTATTTTTCTTGTTTTATTTGATTGCAACTTTTTTTTCTATGGAATTTTTTTCAAAATTTTCCACTTTTGGCCACATTTTTCTTGTTTTCAAAGAAAATATTTTCTTTGTGGGATAGGAGAATTTATTTTCCATAGAAAATTTGTTAACCTTTTCCAACTCATAATTTATTGGTAATTCATTTATATGGAAAATATTTTCTTTCCATCCAAATTTTCCACTTGCAATCAAACACAACCTTATTTTATCCAATTATCACGACTGTTAGAAGTTTATCTTCTACTGTCCAAAAAATACATATACGTCTGTCTTCATCTTTATTCTCAAAATTAATTTTTCTCCATCATATCTCATATGTTCTTCAATTTCAATCTCTTTAAATCAAATTCTTAAATCCACCTTATTCTTCATCTGCTACATCATTTTCAAAATTGATTTTTCTCTATCACATCTCATTTGTTCTTCAAATTCCTTCTCCTCAAATCAAATTTTCAAATCTACATTCTTCTTCATCTGCTATATATTTGAATTACCATTAAATTTAAATCATAACCTACGGTCGAATCCACCGTAAGAAAACGATATATACTAGTTAGTTCTAAATACGATTTTTTTTCTATTTTTAATTTTTTAATCAAATCGACCGTTGGGAGGTTTTTTAACCCCCGCTCACACTAAAATCCTATATATGTATGTATGCAAAAATGGAAGCCAAAATCACTTCTTCTTCCTCACCTCTCTTCCTTAAAATCCAGTGCCAGATTTGTCTTTAACATTTTTGGATTCCGTCTCCCACATCAGTTTATCACTATTGGATAACGTTTTTGAAGCAGGCCTTCATCATCAACTTTAGAGATCGACCTCGAATTTCTGATTGATTGGTGATATTGAATTTTATTAAATTTGAATTGTATATGGTCGGATCTCACCGCGAGTAAGCGGTATATGCTACTAGTATATTGCTTTTTTTATTGGAAGTGCAATCTGATCGTATAGAATTTTAATAGATTGAGGAATTGAGAAGAATGAGAGAAAGATAGTTTTGTTTGAGGACAATTTGATTTTGAAAAATATGGAAAAATTGAGGAATTGAGAGAGATACATGTTTTGATTTGAGAGGATAAATGCATAGTAACAAACAAAGAAGAACTTATTATTTTACGGAATAAACCTCCCTTTCGTTAAATATAAGAAGAGAGTGTAGGAAAAATCGTATTCCTCGTTAAAAAAAAAGGAAAGGGAAAAAGAAGAGAACAAACCATCTCCATTGGCGTTCTCATTCCGTCGTTAACAGCCCATTCGGTTTGAAAAGATACCGAATTTTCAGTTGACTTTCACGGATTTATTAAATGACTAATTATTATTAATTAGATAGTATTCTGTATACTCCTCGAAAACCCCCCCAAATTACATATCTTGAAATTAATGCAAAATCTTTCAAACAAATCTCAATTCCCCTGGGCGTACGTGTAGGCTATTAGAATGGTTTGAGCAGTGGGGCGGTGGAGAAATGTCATCTGGAGGCGATTGCAGCGACCGAGACGTGTTATTGCGCTCAAATATATCTGCGCCGGACGGCGATTTGGAAGCAGGGGGTGCCCTATCCACACCAAAGCATGGCAATATTAGTAACAATAAAGGAGGCGTTGCATCGGATCTTTTAAAGCGGTTGGATCGCGGGTTATCGGCTTCGGGTCGTCGTTTGAGCATCAAGCTCCGGTCCGACCGGGATCACCACCGCTTATCTTCTTCTTCCCCTTCCTCTACGTTGCATTCGGATCATGGTGTTAGTAGTAATGCTGGCGGTGGTGGTGATGATTTTCTCGGCGACAGCGCGCCGCCGGAGTGGGCATTGCTTCTTATAGGGTGTCTTCTTGGCGTTGCTACAGGCCTTTGTGTTGCAAGTTTTAACCGTGGGGTTAGTTGATGAGTTGAAATTTGTCTTTATTTGCCCAACTCTAATTGCTGATGCAAAAGTTTGTTTTTTGTTTTTTTACTTCTAAATTGGATCGCATCATGAGAAATGTTGCTTTGCGCTAAGTTCATATTCTTCTTGCTGGTCTTTGATACACTGACTTCCGTTGATTGATTTTCTACTTCTTGAATCTAGTGCTTGGAACTTTATTTTCTGCATAACCAAGAATTGAGGTCGAAACTTTTGTAGTATGTAGAAATGAGGTCTAAATCTTTGTAGTTTAGACGAAGGGAGATAAGTTAACAGGAAGGAGGGAGGGTTTGAAGTTCATTGAGAATATATGTTATTGCCATGTTAGTCATCCTTTTTTGGGTCTGTGTGTCATCAATGCTGCTGAATGAGCTGAAGGGGGATCGTACAGTAAGATGAGCTACTGTTCAGTTAAATTTGCATTTCAAGTCAGTAATCTGTATCACAGTAGCGATTTGAATTCTATTCTATTAGGTATTCCAATTTAAGGGATTTTCATGGGAGATGCTATGAAATAATTATGGGCAAGGAAAGTTTATTGTTCATTACAGGAATGCTCTATGATATGGAGAAACTGGATGAAAACTTGTAACATAACAAGGAACCAAAGGATTTTGGGCAAGACATTTCTGTAAGAAACTTTCTTTAAGCATGCTAAAAATCTCCCCTCAATTGTGCGAAAAGCGACTGGGAAATTTTATTCGCAAGATAAAATGCCTATCCCTTGATTACAAATTAGGGTGCACTACCTAAATGTTTTTCAGTCTGAACCTAACATGTAAATGATTAAGATATATAAGCATGAGAGAAAGCAAGGAAAATAGAATGGTTTCAGTCGTAGTTTTTGAAATTTTTGAATGCAGTTTGGACTACTCAATGAAGTATCTTAAACCTCTTTTATAGTTTCTTTAAGGTGTTTAAACACCCTTTGTGGAGAGTTACAACTCTTTATTTAAAATCAGAAAGTCACCGATAATTATCGTCTGTCCTTTTCTTGTTTTTAAGTGCGTTGGTATTTGAAGTTTTTAAGATGAGTCCATGTAGTGTCCGTTTGCATTGCCCTCTGTATTTCTTTAGGGCATTGTGAACCATTTCATCTCCTACATTATTTCGATAAGAAATATTAGATGACGCCACAGGTGCTTCATGTAGGTGCATGTAATACATGAATGGGCGTGGGCTGGTACACCAAATGAAGGTGCTTCTTGGCTTCGATTACAGAGGTTAGCTGATACTTGGCATCGGATACTTTTGATACCAGTCTTGGGCGGAGTAGTTGTTGGCGTTTTACATGGCCTACTTGAAATATTGGACCAAATAAAGCAGTCTACTTCTTCGCAAGGACAGGGCTTTGATGTTCTTGCTGGAATATTCCCCACTGTAAAAGCTATTCAAGCTGCTGTAACTTTGGGCACTGGTTGTTCTTTAGGTCCTGAAGGCCCTAGTGTTGATATTGGAAAATCTTGTGCCCATGGATTCTCTGTGATGATGGAGAACAATAGGGAAAGGAGAATTGCTCTTGTTGCTGCTGGTGCAGCTGCTGGAATTGCTTCAGGTATCTTGTGTTGCTTTACGTCATTTGCACCACTAGACAGTGACCTATTTATATGGGATCATGCTTTATGCCGCTAACCAGTGTAGAACCTTTTGGACTTGTTGTGCTTTGTCAGCCAGTTTCATGAACCATCAAGAATCAATCTATTTTTTCTTCTTCCTTTGTTACTTATTAACTTTTTTGGTGAGAGAGAGAGAGAGAGAGAGAGAGAGAGAGAGAGAGAGAGAGAGAGAGGGACCTTGTGTTTCTAGGAGTTTTTTATATTCTTCTCATTGCTTCACCTATTGTTTCCCAAAATATTGCTGAGCGAATTGTATTCCTCCAAAATATATTTTCTTCATTTGCATTATTATACTGAGATCGTCAATGCTTTAACAAGCAATCAACAGTTACTTTATCTGTGAGCATTCACCAAAATGCTATCATTTAAACAATATTCCGGGCCTAATGAATTTACCGTCTTTATTTTCCACTTGAATTCCAGGTTTCAACGCGGCAGTTGCTGGTTGTTTCTTTGCTATCGAAACTGTTCTGAGACCTCTCCGTGCTGAAAACTCTCCTCCATTTACAACAGCGATGATAATTTTGGCATCCGTCGTTTCATCTACTGTATCAAATGCGGTGCTTGGAGAGAAACAGGCATTCACTGTACCGACGTATGATTTGAAATCTGCTGCTGGTATTTGCTCTAATTCTTGTTTGGTTTACGGAATTGAAAACATACACTGGGGCAGGCTGTCTCTTCTCTTCTGAACACAAGTTCTATTCTGATGTCTCTGAATGTTGTGTGTGTGCGTGGGGTCTTTGTTCCGTGCTAACCTTAGCTTATTTTCTGCTGTTTGTGTGTTTGGTAGCAGATGGTTAAATTGCAGCATATTTTTTATTAATGGAATTTTTCTAGTTCTAAGGGAAGAATGTGGTTCACATGTTATGGTCATAAATAATTATTATTTGTGGGATCATGAAGAATCACAAGCATGTATAAACCTATTGAAGTACTTCATATGTTTACACTGTCAATCACGATTAACTTGATGTTCAATTTCGAGTATCACTTGCCAATTCTACACTTCTACTCCATGGATCGGTCAATTTATTATCCATAAGTGAGGTTTTCCGATTCTTCATGGTGGACATGGTTGATATGAGAATGAATCATGATGTTCTTATAAATCTAGGTTAATTGTACCTGCATGGTTTTATGTGTGACTTTATGAACAGAAGTTCGTGTACTTCAAATAACAATTTTAGGTTGTCTAATAAGTGTCTGACCATTGAATTGAACTATTTGTTCAGAACTACCTTTGTACCTTATATTGGGGATGCTGTGTGGAGTTGTAAGTGTGGTTTTTACGCGCCTGGTAGCTTGGTTTACTAAGGCATTTCAGTTCATCAAGGAAAAGTTTGGGCTTCCGGATGTTGTTTGCCCTGCTTTGGGGGGTTTAGGAGCTGGCCTAATAGCTCTCAAGTATCCTGGAATACTATATTGGGGTTTCACAAATGTTGATGAAATTTTACATACTGGAAAGACTGCATCAGCACCTGGAATATGGCTTCTAGCTCAATTAGCTGCTGCAAAAGTTGTGGCTACTGCTCTTTGCAAGGGGTCTGGCCTTGTTGGTGGCTTGTATGCTCCAAGTTTGATGATTGGTGCTGCCGTGGGAGCTGTATTCGGGGGTTGTGCTGGAGAGATGATCGATTCAGCTATTCCAGGAAATACTGCTGTTGCCCAGCCACAGGCGTATGCACTGGTAATGTCTTCTATACAAGCTGCTCTTTTTTTTTTTTCCAGCTTTCCACCTTTCTCTCTCCTCCCATCATTTGGACTGTTGACACCACCATTTTGTAACTATTGAATCACATTGCAGGTTGGGATGGCTGCAACATTGGCTTCCGTTTGTTCAGTACCTTTAACATCAGTTCTTCTTCTCTTTGAGCTAACTAGAGACTATAGAATTTTGCTTCCTCTCATGGTATGCCTCGTTCCGAAATTTCATTGTTTTTGTGCTAAAAACTACCTGGTTCCAACCTACTCAGGTCCAATTTTTCTGATTATATCATTATCTAGTTCCTTTTTTACCGAACTCATAGACCGTTTAGGCATTGCATACAAGTATTTGTCATCTGTAGCTTTTCTTTTTGAATAGAGAGCATGTTAAAGTGGCTTATTTTCTAGCATTTAAGCCCAGCCAGACATGCTCATAATCCCATCTGTATTCAAGATCTTCCCATTATGAAAAGACATTTCATAAGTAGGAGTGTGGAGTTTTAACATGGTTCTTTTTTTTTGGGTCTAAACGCCATCAAGCCTAGGCGGGTTTTTTAGGTCTCCACCTAGGCCCAATGGGGGCGGGGGGTTGTTACAAATACCCCTTCATGTCTATAGATACGAAAACATAGTACAAGTGGGAGGGGGACATATACCTTACCTCTAGAAGAACAAGTCGAAGAGCAAGATAAGGGATTTGAAAAAGCTTTAAATATGGAAGTACTACCCATTACATATAACATGATAAAAATCACTAAAAACTTTACTACCACACACGACATACCTATGGGGTCTTCAGCTTACTTTTTGTATCTGATGTACGGAATCTGCAATTTATCCATTCAAATCAAACCTCTGAGTCGGCCATTTATATCATTGGGCTGAAGAATCACCCTATTAGGAGCCTACACCTTCATTTACCAAGTGTCAGCTACAGAAAATTGCCCTCTCTAAAGACTTGCAATACCCTTATCGAGAATAGCCCCAAGAGGACTTCTATTTCCTCCACAAGATACTGAATATGCCACGGCCCTAGACTGTTTGTGGTTATGAGTTTAATGCCATAATCGAATCGGTTTCCGCCCAAAGAGTATGGATTCCATGTTGTTTGCATAAAAGAAGTCCAGATTTTATTGCCCTCAATTCTGCCTCCACATTGGTTCCCATGTCATGTGCTTCAAAGAATGCAATCATTACATCACCGCTGTTATCCCGTAAAATCCCTCCGCCCCAGGATTAGGCCAGATTCCCCTTGAAAGCTCCATCCAAATTCTATTGGTATCTCCCTCCCTCGGTTTTTGCCACAGAACCAAGCACAGTTTTTTCTTCCTTTTGCATGGCAGGTGTATAACCATCCGTGAAGCCACATCCCTTTCAAGTGCTGTAAGACAAAAAACATGCGGCCTGCAGCTTGTGGAGAGAATTTTTGGTTTTCCAAATAATCCGACCACCATTCATTTGGGAACCTCTATGCTTCGCCTCAAGCCACAAAAACTAACATGTGAAGATAGGTATTGAAGTCATGTCTACGTTTGCTGCCTTCGTATTTTGGAACCATGCTTGAAATAGTGACTGAATCGAACCCCCCAAACTGCCATGAAAATAAAAAACCTAGCCAAAGCGTTTCCAAATCTGTTCAGCAAATGTGCTTGTGAAAAAAATATGTTCTATACTTGCTTACAACAAAATCACTTAGATGGTAGGCAAATCTGAAATCATTTTGGGTCTTTTACTCTGCACTAATTCCCACCTAATTTTAACTGGAAGCCCCCGTTACTAGCTCCGTGCAAAAAAGGAGTGTCAATTTTATTTGGGTTTAGTGGGATAGAAATTACTTTTTGAACCTCTTCATCGGTCAGGATCTCCTCCAATTTGCTCACATCCAACACACCATTATAATGAAACATTCTACCTTCCCTAAGTTTTAATTCAAATTGAATGGCTCTTATTCCGTGTTTACATTTTCACAAATTTCGACCTACCTTTATTTATGGGATATTTTTTGGAGAGCTTAAAAGGAACAGGCCCTTTATTTTCCAATACTTAATATGGTCCAAATTCAGTGTAGAGGTGGAATACTGGTACCGTATGGCGCATGCATCTTCAAGCAATTGGGGAGGTGCCGAATACATAGATCACTGATGTATGACTAGCAGAGGGGCATTTGGTTGCAAGGGGCTGGTTCTCATACCACTACCAGGTATCATGCCAAAAAAAATGAGCTGCCACAACCAATCTTCCTTGCAATGTTCTGCTCCACTATATTTCCCACCTCAACCATTCTCCTCCACAGTTGACCATTCCCAATCCGGAAAGACACAGCTGAAGGGTCGCAACCTTTGCAAAATTTTCCTTTCATATAGTGACACCATAAGGAAGTTAGTGTTCTAAAGTGCCACCACAATTTAATTCCGAAAGCTGCAACAAGATCTTTTAGGTTGTGAAAGCCATCTCCTTTTTCTTCGGCTGGGCAGCACATCTTGCGCCGATTCCCCAAATGTATCCATGATTGCTCCATTTTTTCTCCCCAAAAGAAACCCTCAATACGTTGGAGCACTGCCTTAGGTGGTTTCGTTACTTGTAGTAAATAGATGGGCATTGAAACCAACACACTTTGTAGAAGAACAATATGTGCCCCTGGGGACAGCACTTTTGTTTCCTATGGTCAATTTAGATCGAACTTTCGATATTAATCCTTCATAGAGATGAATGCGTCCAAATAGACAAAAAGCAAGCTTTTAGGCTGAAAACCCATCACTGTTTGCACCATTTGACAACTCGCAATAGGGCAGTGCTTAGGTACAATGAAGCAGCTTTTTCCACTGTTAACAAGCTGCCCAGAAACTTGTTCGTAGTGGTTTAGCAGCCGCACAATCTTGGTTAACGTGTTTTTCTGCCCATGAGTGAAAATAACCACATTGTTTGAAAGCCAAGTGTGATATGATTTGGTTCCCACCATTCCGATACCTGACCGAGGGGTAGCGCTCCATTAGCTTATTCAAGCCACGTGAATTTTGACATGGTTAGTCATCATTACGAGAGTAAATTCCTTTTTCGTATTATTGATATGCGAAACTCAATTTCGCAGAATCCGTTCATTAAAATGATTTTAGCTTTAATTTCTCCACTAAATTAGAAGGGTGGCGTTCCAATACCTGGTTGAGGGGAAGCGCTCCATTAGCTTATTCAAGCCATGCAAATTTTGACATGGTTATTCAAGGTTATTCATCATTTCGAGAATAATTCTTTTTTTGTATTATTGATATGCGAAACTCAATTTTGCAGAATCCGTTCATTAAAACAATTTTAGCCTTAATTTCTCCACTAAATTAGAATGGTGGTGCAAAATGTGAGCGCTTCTACTATTATTTTACACAGCATCTTTAGATGTACTAATCGATGCATGGAAGGTTATCTTAGGGGGGTGTATTCGAATTGAGATTATTAAGGACTTTTAAGGATTTAAAAGTTTAAGGGTATTTAATGTAGACTTTTAAAGACTTTAAAAGTATTGGTGTATTCAATAAATACTTTAGAAATTTTAAAAAAGTCTTTAAAAATTACGGGGTATTGAATTAAATTTTTTTAAAAGTGGAGGTATTGAGAAGACTTTTAGGGATTCTCTACTTACTAAACTTCTAGAGAATTTTGGAGATTTTTTTGGTGGAAAATATAAATAGAAAATCTAAAAAAAATCTCTCGTCTATCCTGAGATTTGTGAAGACTTCATAGTCTCAAAATAAAGAACGCTTATTTTTTTTCACTTATAGGGTTTTCTCGTATCTCTCTTGTCTACCATAGATATCGGGAATATTTGATATTTTTTTATTAAATATTATTAATTATTTTTGGGATTTATGTGATCTGTTATGTTAATTTAATTGATGTGTTAACTTTTTTAATAAATTTTTTTATTGACATGAGAAATGTGATTTATTACTTTGAATTTTTAATTGTATATGATGTAGATGATTTGGACATACGAGAAGTTAACTCAAAATAATATTATATTATATTTTATGTACTTAATATTTTTTTAAAAAAAATGAAAATCTTTAATGGAAGTCTACATAAATTTTTAATCAAAGTCTACGTAAGTTTAAGGAAGATTTTAATAATTTTCAACAAATCCATAAAAGTCGTTTAAAAGTTTACGAATTCTACGAAATTCACTCACTTCTAAAAGTCTATAAAACTCTAAAGTCCCAATTAAATACACCCTCCTAAACTCCTCAGTGTCTTCTTTTCATTTGTATCTCCATTTAGTTGCTTTAATAAATGAGATATCACAAAATACTTTCAAAAGGATGAGAAATATAAACTAAAATCTTAAATATGATGTGCAAGTGTTCATTGACCTCAATCCAATTAGGTTAAAAAAGAAGCTTGTGCTGTTAGTTACATATATCCGTGCCTATAGTGATACCTTGATCCCTTGCTATAGTACTTCTTAACAACTGTGAGATCATAGATTTTTGAAATCTGTGATTTTTTCTTTAACGGTATTTGCAGCACGTGAAATATGAATTGTTCACTCTTTGCAAGTGACCCTCTGATGGGTTATAATATCAGATCCATCTGTTCATGCTTAATTGTCATATTCTTCTTTCTTTTACGGTGTAGGCTTTTTTAATGCCTTGTTAAATGTGTGTTCTAATATATTTTGCTTGTTTTTATACACAATTTGCAACAGGGAGCAGTTGGATTAGCAATATGGGTGCCCTCTGTGACAACTCAGCCCAAGGACTCTGAGGCATCGGATACAAAGGTTTTGCCGAGAGGTTATTCTGTTCTTTCGCCCGTTGAAGACAAAAATGAAGAGGATATATGGAGACAAACTGGTGAAGGGAAAGATGTTGAGCTCTCAATGATTGGGATTTCCAGTAACCATGAACAAATGGATGTAGATATATTGCTGGAAGATTCAAAGGTTTTTGGCCTTTACTAATTGGAATGACATTATTTACCATTTTTTATGTTGCCTATATTGTCTGTATTTGTTATTTCATGCATAATTTTTAGTACAAAATACATCAACTGTATTTCCTGCTATAATCAGGTTTCACAAGCTATGTCAAGCAATTATTTGAAGATCTCTCTGACGCAAACTCTAAAAGAGGCATTAATGTGTATGCGCGATGGTCAACAGAATTGTGTCCTTGTTGTTGACGCTGACGATTATTTGGAAGGAATTTTAACATATGGTGACATCAGAAGGAGCCTATATGAAAACCGGGTCATGCTTCCAACGGCGATACATCAAATCCAGATGTACGTAGTTACGTCTTGAAATCACAACGAATTTTATTGAACTCTTTTTGTTTTTGTGTGTGTGGGTTCTTTTTTATCTGTGGCATTGCTGTGATTGTGAATTCTGTTGCAGGTAAATACATGTACTATTTCCTCTATATGTACTCGTGGGATAAGTTATCGTGGGCGAGAACGTGGACTTTTGATTTGTTATCCAGATACTGATCTGGTAATTGCAAAGCAACTAATGGAGGCTAAGGGAATCAAGCAGTTGCCTGTAGTCAAGCGAGGAGATGGTGCAAGAGAGAGAAAACGAAGAGTTGTTGCTATACTTTATTATGATTCAATCTGGAACTTTCTCAGGTTTGTTTATGCTTATTTTGGTTAGTGGTTGCATATGCATTCCGATTTTATTTCTCTTACAACACTTACCTTTTTCTCCCTGGACACTCAGATCTGAAAAATGTGTCTTTTTTCTTAAAAGAGATGATATTTTGTGATGTCCAAGTCAAAATCCATTCCTTGACAGTCTGCCTTGTTAGCATTCATCAGATTCCCATATAAAATGCATTGAATGGTCTTATTTATTTTTTATTTTTCCTTTTTTCGGGTGGGGTGTGGGTGTGGGTGTGGTGTGGTGGAGGGGATTGTTTCTGTGGAATGCTCTCAATATCTTTTTTATAAAAAAAAAAAAGGGTAAAGCATTGTTTGATCAAGTGAACTGGAAACTCATGATTGTTTGTTTACAGCTAATGATTTTATGGTAACCTTTTTCTTTTTGAGAAAATGATTACAATATATTTTTGTGTGTCGACTTCTATCTGTTTTCCCATTTCATAGGTCTTGTATTATACATATTACCTGTTTGGTTTTGACGAAGACTTTAGGGCATTGATCCAGGGTAAAATTGGTCGAAATTTTCTAATCAATCTCTCTGGTTTATGCAGAGATGAATTAAATCACCAAACAGCAGGCTACTTGCTGAGCAAAGAAGACAATTGTGAGGAGGCGATTGTGAGTAGCCACTAATGACACAACAAAAATTATACTGCGAAGCAAGTTGCATTGAGTGCCTAGATGAAGGTTTTTAAGTGAAAAATATCATTTTTGTTCTGGGATTTGGTATCATCACAATATGGTGCCGGGAAGTACATAGTCTTTTGAGGGCACTGATAATCCCTTTTATGTAATTTAGCACAATGTATCTTGTACATGAAATTTACTCGATTGTTAACTGTCAAATGCATTTTACCAGGAAAAATGAAATTTTTTAGTTGAATTAACAAATGAATAATTGCTTCCTCTGTAGAACCAGTTTGGTGTTGAAATGAAAACATTGTCCGGGACTTCACATTCAGGTTCTCCAACAATAGTTTCCTTGTTCTATTGTTATATGAAGACATCCCACAAAGCCACCAAGGTTTTCTGGGAATGTGGTAAGAGAAAAATAAAAGTAAGTGAAGTTCTGCTCCTTAGATCAAGGGCAGAGTAAATTTTTCTACTCATTCCAGACCAAATTAGTCCTGGAGGAAGATAACTGTATATGAAATCCAATACAAAGTCAATCCTGTGGTTCTTTATACAAAATATAAATGAATGAATGAACAATAAGATGTGACCCAGTAATATACCTGTTAACTCTACCCTAGAGAAATAAATATACTTTAAAAAGTTACATATGTGGTCCAAGCGGCCATCCACTCCTCGTAATCTGATGATAAACGGATGAGCTATTAGAGGTGTCCAAACCAGAATCAGATACAGGCTCCGTTTTTGGTTCTCCTTTTGGCACCACAAAACCCGTTTCATTCATTTGGTGCAACTGTCCAAAATATGGACCAACTGGCAATCCAGCCATTGGCTGATACATTCCAAAACCAAAATCAGGAGTTGGCCCAAGTAGTGGTGTCCCTTGGAGACCAAATAAGCCAAGTGAAGGCGGCATTCCGAAGCGTGCCATGCTATTGTGAATTTGAGTATGCACGGCCCTCTGTATATGACTTGGAGCAGCAGCAGGAGCTCGAATCCCGGAATTAACATGACTGCTGTTGCGAGCTGCGGGAACAACATGGTTGTGCTTCCCCTCGTATGTGGTTATCACGGACTTTAGGTCATGTGAAGCCCTCTCGACATGCTTCCTGACATTGCAGCCTGGACTTGTGCATTTGTAGTAACTCCTGCAACAGAAATCCGAAAAAAACTTGACAACGTGTTGTAAATTCCTGTTGAAATCATTTTTGTAACAAGTAATAAAGTGACTAACCTTGGATTTGGATTTCCTTTCACAACTTTCTGTCCATATTTGCGCCAACGATACCCATCGTCAAGGATGTCCACCTCACTGATTGTTTGCACCACAACTCTAGGCTCCCTGATGCCTCTGGTCCCCCCACTCATTTCTGAAGCATAAGTCTCAGTTCTCCTGGAATAACAAAGAATGTCAAAAAGTTAAAGGAACTATCTTCATATCGATTCCTAATGTATCATTTCAACAAGAAATATTTACCTTCTTTTTGATTCTAATTCATCTCCTTCACCATCATAGCCTAATGATACACTGCCACGTGTTCTTCCCTCATCTTCATCATTTGAGAAAGTAGAAGACCCATCCACACCCTCACCCGACTCAATCTGGGTCCAACCGTGAGCCTGGAAAGAGAGGGCTCCATTGCTGCATTCATTGCTCACTGGAGCAGATGATTTCGGCTCAAGACTGTCCTGCCTCCAATCAGGGGCTCCTGCTTTTTGCACAGTCGACCAAATTTGATCACCATCGGCAACAGTCCCGGGGAGCTCAGTTGTGTTGGGTTGTGCGTCGCCAACTGCACTTGAGGACCCAATTGTTGATCGGTCATTGGGTGGAGGTTTTGGGTGGTTGTGAGCTCCCTTGTAGATTATCTCTGTAATGTGACCCTCATGAGACTGCTCCACTTTCTTCTTGACAGTACAATACAAATGCGTGCACTTGTAATAACTTCGAGGATTCTCACTTCTTTTTACTTGTTTCTGCCCATATTTTCTCCAATTATAACCATCTCCAGCAAGGCCACTGCTTTGATCTGCATCCGCCTCTTGTGGTTCATCGAGAGGCGAAGAGTGCTCTGCTATGCCAACAGTATAGCAAGTCCTTGGATCTGATGAGAGGCTGCTCTCTGTGTTCTCAGAAGATAATTTAGAGAAATCTGTCTGAGGAAAAAATGTACCATTACTGCTTCCAGAGTGGACATTATGAAGTTCCATACTTTCAGGCTGAAGCGAGTTTTCGGAATGAGATGAAACTTCAGTACTAGGAACTGACTGTTGATATGGATTTGCCTGTTCAATTGAAAGCAAAAGCAATAGAGAAATTAACCTGCAGAGATTCTGGTATATAGAAACTCAAACAACTTACAGGCGAACTTAGTATTCAAGTACTAAGTTTTAATCACTCACAAATCAATAAATGCCATGCCTGGCATGTCTCAGAGAGAGAGAGAGAGAGAGAGAGAGATCATAATTACTTTTGTAGCTGCGCCATAATCAAGAGCTGAACTAGATCCTGTAACAGGTTGGAATGCAAATGATGCAGCATTGGCGTCTTCGAAAATATTCTTCTTGCACTTATCAGGATTGTCCGTCATCATTGCTGAATTCTGATTTTTTCCACTTGGGGTGAGAGAAAATTTTCCAGTTGTAGGAGATGGCAGAATCTGCACAAAATCAGACCAGTAATTGAGAATTTACTGTGTCGCCAATAACTGATTACTAAATTATTTGAACATTTAGCATTATACTCTTCTGTATTTACATAATTTCTTCAGAGATGTAAATTGCCTCAGCTCAAACAGATGGATGAATGAGATAATTAAAGCACAATATCACAAAAATAAGATGGATAGAAGCCTTCAATATCTTGCTATTTTCTCTTTAAGATGTGCCAATAGTGTTGGCTCAGAAAGTATAACTCAACAAGGGTACTTCGAGTTTAACTTGAACCCCCTCCTCCCAAGGGGGGAACCATGAGAAAAGAGGGGAACAAAGGAGCAACCCTTCCAGTCACACGAATACAACAGCACATTAGTTTCACTGTAGAATCAAAATTCAGGTCTGATGAAAGAGATGGGATCAGCATAGAAAATTTTTCCGATATCTCATTAAAGATTTCAATGGAGACATTTTCCAAATTTTCCAAGGAAGGTGATCGATTCAAGGAAAATAATGTCAAAAGCATGACAAACCTAGTACCGAGGAATATGGAAATGAGCAATAAGCAAGCTCAGTAAAAATAAAGTTATTTTAAGCATATCAATTATTTTATATTATTGATATGTAATGAACATTATCTTGCAGTAAATGTTAAATCTATTCGAGCAATAAATTTATTTTTCCTTTCGAAAAAACAAAACTAAAAAAATCTGTCCATCAGTCTCACGTGTCTAATGTAAAACAGTGGAATGTCAACAAAGTTAACTTACATATTATATTTTGATATATGAATTTCTATCCCACGAGGTTCACCATTTTAGGTACATATTAGAAAACACGAGTTAAAAACAAAGCATGGTTCAATTATTAGAAAGGTAATCTCTAAGCTATCATATACGATAGGCTCTGCACTCTCCTGAATGTACGTTCTTGATAGGTTGCACCCCATTTTATGTGCTTCTCACACACCACAATTACTTTATCAAGGATATTCTGAAGTGACACTTGCTTTGACGGGAAATCTCAGAGTATGTTCGGTACGCAGTGCAGTAGATAGACAAGATTTTAACTTCTTTTCTTCTCTAATACAGTCTAATACGATAAAGTTCACCCTACCAAACAAGCCATCAAGAGTTAAAAAAGAATTTTTAATTTCCAAGCTTACATGCAAATCAGAGACAAAAAGGGGAGAATCTAGCAGAGTTGTTGGGCTAAGACCCGGAGGAATGGTCAGATAAGGAGACTGAACTTCTGGATTCTGAGGAAGATCATCCAATCTGATGTTTTCCGTATTCAACCTTGGGGCATTGAAACCAGCTCTAGCTATCATCCTCTCCATAAGACTTCCATGAGAGCTTTTTTTCGTCTCAGATAGTGCATTTGACTTGCTCATTTCATCAGCCACTACACTATTTAGAGTCTTATCCTTTAAATCTGTATTTCTTGACGCCACCTGCATTTCAGGCCCCAAAAAAGGGGTCCGACTTCTATTATCACTATCAGACTCAGGAATTGACCTTGCAATAGCTTCAATGTCAATCACCGACGAGAAAAATGCTCTTGGACTGGAGATTGGGGAAATCCAATCTCCCATGATAGCCACGTGGTCATCAAACCCACCCATTAGAATTGTCAGCCTCCTCTACTGCTATCAACTTGAAATCAGATAAAATGCAAAAGTAAGAGTTGAGTACATAGCCGTTAACCTGAATCATTAGAAACATAATGATTCAAATTCAAATCATTATCGGCATAATGAAATAAAAGTACGTAAACAAGAAAAATCACCAACAATAAATACGGTTCACTTTGGTGTTGGTGGAAGTTTCCTTAATTTCATTAATTTTCACAGATACGGAATTAAAACTCATAACATAAATGCGTCCAACGGCTATCACACCTGTCAAAGATTTGATTCTTTATTATTATTAGCAAAGCTAACTCTTGAGAGGTTATCTCTCATTTTCTCTTTCTCTGTCTCCAATTTACACCTAGTTACTATCTTTTAGATGCAACAAGCAAAGCCGTTGAATCAAATCTTTACTATGCAAGTTCAGGAGATTACATAAAGATAACGCAAACACAAACCAAAAATCTAAAAGCAAATAACTTTCTGGCAAGTGCTCTCATTTCAAAATTCCTCTCTCCCACCAGAAAAAAAAGTAAAAATCCATCAAGAAAACAACTCATCAAAGCAGTAAACGGCCATGGATACATTGTTTACAAACAATTAATGATAATATATATATTTGAAATCCGTCAAGAAGTAAAACCTAAGAATAATTTATTCACTCAAAATTCATCATATTAACCTGTAGAGCCGCAGAAAGCAATTAGTCACTCAGTCGGACATTCCCATTCTTAAAATTTTACCCACATTAAAAACCTTTTTGCATGGCCAAGCTAAACAAGGTAAAAGATTGTCATTTAAAGTTCAGTCTCTAGAAAGATCAACAGATAAGAAGAACACCATTCACTAAATTCTACAACCCATCAAGATCTAATGAATTCAGATACAACAAAAAAGTGAGAAAAACAATAGCCCATATATATATACACACAAATATGGATACACACACACACACACACATGTAGACTGCTTCACTTTGTGTGGATCATGAGTAAAAAAAGAGGGGGTGAACCTCAAATTGGGGGTAAAAAACCATTGATGAACTCAAGAAAATAAATAGCAAAGAAGAAGTTAAAAATGAGAGATAACAACAACTGAAGTACAAATACAATAATTGACAAATGAACGACCAAAAGATTGAAGGCAGGCGAGTTTTAGTACCTGAAGAAAACACAGAGCTATTAAGAAAATACCTTTTTCTGACCCTTTCAGAGTAATTTCTGCTTAATGACTTTTCCCATTGAACAAGAAAAAACAGAAAAAAGAACAGTCTTTATTCAAAGAAAAAAAAAAATAATGGTTTAGCAGCAGTTAACAATTAAAGAATACACGACCAGACGAGAAGCTTTCACACAGGCAATTATAAGAACAGGTTTAATTATTTTTCCGTAATTGTAAAAGTCCTGTTTAAGAATCTTGTCGTGTTGACTGCAATGTGGATAATTAGATGTTTGACTGGAAATGTCATTAAAATGCAGAAACCTTATTGGTTGATTCCATAAATAGATTAGTAATATCATTGAAGGGAAATTATTTTTTATAATGTAAAATTTGACATGGGGGCAAATGACGTGTAACGTCATAGCCTTATAGGTGTCATATGTAGCTTTATGACACGTGGACTGCAAATTGATTATGATAGAAGCGCTACACTGTACATGTTCATTTTGGATATCTATCCTATATATCTCTGATTGAACTTAGCGTACACGTACGTAATTTCTTACGAAACAAAAGTTTTTGAGATAATCATCACGTGTCATTTTCATACGGTTGTGACCGCTAAAATAAAAGTTTGTTCAGTCGAGATTTTTGAAAAAGAAAAAAAATTCTAACATGATATATTTGACTTTTCAAAATTTTGAAAGTTTTTGTTATTTTACCTTCAAAATTTATGAAAAATCAAATATATTATACTAGAAAAATTCATTTTCTCCTAAAAATCTCTACTGAATGAGCTCTAAGACGTATCTCAATCTTGATTTGACTAAAATTTAGAGAATTTTAATTTGTTATGAGGTGAACTCATTTATTTAGTTAACAAATAATATTATAAAACTCATAAAAAGTAAAAACTACACTAATAAAAGAAAAAAGTTTATAATATCTCAAATTCTTTTTGTCATCAATGAATAGTTTTATTTTCCCGTATCCAACTCTTATAATTATGCTAAATAATGAATCTCGTAAAATTTTATTAACTGAAAAAGAAAGAAAGAAATTATATGATTATGTACAAAGTAATTATTTTTTTCAATAACGTCTTTGTCATTTGATGTAGCAGCGTTGTATTAAGTACGAACAAATTGATTTTGGAGCACAAGATCTTCGTATCATATAATTTATTATGACATGATCTCGAGATTAAAAATAAAGAAAACATTATGAAGTGTTTAAAGTGTAATTGGTGGGCAGGGAGACAAAAAGGTAGAATAATTTTTGTACTTTTAATGAACACCATTTATTTGGAACCATTTCCCTCTCACTGTGCACTAATTTATATCCATATAGTACTAATCACAAAAGGAATGATTTGTACCATAATATTCTCTATTTTTAATTTATTAATTTATTATTATGCTGATGATTAAGAATGTGAGTTTGAAATTATACCTAATCATTGTAGTCTTTTCCTCTTAAATTGCTCTAAAAAAAGTATAAATTAAGAATTTTGTTTTAAATATATGTCTTTAATTTTATTTTATTTAATGTCTATTTGATTTTGCTAAAAATCAAAAATTTTCTAAATTTTTGATGTGTGGTAAAAATTAATTGTTGATTTTAATTTTAATTTTTTTGCAAAATCAAATAAGTCTAAATTATTCTAATAGTATCTTTTTAAATTTTAATTTGATTGGTTAATGTGTATATTTATTATTAAACTCTTCAATTCTATGGAAAATATTCAGTTGTAAATTCTAATTTCTCAACATGTATTCATTATAATTTCTTATGCATACAATGTATTATCTTTCAATATAAATCTTTGTTGTATAGAATGTATGAAGTTTGAAATGTTGTATGAGAGTTTAATAATATTATAATGTTAAATATTACAAAGAAAATCATTACAACTCATTTTCTTGAATGTGAAAACAATAAGAATAAAACTACACTTTTGTGTTCTTGCATCTTGCATCTTGCTTGAAGTTGTGGGTTCAGATTTATGCCACTAGGAATACCATCTTGCGACCAAAGAAAACGACAACCGAATTTGATCAAAAAACTCACTGAAGGTGACCAAGAACTTTAATCACTTAGTCCAACTCCTATTGAAAGGAGAAGAAATACAATGTTAAGTGTATGTTTTTCCCTTCCAACTCTTCATGATTTTTTTCCACATGATAGCAACTCGTCCACAAAAACCTACATGTTTGCTCACGTGAATCATGAACAACGTCATGGTGTTGAGAATCATTGCGTTGGGAATCACCTTTTAAATCATTGGAGTTCCACGACGGAAAAGACGTTGAGGATTGAGGGTGATGAAGGTTATGATGATTCTCCAATCTTCCATAATGAACTTGTCATCGAGATTTAGGAGGAATTCAAGAGACTTGAAGAAATAACTTTTGGTGCCGGGTCTAGCAATTTTGAATCAAGTTCACTTGGCAGTGATGCTTGTTGCGAAAATAATTGTAAATGCACAATATCATTAACAAGTAATAAAATAAACTTAATGAGTCTGAATTATCGATCTCACGGAGACTGTTTTATTTAGATACTAGCTCAATTAATACTAATCATAATCTATTGAAAATAATTTGAAATATGTTTAGTTGAACAATTAACCTATAACTATTAATTTAAGAAAACAATGTGATAACGTATGTGAACATAAATATCAAGAATTCATCAAATATGATGATTAAAGTGTCGAGATTCACGAATTCACCATAGTTATCATCTCCAATCTCTCATCTCAAGTTTTTTTCCTAACGTAGTACTCGGTCGAATTCACGAATTTAATCTAATTTATCTTTTTCGAGTTTAAATTAGTCCTCAAACTTTTTGTAAGTTAAAATACACTATCGAAACTTGTGACATTCCTCCAATGGCTCTTTTAATGGTTCTTATTACTCCCATGCCATCATTTCAATCTTTAAACGTTTCAGATCAACTTTTATGTAGCTCGAATTTTTCATTTTTGCTCCATTTACCTCCAATTTTTAAATTTTACCTACAATGACAACATTTATACTAAATTAAGTAGAAATTCACTTAAATTACAATTATATATCAAGTTTATATGATAGGATATGCGTGTAAAACACACTTATCAATGCTAAATATGTATCCATAGAAGATCGTGTTCTTTTTTAAATGGATCGAATAGAAGCCTTTTGAATTGAGTAGTAGATAATTGAATGATACATGATGATGCATTTACAAACACTAGTATTCATGGGACTCAACGGTTATTAATCGATCGTTCGTCTTCTTCTCAATTATGTTGCATTTGCACCTTTGTCATGGTTTTTTGGCAAGTAGTGACAATATCCTATATCAGTTGGTATCAGAGTTGGAGATCCTGTATTCAAGTATATGCTCAAGCATTTCCATTAGGTAGGCGTATAATGTAGGAACATGCTTGAAATGGGGTGGGTTTAGAGTGGATTCTTCATTCTGAGCGATATATGGTGGATTGCACCTCCACCACGAGTTATATGCTTTTGGGGGAAATGTTGACAATGCCCTACATCAAAATTATGGTTGCAATTAATAATGATAGTAATCTCAAATTTACGTAGATGTCAATTCATAAACTAATATATTGAGTAAAAAACAAAGCAAATGCATGTGAAAATTTTGCAAAAGACGTGATAATAAATGTAACGCTAACCACTTAAGATCGATATGAAGCGTAAGACAATTGAAAGTATGGTAGAAAAAGTAAGCTAAATAGAAATAAATCGTCATCCTAATTCACATGAATACTATTGTATTAGAGCATCTCCAATGCATTCTATGGATTGCTATATAAGTGGTACGAAGTTGAAAAACGTCTAATCTATATGACATTGATGTCTAATTAATAGACATTCAACTTCAATGCATTCTATTGATTGCTACCTAGGTGTATATTATTTTATTCAAATAAAAATAAAATTATATTTAAATCTACATAGAAAATTTAAAGTTTGTCGAGCTAGCAAGTCTGAATGAGCTTTAAAATTTAGACAGAGTTTTAGACAATGTCTATTTTTTTATTTGTTACATCAATTTGACAGAGTTCCTATTAGCTTGCATTGGTAAAAAGCCAAATGTTGAAGCTAGACGCATAAAATATTTATCCAATTTTATGTGGCTATCAAACCATCATTTAATACGTTAATAAAAAAGTCAAGGTTACAATTTCAAATAAGATATATAAAATAAGAGAATTGTTGGATGTATGGTCTACTAAAAATCAATATAAGATGGAAGACAAATGAAAATATGTAGAAAGAAATTTAAAAAAAATTACTTTAAATCGTGAAGATTTTCTTTAAATTTTTTTGATGAAACAATTTGGAGTGTTGGAGATAAATCTTTGATAGTATTGAAATTAGATTGTAGAACTCTGTTCTTCACTATATTGCGATTTATTTTATGTACTTAATTTCTAAATATTGAAATATTTGTGATTTCATAAATCTTCTATTAACCAAGAAAATAACATTTTGTTAGAATAAAACAAAAAAAATTAAAAATAACATATAATGCACGTTGACTATAACTAATATCTATAAAAATTCTGTTTTTATTATTATAAAAGTGAGTATGCGTCCTAGAGTGTTGATGTCCTCCCCACGGTGGGGATGAATCATGTTGCCTACTGCTCGATTCCTCTTCACTGTGGAGAAGAGATCACTACTCATGCGTTCTAATTTTCAACACTAATGATTATAAGATTCTTATGTTATTTCATGGATTAATGATGTTTTGTAAGCAATAAGCTAATAAATAAATATTGAAAGGAATTGTACTACAATTTGAAGGATAGATTTGGTGGTTAGAAAATAATCATGTTTCGTATCGTGAAACGTTTTGAAGAGCTTGTGTAGATTTTTAAGATTTTTTATAGATTAAACGATTAAGCTCATTTTTCAAGAAAAAGAATAACGAGGAATGAAAACAAAGACAAGATAAAAAAATATAATTTATAGTAATTCATTTTCAATATGAGAACTATGTATTGTGTCGATAAAATATATTACAATGTTGTATTTGAACTCGCGCTCGCGACCTGGGCCAAAATTGGGACAAATATGACGGGCACAAACTTAAAATGGATTAACGTTGGATTGAATATAGTGGAAATTACGCGTATAACCCCCCCCCCCCCCACCCCCACCCCCACCCCACCCCATTTTTTTCCAAAAATTCCAATATTATTGTTTATGTTATGAAATTATAGATAATGATGAATGACTATTTAGTTGATCTAGATGTCTATGTAGTTTATCTACTTCTAGGAAAAGTCAGATTCTAATCAAATCAGAATCTCCCTTTTGGACCCTATAAATAAAGGTCATTGTTATAATAAATTAACACTTGAATTTTGACTATCTCGTTTTTTATCTTTTCTCTCTATTTTTCTAGTTTCACAACACGTTATCAAGACGAGATTCTAGCCAACCGAAGTTAGCAATTATATATTATTTTCTTTTATTCAAAAGAAAAGGAGAAGCAAGAAGCAGTGCAGCCCGGTGATATCAAAATACCATAAAGAACAAACAAAAGCTTAGTGGCCCAAAGTTCACTTTCTCAAAAGAAATTCAAACCGCACCAACTGGTTAGTCTTTATATCTCTATCCTTGTTTTGATTTATGAGTCCAACTCATATTAGAATTTTTGTTATGATATTTTTATGAGAAGCAATTAAAAGAAATATTCATGCTTTAATTAGATATAACAATGCTTTAACTTTTATTCAACGGCAAAGGACAACAAATCGGTGTGTTTATTGTTCTAAAATATTCTTGAACAAGATTTGTTTATTTTTATTTTCTGAAGAATAATAATTCTATCAATATTCCGTAAGAATATTATGTTATATTTCATAACCTAAAAACATATAAATATTAGAAGAATATTTCATTGTTCTAGAAGAATATGAACTATTGCTCTCAAGTAGTAAGTAATAGTTTATATATATCAATATCATATTGTTGCTCCTGAAGAAGCACAATTTTTTTATATATTAATATTCCAATAGAATATTAATTGCTCTTGAATAGCTTAATTCAATAAGATATAATATTCTATAAGAATATTATAATATTGCTCTTGGAGAGCACATATTTACATGTTGTAACTCTTGAATAAGCACAACTTTATAATATTCAGGAATAATGATTTGTTTTAATTGTGCTTTTCTTGAAGAAACACAATTTTACAATAATATCAATATTTTCGAAGAATATTGTATTATAAATCACAACCTAACATATAAATATTCTAGAAGAATATTTTATTGTTGCTTCAAATAAGCAATATTTTATATTATATTAATATTTCAAAGAGAATATTAATTGCTCCCGAAAAGTTTAATTTTATAAGATATAATATTCTTATAGAATATTATAATATTACTTATAAATAATAAATCTTTACTTTGAATAATGATTTGTTGTTGTCCACGAAGATGCACAACGTTATAATATTCTCGACAAAATATTATTGCTCATGAATAGCATAACATTACAATTTAAATATTCCGAAGAATATTAATTGCTCTCGAAGAGCATAACATTACAATTTAAATATTCCGTAAGAATATTAATTTTTACGACGTTATAATTTTTACGAAAATATGACGTTATCATTTTTATATTCCGTAAGAATATTGAGCAAGATCGAAAAATAATATTTTATTGTGCTCTAGAAGAAGCACATGTCTTGAAAAATATCATATCACAAAAATTAAATTGTGATATAAATGAGTAAAAAAAAAGCATATAAATCATGTTATGTTGATTAGTGTGAATTATATGATTATACAATGTTTAATAGAAAATTAATTATATTTTCTTGTTCATTGTGTAGTTACTCAAATAAACGAAAAATATATTTGCTAAATTGTATTGAACAGGAAGTTTAATACTTGAAATTTTATTGATTGGCAATACTGGGTTAGACCATCCAGGATCAATATGATGTGACTTATTAATGAGAATATCTATTGAAAACCATAATATTTTCAATATAATGAATTCTCACGTGATGCTTGTTCTCATGATACATAAACCAGTAGACCTTTACTAGATAAAATCGGGACTGAATTCCCTACATTTCTGAAAATTATTTAAGGTGATTTATGGAGCCCCATCACCCTCCATGTTGACCATCTATATATTATTTTGTATCTAATAGATACATCTACTAGATGATTGTATGGTGTTATTATTTCGCAACTTGAAGTTTGCGTAGATTACTTGCTCAAATATTAAATTATGAGGATATAACGTTGATGTGTCTTGTCAATACTAGTGAGTCTAAATCTCAAACTTTTAATAAATATCGAGTTGAGATGGTGTTAAATGGTTTAGCAATATTGTTTTCAACGCCCCAATTAAATTCTAAACCATTACTATTGAGAACAAAGCGCTTTCCATTTTGTCTAGGGAATGCTATTTTATATGCAAACACTTATACGCATCATGCCAACATCAAAGTTACCCCTACTATAGTTGGCTTATGGTCGAGCCTAATATTATCCATCTAATGAATTTTTTATAGTGCAATATATGTATAATCGGTCCACCATAGTGCACTGAGATGGACTTTGAAAAATATCTTAAGTCCTAACGGGTGATATTTTATAATACGGTTTTCCAAATGTCATTTTGATAATACAATTTTCTCAACATTAGGGAGAGAAATTAAGTATTTGGAAAGAATACATGAAAATGTTTGTATATTATATTTTCTAGATCCTTGCACAAGACAATATGAACCGAAGTTCGACAAATAACTCATTTGTAAGTTAAACAATTGATGATGATGCATTCTTGACCAAAGAGATTAAATCAAATCTCATATACCGACTCTAAATGCTCCAATTTATATTAGCGTCCTTGAAGGACAATCCATTAACATTATATCAAGTAAATTAATGACGCGCCTGAGCGTGGTGACATTTGATTCCAAAAATTCTCAAATAAAAAATGGAGCCAATTATAAAGATGGTCCCATCGAGGAGGTGTATATACTTGGAGAGTATATAGACATAACTAATTATAAAATCCCGGAAGAGGTTCATTTAGTTTGAAATAATAAAACGAAAAGATCTCGTTAAGTTATGTCATTATGAGAAAGAAATGGATTCAAAAATAAATGTTGTTGACAACACTTTTGTATATAAAGAAGCGCTTCGTATTATGAAAGGTAGCAAGGATATTGAAAGAAATCTCAAAGAATTAATTGGCCAAATAAAAGGATGCAATCCAAGTAAATTGAACTGACTAGAGAAACCTGAAGTTTCCGGACCTATAGTCGAGCACCTAAATGTGTATATTTATGCGAAAAGGAAATGGGAAAATGAAGTCGTAACATGTAATGTACGACTTTTAACATTATGAATTTCGCAAAGACTTATGTGAAACAATTATAAGTTGATATCTTGTTAGTCTGTCAATGGATGACATATATGCATATAATGAATATTGTTATAACCAACTATCTCGGCATGACTAATAAAACAATGTATATAAATTCTGGAGAATTTAATATGCTCAAGCATATAGTTCAACTTTTCGAGAACTCAATCGATCAAAGTCTGATCACGAACTAATATTATAATGAGGGGGAGCAAATACGCATTGTACTCTTTTCCTTGACTGAGGTTTTGTCCCATTGGGTTTTCCTGGCAAGGTTTTTAATGAGGCAGTTTGTATGGCGTATTAAAAGATTTATGTACTCTTTTTCCTTTACTATGATTTTTTCCCATAGGGTTTTTTTTTAGTAAGGTTTTAATGAGGCATATTCTTTGTGTAAATGATATCCAATTAGAAGTGTTATAATTCTTATAGTTATGGATGTCTATAACCTACAAAATATTTACTTTCATCATAACCCTATGGTTATACTCCCATGTATTATAAATTGTATATGAGATCCCTGAAGGGAACAACAACAAGATCTATTTTTAATATAATAGCATCAGACCATCATGCTGATTACAGTCAACCAGAGATAGTGTATGAAGATGATATTGCTGGAGGTTATAACATGGAATACATTTCACCAGAATTGTTTTATACAAATTCTAAGAAGATAGCGACATTGAAGACTTTGCGTACAAGATATAGATAGCTCAATACAAACTTTTTTTTCATTGAGTGAAATCGGGAGGAGTAGGCTGTACTTTTTCCTTCGCTCGGGTTTTGTCCCACTGGGTTTTCCGACAAGGTTTTAATGAGGCAGCATTTGAGTACTCCAATTTTTGATAATTTTTTTTCCCTATTGGCATTTTTGTCCCATTGGGTTTTTACCAAACAACCAAGCAGTTATTGTGTAATAAGTCATTCAAGGGGGAGTGTTATGAAATTATAGATAATGATGAATGACTATTTAGTTGTATCTAGATGTCTATGTAGTTATCTACTTACTCCAGAAGAGTGTATTCTAATCAAATTGTAACTCCCTTTGGACCCTATAAATAAAGGTCATTGTTATAATAAATTAACACACTTGAATTTTGACTATCTCTGTTCTTTTATCTTTTCTCTCTATTTTTCTAGTTTCACAACATTTAATTTTTATTTTCAAAATACTGGTTGTTAATCACAGTTGCTGAATGATAAACCTTCATTTAAAAAACATTTCCATATGAAATGATCTACAATATTTGCTACAATATAAATTCAAGTGCCATTTCTTCTCATTATATGCATTTATATCGAGGGGGTAAATTTAATAAATGGCTATCAAAATAATTAGGGATTACTACTTGTTCAATCAACTTAAAAAAAATTTAATCGCTCAATCAACTTCTTAAATAGTTTACAATTCATCACTCATTGAAAAATGTTAAATTAAGCAGACAGAAATTGCCACATGGCGAATGAAAAGTTTATGTAACATAATTAAATTGTAAAAATCGTCCACGTAACAAAATCGTAATAGTCAAATACGCCTTTGATTGCTTTAAAAAATGTTTCTCCAACTTTTAAAAAACATCTTTAGTTTGGAGAAATGTCTTTTAAAACAAGCTAAAGACGTGTTTGGCTATTGCAATTTACTTGCGTGGACAATTTTAACGATTTAATTATATAACATCAGTTTTCGATTCAACATTTGGCAATTTCAGTCCGTTCAGTCTAACGTTTTCTCAATGAGTGATGGATGGTAAATTATTTAGAAAGTTGAGTGAACAATTAAAAATATTTTCAAATTGAGTAAGCAAGTAGTAACCCTAAATTAGTTCGTCTCACATTTCACCACCAAAAATTTCATCATCACAAAATCTCGCTAGTCTCAAGCTCAAATACACCTCACCACTTATTTTTGTGGCTTCAATTTATTTTTTCACCAAATCGTTTAATTAATGTCCACCAAATGATTTGTTATAAAAAAATCAATGGAAAAATCTATTGGCACCACCAAAAACCAGATCCCCTCTTTTTATTTATTTTTTTGAATTGTTTACCATCTTAGATTTGGTTTGCTACTATGCTTTTCGGGTTGAATTTTTGGGCTATTTTAAATTATTATTTTTAGACAGTAATCAATTCTTCTCTAATGTGTCTTTGATCATATTCAAATTTCGGGGATTAAGATCTGCCTATTCCATCGATGGAAATTGCAAGATCTGTGGGTTGAAGTCGATGTTGGTGGTTATGTGTGGCGATAGTGGAGGCTATAAGATTAATAAATAATTGTGTTAAAGTGGGAGGCCCTCGTGATTTTGTTGGCGATGGGGCGTCAATAGTTGGATTTGGGGTTTGCAATTTTGGGGTGGTTGTAGGCGGTGTTGTGGTAGTCGTCGGTGTTGTAGTTTGGGAGTGGCAGTGAGAAATGTAATTTGGTGGTGGCGGTGACTGGCGATCTGGTTGGGGTAGTGGCAAGGGCCGTGATGGCTAAAGGCTGTGTCAAACAAGTTGAATCAGAAAAGCGCATAACCTATATCATTTAAGTTGAAAATGTCTCTTTTATGTAAAAAAAATTTAAATACCATCATTTAATAAGGTCTGTTAACAGATGGTCTATTAACAGACCATATGGCCTGTTAATAGTAATGGCAACGGGACGGATCGACCTGCTTTGTATCCATCATGGATCAATTTTATAAGATTTAAATCCGTAGATTGATTCGTCATTTTTCGGGACAGATTAGATCCGGGTCAAAGCGGATCACTGATTTGATTCGTAGACTGATCTGTACATTTTTTTTTGATCAATTGTCATTCAAAAAATTAAACAAACATTGAAACAAATTTTGACTTTTTTGCTCAAATGGTCCATATCTTTTGCACTTACTGCAGATTGAGGACCTATCGTTTTATTTTTGGCAGTTTAGCCCATATTTCAAACGTTTTTGGCGACAATGGTCATTTTCGTCCAATTCCGTCATGTTTAAACAGTAGTTTTGAGTTTTTTTGCACAAATGGTACCCGTGTGCATTCCACACTCTTTATTTCATAAGGGTATTTTTTGTAACACTCTTCATTTCATAAGGACATTTTCGATATTCTACTGTTCATAAATAAAAATTTGTCGAATGGGTCCTAAACTTAAGAGGAAAAAAAAAAAAAAGAAAATGATTAAAAAAAAATACTCTTCCACCCCACCCCATCCCATCCCAATTTGTTTAGGTAAAGATTCAGCATCAACATCAACATCAACATCAACATCACTGACTTGGTTCTTTTGGTTAATTACCGGCCATTCTCTATGTGAGCACTTGATCTACGAGGAATTATTTGCCACCTCTTCAGAGGAACGGCATGGAAGTTTCAGTTATGATGATCTGAAGAAGTTCAATTACCTACATACCGCCTTAATAGAATCACTCTGACTGTTTCCACCAGTGCCAATCAATTCAAGATTGACTATATCTGATGATATCTTAAGAAGTGGCACACATGTAAGAAAATGTTGGTTTGCTGATTACTCTGCTTGTGCAATGAGGCGAATGGATAGGCTATGGGGTCCTGATTGCATGGAGTTCAGGCCGGAGAGATGGTTGGATGATGACAGAGTTTTCTAGTCGTGTGATGAGTTTAAGTTTCCGGCATTTCATTGTGGACCTAAGATGTGCCTCGGGAAGGAAATAGCTTATGTGAAAATGAAGTCTATTGCAGCAACTGTTATGTATGAGTTTGAGGGGGCGGGTGGATATCAAATTTTGCCATTGACCGACAAGGACTTGATAATTTGGGGCAATTAGAAGATTGCGAGGCACTCCGCTGCCGGTTCTTGTTGGTAATAGTGGTTGCGGAAGCTGAGGCAGATGAATCATCCAGTAGACGTAAATCGATCACAGACTATGGAAGTTGGGATTGGGGTGGTGACGGAGAGTTTGCAGATTTTTTGGGGTTGAATTGGAATCTTGGAAGGGTTAGAGTGATTTTGAGAATTTTGTGAAAAATCGGAAGTAGTGGCGGCAGCGAGATGTCAGTTGAAGGGGTTGGTGCCGGCGGAGATTGTGCATTGGAATCGGAATTGGACTCAAGTTTCTGTGGTTAAGTCGGAGATGGAGGTTTGGGGTGGGGAAGAAGATTATTTTTTTTCTAAATTTTTTTTCCTCTTAAGTTTAGGACCCATTATGCAAATTTTTATTTATCAACAGTAAAATTTCGAAAATGTCCTTATGAAATGAAGAGTGTGGAATGCACGCGAAGACTATTTGTGCAAAAAAATCAGAACTACTATTTAAACATGACGGAATTGGACAGAAAGGACCACTGTCACCAAAAACTTTTGAAATATGGGGCTAAACTGTCAAAAATGAAACGATAGGTCCTCAACCCACAGTAAGTGCAAAAGATAGAGACCATTTGTGTAAAAAAAGTCAACAAATTTTACTAATTTACTAATTTTTTCTATCTTTTTCTTTCAAATGGGGTAGATTGGATCGCGGCACACATGATCCAATCCGCCCTGCTGATTAGGATTTTTCGCTCCATTCGATATTCATTGGGTTTGGGGCGAATCGGATATTTTTTCCATCTCTACCTATTAACAGACTAAATCTTAACAGACTATGAGTTTACACATTTTTAACCGACTTTTCAATTAACCCACTTCAAATGAACTTAGATTCACAAAATTTAAAGTAAAAATTACAATTCATACTCAAATGTATATATATTTTCATGATTTATAAAATCTACAATTTCTACCGTGAATTAAAAAAAGAAGATAGAGATAGATGAATTTCTACTTTGAAATGAGTTTTCTTATATAAATGAAATTAGTTGGATTCTAATCTTGAAATAAGTTAGATTTTATCTTAGAAATCTTCTCTTTTTCAACACACAACAACAGATGAATATGAAACCATTTGAAATGTAATAAGCGGGGGAAGAAAATGCAAAGTTATATTTGGTAATTTATTTGAAAAATGGGTCAACTGCCATTTAGAAAAATTTGTCGATTCGCCAGGCTATTTAGCACTATTATGCATGGCAAGTGGGTGTAGATGTGGGTTGATGATAAGAATTTTTTTTTTTAGTGAATAAATGTAAAAAAATAAAATATTTAATTGATAGGAAAATGGTTAAAAATGACCATACGTGCGAATTACTGAAACATTTGAACGATATGTGAAAATAAAATTGAGTATGGAAAAAATTGCGACAATCTATGTCTGGGAAGTCTAAGTGCAAGTGCTCGTTTGGTATATTTAAAAGTAATTTTTTAGGAGTTTTTGATAAAATTTGGAGCATGTTTGGCATGGCTTTTTTATAATTTTTTTTTTTTGTTAATATACAACTCATTTTCAACAACCATATATTTAATAAGATTCACACTTTTATCAACTTTTCAATTACACATCTTATCAACTTATTTCAAAATCTCTTAAAAAACTATTTTTAAACTTATCAAATAGGCACTTGATAAAAATGTGTGGCTAAAAATAAGTTTTTTTTAGAAAAAAAGTCTCAAAAAAACTTAACCAAACATGTTCTAAGTATAATTTACCAAAAAAGAAAATAAAAAAACATAGTCTAACTAATTCCTTTGATTCCATCACATTCTTAAATTGCGCTTTTTTTTTAACGTCTATTATAAATGTGTTTAACTAATACTAGATATTGAGAGGCAACGACTTCCAATTGCCGGGTCTCCCCTTTAGATTCCCCAACTTTCTTGATTTGCCATGAATAACGTCAATAAGAAACCCTGCGTAGACACCGCAGCCGTGGTGGCTGAAGGCGGTGTATCGCCGTTGGAGGGCCTGCCACTCCCAGACAACATTATTTTCAGCGAAATTTTTAGTAAACTAGACTTGGAATCACTTTGTTCCCTGGCTTGCGTTTCCCGGGCACTCCGTTCAATTGTTTCTCAAGCTATTTCCACTCTCCCCTCTCTTGATCTCTCTGTAAGCATTCATTTTCCAATAGTTATGTGCATAATTGCTTATTTTTGTTTAGATTTAATAAGCTGAACGGTTAAATTGAGATGATCTTAATTCTTAGCTGTCCTTTTGAGTTCAAGAATCTTTTTGAAATCTTATTATCCGGGCATAGCTTCTTCAATAAATTTTTGAGCTCCTGCGTGTTGTTGAAATTGCTTTGTTACAGTACAGACCATTCTATTCTTTTTTGGGGGAAAAAAAACCAATACAATTTCTTTGTGGAAGGTGTTTATGTTTGAATATCATTGAAGGGGATGCTTACTTAGTTAAATGTGCACGGTATAATAGGTAGTTTCACTGAATGGCGAGATTCTGGATCGGATTATCCCAAAATTTAGAGGGTTGAAGACTGTAACTATAGATTGTCTCCGCTTGGATGATTCCTCAGTAATTGACATTCTTGGACCGCATCTCCAAGAATTGAATTTGCTCAAGTGTGCCTCACTCTCTTATAACATTCTTTCTTCTATTGGGAAAAGGTGCCCCAATTTAAGGTACATTCTTTATTAGATTTGGAATTTTTAAGTTTTGTTGTTTCATGTATGTTAATCAAAATGGCAAGTACTTTTGAGTTGTAGCAATAAAGTTCATTGCCATCAATTTCAGAACTATCCTGTTGGCCTTTGGTTTGCAAGCATAAAAAATAGCATACACTGATTTGCATGGTGATTGAGAAAGGCAAGGCTAGGCTTGAAATGCCGACTTGCCCAGGCTTCTTTATTTGACAATGATGAAGATATCGATCTGATTAGTTAATTCTGATAGTAAAATTTGATTTTTAAAAATTATCCTCTTCATTCATTGGCACTTTCACTTGTGATCCATCTATAACCATGTAGCTTCATTTATGGAGTTTATTTTGTACTCAATACACCTGTTAATAAATATAAATGCAGCACCTCAACAGATGTAAGTTATCTACATTCATTAGTCTTTGGATCTGATTTACCAAATGTATATGAATTACAAATACACAAACATAGATACCTAATTGTTCAGTTTAAATATACCTTTCTTTTCCTTTCTAAGCATAGAGCTGTTGCACGGGAATTGAAATTAAATCTTTGAGCATTTTGACTTATTAAAGGTTGTTTACTACTAATTCAGAACTTAAATTTCCTACTTGAACATGAATGTATATCACCGAAAGAATTCATTGCTGTAGATTCAGTCTTTTATTTTGTTCTTTTTTATATATATATCAGGATTCTTGTCCTAGAATTGGAAGGAGAGACATCACCTGAAATTTTTAAGAAGAACCTTATAGAAATGTTGAAAGGCATTCTCTGCTTGGAGGTAAATGTTTTCATATTGTTTATTTAACTGCCTTTACTATTTATTTTGGGCAAACTTAGTTTGGTCCTTTAAATAATTATTTGTTTCACAAAATTGAGTTCGGTTATCAACGTATTAAACCTGTAACTTTTGCAGTCGCTATCCATAAAAGTCCGCGGAACAGAGCTTGATGCATATGATTTAACTTGCATTGATCTTTTCCTACCCCAAACTCTCAAACTTCTGAAATTGCAGCCTGTGAACGAGCAAGATGCTATTCTGTTTGTAAAAGTACTTGGAGATGGAAAAAATAATCTGGGACCATTGGTCAATTTTTCCACCCCCTCATATTTAGGATGTACTTGTTTTACACTGTTACATCTGTCACTTGTCCTGAATGTTATTTCTGATGAACTTATCATCTCAATTGCCAATTCGCTTCCACTTTTAGTTGAGCTGAATCTCGAAGACAGACCAAGCACCGAACCAAAACTTCCTCGTGACTTGACTAACACTGGGTTGCAATCTCTAGGCTTATCTCAGCATCTCACCTCTCTGTCAATTGTGCGCAGTAGACTGAATTATCCGGTGTCTTTTAAAAGAGTGAATGATTTGGGGGTAATGCTTCTTTCCGAGAGTTGCAGAGGCCTAGAGTCTGTGAAACTTGGTGGGTTTTCTACGGTTACCGATGCAGGGTTTTCCTCCATTTTGCGCTCTTGCTATAATTTGAAGAAATTTGAAGTTCGCAATGCACCGTTTATGTCAGATTTGGCTTTTCATGACATCATTGGGGCCGTCTCTCCTCTTACTGAGCTGAGAATCTTGTCTTGTAATCTCATAACTAGCGAAGCTGTGGCGGAACTTGCTGCATCTACTACGTTGGAGGTGCTTGATACTTATGGTTGCAGGAGCATAGCCGACCACTGTCTCGACTACATATCATGCCTTAGTACACTAACCACGCTTAATCTTGGAGGAGCTGACATCACTGACAGTGGTCTTGCTGTTTTGGGTAATGGGGGCTTACCGATTGTACGTTTGTGTCTTAGAGGATGTGTGAGAGTCACCGACAGAGGAATATTCTCCTTACTCAACGGTGGGGAGAAAATCAAGAAGATGTTGTCTTCTCTAGATATTGGTCACATGCCAGGAATATCAGATAGAGGTATTCAAACAATTGTTTGTAGTGCTCAAGCAATTACTGAGCTATGTATGAGGTATTGCTTTCATGTGACTGATGCTGCTTTGAAAATGTTGGCTTCTAAGAGATCAGATAGAATTAATCTGCTTCAACGACTCGACCTTTGTCATTGCACGGGGTTCTCAATTGGACTGTCGGTATTATTGCAAAACAGTTCGTTCCGTGGCTTAAAATGGCTCGGAGTTGGCAGTACTTCTTTGGTTACTAGAAGGGATGATTGCACAGTGATATGCGAAATGAGACCATGGCTGACCGTGTGTTTTGAAGGCTGTGAAGTTGGATGTCATGACGGATGGCAATTCCACAAGTCCAATGGCAGTTCATGTTGATTCTCTTTTCCTCTACTAGATATTTAATATTTTTACAAGATAAATAGATGAATTAATTTGTTCACGTCTTGTTTGCAAACATTACATGCTTGTTTTATCTGTATCCTTCCAGTTTTGTTGGTGATTCTTGTAAGAGTAGTTTGGTTGGCAAACTTGATTATTTAAGAGACTTGCAACTTGTTTGGCTAAACTTAAGAGGGTCTGTTTGGTAAAACTTAAAAATCTGCTAAAGACTAAAATCAAAATTAACAAGTGCTAAATTATAATTTTGTTAAATTGATCAAATATATTTTTTATCCACACATTTTATAAGACACACAATTTACCATTCACTTAGCATCTACACATTTTATAAGACTATCAATTTATAAGAACATAAAAATTAATTTCAGCAGTGTCAAACATGCACTTGTACTTGTACTAGAGTCTGGAAATAAATTATAGGCTTCTGCAGTATTCAAATGTGCGCCAACTTGAAGTCACGTCTCTATTCTTTACCAAGAATATAAAAATGATAAACAGATCCTGATAAAATCACCTCAAATATAAAAGTAATAGAAAACAAAAACTATCTTGATTCCTACAAAGCAATGAATTCTTAACGTTCCATTCACGAGATATCTTGTATGTGCATCAGCTTCAAAAGGAGATGGACCGTGGGGGCAGATGATGACAACGATTGGCTTTCAGATAAAAGCACTTCGTCCACCCCTCCGACTATGCCTGTCATATGCAGTGTTGAATTTATCGACCAGCTCGTTCATCGTGCTGCCCAAAGAAAAAACGGCAACTTAAAACTAATCTGTGGTATATAAAGCTGTCAAATTCAGTAACAAATTCTATGTATTAGCTGGAAGAAAAATGGATAATTTTAAGTGAAATTCACTAGTTCTAAAGATATCCAGCAGAATCATTAAAATTGTGCTCCTGCCAGAGAATGCTATACAAACTTTAACTGCATACCATAAGACAAACTAGGTCTTGTCAGAACTAAGACGAGTTAGGCATAATTGAATTTAATCTTGCATGCCTACTTCAAAACTGATCCAAGTGTTTTCATCAATGATATTTTGCTTCTCCTTTTATCATATAAGTCAAGAATTTCATCTTCTAAAAGCAAATAGATAATTAGAAGGCTAATAAACATACCTCGAGCAGTTGGTGAACATGGCAAGGTAACTAATCAATAACGTGTCATTATATTCCTGGAAATAATATATAATATTAGAATCTAAAAGCGACAAAAATGAACTTATTCATAGATTATGTGTAAGCTAGTTAAGATCTATCACCATACGCATGTGAGAATCAATTTGAGCAAATGAAAAATACAGAAGAAAAGAACTTCCCCCACTTTTCATTAACCCCCATATGCAAGTGAAGCATACATAATAATACTGATAAGTAAATTATCTGAAAGGAAAATCACAAGTTTGCGGAAGTACTCACCATCAAGAAATCATCTTGAAATTTTTCAGATTCGATGGCTGGCAATCTTCTTAAGAGACTAGATACTTGCCTTAGCAATGAATTTTCGCAAGGAATATCACCTGAATGCAGCAGTAACTCAATTAACAACTTATAGCTGTGGTCCTTTAAGGTGACAGAATTTTTTGCCCTTCATCTCATAAGCTCATCATGGAGCTCTAGGCATTATTAGATCCAATAAGAACTTTAGATTTTCTGTTTTAAAAATGATGCTTTATACACTTTTCTTCCTAACCAAAAAGCGCAAAAACAGCTTTTTTAAAAAATCCTCCTATGCAAAAATCCAAATAAACCCCATGCCAAAAAATGATAATAAACCTTTTTTCCCCAAAAGTAGCTGAATATACCTTTCTGCATAGCAAGAAGATAGTGATGAAGTACTCTGATTCTACTATTCAGCATCTTGATGGCACTGTGTATGCCTGTAAGGTGAGCAGCCACTACAAACAAAAATCACTTGTAAGTCCTATGCACTTGCTACCAACCAAAAAAAGGGAATGGGGGAGGGGAGGCTTGAATCCAGGACCCCAACAAATGAAATATCTTTGTCACTTAAACTTTCGATGAAACAGTTAGGGATAACTTATATAAAAAGAGGAAAGACTCACATTGAGTTGCAGCTGAACCCCCATCGGATGGTTTAAGATGGGCAACATGATCTATGGAGATTCGTTCAGCTTCAACTGTCTGACAAGCAAGTAAGAATGAGATTTAAGTCTTCTGATGAAAAACTTGTGCGAAATACAATCTGAAAGAATGTGAAGAACATACCTCGATTGTGTAGCTTGACCGAACAAAAATAAGCTGGGGGATGCCATCAATCACATGCAACTCTTCAGAGGTAATAATTGGTTGCAAAAAAGAAAATTAACAAACTTCACATATGAATTATAATAAAAATAATCAAATTAGCAGGTAGTATGATTGTGTGAACACGAGTAGTAATATAGCCTATTTTACAAAACAATTAAAACATTTTCGAATAAGGTGGCATGGTTGTCGGAGTAAGTAAATTTCATGATTGAAATGTAGAACAATTAACAAATGTAAGGTCAAATCCCTAATCAAATAAGAATATTTCCTCAACACGTCTCCAAACATTCTCAAGGCACTTGCCTATTACTACATACACAAGGTGAACCACAAACCAATAATTAGGATGTCTAAAAAGGCTTCAATATCAGCACAGCTCTCCATTTTTCAGCATGTGAAACTGCCCACTTTACTCTCTCCCAACCATGGACGACTGGTATCTGTTAAGAGTACTAGTGAACCTTGTATGGATTTAGAAGCTTCCACAAAATTTTTAGAATATTCTCAACAAATTTTCCCATATTGAAAATTCTATGCAAAAAATAATTTTAAGGCCTGGGAATCTGTGCATAAATAATGGTGTCTCACGACTTGAACTATTTGTCAAAGAGCAAAGAGCATATTTTTCAATATAAACAGCATTTTTTGAAATTTTTTTTAAAAAATTAAGCGGAAAATCCAACAACACTCACTATAGTTATTCTTTATTTTGCTTACTACTCTATATATTTATTCTGTCTTGCTTATTCCCATAAATAATTATGACCCAACATTTTTTCTTCATTTTCTTGACTTGGTTCCTTTCGAAGTAGTGCATAGGAAGTTGTGAAATCACAAGTGAAGCATTCAAAATAGTATATAGAGAGTGAGTTTGGCTCTCTACATTTGGAGAGCCAAATCCACGCTTTACTTTAATGTTTAAAGATAGAGAGTTCGTTGGACTAATTAAAATGAGGATTGGCTCTCTAAAATAAAGAGCCTCTTGGAGATGCTCTAGGTTAACCATGTAAGCATTACACACATCTTTGAACTTACTTCGTATGTCATTAATTGGAAACCCTTAGATGGACAAGCTTATAGAGCTCTCATGTACTCTCTCTCAAGCCGACATGTGGATTGACCTTGTAACTATCTTAATTCATGAGTGCTCTATCCTTAACTCATTGAAGGCGGTAAGTCATTAACACTCTGAACAGTCATATAGGTAGACTTATCACGAGTGGCTCATAACTAACTTAACTTACTTTAAGACATTCATGTTGTAAGTCTATTAAGAGCATTTAGCTCATTCTGCCCTTTTGTTATCACATGTCGAAGCACTATTTACTTTGAGATGAATATTTACTCCAACCTCCACATATGATGTATTTTACTCATTAAACTCTAGATCTTGACATTTCAAAAGTTGAGTTGAGTTCTCATAGTTGTTGTTTATTTGAAATGGGTTCGAATATCATCCATCAAGCAATCTTGTTTCATAGCATGCCTACGAATTTAATTGCAGAGTGTGCTTTTAAGTGTATAATGTGACAGAAGAATAAAAAATACATACCACTTTCATAAATAGTAACTGGCAGATCTTTCTGTGCGGGGTTGATTGATGGATTGAGAAGAACATATACAGGGCTCTCATTGATATCCATCAACTGTTATGAAGCAAAATTTGTCATCAGAATTAGGGGGCATACATGGATCTGCTGCTATTGTATATAACCTAATAAGTATTATCTCGGCATCTAAAGCACTACGGAGTCGGTATTTAATAAACTCAAACTCAATGTGTTTGTTTTTGCAACAAGTATATTAGAATATAAAATCATAGGTGAATGTAGTTAGGTCACTATAAATAGTACAAAATATTTTAAACATTCGAGCATAGTATTGTTCTTTCCTTGTTCCCACGAAAGTACAGTGGAGAGGAAGATCTAACCTTTGAGTGGACAAATAACATATCGACAACAAATTAAGAGGCCAACAATATTCATTATTAAGGGTGGAAAGAAGCAGCAAGCATGTCAATACGCGACATGACATAAATTAGATAAATAGAAATTTCCCTAACAACCAGTATTAGGATGCATATTTTCAACTTAAATATAAACAATGAACTACTATTTTAATGTATTCATAATTCCCAGCTTATTTTATCACTGCTTGCTCTGCCTGGCTTGTATACTCAACTACAATACGTCACATTCTCCCTCATATTCCATATGCAAATTTTTTGTGTAATAATTTCCACTGAGAACATTCAAATTGCATACCTTACACACATGATCTCAAAATATAAGAGTATAAGAGTCCAGTCTCCACTCGAGTTTTAATCAAAATCGACCGGTAGAGAGATTTTTTCACCCCCACACACCCAAAAACAAATACATACGTCTGTCTTCACTCTCAATTTCCCAATTTTTTTTTTTCCAATTTTCTCATTTTTCTCCATTCCAATTTCCTTCTTCTCCAATATTCTTCTCCAAATTTTCACCATTCTTCTCAAACTTGTTCTTCCTGTTAATCTTCATTTACTTTATAGCGATCGATTTCCATCGATCAGCAGTATACTAGTTAAAATTTAATCCATCAGAGAAAAATATATAATAAGATAAAAGAACTCACAGCTCTGTGAATGTGCATATCAGATTCTTGGGCGTCGCTCCCTGTCGAGTACCATCCCAGGATATAAAAATTTGGAAACACCTTCTTATCTGATCAATGCATCAAAATCACTAATTTCAATTTCCACCACCGAAAAATAAACAAATAAAAATAAATAAGCAAGTACATACAGAGTTCCTGTTTTTTCTCCAGGAAGGCGCGGTCCAGGGAGTGAGTGGAGGGATCATATAGGAGCTCAAAACTGTTGAATATCTCGACAGTGCGGCCGCGTTGGACGCCTATGACGCATCCGAACACTCGAGGCGGAGGCGGAGGCGGAGGCGGAGGCGGCGATGAGGAATCAGCGGCGGCTCCGTTGGAGGCGGAGGCCGTGTGAGGAGTGGTGGGAGGGGGTAAAGACTGGGACTTTATCCGAGTGTAGTGATCAGAAATGTTGACAATAACTAATGGATGGAGCTTGAATGTTAGCCCACTGCTCGACGATGACGCCATATTCTCTTCTGATCCTAAGCCCTTTGCTTACAGTTATTTGATTGAAAATGGAACGGAAGGGCTTTACCTTTTACTCCATACAATTTCCCCTTTCAATACTTGCTTGCTTTATTTATACTCTGTTGTGGCAGATTTTTGCTGGTTTCGTTCTTAATTATAGACGAGCAATAAACTAGTATACCGAATTTTTTTGCAGTACAATTTGTAGAGAATTTTAATAGATTGATGAGTTAGAACAATGAGACTGAGAGAGTTTTGTTTGTGGGAAGTTTGATTTTGATGAATATGAGAAAAAATATGGAGAAATTTAGAGAGATATATGAGTTTTTGGATTGAGAAGATGAAGACTTAGTAATGTACGAAGAAAAAATTTTTTTGTGTTTGTAGCAGAGTAAACTTTCCTATGGTCGGTGATTATTGAAAAATGTTAGCATACATGTAATTCAAAATTTTTACTTATGAGCTTTAAAATAATTGTGAATTTAGAAAACATTTGTCACAACACTCGAATTATATGCGATGTTATAAAAAATTGTACCTAAGATAACATGGGGTCGGTCGCGAAAACTATATTGAGAATGACCATGAATAGACCTTACGTGTACCTAAAATAAAGGCATCGAGTTGTGACTGCGTAGTCCATTCGATGCTTGAGTTAGCAAATGTAGAGATAAAATAAAATTGTGAGGCTATAAAGTGATTAATGCAAGAAAACGTAACTTGAATAGTGAATTGAAGTAACCTATTTATAGTAGTTCTTGTTGTAATCCTAGAAGATTTAGGACCTCGGCTCATTGGCTTGAAAGTTTGCAGTGGGTTAAGAATTTTGGTTCAACCATAAATTCTAGTCTTAGTATGATTTGCTTCCTTGGTGAAAAAAGATTAGGACTTCAAAGGTAGAGTTTGACTAGAATATAGAGTCCTTGATCACTCATTTGTCAACAATATGGTCAAGGTAGTCATGTGTGGCGGTAAGTGTGCACGGTCTTCGAATAGTCACTCGAGGAAGAGGTCATTCCGACTAGCTATGCTTTTACAAGTTTATGGGTTGTGAGTCTTTTTAGGAATATCCGTGTTCTCTTCTCCTTGTGTACCAACCCAGCTATTATAGAAAGGTCATGGCAAGGTGAATGTTTCATCGAGGGGCTCAATGGACAACCTCAGGTCTATGGAAGCCCATGTCGGGAACCTCAAATTTTTTCTTATCACTGGACTTCGTGCGTTTGGTGTCGTGCTTGGCCTCATAACGTAGACTAACAAGCTAATTCTCGTGGGCAAGTGTATGTGACTGGGAGTAAAGGACGGGTGCACCGTTTTTTAGATGATCATGCATAGTGGGTAATAATGGCATGCTAGAACTTGTAGATGTTGGACACGTCGTGATGACGTTAACAATTTGTTGGATGACAAGATTTTTGGTCTCATTGGTTTTGACCTCGCACCTTTTAATTGAACTTTTATGTACTTATTTCTCAATGTATGTTGTCTGAGGTGTCGTAACCCTAAATGGGGTGTACTTTCAATGGTTGGGCTGAGTAAAGTAACTCCAACGGGGTGCACTTTCAATGATCGTGGCCGAGGTGTAGTGACCCCAATTGGGGTGCACGTTCAATGGTAGTAATAATTGTTACGTCCAAAAATCACTAGTCTACCTGGATGTTATGTTAGCCTCAGAGCACACGTGGCACGGTAGACTGTTCATCGATAACCCTAGTCAAACGCCTAAGTGTAGAGGCCGAAGATGTAACCCTCGGCACCATGGGCTTAATTAATAGCCTCGGATAGAAGAAGGGATATATGATGTACACTTGTAGTAGAATGGAGGCTTCAGACTTGAGCCTCGGCCTCAGACTTGAGCATCATCCTCAGACTTGACCCTCGGCCTCAGACTTGAACACCAACCTCAGACTTGGGCATCTGCCTTAGATTTAAGCCTCAAAATCAGACTTGAACCTCAGCCTCAGTGTCACGGACTACAACTTAGCCTAACGCTAATTCCATGACCATCAAAGACGATGGGAGAAGTTGGCTTAACGTCAGATTATGGTTGGCTGTAATGGCAGCAATTTCGTGCGATGAGCAGATAACCTTAACAATGGATTTTGGAGATGTCTCTTTACATAGATCTTTTCTAAGGAGTTAAGAAGCTTCCTACGAAGGTAGACGATAATCGGAGTTTTATAACTTCGTTATAAAAAGTAGAGAACGAAAGCATAGTGTTAAATAGTGGCATTGTTGTAATTTTAAAATTGCGGGGGCAATAACTCAACGGTCGAGTATTCGTTGATGATGAAACTTTGTAAACTTAATATTGAAGATTAGCTTCGCTACGGATCAAATAGGGCTTTATTTAAAGGTCGAAATTATCAGTTACGAAAATTATGATTCCTCGGCCAAAAGATGTCTATTGGTGTACAAAATGCACAATCTTTAGGAGCCGTATGGGCAACTAATGACCTACTTTAGGAACCTCAGATAGGAGATCAAGTACTCTTTTGAGGTCATGGATTCATCAAGCGTCTTTTGGCTTTTGCAACCTTCGTTGGGCACTTGAACGAGACCTGAAGTTACTGATAGAGCATTGCTATGCTCTGAAGGCTGCGATAAGTATACGATAACACCTTTAGACCAAATGAGATATCGAGGAAATCACTCTTAAGGCCTCGTATGCTAACTCGTACGCTTTGGCTATGGTTTCTAGCCTTGTCGCGGGGTTTGTTGGCTAGAAATGCGGTCGTAGGACGACGCTGCATAGTTTGGCGAATATGGCAAGATGCTGACATTGTTGGAGTGCGTATGTTGTGAAGGCACCTCAAGTTAGTAATAGATTATTAGATGGTCCTACTTGGGTGAGGCCCTGATGAAGGACATTGCGACATGTAGTGAGCTAATATGCCTGTAGGAATGAACGAGCACAAGGATTGCATTGTGGGGTATGCGAATGATCTTCAATGCTTCAGACGGAGCTAGGAGAGCTCTCATCTATTGAGTTGCTTCGAGAAGACCGTATGTTATGCAGGAGCATACTGGCAAGTTAGCTAAGTAAGATCCAACAAAGTTGGGAACATCAATGACAACGTGCATTACGAATAGGTGAACGCCTTGGCACCAAGTGCAATGTAGATATGCGTTCGAGTGTTCACACTCTACCAAGCTTTGTGGACAAAATAAGCAATAGGTCATGTCTAGACTCGTCATGGAGAAGGCATAATATAGTCAAATGTAGTAAGATTGTTGCTGCACAGGTGAAAAATAGTCTCCAACGTTTCATTTATTTGTAGTCAACGTCCTTTCTAACCAATTGCATCCAAGATGGACGTTAAATTTTCATAAAAAGACATGTTTACACTTCACATTAAATAGAAAAAATTGTAGTCGCAGTCATCAACCTTTGGATTTTCACACTTATATTATCCTTAATTATTTTTTTCGCACGCTCATTTCAACATTTTGTTTATTGCAGCTTTTATCTTTATAGACGAAATCTATGTAAAAATCTGTTACGTTGATAGAAAAAGATATATTTGCCTACTCAATTAAATAAGCAAAATAAATAAATGAATCACCGACCATGGAGGTTTTTACCACTGCTCACGAGAAAAAGGATTATACGTCTGTCTTCACCATTTTGGGTAACAATCGCTAATTTCCTCAAATCTCTCATTCTCAACTCTGTTTCTCCTCGCCATTCACCGTCGATCACTCATCGACTTCTATCAATCTCTATTTTTCCATCTTCAACGCGAGTAAGGTATTCTCTTACGCACCCAATTTCTAATTTTCTATAGTTGGATCCCACCGCGGTTAAGCGGTATACTAATATAAAAAAATAGATTTAAAGACATATTTTATTTCATTTTATTTGGGCGTTTTCGAGTTAAATATTTCAATAATCACTGAACTTTTAGTCGCGTATTCGATCAGTCAATAAACTTTCAAATGTTGCTGTATAATCACTAAACTTTAGAAAGTTATACTCTGTTAATTACTCATCACAATTCTATAACTTCTATAACTGCCAATTGACGAAAGCATACTCGTAGCTGACAGAATGCTCATGTGGTTGGCGGAATGCCCACATAGCACGAGTTAAATATTTCAATAATCACTGAACTTTTAATCACGTCTACAATCACTCATTAAACTTTCAAATATTGCTGCGTGCTCATTAAACTTTAGAAATTTACACTTCTTTAGTCACTCCTCATGACTTTATAACTGCCAATAGACGGAAGCGCACACATAACTGATGGAAGTCCCATGTGGCACACATTTGAGGTTAAATTCTGTCAACTAATTGAAGCTGTCCATCCATATTATCAAAGCACTTTTTCAAAATACGAGTTATACATAAGAAACGTATATTCTTTCTCCAAATTGAAATATGTCAAAGTTTATTCTCCTCAAGTTCAATTTTCCCAAATTCGATTCCTAAACCAACCTGCAACAAAATGATAGTTCTACCCACAAACCAACCTAGTGGAGGACCATCGTTTCGTTTAGAAATCAATAATGTCGCACATGAAGGGACCACATGGAGGTAAGGTCAAAGTCTATTAGTTTTTGTTTGTTTGTTGTATTATGTACCCAAAAATCTGCTTGTAAGGAGTTGTTCTCTGGGAAACTTAACCCTAAATGTAATTTTTTTTTTCTATGATGAATTTTATGTTGTATGACGTTTGTTAGTGTTAGAATATATATTAGAATATACTATGATTGTTTACCTATTATAGATTAGGGTTTTCATTACTATAAAAACCTTTTTGTAACAGTATTTTCATTATGCCGTCTTCCTAATAAAATTGATTCTTCTTTCTTTTTTCTCTGTTTTTTCTTCTTCACATGGTATCAGAGCACATGTTTTGTATTGAATTTTAAGTTCTTTCTTTTCCCTTTCCTACTCAAAGTTCCGCACATTAAAAAACCTTACTATTGTCTTTTTAACTTGAAACTAAAAATCCACCATTTCCGTTCAACGCGACCTCGGATGGGAGAGTGGTGACCATATATGGACTCACGGTAACGAAATGACCAACCATAGGCGGCGCGTGGAGGAGAGACGCGATCAGATGCGGCGGTGCGTGAAGCTCATGCACAGGGACTGTGGAAGGTACGGACGGGCGCGTGTGATCTCCGATCCTTTGGCTTTTTTTTATACAGATTGTTCCTTGGTAAATTTCTACTGTTGTTACCTGTCCTAGCTTTACATCTAGCCATCATGATTCTGCTTTGTTCTCTAGATGCACCTCATTTGGTCGTATTTCACTTCTATTAAATGTTGATGACATGATTATCATTAGTAATGATGTTGATGGTATTACTGCCTTAAAATCTGATTTGGCCCGTCATTTTGAAATGAATGATTTAGGTCATTTATCTTATTTTTTTGGGGATCGAAGTTTCTTCCTAGAGATTATCTTCTCACTTAGTCTAAGTATACAACTGATGTTATTGAGCGTGCTTGTCTTACTGATACTAAAAATGCTGATATTCCTCTTGAAACGAATGCTCGTTATTCACCTTTTGATGGTATCCATTTGTCTCATCCTAATCTGTACTGCATTATCATTGGAAGTCTCGTCTATCTCACCATCACCCGTCCCGATATTGCTTATGATGTTCACATTGTTAGTCAGTTTGTCTCTACTCTACTACTCCAACTACCGTTCACTGGAGAGCTGTTGTTCGTATTTTGTGCTATATTCGTGGTACTTGCTTTCAAAGTCTCTTATTTTCATCGACCTTTTCCTTGGAGCTCCGCGCATACTCTGATGCTGATTGGGCCAGCAACTTAACTGATCGTAAGTCTACTACTGGGTGACTCACTTATCTCTTGAAAGAGTAAGAAACTTATATCTTGGAAGAGTAAGAAATAGACTATTTTTTTTCGTTCTTCTACTGAAGTAGAGTATCGTGCTATAACGTCTACCACTACTGAGATTGTGTTGTTGCGTTGGTTACTTGCTGACATAGGTGTTTCTCTTTCCTCTCCAACTCCTATGTATTGTGATAATAAAAGTGCTATTTAGATTTCTCACAACTCTGTGTTTCATGAGCACACGAAGCATATTGAAATTGATTGTCATCTTATTCGCCACCATCTTCAGCATGACACTATTTTCTTACATTTTGTTTCTTCGTCGCTGTAGCTTGCTGACTTTTTCACAAAGTCACCAGTCCATCGTTTTCGTTTCTTACTTGATAAACTCTCGCTGTTTATTGCTGTAGCATCGTGAGTTTGAGGGAGAATGTTAGAATATATATTAGAATATATTATGATTTTTTACCTATAATAGATTAGGGTTTTCATTACTATAAAAACCTTTTTGTAACAGTATTTTCATTATATCGCATGTTTAATAAAGTTGGTTCTTCTTTCTTTTTTCTCCATTCTTTCTTCTTCACAGTTAGAACATGTATTTCACATTGAAAAATATGTATTTTGGCTATATTGGATATTTTTTAGCAACTAACTGCCTTTTATTTTTGATTGTGCTGCTAGATTTGGAGGTGAATTCATACTCCATTGATTATGAGAATAAATCTGAAGATGATGATGATCTACTGTATAAGCAAAATATCACAGAAGACATTGAAACAGGTGAAGATAAAGTACTTGAAGAGGATGGAGATATTGTCAATGAAGTAAATGATTTAGAATATCTATATTTTGAAGAATTACTAAGTGATTATGCATATGATGATGGGGTTGATTTCTAAACGGAGTGGTAATATTTGATTAGGCTGGTTTGTGGGGGTAGTATTTGTTGTTTGGTCATAGGACAAAATGGGTTAGGATTAGAAAATTGAATTTGGAGGAATAGACTTTGAACAATTTCAATATGGGGTAAGAATACGTTTCTCATGTATTAATCATATTTTGAAAAAGCGATTTGATTACTTCAAATAATTGGCAGAATTAACCTCAAATGTATGCTACGTGAGCATTTCGTCAGCCACGTGTGCACCCTTGTCTATTAGCAATTACAAGATCGTGAAAAGTGATTAACGAAGTATAATATTCTAAAATTAGTGACTACAAATTAATATTTGAAAGTTTAGTGGGCAATCAAAGATCCAATTAAAAATGAGTGATTATTTCGATCAAAAAAAAAGAAGAGTGATTATTGAAATATTTACTCTCTGACGTGGGCATTTCATCGTGCTTCCATCAATTGACATTTACGGAATCACAAGGGAACTTGAGTTTTCAAAGTTCAGTGATTATGTAACAATATTACTTCAGTAAATGTTCAGCAAGTAATGGAAGATGCAAGTAAAAGTTAACTGCTTATTGTATAGGTGTTTTCATTGGTGGTGCTGCTGCTTGAGTTTTGCCTGGGTCTTCTTCGTGTTCGTCCAACTCTCTCAGCGCTCTCGCCAACGCCATTATTGGATCGTCCTTAAAAACTCAGGTTCCACGCCAATTTCCTTAATCACGGGATTTTTTTCTTTATCTATTTGCTTTCCTAAGATTTCGAGTCAAATTGAATTAACCTTGTAATTCTTGCAAACGAGTAGCTTTGGTTCATGTTGTTTCTCATGCTATAGCGGAAACTTCATCATTTTAATCTTTCTCATGGACTTCATGGGTGGGTGAGTGAATGAGTTTGCTGGTAAACGTAAGCAGTACGGGTCGGCATGAATTTTCCAAGTTGCACGTCAATAGCTGCGCAGAAGAATTTGAGCGTTAAATTACTGAAGGAGATCTGGGCGTCACTGCTGCTGATAATTGGGCTAATGCATATGATCAGTAAGTCTAGTAATTTTTCTGACACTGAGGAGAAAAGACTTTTATTCTATATTCAATTAAGCCCAGAGTTTGTGTTTGTTGTACATTTTAATATTAAACTGTATAAAAAAAATTATATTGATTGTTAAACGACGAAATGCTGGGTTGGGTTACCTACTTCTCATTCTGAGATCATGGGATTATGGATCATTGTCGTGGAGAAAATAGGACCATGGATTGCTAGTGTGGTGAACATGGGACGATGGATACATTTGACTGTTAATGGTGAGAATATGGGACTATAGGACTTATTTCTCAATATTTCTTACGAGATCTCAATCAACTATTAATACGACACTCTTTTGTTAATTTTCATCTATTTTTTCACCCCAATTTAGAGTATACTGACTCAAAGAATGTGTTCTTTTTAGTAGAGGTATGAGTTCGACCTTTAGTGCAAATTAGTTTGACCTATATCAGCACGGTTTTGAATCCAAGAGGGATAATTCAAGAAGAATGGTGTTGCACTGGTAATCAAGAATTTCTAACGTCGAAGAGAGCGTAAATCTCCTTCATATTGTTAGAGAAATTGCATTTACCAAAAAACTACTTACAACGAGAATAAGAAGCAAACAAGTCACCAACTTTTTATTAATATGGAATCACCACTATAATAAAAAGGTTATTCATTCTACCAATTGCAACAGTATGATCAAAATGAATTAACATAAAAGGTTTGTGTTTTCCTCACATTGGAATTTTATATAATAAATCTCTTAACCAATTTGTTTCCTCACTTGTTGAAGCTAAAGCAATAACGTTTACTTCCAGCTGAGTTATGGTCTATTATTTTGATTTCCAACAAATAGCACTATCCCCAATGTAAGAAATATCCAAAGTCTTCCCATTTTCATCAATAATGTGAAGTCTTGTTATAATCTTGCAAATCCATTAACCACGGCCTTGACAAGAGAAATGTCTGTTGGCCATCCTAATCCTCTGAAGCCATCCTAATCCTCTAAAGAAAGTTCAGGAATTGTTTTGCAAGGGGGCTTTTGAGTGAAGCAGTTCCTGCTTTGGAGGCTGAGGTTCTGAAGAACCTTGACAACACTGAGGGTTGGAGGTTACTTGGCATAGCACATTCCGAGAATAATGACAATCAACAAGTTAAGATTGTTCATTCATATACCTTCCTTGAATCCTTTCGAGCTCATTTATTTGAAGTCTTCTGCCTACCAACTTGGCCTTTATGGAGTTGCAATGACCTAATGATTTTTCTTTCTGTAAGAGACCTTCTGTTGCCTCTTTACGACCTAAACATTTTAGGTAATCCAAAAGGCCTCCTGACTATATAAGATTCTTACAGCGATGAACTTGAGTGGAGGTATTGCTGAAATTTCATTTCAATGGAAGTTCTTTAGCTTTATTATTCTTTTATTGACTTTGGAATTGGCGAATGAGTAATAGAATTCCTATTTCTCATGAAATATCTGCACTTGGCACAGGCTATTGCAGCCAAGATCTTTGCAGATGAGGTTATTCCCACAAACTTGGAAGGACTTTTTGATCTTGGTACGATTCATACAAATGGTCAGTAGTCACTTCATTGAAACATAAGATTCTTACAGCGATGAACTTGAGTGGAGGTATTGCTGAAATTTCATTTCAATGGAAGTTCTTTAGCTTTATTATTCTTTTATTGACTTTGGAATTGGCGAATGAGTAATAGAATCTCTATTTCTTATGAAAAATCTGCACTTGGCACAGGCTATTGTAGCCAAGATCTTTGCAGAGGAGGTTAATCCCACAAACTTGGAAGGACTTCTTGATCTTGGTGCGATTCATACAAATGGTCGATGAGTCACTTCATTGACATTCATTGAAACGTAAGATTCTTACAGCGATGAACTTGAGTGGAGGTATTGCTGAAATTTCATTTCAATGGAAGTTCTTTAGCTTTATTATTCTTTTATTGACTTTGGAATTGGCGAATGAGTAATAGAATCCCTATTTCTTATGAAAAATCTGCACTTGGCACAGGCTATTGCAGCCACGATATTTGCAGAGGAAGTTAATCCCACAAACTTGGAAAAACTTCTTGATCTTGGTGGGATTCATACAAATGGTCAGTAGTCACTTCATTGACATTCATTGAAACATAAGATTCTTAAAGCGATGAACTTGAGTGGAGGTATTGCTGAAATTTCATTTCAATGGAAGTTCTTTAGCTTTATTATTCTTTTATTGACTTTGGAATTGGCGAATGAGTAATAGAATCCCTATTTCTTATGAAAAATCTGCACTTGGCACAGGCTATTGCAGCCACGATATTTGCAGAGGAGGTTAATCCCACAAACTTGGAAGGACTTCTTGATCTTGGTGCGATTCATACAAATGGTCAGTAGTCACTTCATTGACATTCATTGAAACATAAGATTCTTACAGCGATGAACTTGAGTGGAGGTATTGCTGAAATTTCATTTCAATGGAAGTTCTTTAGCTTTATTATTCTTTTATTGACTTTGGAATTGGCGAATGAGTAATAGAATCCCTATTTCTTATGAAAAATTTGCACTTGGCACAGGCTATTGCAGCCACGAGCTTTGCAGAGGAGGTTAATCCCACAAACTTGGAAGGACTTCTTGATCTTGGTGCGATTCATACAAATGGTCAGTAGTCACTTCATTGACATTCATTGAAACATAAGATTCTTACAGCGATGAACTTGAGTGGAGGTATTGCTGAAATTTCATTTCAATAGAAGTTCTTTAGCTTTTATTATTCTTTTATTGACTTTGGAATTGGCGAATGAGTAATAGAATCCCTATTTCTTATGAAAAATCTGCACTGGGCACAGGCTATTGCAGCCACGATCTTTGCAGAGGAGGTTAATCCCACAAACTTGGAAGGACTTCTTGATCTTGGTGCGATTCATACAAATGGTCAGTAGTCACTTCATTGACATTCATTGAAACATAACAAATTGCAAACTTCACTCAACTTTCTAAAATAATCTTCAGTCTTGTAGTAGTATCATTATCGTTATATGTATGTTTGTTTATCCACATATACATATATAAATATCATTTATGTATTTGTATGTCTATCTCTCGTGTGTATAAATGATGGTATTTCCAGTTTATTTTGAGTTTCCCCAGAATTTACCATTTTATAGATCTTCTTAATCCTAAATAATGTGGGGAAATGAATAGTTTTTCGTGAACTCAGAATTGGAACAAGCATCTGCATTAAAGTATTTGTGCTGTTGGCTACGGCAGCACCCAAAGTATGGGACTATTGCCCGTCAGGATGAGCCTGGGAAATCTCTATTATGCTGACAGAAGGGTTTTTTGAACATCTCTTCTGTACACACATAGAACCTATATATGCAAACAGATATGTGAAATATTGACGGTTATGTGTATATTTACTGATTGCCACAAGAGTCTTCCAATTTTTATGATATGCCGACTTGCAGGATCGTTCTGATAAACTCTCCTAGGAGTACTTTCTTTATCTTTCATTACAACATCTAGAAAAGAAGTATTATTTATTTGTATCATGGGTTTATTTTCGTGGTACAAAATGCTAAGTTATTTATTCACCAATAAGCTTGTTGCAGTTGTGAGCTAATACTGTACAGAGTGCTGATGCACTTTTGATAGGTAACTCTCCGTTTACGAGTCCAGTTTTCCATTAACAATGATTTATATACACAGAGGAATGTTGGATAGGATTGGTCATGCAATTGCATCAGAAACTGCAAGCTAACTGATCTCATTTAGATAACTAGCTCACTTGCTGATGAAAAACTGTATATGAAGACGGCTGAAAAAAATCATCCCTTCACATCCAACTGAACTAAGTATGTGTAGATGATTTATGCATACTGGTATGGGTGATGAATATCCTTTGAACATTGATATATTACTTCCTTCGATGTAAAATAGTATGTCAAATCTAGAAGTTAACTTACTAAATGGGCATATTGGGGAGAAAAAAACATGAGAGATTCGGTTTAGTCTAACATTTTAGTTGATGATTCTAGCCACCTTTTTCTTTCTTCGCAGGCACTTTTAAAGCCTAATTACGTGCTTGTATGGGCAACCATGGATGTCACTTATCCCAACTATGTAAAGCTATGCTTCAGATTTACCAAGTTAAAACATTGTTGCATGATTGCAATAATTTTAGGCGCTTGCTCCAGAAGAGAAGGATCCATTCCGAAGTGTATATACGTTTGGCAGCATTAAGAGAAGAAATTAGATGTTGCATACGTAAAGAATGCTAAAAATTGCAACAGATGGATGCTTGATTTCCAGAATTAATGAGATCCTTAATGATGTGAAGAGGCTTTCTGCTTATATGCATTGTGCAAAGAAATTCTACTGAGTTCTTTTATCTTTTCCTCTTTTTTATTGATGTGTTCTCCGTTGGCTATAAAATGCAAAACTTGATTCTCCAATGTCTTATTCAATTTTTTAACAGTTGTCGTGTCTCATGCACACAACTTAATGATGGAACCATACTACAGGATCGATGGCCTAAATTTTTCAAAGATAACAGAGCAAGAAAAATCTTTACTTCGGTTTTATCTTACATTTACAAATTATTAATCACTTTACATTTTAATCTCATGCTTGCCTGTATCAATATGCAGACACCCTGTTGCTAAGTAATACTTGCTTCCTTGACCGGCTAATAAACTATCCAAATTTCAGAAACTGATCTCGGCACCTTCAGTCTTTCATTAATGAAACTGAATTGATTGCCATGTTTCACTTTACATGATAAAGACGGTCCAACTTGCTATTTCATGGGATTGATTAAGAAAGCAATATCTATTATTTTTCTTTCAGGGTACGTACGAGGAGTCAATTCATTACTATGTCCTCGCTACTCATTAAATCCACAGGCATGTAATGCATGGCTATATTTGAGAATCTCTTCGAGGTAAAATTTTTGTTTGGAATAACAGCACCTTATTATTGCCTACCATGTCATTGAATTACAACACATTGTGCCCTTTATTATGCAGCTGTCATGATATTCTGGAAGCATATGACTCGAGGAATCTAGGAGCACGTTTGATACACAATATTAGATGTTTAGGACATTGACAAAATTTTAACTTCTTTTCTTCTTTATTCTTTCCAATCTAGCTTATTTCTGCACAAGGAGTTCTCACTTGATGTAAACGCTAATGGAAGGTTCATACGTAGAGATTGTGTAAAATAAGTGACCACTTGATTGTTTGAAACCATTCAATGAATTTATGACTATGGATTGAACTTATTGCAAATTCCAATTTTGTCGGATTTAATTGAATTAGTGTCTATAATTGGTATAATTTATTCATAATCCTTTGTTGTTTGTAAGTGATCAAATGGTTCATAATCATTGAAATCAATTTATTCCTCTGTAACACATTCAATACAAAACAGTTTATTTGTATTGGTTAATCAAAGATAATTTGACTGCAATTATATGTCAAAGTAGACACTGAAAAATATACAGAAAAACAACTGTCGTTGATTTGAAATATCAGCATTCATATTCAGAATTCACTATTAGGGTTAAGACAAAGAGTATCTTCTTCTTCTTCTTCTTTTTTTTTTTTCCCCTCATCCTGAGATTACTTGGCAATACACCCTCTGCAAAGTACATGTGATATGTGATACAAGCAAATGTCATAAAGGAACCCAGTGTGGTCCCATTAACAAAAAGAAAAAAGGGGTAACTTGAAAAGCATCTTAAGACTTAAATGGCCATGGTGGGTGTCTGCACTCTGGACTTCCATTATTCTTTAGGACCAAATATAGAAGTCTTGTCCAAAAACTGTATAATTAAAAGAAAAAAATTGAGCCCTCTCTTTCATGGGTTCGTTTTGGTCTTATGATATTTGAACTGTATTACTAGTTATAACTTGTTCACATCTTACATGTGTCTGAAATACGTATTTGTATTGAATATGTTGTGATGTGAAAGAAACAGTAAAGATTGGGCAAGAAATAAATACATGGACACTGCTTTTGTCTGCTCATCTTTTACGTATAGCGCACGGCCCATGTACCCAACCTTTGGACCTGTCCCTATGCAGCATGCCTATATGCCCCTATCTATGTTCTTTTCGTACTGAATGAATAATTTTAGTAGTATGCTAACATAGGATATTTATTGTATTTAATGAATAACCCACCTTCTCCAGAATTCCTCATCTAGCAGTCATCACCATTTTTGATACTCAACACTTTGAAGGTCAAAGTTTCGTCGAGTTGTAACAGAAAGTTTTCACAAAAATCCTTTATATAGTTGTATGATTATTAAGTCGACATGATATATCTACAGAATATCAAATGTGTTACTAAACATGATAAGTTTATAAAATGATTAAACTCTACAATCCCACAAATCTTATGACGTTAATATTCGTTTGTGACAGTTGTTGAATGGTTTACAACGTACGTACATCTCATATGTTACATACGATAAATCATACCGTAAAAATGTTACAAACACAAATAAATATCATTTCTGGTACTTTGCTCTCTAAATGTCTGAAAAGGTAAATCCAGAGATTTTGAATTGCTATGTCCTGTGCTATAACACAATGGATTGTTAAATGTGTAGTTGTTAATATGTTTTTGTGATAGCAGGCCTATATATGGTTCTGATGTTCATAACATAAGAACAGTAAGCTAGAGAGGACCTAAATTTTGCAATTTGTGCTATATAAACATATTCAAGTACATAGCAACAACACGTTCTTCTGCACATGAATTTTGATTCTTGCTCTTTCTGGGGGCCAAAAATCCTCAGCTAGTGGTTGTGGATCAACATCTTGTCACTCTTCTCAACAGTTACTACTGTTTCAATGATCAAGACATTGCATAATAAATCAATTCAAAAGCTCCCTCTATATTCAATTATTTATATTAATTAATTATCTCTATGTTTCTTGATTAGTCTCGAGACAACGATACACGATATTTTATATATATAACATGTAATTCTTCGCATTATCGTATACATTTTGTTTTACGACTACTCTACATCATTAAAATCTTGAATTGTCACTACTTATCACGTGTCACAATCTGTTTCTTCTTTATAGTGAAAATCTACGATGCAAGTGGCGATGATTTTTACATTAAGATTGAGTCATTATAAATCTGTGTGCTTTAGTAATTATAACTAATCCATAACATAGAAAAAAAAAATAGTTTCTAAGACCATCAAGTCAAGAATTCTCCATTAATAAATAACACCTAAATTAGGTTAATTTTATCAACAGTCACTGAAGTTACCTTAAATTTTTAAAATGGTCACTAAAGTTCAATATTTTCAGTAGTGGTCACTAAAGTATGAAATCCTTTCACTAATGGTCACTCCATTAAGTTTCTAACTTTAAATGGTGATGTGGCATGATGATGTTGCATTTATTTATTGAATGGTAGTCCATGTATTTTATATAATATTCACTTTAGTCCCTATATTTTCAATTATATTTCAGTTAAGCCTTCCAAAAATTGCATCTTAGGTCCTTCAACTTTTTATATCTTTACACTTTAGTTCTCAAATTTTCAATTATCTTTCAGTTAAATCCTCTCAAAAAGTTGTATCTTAGGTCCTTCAATTTTATACATCTTCAAACTTTGGCCTCCAAATGCTTGATTTTAGTGGCCAAAATAAGTACAATTTTAGTGGTCAAAATAAGTGCACTTTCAATTAAATCTTTGACTTTACACTCGAATTTTCACCTAAACGAATAAAATAATATAATTAAATAATAAACTACGTGATAGAATTCACAAATGTCTACTTTTAGTGGCCAAAATAAGTGTAAAATTTGCACTTATTCAAGTAGTTTATTATTTAATTATATTATTTTGTTCGTTTAGGTAAAAATTCGAGTGTAAAGTCAATGATTTAATTGAAAGTGCACTTATTTTGACCACTAAAATTGTACTTATTTTGATAACTAAAATCAAGGATTTGGAGACCAAAGTTTGAAGATGTATAAAGTTGAAGGACCTAAAATATAATTTTTAGAGAATTTAACTGAAAGATAATTAAAAATTTGGGGACCAAAGTGTAAAGATGTATAAAGTTGAAGGAACTAAGATGTAATTTTTGGAGGACTTAATTGAAAGATAATTGAAGGGACCAAAGTGTAAAAATGTAAAAAGTTAAAGGATCTAAGATACAATTTTTAGAGGACTTAACTGAAAGATAATTAAAAATTTGGAGACGAAAGTGTAAAGATGTAAAAGATTAAAGACCTAAGATACAATTTTTAGAAGATTTAACTAAAATATAATTGAAAATATATAGACTACCATGCAATAAATAAATACCACATCATCATGCCACATCATCAAAACTTAATAGAGTGGCCATTAGTGATAGGATTTCATATTTTAGTGACCATCACTGAAATTATTGAACTTCAGTGACTATTTTGAAATTTTAAGTTAACTTCAGTGACCGTTGATGAAATTAATCCATTTCTTTTTTAAAAATGGCATTTCAAGATGTAACTTTGTCGCAAAATTGAAACGAACATCGAATGGTTCGATTAACAACAGGTCGATTTGTTCTAACACAAGTCACTATTTCAAGAGGACAATTTAGCATCAGTGGCAAGCTATAATACCTATCCAAGAATGACAATACAATTAGGTAAGTAAAAATAAAAATTTGTTGCTTCTTCTTTCTCCTTTCACTTTGGATCTATCATTTCTCGAGTCATTTGAATGATTGATTTCATATGTCTTTCAATACATATATATTTATATATAAATAATTTCTCTTTTATGTCTTGTATAGAAGAATATCACCATACCTGTGTCAAAAAGGAAGAACTGTGCATTAGAAAGATGAAGTTTAATTACTATTTCTGCTCAACTTGCCCATTGATTAGTCTCTTGTGCGTGGACTTATATATGCTGCCTTTTTCCACAAATGCACCAACTACAAAATATATTTTTTGATTTACTTTACGTTACCATGCCTTTCAACCTAAGGGTCCGTTTGACAGAGATTATAAACTAGTTTATAAACTAATTTTTAGTTTATTTGAGTTGAAATTATTGACTTTTCATGTTAAAAGTAGGTTGAAAAGTCAAAAATGACGGCTGAAAAAAACCAAAATGAGTTTTTAATGGACATCAAACAAGGCCTAATTGTGTTCGTACCTCGTAACGTGGTTTTGAATATCCCGTTAATTATTTCTTGTACAAATCGGTAGTGAGTTGTGTGAAATATATTTACTACATCTTATTATTCATTGTTATTTGTTATTCAATCTTCTCGACCCAACAAGTGATTCAACACACACTAATTTGGAAGAATCCTTGCCATAAATTAAACATAAGAGCATGCATGATGAAAAAGTATTGAGGTTTGTGGAGTTGATGTAAAGAAATTAAGATGCCCACTGTCCAATTTACTAATATAATTAAGAAGAATATCCTTAAAGTAGCCAACTACAACAGACCTTAATTTCTTATATGACAATAATTAATGTCAAAAGGGTGTGGGATCGTTAGGTTTCATAACCTTGTCATTTCTGTGTTACTATTATATTTTATTATGCTTTTATAAAAATATTATTAATTAATTCAATAGCTAGGCACTAATTGAGAGACATATTTGAGGAAGCAGGGATCTTGAAATGCCCACTTTTTGCGTCAAGAATTGCTCAAGATTCCTTTTTATAGGTCAAAAGTGTCAAACAACATGGAATACAATCCTAGTTATTAATTATAATCTTGTACAGTCAAGCTGTTTAAATCACTTTCAAATTAAACATTAGATTTTACTAATTATCTAATTGGAATTTTTGAATCTTTTATTAGATCAAAATGCAGGTTCAAGATTTTAAACATCCTGCATCGGATTTTATACATTCTTGATTGGATTATTTGCATGATTTTTACATCTTCGACATCTGGTTTGATTTTTCTTTTTTTTCTTTTTTTAAAATAAGTAATTGTTATGCCTCGGAACCACGCGGAACTCCACGTGGGATGGTCAAAGTCAACAGAGCCTAATAGAGGTAGCGAGGTGGCATTACTGAGGCCATTCCCTCTATTTTCGAGGAGGTACGGGGAGGCGTCAAAGAGGACGAGGTGGTCAAGATCGATTACGATTGTGTGTTAAGTAAGCATCTTTTGACACTCTGCAAATCAGACTTGACGAGACTGACGGGACAATTTGCCAATGCGGCTTGTCACAATCCTATGCTCCCTAATATGCGCCGAAAGGGACTTATTCCTTAAATCTAGGACGTGACATTTTGAACGTGACAAAAAGTCCTGTGGGATTGCGCCACTTGTGGCATATCAAGAGCACTTGACCAATTAGCATTGGCCTATAAATACCAATATCATATCTCTAAGAAAAGGATGTTGAATTTCTGGATAGCAAAACTATATTAAACAAAAATCTTTACATTGATTAACTTAAGTGTTCTTCATATTGCATAGAAAATTTGTGATTAAAGGCCATTAAGACACATTGACCATAATGCGTCTTTCTCACACTCAAATATATTCTCTACTCTCTTTTCAACGTACCACATTGATTCACAGACTAATATAGCTATTCAAGTGTATTGGTAAAATACACGTAGGTAGAAGAGACGTGGAGGTCCTGTTAACAACCATTTTTAGATATCAATAATAATAACTCAATTAAAAATCAAAATGAAAGAAGGGACACCCGAAAAGTACCCATTAAACGTATAGAGAACCGTATAACCAAAAGTAGCAAATCAAAAACACAAATTTGTATAGTTTGATTGATTAATTAGTATATACAAATGTAGCCATTTTATAAACTGCCTGATTTTCAACACTTTTGCCTGAAAAGTCAAAATCAGGAATAGTATAAGGCATGCATGCCTATCAGGAATGAGGCGTGTATCATCCCAAAGTAAAAGAGTAAATCACAAACCACAAGCAAAGCAAAGCAGCAATATATTGTGTGTGTGATGTGCAGTGCTGTGTTTGCGTGGGCGTCGAATACTAGTAACCATCTTATCGATGTCAGCTACTAAACTTGTACAGTATATCCTATTTAGAGGATTACTCTCTCTCTTTCTAAGTCAGAACTATTGCATCATTCCACTGAATAACAAGATTTTAGGATCTTTGTTTTACTCATTATGGACCTGAATACCATAATCAAGTACAGTATGCAATTAACTTATTGCAAAATGCTTTGAATTTTTTTTCCTTTAATACTGTTCATTACTGTGCGGATTTGAGAATGTTGTTTTAGGGCCAGGGAAGGGTTGGCCTTAGAAGGCATGAAGGCAATACATACAAGAGGATGCTTTAAGAAACCATAAACAAGAAGAATGGACAAATTTAAGGGGGAGGAGAGAAAAAAAGTGGTCCTTGAAATACCACTAGACACGAGGGAGATGCCATTATAAGTTTGTAGGAAAGGAATGGGCATTGAAGGGGGCAAGATTAGCTCTATTTGAGAACTTTGATGGTTTTGTTGAGGGGACAAAAGGCAGAAATTAGGGATAACCAACAGGTATCCACGGGTGCTTCGTGCAAAAAACAAGAAAATTCATGCATCCCTTCTTGAAAAACCAACACAATAATGAATGGAGACAAAGGAATTTTAGGGAACAAAAAATGGCACCTTAGTCAATTAGTAACTTCCATTAACCAACCACCTAGTATTTTTATTTAATTTTTTCTAAAATACAACTAAAAGTAACAAGATAAGACTGCATGAATAATCAAGAATATATAGAATTAGTTAAAAGAAAGTGAAGCATTATTAGCACTAAAAAAGAAAGATTAACAAACCCACCAATACAAAATGACAAACAACCTTCCAGAAGATAATGGTAATTAATTATATTTAACAGATTTAATGAGCCACATAGCAATTGTTGCCTCCTGAAAGGCTGATAGAGGATCTAATTATGGAATCTCTGATAAATTTAATAAGATGATAGGAAGAAAATTGTAATAATATAACGACCCCATCAGCAGTATAAAAATAAAACATCCACTTTAATTTCAGGACTCCAAGAAAACCAGAGAGAAGAAGTCAATGGAAGCGAGGAGGAGGTGTTTGTGAGGCTTTGTTCAGGTGGGTTTTCTGTTTTCTTCCAAATATGCAACGTGCAGATTCACAGATGTAGGGATTCAGGAAATTAGGGTTAGGGTTTCTCATTGTATCAGTTTTAGTGCCAAGAAGAGACTGAGAAAAGGGGTTGATTCTGCCATCCTAAGAAGAAAGAATCATTGAGAATATGAAGCTGATATCCCTCAGAAGGGTAATGAATTCTTAGGAGAAGCTTAGCTTGAGAAAGAGCAAAGGGGCTTAATGGAACATTGATGAAATCTGAGCTTCTCAACATAACTTTCCATGATCTGAATCTTTCGTGTCTTTCTTTCCTGCTCTCTCCTTCTGCCGCCACAATATCAGCAATTTCTCTTCCGAACCATATCTTCTCCACCGTGAGCCGCTCATGGCTAGTAGGTGGCAGGGTGGCTTCGAGGGAATCGAAAACAGCCGCGTAGTGATCTAAAGCCTCCACAAATCTCTGCAAGAAAATTGGGTGGTTATGATTTGCTTCCCTTTCAGCCATGGTGAAAATCTTGGGGTTCATCGCCTTGATTCGATGTAAGAAAAGGCGAAGGCGGTCCCGGTCCTTGAGCAGGCGGTGAAGATAGTGCACACAGTTGACTGCTAGGGTTTCATCAGGCAGGAGAAGAACCGCAGAGGCAACAGAAATGGGGTCTTCATTATTGAGGATGATAAGAGGGTGGAACTGAAATCTGAGGCCCAACGAGTGGGCAAACTTGGCAAGGCGGTCGCCGGTTCTTCGAAGTACTTCAAGGTCACTTCCGGTGCCGGTGATCCGAAGCGTTGGCGGTGGAAAACGCTCCGCCATAGCTTGCATTAAAGGAGGCCATTGCACGCCGTGCATGATGTCAAAATCTAGGATGTGGATTGCTTGTTGGCCTTCAGTTGCTTCCAAGATTGCTTGATTTGCAGTGAGCTGACTAAACCTTATAAATGGGGTTAACTGGTTAAGTAACAAGTACGATGATTGAACAAGGGTTTCATCTGATCCAAACTCGGCCGTGTTAACATTTGAAGAACTCGTGGCTTCAGCACTAACAAGATTTGTGGTGGGATTAGGGATCAAGAAGGAACCGGCTGTGGCGGTGGCTGCATAGCGGTTTAGGCGGATTGAAAGGGCATTAGTGAACTGGTGGACTAATCTCTCAGTGGAATCACCATAAGGGGAAGAGTTAGTAGATAAAATGGAGATTAGACGATGAGCAGCAGAGAGATCAGACCGGGAAATCAACTCGGCACAACTTATGAGTAATTGGCGCATGTGGATTGCTGGCGGTGTAAAACTCCGATGCTGAATATGATGGTGGTAGTGAACATTTGGAGGTGATGGTTCTCCTCCTCCTCATGGGATGACGAACCAAATGAACCCAACATTTCTAAGCCAAGAAAACCCTACTATACTAGCAACAACTATAAAACATTCAACAAGAGACAAAAAGCAAAAGTTGGGCAAGTGGAGGAGTACAAGAAATTTGTAGATTGGAACCTCAAATTTTTGGGACAATAATTTGCATTTTTGGTAATATATATGATGAGATAATGGATTGATAAAAATTTAATATTTATATGTGTATATCAGTATATATATATATTTCTGCCAAAGGATAATGAGAGGAAGTGAGTTGAACCAGTTAGTGAATAACAACAGTAAGGACTCGTACAAAAGGCAAGAGATGGGGATATATAGAGCAGTTGAAAAAGCGAGCAAATTAAAACTTTAGGGTTCTGTGTGAAACAAAGCTGTCAATGTTTTGAATTTTTTTTTTCTTGAGCTTCCCATTTATTAATTTATTTTGAAGAAAGATTAATTAGCATAATTAAATTAATCTTGGGTTTGGGGCACATAACTATCTAATTAAAAACAAGAATCTAAGTATATATTAGAGATTCTAAGCAAACAGAATTATAAGTCTGCTTCAAGAAATTAGAAAGGGAATATTTGCCACATTCTTTCAAGATTAATGGGACAACAGTTAAAATGCAATTGTGCCGCCTCCTCCTACTGCTGCTGCTGCTGCTGCTGCTTAACTCAAACCATCTTATCTCATCTTATATTTCTGTCATAAATGTTTTCAAATATGCATTTTTCTTTTGAGGATAAATTCATTTTATGTGTTTAGACGAGGGTTCTTAAATTCTTATCGTATCAAAGTATTTGAACTATCTTGTCTAAAAGTTTAAATTTTTTATGAACTAGTTAATTAACACTTTTTATTACTAGGAAATATATTTCATGAAAAATTTAAGAGTTAATTGCAACGCTTACTTTTAAGTTAATTATTTTCTTTTAGTGTAAAATTAAGGTGCCTGCTTGCAAGAAATTAGAATATATATAGAATACTAGAGAATGAATATGGAAGCGTCGCTGCTTGCTCTCATCCTAATTCTTATTAATTTAGTTTTTTTATTTTGTGGATTATAAACTGGTTTATTTGACTAAAATGGTTTATTTGACCAAAAATGGTTAAAAATATCATGCTACAAAGACAAAAAATTTGGTCAAATAAACTGTTTCGGTCAAATAAACTAGTTTATAATCCACACCAAACGACCTCTTATTCTGCACGACAATGTCATGAATCACCCTTTTGGTTGAATTGAATAAAGATTGATTCTCTTGAAAATATATAATTTTTTTATGCACATTTATATTTATGTCATAAAAGCTCATCACATAATGTAAAAGTTATCTATTTTCTCCACGTTTTAGGTATATTTCTAGTGCTATTAACACAAAGAAGAATCGACAAGTAATGCAAGACACGACAATTAGTGGGGAAATATAAACTATTTGTATTAAAACTCTCTAATACTAATAGAAATATTCACTCAAATTCTCTTATTTCAACTCGCTCTCTCATTTGGATAGTTTACAAATGACAATCCCTCAACCTTATATAGCTTTACTTCTTTATAATAAATATTGAAGATCAAGTTAATTTCACGGTGGATATATACATGGAAGATTCTAATTACGCTGCCTCTCCAATGTTGTAGACATCTTGTGTCATTTCCCTATATTTTTTGTTTGTAACATTCTAAAATTCCCTCAAGAATAGTAGATATATATAGACTTAATATTTACTACAAAATTTCCCAAAATTGCATAAATCTTTTCATGGTGCATGTCTTTTGATATTTACGAAATGGGTCAAAAGTGGCATTACGTTATTTGGGCCAATGAATGAGCCTCGTGTGTCTAAAATAAAATAAAAAAGTTCAAATTAGACCATATGCATGAATACGTGTGATTAAAATTGAATATGGACGACTTACTAAAAATCTAAAAGAATGGAGACCTGAATGTAGTTAACCAAAGTATGACCATACTAAAGTAAGACTATAAATTTTAAAGTTAAATATTTATGTTCTGTACCATCAAACAATATTTTAAAATGATTTAAAATATATTTTTAAAATAACAACAGAGCTTCTTGACGTAGAATTATTTTATTGTTTACAAAATTTAGTAGCAAAATTAATTAAATACATAGAAATTAGAATAATAAAATATGACACACCATACCAGATTAATGTTTCTATATATTTTATACAGCTCGACACTAACATCTTCTTAATAAGGGCTTGTTCGGTAGAGTTTTTGGGGGAAAAAATGAATTTTTTTGGTTACTTTTTGACTTTTCAAATTTTTTTGTAGTGTAAAAAGAGTTGAAAAGTCAAAAATTATAGGCAAAAAAATAGGTTTTTTTGGAAAAAAAAACTCTACCGAACAAGTCTTAAATAAAAAAAATACTAACACGTTTCTTTAGCACCTCAACACATTACACATATATGTATTTTGATTTGTAGAAGATGTTGTGCTAAAGTTTAAAAAAATTTATTAATTAAGGGGAAAGCAAATGTCAACACTTGCATGTTTTTTTAAATTATTTATCTTTGGATTTTCATTTTTGGGCTCTCTAATTACCCTTTTTCACACTTATAATTTCTTAAATCTATTCTATCTCAAAATTTAATCGTTTAGAATTTATTTATTTGTATTTATATTTTCAAGTGTTCGTGTACTTGGTACGTGTTTCTTTTTCTTCATTATCCGGCGTGGAATGGGGGTAGGGTTAAGGAGTTACCCACACACGCAAAGCCTTAAATGTGTCGAAAGTTAGATGCAACTATTTTTATATACATAATGCCCCCGACCTTCTCTTAACGCTGACACACACTCCATTTTTACCTTATTTGTCTATTTGTTGGATTCTGCTTTCTTGGCTTTTCATTTCAGCCTCGGATGGGATATATTGAAGATTTATTGCCTAACCCACGTGGCCTGTGCTACCTACTGTTCTGCCAAACAGACCTTTACACTCCAACTCTATTTTCTTACACAACACATTCACACTCACACATCAAACTTTTCTTGCAACTTCATATGTGTACATCATATTGATATTGTATAAAGATTATTCTTAAAAAGTTTATTTTAATATTTTAACATTAATGAGACTAATTATGATACAATCATAATAGGAAGATATCATGAAAGGATTCATATGTTCTAGTTGTATAGCAGTGTCAAACAAATAGAATGATCTGAAGTTCATTTGACTTGTCAATGAAAAGTTCTACCCGATCGACTTGTAAATTAATGGCCCTCGTGGCGAGTGTAGACAAGTCCAAATTAATTAATGTCGAGGTAAATACAATTTCTCGTTATTTATCCATTCATAAGTATAAACCCAACGAAGATTAATTGGATAATCCAAGAACAATGGAACGTACGAGTTAATCGAATATATCATTAAAAGTCTCATATTTGAGGAAATACAATTTGCAGGAGATGAAAATAAAAGGGCATATATATCGTCCTTGATGTGTACAAATCACAAGAAAACAATTGGAATGTTTGCAATGCATAAAAAGAGATCCTCTTTATTTCATTACTCCATTTCTGGCAATCTGAAAATTGATCGATTAGGTTTTTCAGATATCTTTTTACAAAAGATTTTTCATTTTTCAACATCACAAATTTGGAGAATCTTTGGCACTGTGAGATTTACAATTTGTTTGGTACGTTGAATTTGATAAAAATTAGATAGAAATAAAAAATAAAAACGAAATGTGATACTATCTTATGTCAAATTTTATTTAATTTACGTACCAAAAAACTCGTGCAATGCAAAACTTGGATGTTTAAAAATCACTTAAATTAACGTCACTTACAAAGTTACAATTGAAGATAATGGTTCAAACTTTAATGAATATTGCAATATCGATTGAATAGGGTGATACTTGGGCTGTCTCTCCTTCTCCACTGATGGCGGCATAGACGGCTTAAAACCAACAAAAAAGTGGCAGAAATTTTTTCCCCCATAGCCATTCCGGTGTGAGAATCAGTAGGGAAGAAAGTTTAGAATATTTTTTATATAAATGTTTTACATGATCTAAATATATAGCACTTGCCATTAATTACGTGTTCTTGTCTTAACGTAGTGAAAATGTACTCACGCGTCCTTGTCCTTTCCTCTAAATCAGACGTCAATAAAGAAATATGGGTGTGAAATTAATAAGTGGACCAACCGAAAGACATTGATAATTGGTTATAGCGGTCATAAATATCTTAGGTAAGTATCAAGTAGGATAATTTGGATAAGGACGATCATATGAGTCCATTGAACGGATTGCATTTTTGTTAACAACTGTTTACGTCCAATGAACAACCTTCGATCCGATCTGGTCAACTATCATTTGGCAATCACCAGTTACACTGGCGTTCCTAGCATCACTCAGGGTGGGTCAAGTCGATCGTCCGATGATGGTAGTGAAGTAGAGGAATGCTATAAAGCCATATGTATGAGATGGATCATCTCCCAACAATATATAATAAATTAATAATATGGTCGGCATATGTAATGTATTTTTACAATTTATTGCTAAATTTACTAGCAGTCATTAATTGAAAGCAGAGAATGTGTTGAAAATTCATAAGATGAGGCCTGAGGGGATCTTTTTAGGGTGATCCTAAAATTAAATGCTGTGTTGCGGAATCCCATGAGAGTGTCAATTGTGAACTATTTGTTTGCAATTAATGAATAACAACCTTAATATGATCAAGTCAGATTATTATTCTTCTTCTTCTTCTTTTCAAATAATACTTTTATTAATGGTGGAAATGAAATATGACCATTTTTTATTTTTTTAATAAAATGCTTTTGTAATTAAATATCAAATTTAACATTATTAAAAATGACATCAATTATTTACACTATTTTTCTCTTTTTTGTTAAAGAAAGTTCAATAAAATCAACTCGACTAACTAAACACAATAATAACTCACAACTTCTTTCCACAAAACAAACGTGGTAAACCAATGCATAAATAGTTTTTTTCCCCCTTACACTTATCATTTTCTCTAGTTACCCCTTGCTCTACTGTATATTTTAGATTTAGCTCTTGTTTGGTTTTGCTTAAACAAATTTAAATAGTTAAAGTTAAAATCAACAATTAATTTTAACCACAAATTTTTTTGAGATTCACAACTTTATCAACTTTACAAATAAATATTTTATCAACTTTTATAAAAACCAAATCGACCCCCTTAATTTTTCTTTTTTTTTTTCCTTGGTGCCTTTTGCTTTGCCTTTTCGTGCTCCTTTCTCCCATGCTAATTCTACTAATTCTAAAAGCTCTAAAAGGAGAAACAATTTTAGATAATTTTACCCTCATATATTACAACTTTAAACTATTTTACCCTTCTACATTAAATTAAAAAATCCAAAATCCTTTCATCTCCTACACTATTTTACCCTCCTATATTAAATTAAAAATCCAAACCCTTTCATCTTTCATCTCTGCGACTATTTTATCCACCTACATTAAATTAAAAATTCAAAACTCTTTCTCTCTCCTACCATTATTGAACAAAATAAGTTGTTTGGAACATTGGACAATTTATGTTCAGTTTTTTTTTTCTCCACTGCGGAATACAAAGGATATGCTTTAAAAGGGAGGAACAATTTTGGACTATTTTATTTTTTTGGACTATTTTACCCTCTCATATGTACATAAAAAGTTACGAAAAAGTCTAGAAAAGGAAGAAATATTTTAGGACGAATAAGTCCTCATTAATATTTTATATTTCCTAAATTTTCTTTCAATTAATATTATAAAAAAAATCTCAAAATAATATCTGTAACCACATTTAGTCATTGAAAGTTGAAAATGCTAAATCACCATTTATTACATTTAATTACTAAATTTTGAAATATTTCTATCGAATTGTGACAATAGATTTGGTGAGTTACAAGATGAATATTTATTACCTTGCACCAACAATGTATTCAACTTATTTTAGGCTTAATTTGAAGTTTAAGATTACTTCATTTGAAGGTAATTATGTAGTTTGTGAAGTCCATAAAAAATTCATTTGAAGATTTGTATGTTGTGATTATGATTTTTGTTACTTCACGTGAATAATCATTTAATTTATTGCTTTTATTTTTAATTTCCTTTTTCTTTTTAACTTCAATAATTAATACAGATCTCATTTCTATTATGTTTTTGAATTGAATTGTTATCTATTGCTTAAACTATTTTTCTTCATTATTTATGCTCCTGCATAAGTTGCTTAAATTGTTAAAATATTTATTTTTGGTAATATTATTTTACTTCTCCATTACCATTTGGATAAGTTCAGAAAACGAAGACATGGAGATCATTAAATTATGCAAATGAGATTGTTTAATTTTGTCAATTTTCGATGTAAATGTTATTTTATTTTATTTTATATATATTTGATTGATAAATCTATCTATAATTGCTAACTTGAAGTGCTACAACCCAAATTACATGTGATATTTTGGGTTAAAGTCTCATCATAGTTGAAGAGTTATATTAAATTACAATTAAGATTTGTTATAAGTCATTATTAATTTTATAAAGCAAAAAGATTCAATAAATTTAAGTGCATTCGATATATTTAAGAAACGATAACTATTTTTTGAATCTTAACTTTTTTTATTCTTTAATTGACATTATTTGATTATATTACAAATCTTAAACAATAGAGTTTCATGTTGTTAATTTGGTTATATAATTATATATAGAGAAAAAAATACTTTGTTTGTTTTGTCATGCATCTAAATTGAAATGAATGTATTGATTGGTAGTTAAAATAAATATTAATCTTATTACATACGAACTTGGCTAATTTGGTATTTGAATATTGTAACAAACGGTATATCGTACCGTATTTTTAATGTCAATTTTTTATATGTTAATGCAGTATTAAATTGAATATAATTATTTGAATATTTGAATAGAAATTTAAATTACAATAATGTTACTAATATACGTAAAAACACACAATACAATACAACGTACTAGTTCTACTAAAAGGCTGATTTGTAGCAAAAACAAACTGACCCTCTATACGTTCTCATTTAATCACAGCAAGGAGCAAATACAAATAAAAAAGTAAAATTTATGACACATACTGTTCGATAAAGGTTGTAGAAAAAAAAACACGAATTAAAAAAAAAAAAATTGTTAAATTGGTTTGACCAATTTTTGATCAAATATTCGGGTGAGTCCCGATAATCGATTATTATAAATTTATAGTCAAAAGCATTTTATTCCGTGAGTAGATACTAGTAGTACATTTGGTTTCATAAAAACTATTTCCGAATGAATGAGATTAATTAGTAGTAAAAATTGACACCTTGAAAGTAGAAATTGGATATTGTAGCATGTGGGGAATTGTATCTCACATCGGAAGATGATGTGATTTTGAACCAATTAATATACTTATAGTTGAGATTTGGGTTTGGGCTCTAAAGAACATCACAAGTCTTTAGAGGGGAGGAGGCTTAGATGCTATCGGGTTCGGTCCAAAATCAACACGTGCGATGCTGCCCCGCCCGCCGGCTCGAGTCCGGGTCCGGGTTGTGGGTCGTGTTTGGCCCAATATATTCTTTTTGGAAAAATAAATATTTTATTTTATTTTTCATCATCTAATATTAATAAATCCGATTTTGACACGTGTTTAGAAAGTGTTCGTTGAATTAACACAACTATTTAAACAAGTCTTTTCAGCTTTGGTATCTGTTCAAATCAAGTCTTTTCAAGTGTTGTGTCTTTTCAGACACAACTTTCGGTATGTTATAAATAGATCCCAATGTTCAGCAAATTATTCATTCCATAACTTAAATAAATTATCTTGAATTATCATAATCATAGTATTCGAGTCCTCATTTGAAAGAATATGAGACAATTCAAGTTCGCCGTCTTTTAGGTTTGTAGGGCTAGCTATTACCGAAATGAATTGATCGTTGTATATTGGGAGGCGTTTACCACAATACCGTAAGAGAGTTGAACTCTTGGGAGGCGTTAAATACATCTTTAGGAAAGAGAGTTGAACTCTTGTCTCGATTTTTCAATTTTAATCTTGTCATCTTCGTTACAATTTTGCATTTGTAATTTCAACTAAGTTTTTTGCATTTTCTACATACGAAACAGAAGATAATTTTATATATTAACTAATAACTAGTATGTTATATGTTTTTAACAGAAACTACTGTATAAGATCTGACTAGACAATTAAATTATATTATAATTTATTTTAATTAATCACGCAAGAGTTAAGCAGAATTATCTTTGCAATTTGATTAATTCTTTATTCTGATTTTGAACTAAACTGCTATAAATTCTAAATCACGATCTTGAATCTTCTAATTTCAAACCCTCAAACCCCCAAGTATTCTTTTAGTATTCTCCAACGTAATGAATGCACGAGTGAGTAAACACTAGAAATCCAAAACAAGAATTTAGAACTAGACAATTCTTGGACTGGAATTACACAAGAGGAACGAGAAAAAAGCAATCTCACTCTGTAAGGTGGCGTCGACCAGGGCTGTGCACTGCCTTGTTTGAGGTTTGTTTTCCTTGCCTGTTCCGTCTAGAAAACCAAATTTGATCTTTTTGCACGTGCAATCTCTTAATTTATATTACTATTGCAATTAAGTCCTTTGGAGCTACTACAATGAGCCAACTTGATGTTGGCGGATTACATATAACAAAGCAATCAAACCGAATGAAATGGATGAAAATTTTCGAGGCAAGTGTTGAAACTTTAAAAAAAATAATTTTTTCCATAGCGATCACTACGTTCTTCATCTCTCAAGATACAACGACTTCCACTTGTGGTTGAAGCACTTCTCTCTCTCAACGAACTGTAAATATTTTTCTCCATATTCATTAAAATCAAACTACAACAAATTCAAACAAAAATGAAAAATCTCTCACTCATTCTTTTCATATATTTTCTCAATTCATTAAAATCTTCTACGGTTGGATTAACGTTGAAGATCGGTTGAAAAGAAAAGGTATACTAGTTTAAGCTCCCATATTAAACTACGATCGCATGCCGATCAAGATAATTAATAGTTTCGCTCACTACACTAAAAGCATGCTTTGTCTCCTGCGATGATGAAATTGTTTTTTAAGTGCTTATAAGTTGTGAAATATATAGAACGTGTGGATAATAAGTGAATAGTAAGTTGTGGATCCTATAAAATGTGTGAATAAAAAAAATATGTTTAACCAACTTAAATTATAATTTAAGCTATGACAAACATCGCTTCTTGAGAACTATCAAATTATATAAAATCACGGGTTTGTATAATATAATTTCACATCATCTTGACTTGCCAACTTTATATCCAACTTTATATCCTACCCTGTCGAATATTGAATAATTAGATTGGGACTAAAATAACTGTTTTGTCCTTCTAATTATTTTCTCACTCAAGTTCACATTTATTTAACAGTTTCTTTGTGATCAAACTACTTAAATTATTTAGTCATCATTAAATATTGAACTCATATTAAAACTACTCAAAAGAAAATATTTAGCGTACTCATTTACCCATGTGATGGGATGACGGTTTCTGAACGCGAATACATGCACACTACTTCGATTCTTCTAAATTTCTAATGTAATCTCACTTATTGGCACATCAAAGAATTTCGAGTTCACAAATAACAATCACTATCCCGTCATGAATTCTAGTAATCTATAAGGTTTTCATGTGGACTTTAATTTCACGCACGCTCATACTATAAAAATTAAACTACACACGTTGATAATGTCAAATACACCCCAAGTATACTAATGTAAACTCCCAAAGTACTATGGCCACAGTAAAGATAAACCACGTACCCCAATTGGTAAAACAACTTACACTACAATCTTAATTAGAACAAAGTGTCAATATTTATTCATTGGTTTAGGACAATTAATTTGCATTAAAACATGAAATGTATCTATCGACACTTCTCTATGCAAGCACTCAACTCATGTCATCACCTCGCGATCGAAGACACTTAATCGCATAACTTAATATCATTAATGCAATAACAGTTTAAAAGACATTAATATATAAGAAAATTTATATACTAAGAAAACTAAATGTCAAAAATTACAGTATCATCCTAACACTATTGGACACATCCCAACACATACAACATTTCACCAAAGCTACGGAAGTAACTTATGACAAGAAGCAATTTGACCCATACGGCCTCTTTTTCAAGCTTTACAAAGTTGCCAAAGTTCTGAAATTTCTGGGCCTCTGGATGTATACTATCATAGGCTTTACACGATTTGTCCACCGAGAATTTGGGTTTTCAAAACTCCTCGAGAAGAAGAGGCATTATCTTACAACAAAAAAATTTAATGATACAATGTACTTTAATCCAATTTAAGCATTATGACCATTTTTATGTTTCATAACCATTTTCTCCAACTCGTTGATCTTTTATCGAAAGACGATAATCTTGGAAGACTAAGTAGACTATTAACCCGGGCAATACCTTCAAGTGCTGACCATTCATCGTCAGTCGAAAGGCACTCTGCTAGACTCCTCTTAAACTGGCCAAGAGACCTATCCACTAGCTTCTCCTCCACTTCCTCAACAACAGGCACTATCTCACTGGACTCCTTAGTAGTAACTGAATGTACAACAGCAGCAGCACACACTTCATCTGAGATCCCCATGTCTTCTTCCCCAGAAACAGGGACCTTCTTCGTTTCCTCTTTGTGGGTATTGGTGACATTATTTTGTGCTTCGGCCACATCAGTCGCAGGCACCATCGCACTCAACCCCTTGGGAGTACCTGAATGTACAACAACATCAGCTAGAGCTTCATTTGAGATCTCCATGTCCCCTTGTGTAGGGACAGGGATCATCTTCAGTTCCTCTTCATGGGCTTTGGTGACGTCACTTTGTGCTTCAGACACATCAATCGCAGATGCATGTTTGAGGAAAAGACATACAACGGCACAGTCATCATTCTTGGACGCCGGGTACTTGAGCCTCCATGCTCTGGTAGCACAATCAACAAGAGCCCGGGTGGCTATTCCACAGTCAGGAGCCGAGGCCACAATGTCCACAGCTTCCTTATTGGAGAGGACATCCCATACCTTGTAAATATACATGACCTTTAGAAGACATCGAGTACAGTTTGACTTGCAATAGGCATGCAGCATTTACACCACACGCATGTAGATGGAGAGGGTGGGAGATGTTGAAGACTAAACTTAAACAATTAACATGTCTCCTCTCTAATAGTATAACCTTTTAGGTTAGGTAGTTCAACATGATATCAAAGCAGGAAACATCGAATCTTAGTTTCCACCCATTTATGAGAATTGTGAACGTGTTAGGCATTTGATGAAAAAATGACTCTGGCCCATACGTGAGAGGGCGTGTTGAATACTAAATTTAAATAAATAAACGTGCAATTTCTCTAATAGCTCAAACTTTTAGATGAAATAATTCAACGTGAGAAGTACACTTTCATGATTAAATTATAAGAAATGAGAGAATATTACCCCATCAGTGGCAAGGATAACAAACTCATCTCTCTCAGTGATATGGTGGTAATAGACGTCTGGGATAGAAATTAAACCAAAATCCTTCAAACAAAAGTCCCCAAAGGCTCTGGCCATTGCCAAACCAGGTGAATTGCTATTAGGCAACCATACACGTGTAACTTGTGGCTCATCTTGCAAAGCAAAAACTCTTCCTTTAAATTTCTGGATCCTAGCAGCTTCTCCTGGAAAAAGAAAACAAAAGAGGTCATGGAAAAAGCAATGCACCTTTTCTTTTATTGGCGAGGAAGCCAGAATGGGATTCATCTCACTGCCAATTGTTAAATCATCTTACTTGTCATTTTATCAGCAGTTTCAGACTTTCAGTGTATTCAGACTTTCAGCTTGTGTGTGTCTGTGTTTTCAAGAGGATAGGGAAGAAAAGATAGAGAGGTACTTGGAAGATTAGGTTTCAAGTCCACAGTCAACTGTACTGCCGTCAAAGCATTGCCATTGTCTCTTGTTGCCAATACTGCTCTGGAGTCACCGACATTTCCAATTATGAGATCCTGACCCTGGAAAATCAAGTTTGCGAATTGGTAAGCCACATAAGATTGATTTATTTTCTTCCTAATTACAAACTGTCTTGCATTTGTGTAACTTCAATGATATATTTACTAGGGCATGGCAGAAACTCAGAATGACCGTCTAATGTTTATGATATTGGCAAAATAGACAAAGGTTAACATGCCGTTCCTCGTTCCGCTGAAACCATCTTAATTATTTTCCAGGTCAAGAAAGAAAGTGCCATTTGGTCCCAAGCTACCCTCACCCCCCTTTCTTCCCCCTCCCAAATAGATAGAGGAGAGGAATACTAAATCAAAATGAGAGAGGAGAAACTATCTAGTTGCTTTCTTCATAGTTGCATGATGATGAAATAAAAATTAGAATGGAAATCTAAGGGAAGTTTAACAACTTTGTACAAAAGACCTACCTGCATTATCAAAGTGACAGCAGTAGTACCACTACAGAAACAATTAATTGTAGCATGCAACTTCAGTTCTTTATCCATTAACTTGAATGCCTTTAATATTGATTTTTTGAGCGGCATATGCATCTCGGGAAATTTGTCTTTCACCTCAACTTCCATTGAGTCACCCCCATCATCATCCACAGAGTTGTCAGAATGACTCATTCCTTCAGCATCTCCATTCTCGTGGACAGAATTTTGATGGCTATTGAGTTTAGCTTTCCACTCTGCACGCAGCAGAAGTGGAAGAGCATCCCGAACTTTCCTAGAAACCATGTGACCGTAAGGACCATGACCATCAAACACCCCGCAAAAAGTTGCATTTATATCGCTTCTCGCACAGAAATTCTATCACAGAAACAATTGAAGCAAGTCATAAATGAACCCAAAATACAAGAACAGTATCCGTATTCTTCCAATTTTCACCAATCATAACCTAAAACTACATTTTAACGCAATAATTTGATTTATTAAGAATACAGAATCGTCAAAATTGTTAATAGAATGGTAAAATTAATGGCTAGTCTGTAATTTCACTTTAGATACATATATATAATTATACTAATTACTTCCAATTAAACTGACCTCCCAAACGATCATGGCGTCTTGATTTGTACCTTTCCGGCCTTGCTGAGTGTACAAGCTGGCGATGTGGCTCGCCCCATTTGCAAAAAGCCTCCCTGGAATTTGATACAGCGCTCTCTCCTCAACCACGTCCACCGAAGCTGCAGCAGCGCCACCGCGGCCGTCGACACTTAACTTGCTGAAGACACGGGAGCTACTCTTCTTCGACTTCAAATGTAAGTTTCTACCAGTATCATGCTCTCTCTTGGCACCAATCGAGGAATAACATACACCCATTTACACCAATATTTTCTTCAGTTTTTATCTTACTTTAGACCCTAAAAAGAGAACATTAAACTCATCAAATAGCAGCTAAAATTCAAGAAAATAGGGAATGTCGAAGGGGCAAGAATCTGAGGAGTGAGCTGGGAATAGATTGGGCATTTGGCTTTGGCTTTGGCTTTGGCTTTTATGATTTTTTTTTTGAATTTTTTGTAATTTATTCAGCATAGGATGCCGTTTGAATCGAAACAAGAAGGATATACTATGCATTGTGTCCTTTTTTTGTTAGTTTTAGCGGACGTTCGGTTCTGCCGTTGCATTTCCTACGGTTGAATGCGTCATTGAACGCTGTACTTTTCCCAATGGTTTTTATTGGCTATTAAAATTTAGTGCTTGTTTGTCAAATGCTTAAATTATAATTAAGTTCGTTAAATATATTTTTTGTTCATATATTTATTAAGATTCACAATTTAGTGTCATATATTCTATAAAATTTACAAATTATAAACACTTAAAAAATAATTTCAACACTATCAAACATGAATAATTTCAAATTATTTTTAAGTACTTATAAGTTGTGAATCTTGTGAAATGTGTGAATAATAGTAAATTATAAATCATAGGATAAAAAATATATTTCACCAGTTTGACCAACTTAAATTATAATTTAAGGGGATGTGTGGATAAAACATTAATATAAATTTTTAAAAACTTTGATTGACATTTTTTAAGTTATTGACTTTGATGGATTTTATTAACTTTTATTGATTTTTATAGATTTTAATAAACTCATACTGACTTTTAAAGATTTTTTATACATTTTTAAGACTTTCACGTACTTGTATGGATTTTTTTAAACTTTATTTTTTCAATTAAAAATTTTGAATATAGAAATTTAATATATCCCACAGTTAAGAAAAGTGTCCCATGAGAAAAGTCTAGTAATAATTAATATAATTGCATTAATATTATTAAATTCATAAAAGTTAATGTTATATTTAATTGCGGTAAGTAAACTACGTTAAAAGTTAATGACATAAATTATTAGTTCACTCTATTTTTTCTTTTGGATAAAACTATGAACTTCAAATGACTCGTGGATGAATTTGAAAAAATATGGCATGCGACTCTTTTAAAAATATTTTCCAACAAAATTTTTTTTCCAGTTTTAATCTCATTTCTTATATTTAATAATCTATAAGTAACATGTCATTATTAGTCATCACAATTGTATAAATAAATAATCAAAGTATCAATTTATGAAAATAAAAAATACATTCATACTAATCAAGATAAATAGAAAAAAGAAGAATGAAAAAAAAATAAGTCATACAAAATTAATTTTTAAGATGATAAAATTCATTAATAAACTATAATCAACAATTATGTAAGAATTTAATTATAAAGTTGTCTTCTTTTTAATGAAAAATAGAAAAACGATGAAAAAGAAGAAAGAGAAAAATATAGTTGTGAGAATATTGAAGAAAAAAAACCACATTGACGAAAGAAAATATTTAATCTTCTTTTTCATATTTTATAATTTTTAAAGTATTATAACAACATTTCTAATAGTATTTTTTAAACTGAAATTAATGATCTCGTCCTAAATAAAAAATGTGAAAAATGTAAAAATATGTAAAAGCATAAAGAATATTAAAATAAAATGTCATTAAGTAGAACTAGAAGCCAGTCGCCAATCACCATCAAATAAAGATTCAATGCCATGTGGAAGTGTATATTAACATTATAGATTAGTTTTTTTTTACTTTTTATTTAATAATATTTTTTTTGGTTCACGAGTAGGGGTGAGTATAGTTACACTCTTACTTTTGAACTTGCTTAATGGAGTTTTTAAACATATTTTGATAAAAAAGTTAATCAAATATATAGTTGAAAAATTAATAAAAATTGTAAGTCTCATTAAATATGTATTTAAAATTAATTAATCTCGTTCTCCTATCCATGGTTAGGAGTGGCAAAAAAACGCCCGCCCGCCCCCGCCCGCCCGCCCGTAAGCCAAGCCAAGCCAAGAGTGCCCCGTCCATTGAGTAATAGGGGCGATTTGGGACAGAAAATTTTGCTCGGGATGGGCCCACCCCACTCGACCCTGCGACTCGTCTCCCCGAATTTATTTATTTATTTATTTATTTTGAAAATCATAAAATATGGTAGAAATTATAATTTTCACTAAAAATGGTTAAAGAAAAATCGAACCAGGAGTTGAAATTTATAAACTACCAACATTAACCACTACACCACAATCCAAATCTTATAATTTTTTGTTTTGTTTGGTACAAATATTTTAAAAATTGTATTTTTTTTTAATTATTTTTCGGTTTAAAAAAAAAAATTATTATCGGGACGGTTGGCGCAGTCAAAGGATCACCCCCACGACACCGCCCTATTACCATCCCTACCAATGGTAGGTAGAAGAATTTGCACCCAAATGTTGATGTGGCACTTCTACATCAGCAGTGGAACAGTAACAATCAAATACCAAAAAAATAATTTAATGTATAACAACTCCCCCACCCCACCACCCCAAATTTCTGTCCTAATTTATCGTTTCTTATTCTTCGTCTATAAATATCCAAATTTTGATACCCAATATCACATGGATAGTTCGAGCTGTAATTGGCGAATTCATAGGTTCAATTCCTATTGAATGCACGCCAATGGGGCCCTCCAATAAATCTCTTGGAATTGGCTCTATATCAATGGAATCTCATCATCCATACATAACGAATTGGTGTGGTATATTCATATCATAATATATGAACAATAAAACTAGCATTTTTATTGAGACTAGAACTCATAGGGAATAAAATAGATTTATGGATAGAGTCAAATACAAATACCATCCACCAACACAATCCAAGAATTCACTCCGGCGAACCATTTTCTGCCCAAGGCCTGGATCCAAAGTCCAAAGAGATCGGTAGAGCTCAAGGTATGTACATCAACTCTCAATTGGATAATAAATGATTTTTTTTAGTTATATTGTGTGTGTGAGAGAGAGAGAGAGAGAGAGAGAGAGAGAGAGAGGGCGAGAAGGCAGACAGCTCTGGAAAGGAAGCACTCTAGAAATTCAAGGGACTGATCGTTTTGCAATGAAGGAGAGGGCGAGGGAAGGCCGAGATTGGGGATAGTTGTTGTGAAAAATTAAATTTATATATTTAATTGTTTTTTTGGTATTTACTTGTTATTTCTCCTCTGAGTGCCACATCAGTAGTGAGCACAAATTCTCTTGCCTATGGGCAAGGGAACGAAATTGTAAAATTAATTGTTTTATTTTAATTTCAAATTTTTAAGTTTCTCCAAACAAATTCTTTGTAAAAATTGGATAGAATCGGTCATTGAATTTATTATTATTTTTACTTCTTTTTCTACATAGAACCAAACAATAGCCTAAAACGTGAGCTGGTCTAATTAGTTTAGAGCCCGTTTGATGTAAATTATAAAATAATCTATTTGACCAAAATGACTTTTTTGATCAAGAATGGTCAAAAATATCATGTTTATAATTTTTTTGTCAAATAAACTATTTTTTATCAAATAAACCATTTTGGTCAAATAAACTATTTTATAATTAACAAATATAATATACACATATATTTTTATAAATAAATAAAAACAAGACTTATTAGGATAAATTAGGGTTACGCTCTTCAACTTTTTAGGAAATGTGGTTATGAATTTGTAACTTTCAAAAGTGAGAATTTAGATCCTTAACCTACTTAAATATGTGAATTTAAGTCTACAAGTGACCAAAACGGTCAATGTGGATTATAAAATCGCACGTGACTTTCACGTAACGATAAAATTAGGAAAAACTATCAAACCACTTAACATTTCCTTCAATTAAACTCAAAGTCGCATTCGATTTTAACATCTATATTGACAGTTTCATTCATGTAGAGACGTTAATTCACATATTTAAATAAGTTGAAGATCCAAAACCCCACTTTTGAAAATTGGAGACTCGTAACCACAGATATAAAGGTTGAAAAAAGCAACTCTAGTTTTTTTTATTTGTTATTTAAATTTAGTTTTCAACACACGTATCTAATCGAATCAAATGCCGGATTTTATAATTGGATGTTTGAGTCTACTTATCAATTCTCTGGTCTTGCACCGATGATTTTATTGCAAAATCACCTATACAGGATTTCTGTTAATGTTTTATTTTCTGTTTACTCCATTGCAAAATGAATAGCTTCAACTGTTCTTTGTACTGAAGCAATCTGGCACAGCATGTAGAAATTATTCTTTTGGACTTCGGCCAACTAGAAAAATGAAAAAACAAGATAATAATTTAAAAGTTCTCATATGACACAGTATGTGCATTTACAAAGACAACCCCTTTCGTAAACTCGTTACAATAAACAGATTTGAGTAAGTACAAACTTCCAAATAAACAAATAAATAAATTGCAGAAGAACAATTTACACAAGGCTAACCAGTCTGTGACATAGAAACTGGTCATATTCAAATAAAATAAATAAATCTATCTGCATCCATGGCAGATTTTTGTTTCAATTACTCCTATCATATACCGAGGTAAACGTCATGGTGGCCTGAGAAAAATTTCCAGTGGACGATGTTGAATCCAGGTTTTCCGAGCCAGAAGATGTGAAATTGGAAGAGGTGTTATTGATATCAAGCTTAGCTTTAGGGTTGGGTCTAATCTTCATGTCCATGACGTCAGAGATTAATCCTGGCTTTGTTATATTATTTTCATCAAATTTCTTCTCACCAATCAGCAATTGGACAACGGTTGACATGGAGGGTCGAAGCTTTGGAGAATCTTGAGTGCAGAGAAGACCGATCTTTAAGAATCTGCAAGCTTGTTCAGCATCAAAATCTCCATTCAATGATGTGTCTAACAGCATTACCAGCTCCCTTCTCTTGTAGAGTTGCCATGTCTGCATTAAAGTTTTAATAGGTTGGTTATAAAAAAATATCTTAGGATATGAAATTGACACAGTAAGCTATCATTGCATGTTTTTGTTATTTTGGTCCATCTATAAGATATAAATCATTTTTAATAGCTCAACAGGAAAACTTGAGGCCTCGTGCACAGAGAACAAGATCAATCAAACTCAATGAAGTCTAAAAATATTGTGCAGCTCAAATTGAATAAATACTCTATCTAAAAGACAATCAAAAGTAAGCCTCAAGCAATACTTTGCACTCAAATTACCTTGACTTTGTTTTGTGATCTCTTCCTCCTTCAAATAGAGAATATTAGTTTTATTAATTTACTTAATTTTTTACTTCTTTATTCCTATAGGTATTTGTGCATGTTCGTGTGTTCCTTTTTTTTTCCAGGGGGGATTGTCAGAAAAGCTAATGAAGAATCCTGGCCGCCGTGTTTTCATTCTTATTCTAGCTTTTGCCTCCCATCTCAACTCCAGAAATACTTTCCAATAGACCCCACTAGTAAAAATATTAAAGTATTAACGTATGAAGGAATCATAAAAAGTGGTTTAAAAATTTACATACCCTTTCGAGAATATACTGTTCATCAATGGGTAATTGCATGTTTGTGTTGCATCTTCCAGTTACTATTTCAATAAGAAGAACACCAAAACTGTAAATATCAGCCTTACGTGTCAGCTTGCCTACAATCGCATACTCTGGTGCCAAATAACCTCTGCAACAACAGACAGATATTCAACTATATGTTATATTTTGGATTTCATCACATGAATAGAAAGTAACTATCGAATCATAAATTCATCATCAACAAAGTAACTATCAAAAGCATCAGAAATAACAGAGGAGAAGCGATTGGAATTCAAATCTAGAAGGCAATATGTTTCCAAATCAAATCCTTAATGAACTCCAAAGTTATGATTAAAAGGTAGAAATGCATGCGTCGAACAGTTCCAGAAGATTTTGCAACTTACATGGTTCCTGCCACACGTGTACTGACATGAGTCATTTCGGGAGGGATGAGCTTTGCAAGACCGAAATCTGAAATTTTAGGTGTCAAATCTTGGTCAAGAAGAATATTGCTCGCTTTGATATCTCGGTGGACAATGTGCGGTCTTACTTCCTCATGAAGATAGGCAAGTCCCTTTGCAACTCCAATGCAAATTTTAACCCGTGTTCGCCAACTAAATTGGATTTTGCTGTGATTCTTGCCTAAAGCAGAATGTAAAAAGATCATCAGATTATTTCATTATGATAAAAAACATTTAAACAGAAGTATCTTAGCATAGTGAGAAACAATCATCATAACAACCTCTCATAGTCAGACCAGAATTTATATTTCACACGAGGCATCCTAATTCTGGTGTCTTTTATCGGGGAGCTACATAAAACACAACACTTGATGCCTGTTTGGCTAAGCTTGAAAAATTTACTCATAAGTAAATAAGTAAAATGTAAAATAGATGTTCTTTTTGTTGGTCAAAGTAGGAAAAAAGTTATTTTCAAAGTAACCTCTACCTTAGTGTCAAAATAAGTAACTATATTACATACAAGCAGGAAAAAAAAAATCCAAACATGTTGGAAACCAAAAGTTACTTAGGAAATTAATTGGGAGAGCAAGTCTCTTTCTTGGTAGTGGTGGTGGGGGTGGGGAGGGGATCAGATCAGTGTCTTAGACAAACATGCTAGTGCTCAACATTTACTTCATCTCATATTTGCTCCCAGTACAAGCATTGGGGAAATTTTGGACACCGTCGTCTATATATATTGAAAAAAATTAGAACAGAGTCACTAAGTACATGGTCAATAGAAAATAGGAAAGTAGCAATACCAAGAAGCGTTTGTGCTAGGCTGTTATTCTCAAGATAGTTGTAAACAAGAATTCTTTGATTGCCTTCTACACAACAACCATAGAGCTTAACTAAATTTTCGTGCTCTACATCCGAGATCACTTGAATCTCCGTCAAAAACTCTTTTACTCCTTGACTTGACTCTGAAGAGAGAACCTTTATTGCCGCCATCTGTCCAGTCCTAAGTTTTCCCTACTTGTGCAAGAATTTTTTTGTTAAGAAACACAGGGCAGTCTCCAAACTAAAAAATGATATTTAACTATGGTTATATACTAGAAAAAAAAAAGTGAAAGAGAAACTTTGATTACCTTATAAACAGAACCAAATCCTCCCTCCCCAATTTTTTTTGCTTGACTAAAATTATCAGTAGCGATTCTCAGTTCCTTGTAGGAGTAAAGATTAACATTGTGGATTCCAGAGAGCTCTGTTTGCAATTCAACTTTGTTAGGATTGTCTATGCATAACAAATAGGTAGAAAGAAATAGGATTCGTGCATAGCTTGTTCAAGCATTTGCAAAGGCTGCTCAAGAAGAATATAATTAAGAGAGATAATATTGTCTATTTCAAAAGTTTGGCCACTTTCATTTAGATATAAAATTTGGGGTTTACCATCATCAAGCTCAGGTGAATGAGTTGCAGAATCCAATTTTCTACAACATAAGAAAGACAAGCAAGTCATAACTGTAGGATCTACCACTGGTTCTCTCCACTAAAACTACACGCGGAATGCTTCAACGGAAAAGAATGCACAGCCTGCCAAATCAGATCAAACAGATCATATTTAATTGGCATTCATAAACATATTTCATAAGAACCCTATTTAATTAGGTTTCTGTCTAAGAAAGATTGTGGAAAAATGCCTTAGCATAACAATTGCAAATTGAACTTTGTGCACAATGTGTAGAACAACTGACAATAGTTCACACTTTACATAACACAATGTGCAAATGCCAAATGTGCAAATGGTCCCTAACCTTTATTTTTTGATACAGAAGTGTCTAATTGATGTGTTTTGGTACGCAATTGGTCTTTATTTGATGAAAAAGACAAATGTCCTTATTTTGATTAGAGAAATTTTCAATTAGATTCCTAACATTTGCAAGTACAAATGAGTCCGAATACTTTTATTTCATATGAAAAATTAAAAGAAACTAATAAATTGATAATTTATAAAAGGTAAATCTGTCAACAGGGATTTCAGCCACCAAATTAAGAAAGGTTGTGGATATAGGTTCCAAAAATTAAGAATGAAGATAAAATTGCCAAAATTTCAAAAGTTGGGAATGGAGGCTGCAAATTACCAAAGGGTAAATCCGTCAGCAGCGACTTCAGCCACCAAATTAAAAAAAGTTGAGGATATGGGTGCAAAAAAATGAAGAATGAGAATAAAAGTGCCAAAATTCCAAAGGTTGGGACCGCAGCTGCAAATTACCCTAATTAATTAGATGTAGTTGAAATGCTAAAATTCTTGAAATGGCTTTCTTCACCTATGATGGAGGACAGAGTTTCATAGAGAAAATGCACGAAACATCAATCTTGTTTTGAGGCGCAACTGATTTTCAGGTGACACAAATAAGCATTGAAAGATCTTTTAGGAAGGAAAAAAAACACGCCAGCTCCAACATACACGTGGTTTGAAACTTTTTTTCAAAAAATGGATTTTTTTGCCCACATTTTTTGTAAAAAGTTTGAAAATTCAAAAAAGTAGTCAAAAAATGGATTTTTTTGGGAAAAAATTGAAATCGAACAAGCCCTTAATTTTGTCTAACAGTTCTTGCCGTTTCTCAGTTACTTGTACAAAGATCACAAGGCAGTGGTTCATGCGACAGACATCCAAGCTGGGTAACTATTTCTACTGGTATATATATAATATATAAAGAGAAACAACAGAATTATAGAATTAACAGGGAAAAAATAAAAACAAAATTATGTACATAACCATCATCCAATAAGCTTCGTTTAATCAACTAGACCCGTGTTCCGACTTGCTCTATAACATTATTTCAGCAGATCCATAAGACAACAAAAAATTCAAAAACCCAGAATCATCTGATCGAAAAATCAAGTTAACACATACCTCAAAAGCGCAGAAAATCCAGGAAAATTCTAGAGAGAGAGATGCAGGACATCCAGGTGTTGAGTTTAGGAAAAATTATGGTACTGCAGGAATGAAAAAATCGTAGGATTGTCGAATCCCTGACCAGAATTGTCTTCGAAAAGTCCGTAAAAAAATGCTTGAACTCTTGGAACTTTCACATTTAAAAATCATGGGTTTTTAAGTATAATTTGTGGGGGATCATGAGAAAAATAGCACTGACTTTTCACAAGTCGCTTGGTCACTTGAGGAAAAGTCAGTGGCGCGTCGGGTTAAGTCAACACGGCGTTACAAGCCATAACCAGTCTCTGTTTATCCTGTTTGAGCTTTTTTTTTTTTTTTTTTAATAAATGTAAAAAGATACAAAAATAATAATCTTGAAGACACAAGCATTTTGGGAAAAGTAAGTAGTTCTTTGATAGGGTAGATAATTTTTTAAGGATTCGTTATTTTGTTATAACTGTAATATATATATTTATATCAATATTTTAAAAAGCGTAAAACGTGGCTAGGTGTGAAGGACGAGTTTTAAATTTTTTGGACTTAGACGAGAGCGAGATAAGGACAAAGCGAAAAGAGGCGAAGGTGTGTTAGGCGTAAAAAGCTAAGCCTCACTCTTAAATAGAGCCTAGACGAGACTTATGCGAACTTTTTAGAATAGTGATTTATATTAATTGATTTTTTAAATTTTATTACAAGTAAATTTTAACTATAATTTATCAAAATTAACATATTCAAAAGTGTAATAATGCAACTTATGAATGTGTTTTTTAAAGCTCGACTTAAGTAGCCGTTAATCATCATTCTATTATAATTAGGAAATGACAACGGACCCAAGCGGTTCAAGAGCTCACGGATTTGGCTCGCAAAGCTCAGGCTCATGAGCAGCTCGAGCAAGGTGAGCTCAAGTTCGGCTTTGCAAGCTGAGTTCAAGCTCGACAAGCTGGCTCATTGGCCCGCCTTGCGAGCTAGCCAGCGGTTACTTTTAAAAATTGAACATTTCAAATATAGTTTTCTAACTATATTAAAAATTAGTATTTGATATCAATGAAATATAACTATTTTTCAAACTTTTTAAAAACAAAAAGGGGTTTGCGGCTCGATCTAGTACAAGCTGAATTCGAGCCATAATTTGTGTCAACAAGACGCTTAGAACTTAGATTGCTGAGTCCAACTTGCCTGTTGAGCCGAATCCAAAGTCGGACAGATTGAATCGAGTCGATTTAGTTCGTAGCTATACCTAACTATAATTTTTGAGTATCTTCAATTGAAAAGATACATTCGTGGAATAATTTGATGAAACAAAAACGTTGACAGTAATGTCTAATATGATAAAAAGTCATGGGATAAGCTGATAATGCAAAAATATTGTTAGTAAGATAAAAATTAATAAATATCAATATAAAAGTCATTCCTCAACGACTGACGAGTCTCATGCTTACTGGCCATTAAAAGTACACCATAAATTATTGGAAAATTGGTGCAAATGGAGGAACCTTTGTCAACACTCAAATGGTCCCTAATGTTTTTTTTGCACAAAAATTTCTAATATATGTGTTGGCGTCGGAACCTGTACTGTCTACATGTCAACAGATCTCCAATCACTCTTCTGTCAATCTGTATGTTACCTGCACACTCGAACAATCGTTAAGCACCAAGATCTCCGGGAAAAAAGAGTTCAGCGATCGTTAGTATTCCGACGATCAAATCAACTGCCTAGTATATAGAGTAATATATGGGGGATGAAAGCAATTGGGTGTGGAGACCCGGAGGGACAAGTAGGCAGAGATTTGAACAGAGTTTATGGGTGAAATTGATGTATAAAAAGAGCTTACCTTAGAATAACCGGAGACGTTGTATTTATAGCACAAGAGTTCTAATTGATTTAAGAAAACAATCAATTAAATATCTAATCGGATCCTTCTTCCTTATAGGATAAGGATGATCGATTGTCAAGGCAATCTCCTAGATTACAGTTCCTATTTGAATTAATCACGTTTTTTAATCTTTAGGATATTGAGATTTGGTTTTCTTATGAAGATTCGTGCGTCAATCAAACACGATCTTTCCTTAAGCATATCTCTGGTCATTCTGAGACCATGTGTTGCCTGCAGATTACGAGGAATTCGAAGCTCGGTGAGGCCCACTAGATCAGTTACGGTACTCGAGGCCTATCATGGGCCTCGCTGTATTTCGATTTGTGAGTGCTAACATGTTACTGGGTCCTAAGAATATTCATAAGCCATTCGCTTGATGTCTGAAGCCTTTATGAATATGGAGGGTCTTTGCTGGGCCTATAAGGCCTTAGTGGGGGCTAACTTTGGTCTTTATTGGACTTTTGCTGATGTGGAGGCCTTATCAAAATCTGGTGGTAACACTATGTATTTTAGTGTACAATTGATCATTATTTGATGGGAAAAAAATATATATGTCATTCGTCTTAATTAGAAAAAATTGTAATTAGATTCTCAATCTTTGTAAAAGGTACAAATGAGTCCGATAGATTTACTAAATAATATTTAATTTAGTATATTAAATACATCATTATAATCTTGTCAATTAAATTTTTCATAGAAAAAAATATAAATTGTGTTTTAAGTGTATGTAATTAGTATGTAATGTGAAAATTTTGAATTAAAATTAAGTTGAATAAATAATAAAATGGCATAAATAAATTTGTGAAATTAAACCAATCTTATTATTATTTTCTAAACATAAAAATATTAATAAAAATTAATTTACATATTATGTGTTCTTTATTTTTGAATGATAATAAAACGATAAATTAAAATATAAATATTATAGTTGGAGCTCTAATATTCATAGTTAACAAATGAATAATTCAGTTAAATAAAAGTATTTGAGCTCAAGTATATGACAAAGTTATTTAAATTTGAAATAATATAATTACTTAATAATAAAAAATAATTTTATTTAATATATTTGTTAATAATTATGAACTTAAATTTTAGTTATTTTATAATAATTTGTAAAATATACAAAAGTATATTATTAATTCGGTCAATTAATTAAAAAATAGTTTCCTTTAATTTTTTTATAAAAAATAAAAGTATCGGATTTATTTGTACATTTTGCTAAGGTTAGGAATCTAATTGTAATTTTTTTTAATTAAAACTAAGAACATACTTATCTTTTTTATCAAATAAAGATCAATTACGCACCAAAATATATAGATTAGGAATTTCTATACTAAAAAATAATTGTTATGAACCATTTCCATACTAAAGACAAACGTTAGTTAACCATTTGCATAAATTATTTCCATATTTATCGGCCACGTTTTACATTAATTTTAGTTTAACAGAAAAATGAGAGAAAAATAAAGATTACGTTTGCGACCCCACTAGAGTCAAATTATAAGATGCTTAAAATGAGTTTATATTACAAAATAAAAAATAAATAAATAAAGTTCAAAGTTGTTTAATTTTGAATTGCTTACTTTTTTGACTAAACAATTTTGAAAAACTTAATTAATTATACTAATTGTTGTATTAAATTAATGAAATTGCAAGATATTAGTTGATTTTCTGCATTTTATACCGTTGAGCTGTGTTTAGTTATCATAGGGAACAGTAACAATTTATATAGGAGTTTTTGTTTGAGAATTTTATGAGTATAAATTTATTTAATTCGACTTTTTAAAATTTATTTAAATTAATTTGAACGGATACAATCTCAATTTGCTCAAGACCACCTATATAGAATTTAGTGCCCTAAACATTGGTACCTTTTCAGTCAGCATTTCAGTATGACTTCTATTCCACCTATAATTTCCGCGGGACTACGTATGCGCTATTTAAAAAGCGGAGACCACATATGTTACTATCAACCTACCACATGGAAACTTCGCTTGCATCCCACGCATCATATCTATGGCAACGTCAAGTTGCAATTTACACGGTCTTCGCATAAAAATTATTTTGATCAAGTCTCACCCTTTGACGAACCACATACAAGTTCAAATGGTGATGACTTACTCCAGTGAATTTGGCAGGCAAAGCCCTTTTCTTTGGATGTTTAATTTGTGTTATGGCAACTGGAACTAGAGTGTAGGTACGAATATATTTGATAAGGAAACTATCTTTTTAAATTATAAATATCTGGACAAAATTTTTTATCATCAAAAAATAATCGCCATCATAACAACATTTCTCAATCAATAGAAACACGACTTGTGTCAAATTAGGTTTACAACATTCTCAACCTAATTTGACCTAAAAAATTTCATTTATAAATATCAATAGTCCAAAGCTAAGTTACGCAATTCTCAACCATAGTCAAAACTATGTCTACTTGTCTCTCCGACACTTCATATTTTTCAACAATTGATTTGATAGTCGGAGTGCCAACGGTCGCCGATCTTTTTTTTTTTTTTTTTTGGAACGGTGATCTTAGAGTACTAGTTTGCAATAATATACATGTTAGCAGAGAAACAGCAAGAAATTTGTTTACAACAAGATCGAACAGATTTTTAAAGTCAACAAATTCTATCTGGTCCAAATATGTAAACGTGAGAAGGGATTTATTATGATCAAGTTCAATGACCGTCAAACAAGATGATCAGTGTTTAATAATAATTTCCATAAAACAAACTGAGTATTAAAAATTGCAAATTTACTTATATGGCATGTTCACGAATTGATTTGGAAAAGACAATTAACAATTTAATCATGTATTTTATTTTTTTTAACAAAATCATGTCCTATTTAATACCCAAACATCGTCTTAATGATCGTATTTAGTTGAGCAGCAAGGCATACATTAATGATTAACTAGTGTTTTAAATATATTGAAACTTTGTCTGTATCTTGTTTTGAAATATTTGCACCATAATCTTCTCACATTGTAAAATTATGAGATAATTATTGATACTATTTAGACTTATCGGTGATCTTAGCCTTTATCGGGTTTATTTAGATAAGTTCGTTTAATCAGAGATCTAAATCTCTTTTAACATATTTTGGAATCCTATAAATATAGTCCATGTAAGTCATAATAAACACACAATTCCTTTCGTATCTTTTATATTTTCTCTCGCTTTCTTTCTCCAATTTCATAACACGTTATCAAGACGAGATTCTAACCAATAAATTAGCAAATAGGTATTATTTTCTATTCCAAAAAAAAAAAAAAAAAAAAAAAAAGAGTAAATCAAAACATTCTGCCGTGACCATAAAGAAGAAGCAGTTTGCAGCCAAATTCCATTTTCAAAGCAGCCAAATTCCATTTTCAAAGCAGCAGGTATTGTACATATATGCTGTAAATTTATATAGTCCAAATCCATGCACATGTTACGTTTTCCCATGAATATAATATATATATATATATATGCTGTAAATTTATATAGTCCAAATCCACGCACATGTTACGTTTTCCCATGAATATATATATATATATATATATATATATATATATATATATATATGAACAAATTATTGCATTTATCACTGTATACAAGATTTTTTTATATTATACGTGAAAATTCATATATTAGTGTATTTTATTGCGATATTACTGCATTAAAATAATTAAAATGTATTCAGATTTGTTAATCAATAAATTTATGTTGAACATATAATTGTATTAAAGTCAGATTTGTAAATTCTCTTTACCCTAAAATAATATCATAACTGCATTAATTTATTATTGTTGTGATTACTCTTTCTGTCTTTAACTTGAATAATTTTTTTTTTGATATTCATGTATAAATTTTAAATTGATATATATCATACTATTCCTCCTGAAGAGCATATATTCTTAATGATATGTTGTTGTTCTGTTAAACACAACGTTAATATTTTTGACGAGTAATGTCACAATCTAACATATAAGTATTCTAGAAGAATATTTTTTTTGTTGCTTTATAATAAGCAAATATTTATATTATATATTAATATTCCAAGTAGAATATTAATTGCTCCCCAAGAGCACGATTTACAAGATATAATATTCTATAAGAATATTATAATATTGTTCTGAAGAGCAAATATTTACTTGAGAATAATGATTTGTTGTTGCTCCCGAAGAAGCAACAACGTTATAATATTCTCGCTAAAATATTATTTGCTCTTGAAGAGCATAACGTTACAATTTAAATATCCTAGAAGAATATTAATTTTATGACGTTATAATTTTTATGAAAATATGACGTTATACTTTTTATATTCCGTAAGAATATTGAGCAAGATTCGAAATAATATTTTATTGTGTTCTAGAAGAAGAAGCACATGTCTTGAAGAATATATCATATCACATAATTAAATTGTGATATAAATGAGTAATTAATCAACTAATACTTATTCACGAAGAAAAGTATATAAATCATGTTATGTTGACATTGATTAGTGTGAATTATATGATTATACAATGTCTAATAGAAAATTAATTATATTTTCTTGTTCATTGTGTAGTTACTCAAATGGCGAATATCACAAAACTTGAGTTTGTTGCACTTGATCTATCGGCAAAAATTATTTGTCATGGATCCTCGATCTTTGTCGAGATTCATCTTATCTCAAAGGGTCTTGGAGAGACAATAAAAGAAGGAAACGTAGCATCCTGCAGGATCGCGCAATAAAAGCACTCATTTTCCTTCGTCACCATCTCCACGATGGATTGAAATTGAGTACCTTACTATAAAAGATCCAAAAATACTTTGGAAAAACTTGATGAAAGGTTTGACCATCGAGGACTATAGTCCTCCCCAAAACCCGATATGAATGGATGCACCTACGCTGCGCAGGACTTTAAAAGCAGTTAGTGAGTACAATTACGAACTATTCGTAATAACTTCAAAACTAACTCGTGTGGAGAAAAATCTCGATGAAGATATGTTGAAAAGACTTTCTCCACTTTCCATGCGTCCAATGTGATCCTTCAACAACAATATCGTGAACGTGGTTTTAAAAATACCGTAACTCATATCATGCCTGCTAGTTGCTGAACAAAATAATGAATTGTTGATGAAAAATCATGGGCTACGTCCAACTGGTTCCATAGCATTGCCTGAAGCAAACGGTACTGCATTGCCTGAAGCAAATGCAATATCAATCCATGGACGCGGACGCGGACGTGGACGCAAACGCGGACACGAAAATGGACGTGGGCGAGGACGAGGACGTGGATTTGGACGAAAAAATGGACATTATCAACCACAAGGTGACAGCTATAAAAAGCAAAAAATAAATGAAAATAACTCGTCCAAAAAGGAGCACGAAGAAAATTGCTTTAGATGTGGAATGAAAGGACATTGGTCACGTACCTGTCGTACGGCAAAACATCTTGTGGATCTCTACCAAAGATCAATCAAGGAAAAGAAAAAGTTGAGACAAATTTTTCGACCGTGATGATCCAATTGATGTGACTCATCTAGATGTCTCTCGATTTTTTGTCGATCAAAGTGGAAATATCAATCATTTGATCGGGGAGGTGTGATAGAAAAATAGACTAGTTTACTTTCGATATAGTAGTATTTACTTTGATTCAAAATTTTAGTTTGAAATAGGTTCCTTTAAAGTTTGAAACTTTGCATTGTTAAACTAGTTCTTAGTTTATTGAATGTTTCTTTATGTTTAATTTTTTAGTTTTAAACTCTTAAAATTATCTATTTGATCATGTTTATAGATTCATGATGAATTGTCAAGATATCTCATTTTAGGCGATAGTGCAACTACTCATACAATTCTTCAAGATAAAAATATTTTTGGACTTAACATTAGCGAAGAAAATAATGTTAATACGATATCTGGTACATCAAATATCGTTGAAGGCTCCGGAAGAGCTAGTATTATCTTACCAAATAATACGAAATTGCATATAAATGATGCACTTTATTCTAGCAAGTCCAGAAGAAATTTGCTTAGTTTTAAAGATATCCGCAGCAATGGATACCACATTGAGACGATGCAAGAAAATAATTGTGAATATATTTGCATAATTTCTTTTGTATCTGGCCAGAAGCAGATAAAAGAAAAACTCATGGCACTCCCATCTGGCATGTATTATACATTCATAAAAACATTTGAATCAAACAATGTCACGAACTCGAAGTTCGTTGAACCAAAAAGTTTTATGCTTTGGCATGATCGACTTGGACTCCCAGGAGCAATAATGATGCGCCGAATAATTAATAACTCACATGGACATCCTCTAAAGAACCAGAAGATTCTTTTACCTAATGATTATCCATGTGCTGCTTGTTCACAAGGCAAGTTAGTCATTAGACCTTCTATTACGAAGGTTCGTGTTGAATCTCCAGCTTTCTTAGAAAGAATTCATGGAGATATATGTGGGCCGATACACCCACCATGTGGACCATTTCGTTATTTTATGGTATTAATTGATTCTTCTACTAGATGGTCACATGTCTGCTTACTTTCTACTAGAAATGTAGCGTTTGCTAGACTACTTGCTCAAATTATAAAACTACGAGCTCAATTCCCCGATTACTCAATCAAGACAATCCGTCTTGATAATGCCGGTGAATTTAGATCACAAACATTCAATGATTATTGTATGTCAATCGGGATTGTCGTTGAACATTCAGTTGCTCATGTCCATACACAAAATGGTTTAGCAGAGTCGTTTATCAAACGTCTTCAATTGATTGCTAGGCCTTTACTTATGAAAACAAAACTCCCAACATATGTTTGGGGTCATGCTATATTACATGTTGCATTATTAGTTCGTATAAGACCAACTGCTTATCATGAATACTCACCTTTACAACTTGCATTTGGTCACGAACCCAATATTTCTCATCTACGAGTTTTTGGTCAGTTTGTCCAAGTCCCAATTTCACCCCCACAACGTACAAAGATGGGTCCCCAACGAAGACTTGGAATTTACGTTGGGTTTGACTCACCATCCATTATTAGGTATCTTGAACCTTTAACGGGTGATTTATTTATCGCACGTTTTTGCAGATTGTCATTTTGATGAAATGAATTTCCCAACTTTGGGAGGAAAAATTGCATCCCGAAAAACAAGATAAAATTTCTTGGAATGAAAACACTCTATCTCATTTTGATCCCCGCAGAATCAATGTGAGCAAGAAGTTAAGAAAATCATTCACTTGCAAATAGTTGCAAACCAATTACCGATGTATTCGTTGATACAAGGAAAGTGACAAAGTCATATATTCAAAGCAGAAAATACTCCTCGCAAAAATTGATGTCCTCAGTGGGACAATCGCCATAGCAAATGAATCTCAAACACGCCAGAGCGTGGTCGACCAAGTTGGTGCTAAAGACTCAGTACCTCTCGAAAGAAAAAGGTACAAGAGAAAACCCAACTAAAAACTTTTAATGAAAAAATGGTAGAAACGATTGATCAATCAAACATCGATAATGTGATTCTTGAAGAACCACGAGTGTCCGAAAACAATGAGATTTCAATAAATTATTTATTATCTCATAAAATATGGGAACGAAATAATATTGTCGTGGACAATATCTTCGCTTTTAATGTGGCACTAGATATCATACAAAATGAGGATCACGAACCACAATCTATTAAAGATTGTCAAAATAGAAATGATTGGCCAAAATGGAAAGAAGCCATACAAAGTGAGTTGAATTCCTTAGAAAAACGAAAAGTGTTTGGACTCGTAGTTCGAACCCTAAAAATATAATCCTGAGGATACAAATGGGTCTTTGTAAGAAAAATGAATGAAAACAATGAAATTACAAGATACAAAGCCCGACTCAGAGCCCAAGGCTTCTCACAAAGACACAGGATTGATTATGAGGAAACATATTCTCCGTAATGGACACCATCACATTTAGATTTTTAATAAGTTTCGATGTGTCACAAAGGCTCGATATGCGCCTCATGGATGTAGTAATCGCATATCCGTATGGTTCACTTGATAGTGACATACATGAAAATCCTCAAGGATTTAAAGTGCCAAAAGCAAATGATTCATTCCCGAACAATGTTCTCAATTAAATTGCAAAGATCATTGTATGGATTAAAACAAACTGGACGAATGTGGTATAATCGTCTTAGCGAATATTTGTTGAAAGAAGGTTATAAAAACGACGATGTATGTCCTTGTGTTTTCATAAAGAAAACAAATATTGGATTTGCAATTGTGGCGGTTTATGTTGATGATTTAAACCTTATATAGAACTCTCAAGAGCTCAACAAAGCTGCAGATTATTTAAAAATGAATTTGAGATGAAAGATTTGGGGAAAACCAAATTACATCTTGGATTACAAATTGAACATTTCCCGGAAGGATTATTTGTTCATCAATCTTCTTATACAGAAAAGTCTTAAAACGGTTTTATATGGATAAAGCACATCCATTGACATCGCCTATGGTCGCTCGATCACTTGAAGTGAAAAAGATCCATTTCGCCCACTTGAAGATGGGGAAATAACTCTTGGACCTGAAGTACCATACTTAAGTGCAATTGGTGCATTAATGTATCTTGCAAATTGTACTGACGACGACATAGCTTTTTCTCAGAAATCTCCTTGCAAGATATAGCTCGCACCCACTCAAAGACATTGGAATGGTGTTAAACACATTCTTCATTACCTAAAAGGTACTGTTGACATGGGATTATTTTATTCACGAAAATTAGGATCATCTTTAGTGGGATATGCAGATGCGGGTTATCTCCGATCCACATAAAGCTAAATCACAAAGCAGGATATGTGTGTTTACACGTGGAGGAACGACTATATCATGGAGATCGTGAAAGCAAACATCGATGCAAACAACATCTTCAAATCATTCTCGAAATTATTGCAATGCACGAAGCAAGTCGAGAATGTGCATGGTTGAGAAACATGACACATCATATCCAAGCATCATGCGGATTACCTTCAACAAAGGATAGTCCAACAATATTGTATGAAGACAATGCAGCTTGTATTGCACAACTCAAAGGAGGCTACATCAAAGGGGACAGGACAAAGCATATTTCTCCAAAATTCTTCTATACACACGAGCTTCAGAAGAATGGTGACATCGATGTTCAACAAATTCGCTCAAGTGACAATTTGGCTGACTTATTCACAAAAGCATTGCCGACATCCACATTCAAGAAATTGGTGCACGAGATTGGGATGCGTCGACTCAAAGATCTTCAATGATTAATATTAGAGGAGTAGCTGTACTCTTTTTCCTTAGTCCAGGTTTTGTCCCACTGGGTTTTCCTGACAAGGTTTTAATGAGGCAGCATTTTCTTAATACTCCAAAACTTTAACAATTATTGTACTCTTTTTTCTTTTCGTTTGATATTTTGTCCCATTGGGTTTTTATCAAACAAAGTTTTTAGCGAGACAGTTTTTGTAGAAATAGTCATCAAAGGGGGAGTGTTGTAAAATTATGAGATAATTATTGATGACTATTTAGACTTATCAGATACTTAAATTTTATCAGTTTATTTAGATAAGCCTTGTTTAATTGTATCTAAATCTCTTTGTAACATATTTTGGAATCCTATAAATATAGGTCCATAAGTCATAATGAAACACACAATTCCTTTCGTATCTTTTATATTTTCTCTGTCTTCTTTCTCCAATTTCATAACACTACCTATATATTTAAAGAGATTTTATCTCCAAATTATTATCAATTCTAAATGTTAAGGTGAAGATGTCACATCAGCTTGCAGGTATAACTTACAATTATATTGGTGGAAATTTGATATCTTTTTTTCTGTCTCAGCAAATCTTTTTTTTTTTTTTCACAAGGAATCTTGATGTTTTTCTACGGGATCGTGGATCTCTTTATTAGTTCCTATTTGTAGTGCACAATTTACTGGAATGTGGGTACCCCCCATAAACTGAAAATCCATAACCCTAATTGTTACGGGAATACTATTTAGTTGACCCTAATTACGTATAACTTTAATTTAATCATATCTTTCTTTGATAAGAATCAATACGATCTTTATAAGGCTCCTCTTCCGAAGGTCACTTGACGTTTGCTTTTGTTACGCATGGCAATTTAAAGCCCTGAGTCAAGTGAGATTCTCGCACAACGTCGACCACGTTTTGCCTAGCGAACTTCATGAATGGCATTCTCAACTATATCAACCTCCATCTAGGCTCTAGCAAAGTCCTTCGTCGAACCTAGGCAGTCGGTTTTCTTAGGTGAAATCCCAGTCACAGTGGAAAAAAGATTATTCTTGATTGACAAGATAACTCCCATAAGAAAATTACGTGCCAATCCCTAGAAATCAATAGCGCAATTTTAGAGATTGACAAGGATATTGTGCAAAATTTTGAGGATAACGATAAATCTGGGATTAACCCTATCGTGACAAGGAACGAGAATCCAATTAGGTAACAAATTAATTGTCGTCCTTAATTTTGCTAGAACTCTCCATATAAATACTTGTTACCTTCATTCAAGAGTACGCATTATTCTTTTCCCTAAATTCTGGTCTAATCTCTGCTTGTTTCTCTCCTAAACCCAAAACCTCCCGTATAATCACGTTCCGGTAATTAATTTGACTGACAGAGTGTCAACGATCGTCAGTCCTTTTTTACCGAGTAATCTTGGTGTCTAACGGTTGTCTTAGTGTACAGGTAACATACATACTCATAAATGAGTAATTAAAATTTTGTTAACACGTGATAGTGCACTTTTAGAGGTAACCTTTGAAGGTCAACACTAGAGAATCAAAATGCAAGTATCACTGGCTTGGCAACTTAAGCAGGAGGATAGGGATGACAATTTGCCCCGTCCTCTACCTCGTTTAGAATTTTCCTGCCCCAAACAGTTGGGTATTCGGTATGGGAGAATTGCCTTGAAGGCGTGGTCGGGCGAAGGAATTTGTTTTTTTTAATTTTTAAAATTTTTAAAAAAATATTTTGGTGAAATGGGTGTTGAAGGAGTCAAACACGGGGTGTGAACATTGATTCACAATTCCTAACCACTACACCAAGATCTATTGATTTGCATTTTTTTTATTTTGTTTAGTGAACATATTATACACAATTTGTTTTTTAAATTATAACCATACTATTTAGAATCAATTTCAATTCCCCATTTCATAATTAATAATTTCATATACTACCCTCAATAAAAATCACAGTTAAAAAAAATTTAAATGGGGCAGTAAGTTGTCCCACCCCACTTTAAGCAGGGAACGGGACGGATATGGGGGTGAAAATTTTCCGTCGGAGCGGGAGCGGGGGCGGGGCGGGGCGGGGCGGAAAGGGCCGCCCCGCCCCGTTGCCATCTCTACAAGATGTGCCCTTCTTGTATTAAAACAGCAGTGCTTTGGTACAGAAAATCTGTAATTAAAATGTTGGATCATTAATTTGCATTGAAAAATGTTTTGAATAGTGATATACACTATTGGTGGTGCTGCATTGAATTATGTGGCAGTGGAGTCACTCATATATTGTCTAGTGAAATTATAACGTCTTTTTATTTATTGAATAATATGACAGTAATTTTACTGTCACATAAATCAATACTAAGTACTACTAGTTGTTACCACCTGATTTTGGTATGGCCTCAAAGGCCCAGCAAAGGTCCCATAGACCCGGCGAAGGCCTCGGGGATCCAACGAGGGCCTCGTAAATTCTTAGAAGGCCTCTGAGGCCTATCGAACATCTTAGCACTTTTGAATTCCTCACAGCGAAGCCCATGAAGGGCCTCGACACCCGTTGGCCAATCTAGAGTGCTTCGCTGATCTTCGCATTCTCGTAGTCTGATGTTTTGGGACAACCAGATAAGTAATTAAAAAAAGATTGTATTTGATTAACATAAAGACTCTCACAAGGAAATTCAATCAGATAAGGACCGAAATCTGAGAGATTGTGTCTATATCCAATTACCATTTATCCTATAAGGAATGAGAATCTAATCAGAGTTCTAATTGATTGCTTATACAGAATAATTAGGACTCTGCAGCTATAAATACAAGGACTCTGGTTATTATAAGGTACGCATTCTTTTTATGAGATGCTCTTTTCATACAATAATTTCACCCATAAACTCTGTATAAATCTCTGTCTGCTTGTCTCTCCCACACTCAATTACTTTCATCCCCCGTATATTACTTTATATACGGCAGTTGACTTGATCGTCGGAGTACCAATGATCGCCAAACTCTTTTTTCTCCGGTGATCTTGGTGCCTAACGATCGTCCCAGGTAACATACAAGTTGACAGAAGATTGACTGGAGATCTGTTGACACGTGGACAGTGCAGGTTCCGCCGTCAACACTAGTGTTGCGTGACATTATTCAAAATATTTAGAACAATATTTTATGGATGCTAAAACTGTTATGGATTTAGTCCATGTAAAGAGATAGGACCAACTTCAACCTAAGAGCCCTCAAGTTTTGGAACAATGAGATCAAAACCAAATAAAGAGCAACCCAGCCCAAAAGAAATATTCAAATAATAAGCAAACCAACATAGGGGTGGCAATTGACCGAGCCGGCATTGAAGACGAGCTCGGCTCATCTCCAAAACGTGGGCTCGGTTCGGCCCACGAGCTCGTGGGTCAAACGAGCCGAGCCGAGCTACCCACGAGTTCGACTTGGCCATGATTTTTTTTTAAATGAAAAAGAAATAAAACATCAGAAATGTTTTATGTTAAAAATTCAAGGTTGAAAACCCTCTTCTTTTTTTCGGGCTTGGGACCGGCTACTTTGAAAATAGGCGGAGTTAAAATTGTACACGTAACAAGTTGTTACGTGTACAATTTTTTATTAAAATAAGATAAAAAAAATATTAAATACTAATGTAAAATAATATTTAGACTGTGTCTGGAATCAATTCTTGGCATATTAAATTATTTGACCAAATAATAAAGTATTAAAATATTGAAAACAATTCAGAATTTTCAAACAAAGGCTGCCATTTCTTACCTATAGTACTGCAATTGTTGACTAATTCAAACAACTATGGACAAAAATGCCCTTGATTTTATGACAGTTTCAAAAGAGATGAAAATATGTGAAGCAATTGAAGGGTTTGAAAGGTAATTTGAAAGAGATAAACATAAATGGCAAAAGGGTAGTTATATTCGCATTACAATTTGTTATAAATACACTACATTTTAATTGTACTTAAGGTCCTTAACCTTTGTTTAATGTGGCAATTATATTCTTAACTTATTTTTGTCGAATTCTTATATTCAACTTCCATTAATTAGTATATTTCATCTTTAATTATAGTATCTGTCAAGATATTTTGTTTACGTGTTTTAAAATGAGAAAAAATATTTTGTCGTACTTTTGTATTTATTATTATTTTTAAATGTGATGGGCAAATAAGTTGTTTTACGAATTCCCAACTAATATTTTGGACGAAAATCATTATCTAACAAGATGTGCTAATTGATGAAAAGTTGAAGATTGAACACGAGTGCTATAATATTCAACGATTAAGGATATTAAGTGTAATTAAAATATGGTGCAAAAAATAAAAAGTGTAGTGTGAATATAATTACCCTTACACTCTGTTTCAAATTCAGCTTTTCAGATTAAGTGGGTCCTATTGAACTAAAAAGTCAAAATGAATTTAGCAAAATTTGCTATTTATGTGATTCGAGACATGCACTTACTACAAATCCAAATAATCCATATTCAAATCTTCAAATTTTTCAGACATCATTCTGTCCACTTTATCTTGGATTCGATGTTCAGCGTCATCACAATCCTTTAGACACAATAATCTTTTTAAAATGTCGGCTTTGAGTCTTGACCTGAAATCAAACAGAACTCTGCCACCTGTACTAAAAGCAGACTCCGATATTACACTTGAGACCGGAGGTGTTAGTAAATCAAGTGCAATTTTTAAAAGAATTGGGTATTGACGTGATGTTGTCTCCACCATCGTAGTATATCAAACAAATTTATCTCTTCGTCATCTAAAATACTAAGCATGTCATGCTCGAAATACCTAACTAACTCTACACATATTTTACTAAACGGAGAATGGAAGAAGCAAAAGAAGAACCAACTGAATGTTGACATTGACTACTCCTATGTGAACTCATGTAACTCTATAAGTCAATGTCATCAGTTGACGACGAAGTACATGTTGGAACAGGGAGTCGTACAACGTTCGTACCGGTCTTTTCAGCATAGACCTTATACATTTGACATAAAGTTTGTTCTAAATTACCACACGTTAATAGATTATTGTAAGTTAATTTTTGTGATATTGTCATTATTATTACTTTCGTACCCTCTAAGTAAGTCTTATTAAAATTGCTAGCAATATAATAGAAATGATTTAAAATAAGTAAAGTAGTTGGATAATATATACCAGAACATGCATTTGTTGCGTCGTAAAAAACTTTCAAAAATTTTATAATATGAGCACATATTTTCCAGTTATATGCTTTCAAATCATATTCTGAGCCGTGTGAATGTTGGTCATTATAATATACAGTAATGCAACAATCGTAACATTCACAAGATTAAAGCATGAGATATGTTGAATTTCATCTATGGCCAACATCAGTACAAAAACATTTTGATTGCAGTCCATTTTCAATACATAGAGCAGCAAAAATTTATTTTATTGCTGGTGATACCGTAATATAATTTATAGCATATCTAATTTTTTCTAATTGTTCTTGTATAAATTTTAATCCATCTTGCATATTTAAATTAAACACATGACATACACAATGAATATGAAATAAAATACCATTAAATTTTGGACTACAATATTGAATTAATTTCTCAATTACTATATTGTTGGGACCTGCACTATCAAATGTAAAACTACGAATCTTATAATCACATTTAAATTCACTTAACACACCCAATAAAACATGATAAATATTAATTCCATTATGAGGATAGTCAATTTGTCTAAACGTTATTACCTTTTTATGCATTATCCAATTACCATCAATATAGTGTACAGTTACAGCCATGTATCCGTTTTGGTTATTACCCGTCCATAAGTCTGATGTAAAAGATAAAATACTGTTATAATTATTAATATAATTTATAATAGATTCTTTCTTTTTATTATACAAAACAATAGTGTTTGTACGAAAAGTATTTCTAGAAACATTAGCGTACATTGGTTGAAGATATTTTTGGATGAAGTTCGTGAAATGAGAATTTTCCACCAAGCTCAATTTGGCATTTGCCACCAATTTTGGTAGTCCTTCGTGGCGCATGATATCTTGTGAAAATACTCAATTGTTGAGATTGAAATTACTACTGGACCTGGTTTCGAGAGATCCAAATTGGAGTTATGCCTGATTTGATTCCAAACTTTCATGTTTGAATTGACACTTTTTAAAGTGTCTGTTTAGATGGGTCGTATCTATCTCTTTTTACTAGGTTAACTTCTCATTACAGTGTTTACACTGTACTTTGTGCTCAGGGACTCCGTCCACTAGTTTACCACGACACCAACTCAAAATGCTGCCAGTACCTAGCCTTTTGTTTGATGACTTTTCGTTTAGTGCTAGAACCGATACTTGTTTATGTATCGACATCTTCTTGAACGTTATCTAAATCAATTGGATCAGTTCTACTTCCAAACTGATCAATAATATCGTTTGGAATTGAATTTCATTAAGACTACTGAAATCATTAACACTTCGATTGTAGGCCATTTGAAATAAAATAATAAAGAAAGAGTAGAAGAGGAAGATATAGTAGAAAATAGAAATGTAGAGAATTACTAGAAGAAATAGAAAATTAGAACTTAAAATTATAGAGTTATATCTAGATAATGAATTATGAGATACTAATTATAACACTAATATTGAGAAATTGAAATTTGAGAATTGTTATTGAATTTGAGTATATAATAGATTGAGAGAGTGATTGTGAAAAAAAATGAGTTTAGAATATGGTATTTATAGAAAAATAATTGAATTTAAAAAAAAATTGAAAAGTTGGCCAACGGTCACGATAATGTGACCGTTAGCACCAGCCACGAGTCGGGCGGCTCGTGGCTTGTGCACTTTAGCTACGTACGAGCTGGCTCGTATTCGGCTCGGCCCTTTTTTTTCCTTGAGCCTTAGCTCGTGCTCGTCCCTAGACGAGTTCGAGTCCGAGTCTGAGTCTGAGTCTGAGTCCGAGTCCAATATGGGTCGAGCTTTCATAGGCTGAGCTGGCGAGTCTACAAGCCGACAAGTCCATTTGCCACCCCTAGACCAACAGATCAAGATATATTGGAGTGTGAGAGTTTTACCTCTACGCCATTTTAAATCTTACACTATATTATCAAATTTGATTATAGTATTTCTTAATAGTTTTTGAAAATAAATCATCTTTACTGCTATGTGACATGGAGTCTATCAAGCTGATGTATTTTAAAAAATAATGATAATAATATTGTTTAAAGTCCTGTTAGTTATTATGACTCTACAATTTACTTGATTATGTTTGTGTTTTGAGTGCATTGAATTTTTTATTTATTCCTCTCTATTTTATTTATTTTGATGACAGACAAAAGGTATATAGACAATAATATTTAGTTATAGATAGAACTTATTAAATATTCATTTCATGCTTAATTGTCTATTTATTAAACATCGTGTCACTTACATTACCAAACTTTCAACCTGTTTATCACGTAGGTTGCAATACATTGAATGCATTGAAAATGTTGTTAGACATCAGAAAAATATCAAAATATAGTCCACACCTTTTTATACAAAACAAAAAAAAAAAAAGTAAAATTTTATTACGAGTCTACGGGCTTTAATGTATGGGCTTGAATACATTTCTCACCTGACCCATTAAGATCAGGCCTGATTAAACTGAGGAATTCAATATGTTCATTCATTATAATATTGAATTATCCGTCCTTCTCCTGCACCCAAAAAAAAAAAAAGTTTTCATAGTTCCACTCTTAAAAAAATAATAATAATAAATAAAAATCGTCATAAAACTTGTCCAATTTTTTCTTTTAATTCATAATATTTGATCAAAAATGATTTTTCCCACCTCAAAAATTTATATCCAATTCAATTCTAAATTTTAGTTCATCCTAAAATTTATTTCTTGTTCTGCTCCTCATTATACTTTTCATTGTACGTAGCTTTTGGACTAGCTATTCCGAATATATTTGAAAAATATGAATCTATTCTCTCTAATGTGCATATGCAAGTGATGAATACTTTAAATTCGAGTTTGAACGTCACAATTTCATAAATTCTACTAAAATTTGACAATTTCACCGTTGTATATACGTGTTTATCTTTATTTTATTTCATCACGTACTAGGTGATTTATAATATACAAGAAAAAAAAAGACCAACAAAAATGTATTCTTTAAGATGTTGGAGTTTCGAAGATTTTTTCCAAGTATCACAAATGAAGTTAACAGCTCGAAAAAAAAATGTAAAATAAAAAAAAAAAATCATAAAACGTTTCTTATTGATTAAGCATATTAAATATTTAAATAGAAAAACGTCATCTTTTATTACATGGACCGGATTAGTAGAAAAATATTGTTCCCATCCCGATTATTACGGGGAGTTTCAAGTTTGGTCGGAAGTTCCTTTCATGAACACCTTTTCTTTCGGACTGCATAATCTTCATTTTAGCTTCTAATTACACTTATGGGCTCCACAAATCAACCTAATCTAATACTTTTATGCTTGTATTTAGTTTCTTAATATAATATAATTAACACCAACTTCAACCTTCACTATTTGTTGTTTGATTGGATGTACTGAGCGCGTACTTACACACACATCTACGATATATGCCTCCAATGGTTAAACACGCAAAGCCAAACACCGCCTTGGAAAATCAAGTCGGCAAATCTCGGTAGTGATCTCATATGGATTTAGAGATTATTTATTTATTTATTTAATAATTATGTTTTTAATTAATTTTGGTACAGCAGAAAGTGATAGTCAAAATGTTTAGTATTATCAAACACGAACATATACATTTGTTGTTTTCTAATGTTTGGAACTGTTGAATTATAATATCATTACGCAAATGCAGTCAGCTGATTTCATCCTTTTGACATTAAGGAAAGTAGTAGATGAATTAATTCCTAAAAGAGAGGTTGATTGTCCAATTAGTGACATGTAATCCTTAATTTCTTAAATTTTATGGTGCAAATGTTGTCTTCATTGATTTTGATTATTGACACGTGGATCCACATCACTTCAAATGAGTGGTTGATATTTATGTTGGATCGAATAAAATTATGAATTATTTAGATAAACTTTATTATAAAGTCGAGGAAATGATATACAACTTTATTCACTTTAATTTGATTGTGTTTGTTTTACATGAAACAACATATGCTTCGCTTTTGTTTGATTGTGTTAAAAAAAAAAATTGATAAAAATTTAAATTAAAGTTAATAATTTATTTTAACTACATGAGACCCGTAACTTTTAATAATTTTTTAATTATACGTTTTGACAACTTTTATTAAAATTTACTAAAAAATTGATTTTTAACAAAATCAACACGCACTTAATAATTAACCCAACTTTATATAGCCTTTGTTGACGTTACAAAGCACGCAATCGTCGTAACAATTTAGGAAACAAATCAACCTTAGAAAACCAGAATATATATACAACCTAGTCTAGTCACTAGTGCGCATATATAATATATGCACGTGCGGAATCCAAGGTTTAAAAATCATTAGTATTGATTCCACATAGAAGGCAGCATTTCCACTTCAGATAGATAACTGTCTGAACTTCCTTCCACAAATGTTGGGGAGCACTGTTTGTCGTCGATTTTGGTAAGATGATAGAATAGAGCTTTGATCACCGTCTGATCAGAAGCACAAGCGTTTGATGATGATGAATACATTCCAAGATGATGATCTGCAGGCAATCCTTCAAATGTGGGCATTTCTGTAATTTGTGAGAAATTATTTTGGTTTTGGTTTAAAATGGAGAAGCAGGGCACTTGCTCATTATACTCATTTGTGGTGGCCTGATTTTGGTTAAAGCTGACGCATGGTTTCATTAATGGAGGAGTTGTAATTTCTTTTTCGTAGCTGCTTCCTGTTTTTTGTTTCCCTTCAACTTCTCCTTTTTTGTAGAACAATCTGCATAACACCCAATCCTCCTGCATCCCAAGTTTAATTCCACGCAATTATAATTCATATAACATATGAAAAAAAAAAAACAGTCTTACGAGATGCGTAAATAAAAAAAAGAAAAAAATTGTGGGTCTTACAAAATATATAAATAAAAATAATATTTAACTAACTTATAAACTTGAAAAAACTTACCCAAACATAAAAGTTAAAAACTATATTTGAATTTACCGAGCACTTGACCTAATGGTCAAGATTTAATCCACTTTAATAAAAAAAATTGTAGATTATAAGTAATGAATTTTACAGAATGTGTAGATAAAAATTGATGTTTACACATTTAAAATATCTTTGAATATTTAATGCAAGTGTTGTTTTCATGATGTAAGAAGATTCTATTTTGGTTTTAGCATATGGTGCTAGCTAAACTCCATGGAAGCAGAAAAGACAAAATAGATTATTTAAGCAGAAAAGACAAAACAGATTATTTAAGCAGAAAAAAATCAAACAATTTTATAAAAGACCAAATCCCCATTAAGAAATTTGATATATTAACAATATGAAAACAGCCTGTAATTTACATCCACAATTTTGACAAGTTGCAGATGGAATGAATTTAATTAATCAACTTGATTATTATTAGTCAAGCTTAAACTAACTCAACACAAGATAATCATAATTAAGAACCTAATTAAAAGGATAGAGAGAGTAAATTATTTACCCTGTCAGAAGATGGTTTAGGAGGGCCAAATGGTCCTTCAAGCCGGAATTCATGCATGACCCAATCAGTTTTTCTTCCTTTAGGAGCCCTACCCTGGTAGAACACCAAAGTCTTTCTCATCCCAACTAGGGTTCCCCTTCGAATAATCGGCCTGTCTTTTCCGGTGGCCTTCCAGTAACCGGATAGTGTAGCCCGGTTTGTTCTTAGTCCGGTTGCATATTTCCGGTCGCGTTGGCTGTAAAAATACCAATCCTTGCCTCCTACACATGCTGCTTCTGCAACAACAAAATTGCTATATTTATCATTTTAACGAACCATTAAATCAATATTGTTAATATTAATACCGGTTTATTTGATTCTGTGAAAAAAAAACTCGATCTATTGAAGACTGTTTTCACTCTAACAACTTAAATTTTGATATAAAGTCATTCAACATAGAATTAGAATTACATCGATGTCCTAAGTTCGACTCTCACCGCTATAGAAAACACAAATTCTTTTTCTATCAATACTTTATAAACGAGATGTTCTAGTAAAAAAATTGTTACAAAAAAACATACATAAGAAGTAATGAAAATAGTATGTGATATATATCATATGTATAAAAATAAAATAATACTATTCATAGTGAGCGATTATAGTAATCCGGATAGAGATGATGACAAGGATATGTGGGCACGAGCCCCATATTGATAGATTATCTTAGCTCCAATAATTATGTAGGGGCATTGTGTCCAAATGTTCAATTCATAATAAAGAAAGAATAAGGATATTTATAGTAATGACGTTGAAATCCATAATAATTGTGTCCACTAGATTTACTTGCAAAGTGTACACGCGTGTGGTTGAGATTAGATGCAAAGGTGTAGACGATATGACTTGGAATTCGCTTTGTTATCTGAAATCACTGTCACCATCTTTTGGTTAGGATAATTCTAAGACTGTCAATTTCCACAAAAAGGTATTTGAATGAGAAATTAAAAAAATATATATAAATTTATCGGATTTAATTTCTTGATCAAAAATTTGATACGTACATCATTTATAGATGGTGGGTTTACAAAATTTGAATTTAAGTTTTTTATTTATCAAAAACAAAATATATCTACCAAAGAAGACTCGAAAAATCTTCCACGTGCACAAGATCAAATCTCTTTATTTGTAATTCTTAATTCTCTCGTTATAAATTAAATATTATGATATAGTTTACTAAGCTCAAATTTGCCACTGCTTTCAATTGATCAAATTGGTCAAACATATTTTTTATCCACACATTTTATAAGACTCACAACTTACCACACATTCACCTACAACTTATAATATAAACATTTAAAATATAATTTCAGCACTACCAAACATATGCAAACACATTAGAACTAGACACGTTATTAGACGGTATAAAGCAAAAAACGAGAATCAAAACCAGTAAGTAGAAGTATCAATCACCAATTCTAGATAATAATCAATAAATATATATGACTTATAAACGTGTGGGACACATTTTATGTAAACTTTTAGAGTTCATTTATATTTTATAGGCATAGAGATTAATCAAATTATAGTAAAAGAATTAATACTCGTGCAAATATAAAACTTACCTGTTTATAGTAACAAATTATAAATTAATTTAGAAAAAAAAAAAAATGAACGGACGAGTGCAAGGAAAATGAAGTGCACTCAGCAGGATTATTTGGTTGCTCTGCCAAATTAGAATATTCTTATTTCGTCTTAAAGTTGACTTATTTATCAAAAAGCAATCACTTATCTGCAGCCAAAGAAATTAAGATCTACCATAAAAATAATTAATGCATGAAATACATATATAAAAACTATATACCATAATTCAAGAAATGAAATCATTTTAATGCAAACAATAAAATAAAATAAAAAAAATGAAGCAAATTAGATAGATGATGTTATAATTTATTGAGGTCTCACCGGGAACGTCCCAAGGCTCGCACTTATTGAGGTCAACTTCAATTAACGGAGGGGTCTGGTGGCTGCAACCGGTTATCCATTTCATCAAGTAATCACATATCAGTTCTTCATCTCTTGGCTGGAACCTAAACCCTGGTGGCAGCTTTGCCTCTATCATGCTCAAACTACTCATTTTCCGGCACGGTGGTGGTGACGGCGGTGGTAGAGAGAGAAGAGAGAAGGGAGAGAAAAAGAGAGAGAATATATACGACTTTCAAATGCCTCACAAGAAGGGCTAATGGCACTGCGTCTGAATTTCAATGTATGAAAATAAAAAAACCTGATATTTATAACAAAAATAGATAATTACTTATTAGAGTATATGTGTTTTTACAATTTTTCAATTGGTTAGTCAAAAAAAGGAATTTCGTGTTAGAAATTTTAGTGTTCGTGTGGTTTGAAGTTTTAGTGGATTTGTTGCCACTTGTAGGATGACGTGGCTTCATATAGGAACTCCACCTGCTGATGTGGACCGACTTGAAGCTTATTGCTCAATTTTTGCTCATTTCCATTTGACCTGGGGGAAGTAATATTAAATATTTTTTCGATTTCGTTCACACGAATCATATCTCATTTGGAAGTGGTACATAAATTATTTTAACTTGTAGGTTGCACTTGATGTTTATTACTATCAAGCGTACAATATTAAATAAATAAAATTCTAGTCCAATACGTTATTTAATTTCATCTATTCATTAGTACATATCTAACATGTAGTGATGTTCGAATGAATAAGTTGGACTAATCTATATTAAGGGTAAATTTCATATCAAATAACAATGAAATAAATATATAATGGTTTGAATTATTCATTTTAACAATATTGATATTTTTATGCCATAGTCACGAGGACTTTCCCCACAAATAGTATTTGAGTTGATAAGTCCATGTTTGGCCAAACTTAAATTATAATTTATAATGATCAAACTGGTTAAATATATTTTTTATTCATACATTTTATAGAGCCCATAACTAATTATCCACTTATTATTCACACAATTCTTTGAATCCACAAATTATAAGTACTTAAAAATAATTTCAACACTACCAAATATGCAATTAAGTAGCCAATCACAAAGAGTTCAAAGCCCAAGCGAGTTGAACCCTAGATGAATAGAGTAACGTTGTTTCTAACTTCATCTCATGTTAGAGAATCTTCAATCATCAATGGAAATTAAAAAGAAGTTTACATAATCATAAATTGCTTAGGCTTTGGATGATTGACATCCTCCATTTTTTTTTTTTATAATTTATGTCAATCAAAATGTGTATCAAGTCTCTTTTTGTTAATAATTTATTTCCACTGTAATGTGTGCTAATCAACTTTTATTTAAATTTTTTTAGAATTTATCTACATATTGTTTCTTGTACAATTATACCATAATTTTTTCTAATTCACAACTCCCTTTGAGATGATATTTTCTCCATCTCCATATTTAGCTTATGGACAGGGTGGACTCAACTCAAATATTTTTTTTTGTTTTGTTTTTCATTCATTGAGTCAATTTGTGAATCAATTTCGAATGACAATTCTCAAATATTAAGAAATGTTATTGATGCCATTTTGATGCACTCACTATATACTTTGTAACACATATTTCAATTTGTAAAATTAAAGTCACAATAGAGAGTTAAAAATAGTTGCACGAAATGAGTTCAATAAATCTAATTTGTGGCTATCACCCATTTTGGCTTATTTTTGAGATATTTTTTTATCATCAGGACTATGTTCTTATTATTGTTTTAAAAAACTTGCAACTAGCTATACGACACATATTTTGAAATGAAAAATCGTTCACCGTTGGACTTAAAATAGCTAGTCAAATATGATTACTTAAATTAAAAGATAAAACTCATTATGTTTCATTTTCATTTTTTTCATTTTACCTTAAATTAAAAAAGGACAAGTCCTCTCAATTTTTCATTTTCAGTTTTTTCATAAACTAATCTCACACTTGGAGTTGCTTAGTTCTTGATTTATTCCATCTAAAACAAATTACTAGGCCCAGTGGTTGGCCAACTTGACATTTGTCCATGTCAAACTTAATAATCCAATAACATGATAACACATGTGGAGCGAGTTCTATAAAAACATTCACAATGAAACAAGTTAAAAAGCCAACTACCCACGTATATGGATTAGACTTATGGTTTGTCTGGCTATGCTTATATAATTTAAGTTTGTTAATCTTATTATTTATCCTCATATTTTATAAAACTCATAATTTACTATTTATTTATTCTCCACACATTTTATATGATCCACAATTTATAAACATTTAAAAATAATTACAACACTATACCAAACGTGCACTTAAGACAAAACAATTTAAAAGAGAGATTGAATAGTTGAATACGTAAAAAATTATTTTGTGATGTATATTGTGATAGTCAAAATAAATGCCTAAACATTAATTTTAATTGTCTCAAACAGAATATCAATTTATATAGGGAGGTGTCATCAATTCAAATTTTAAAAGATTAATTTTTCATAAATTTAGTGAATTTGAATAGAATTCTACCAAATGTATAAGATTTGAACATAATTCTATCTTATAAGTTTTAATGGATTCTCATAGATTTCTGTAGAGTCTCGTCGATTTGTAGTCTTTTTAAAAATTAGTAATTTTACTTTTACGATTACTCAAATTTGTTAGCCTAATATGAAGAAAATTTTAAAATTCCTCCAATCAATTTTATTGTTTATTTTTATTTTTTGAACCAAATAAATCGGAATGAACACATTGCTATAGAATTAATTTTGATAACCAAACTCACCACAAAAATGCACCATTTTCTTTGTTATGAATAAATTAATAGCCATCGAAAAAAATAGAAATAGACAACTAATTCATGTCCACTAATAAATAAAAAAAAATAGAAATAGCCCTTAGATTCCAATTTCACGCCTATAATATAGTATTAGACTAATTATCTAATAAGAATTTATCAATAGATTATTTTTATACTACAACTCAATTGTTTGGTTGAATGAATAGTCATAGAGCATCAAGAATGAAATTATAACAACGATGTTTAACAATTGTGAAAAAAAAACTATTATTAAAATAAATAATTAAATAATTAAATAAATTCATGTGCTAATATATATGAGTAAATTGAATCGAGAGCTGAACGGTCCTCGTCAAAGTTTCGATTCCAGTTACAAAATTGAATTTAATTTAGAATTCTATATTTTATTTTATTTCATAATCTCTCAACTGTATCGATTATTGTGTTGATTTATATAAATTTACATCAATTAAAATGGAAAATAAAAATTAGGGATGAGCAAAATACAAGAATGGCACGTGGTACGTTAATTGTTATTTTATTGAGTCAGTTATTTTACAAACATGAGATTATAGATTGAAAATTTGAAAATTTAACATCTGCTTAGGGGGAAATTTTTTAGCAATTAAAAATAAAAAACAAGAATTTAGTACAAAAAATATGTGATAAAAGATAGATGTAGAGAGAAAGAGAAGGAGAGAGGAGAGAGGCAAGAGAAGGAGAGGCGTGAGAGAAAAAAGATGTATTGAAAATTTTGAGGATTGTACTAGAATTTAAAAAAAAAATTGTATTTATATTTATAGGCTCAAAATCTATTGAAAGATGATAAAATCTTTTAATTAATGAAATCTTATAAATTCACTTATTATTGAGACACCAGATTTCTAAAGAATCTATTTAAATTCGAGTCCACGATACCTAAACTTCAATAAAATCTATAAAAATCTAAGTTGAAGACACTTAAATTTATATGAATTTTTAAATCTAGTTAAATATGAGTTAGGGACACCCCTTAATTTAAGTGCAACAGTTCATTTTTTAAACAAATTGATAACAATTTCAGAATGCGATGACTATATTGAAAGGTGTTGAATCATTTTTAATTTAGATTATTGATCAATTCAAGTCAATGAAATATGCATAAAAAAAAGTAAATTGAAGCTATAAAAAACTGAACACCAAATTTTTATTGTAAACCCCAAACTAGAGGAAACATCCATGACCTTTGCACTTGCAAATCCATTATCATAAAAAAAATATTACAAATAGTAATCATCGAAACAAAATCTAGATCACCATCCAAACTTGTAATCGTGCGTACCTCCATGTATTGAAATAGGAATAGCAACTTTGACTTATTGTCAATATGTTGATGAACTCGCATGATTTGCTCACTGATCAAGTGTGTCGAAGACTGTCTTGCATGTTTAAGTGCACCCACTTGAATCTTTGACACTTTCAAATGAATTCATTACAAGATTGACTCTAGCATGAAGACACTCGATACCAAACTTCAGTAGTGATGATGTGACTTCATAAACATTCTCAATAAGTAATTTGAATTTCAATATTTGAAAAGAATGTGTAGACGAATAGACAAAATGTACGGATTATAAGTCTTCAACGTGTGTTCTATAAAGTCTACACTATTTTGAATAAATGCTGCAGTATATACAATCTATATCTATACTATCTATACTAAAAGTCCCTTAAAGGGAGAAACATTTTTGGACAATATTGCTCCTCAAATAACTTATAATTTCTAAAATCATCTTTCAATTAATATAATTTATTTTGGCTTTAATTTAAACTATTTAATATTATATACATATTGTATTTTGATCATTAAAAGTGATTTGTCTCTTTAAATTCCATTATATATTGTAATTAATAAAAATAAATAAAAATATACTAATAAATTTTTTAATATATTGAAATTATTATCTTTAATTGTAAACAATCAAAGAATCAATCTTATTATGCACGAGAATTTAAGCAAATTCCTTCATCAACGTAACAAAACAAGATAAATTTGGCTTTGCATTTCGAATTTCTTATTATTGATTCATACTTTCTTTTTCTGTTCCAAATATGAGATAAACATTTATGAACGATATTGCCCCTCAAATAACTTATAATTCTTAAAATCATCTTTCAATTAATATAATTTATTTTGACTTTAATTTAAACTATTTAATACTATATAAATATTGCATTTTGATCCTTGAAAGTGATTTGTGTCTTTAAATTCCATTATATATATTGTAATTAATGAAAATAAATAAAATATACTAATAAAATTTTTAATATATCTTTTTTCTTGATTTAGAATATTTGTTCGATGTAAAAATGTTACTTATTGTGGTAATCTTGATAACAAAGAGATTTAAGCTCGAATGATGTTTTATGTCATTTTGTAAACAATTAAACGATATTTATTGTGGAAGAACGAGTTAGAACAATGAGAATTAGTGTTACTCTAATTCTTTTCGAAGTATGCTATTTGAGAAAGACATAACTTGGATAAAGTGAGTCATATTATGTATAAGGTGAAGGTAAATCTGATAATTAGTGGTTTTATGTGATGAGTTAAAATCATTGTCCAAATATCTGGTTGTTTTGAATTTTCTTGAAATTTAATAATATTTTAGATGGAATTACGTGAAAGAATGCATGAAGAGAAAAAAAAACTCTCGTTAATTTATGAGTACATTAAAACTGAATGGATATTGCAATAGAAAATTCTTCTTTATCTTATGTCAAAGAATTTTGAGATTTTTTTTTCTGAGAAATAATTACCTAAAAAGGCTAAATATTTTATTTTCGTGTGCTTTTTATAATGATATAAATACAGAAAATCAATAAAAAATTATGTTATACTTATATCTACTATTTTCATGTATTTTAGAATTTGATACTAATTTTCATAAAAAAAAATTCTTTTTTCTCGATACGCCATTAGATATACGCTTTAAAATATAATTAAAAAGTATCAATCTTTCAAACTTAATATTCATGTAAGTATATATTTTTTAATGAACCACATGTTTCTTAAAGTTTGAATATAATTTTTTAGTTGGTCATAATCAATGATGAACTTATGATTAAAAATGAGTTTTATTTAAGTGTTATATTCATCGATAATTTTAAAAAAAAAATTATAATATTATTATAAAATCACGCAAGTAACGCATTTGATTCTTAACTAGTAATTACAAATTTAGAGTTATTCTTTGGTGTTTGCAAAAATTGTTAAATATGATAAATCAAGTTATTATGGAAGTAAAATATGGTAAATAAAAACATATTTTTCTAATTGTATAATGGTAATAATCTTTCTATATCATTCGAATTAGACCAAATAAGCTCTTAACAAAACCCAACAAAAATAATGATTACGAAAAAATATGATGTTTATTTTTCTTTATACCCCACTTTTCTGATGCAGTCCTCAATCAATGACAAAAATTAATGAACTACTGTGTCACAACTTGACTCACATAATGAAATTGACCAAACCCGTTTAATAAACCGACCCGTATAAGAACCAAATCCGGGTTTCAAAGCTCTAGTATATTTTTCTTCAAGGACAAAATGCCCGCGCCAACTTACCCTGTAATGACGTTCCATTGAAAGATGACCCTTTGGACAGCTTGTTTTGTCAGTATATAATTTGAAACAGTTGAATTGGAGTAATTAGCTCATAATCAAATTATTAGCCACTGTCTGCATCAAAAACTCATAATTCGTTACGTTACCACTATAAATTTCAGTCAACACTCAACAGTATTTTTGTTGTGTTCATGAAAGTGAATTCCAATTACTAGGTTTAGATATGTTTAAAATAGTATAATTAATGAATATACCTTTCCATTTTCAGAACCAAAACTATACCCATAAATTAAAATGAACAGAGACGATAAAGGAATATTTAGCACGCTATGTTAGATCGAGTTAAACAACAAATTAAATTATTACCCATGTTTTATATTTATTAGAACTATGGTTGAATGGATGAAGTGTTGGAAAATTTGTCCAAGTCAATGAGTTCATGTGCACGTTGAACTCACCAGTAAACTCCTATTTCAATGAGTTATCATGTACGTTCGAATGCGCCTGAACAGACAATAATTTGAATTTCGAGTCTAAAACATTTTTCTTAGAGTTGTTGATACCTAAACCTGATAATGTGATAGGGAAGATTGTTTTAGTTGTCATATTAAAATTTCTTAGTATCTTTGTGGCTCTATAAAGAAAAAAACTTTAAGAAATCCAAAATTCATTGGACTTTCTTTATTGTTTTTTCAATCAATTCAAAGATATCTAAAAATTATCTTTTTGACTTAGTATGGTCATTCTTGTCTATTTTCTGGTAAGATATTTTGGGCATGTCTTTGATTTTTCTTAAGAGTCTTTACTTTTAGTTAATATTAGACTCTTAAGGAAATTGGTTAGCAACTTGAACCACACAACTTTGGCTTCTTGCATCTTCAATGTTCATCATTCTTTAAGAGCAAATTGCATCCACACAAAGACAGGCATTTCGGCATGAAAATAAGAACGTAATTTTTATTCTGATTTGTAAAAAATTTCGAGTACATTCGTAAGAGTGGCGGAAGACCAAGACCTTAGCATTTAGTTCCATTCCTCTACAAGTCAAGAGAACTAAAAAAAAACGAGGCTAGTTTGCTTAGTTGCTTTTGAGTTTATTTTATTTTTGGTTTTATGTTGTGATTCTAAAAATCTGTGATGATTGTATCCTTTTTTATAGGGGATTTTTTACTCGTGGATGTTTCCCTTTGATGTTTAGCACGTTATATCCGATGTTAACTGTGTATTTAATTTTGCTATCATCGCATACTTTATTCTAATTGTTTGATCATTAAAATTAGTGTTTATCTATGTTAAAACCAGTTAACAGCATTCTGTCAAATTGTTCTAAATTGTAACCGTTTTGTTGTACACATTGGTACGTTTACAACTGTGTTCACCTATCATTTTGTAAGTTGATCTTTACTTACATTTCGACTTAACATTATATAGTTGGATTATTGAAGGAAATATACTTGAGTGCACAAGTTGACAGTTGTAGGTTGAAGTAGTTCATTAGTTGCGCTGGGTTGGGTACCCAATGAATATTTTTAATTTTTTTTAGAAAAATACTAATATTTATTCACACCCTAGATGAAATCAAAGATAAATTTTTTCTATCCAAATGCTCGAAAACCTTAAGATACATGGAAATATTTAACTCAAAAGTGGTCAGTTGAGGCGAAATAAATTATTATTTTTAAAATCGATTTATGAAATTTGTTACTACAAAATATCGACGATAAGTCTTCAGAAGTTGAAAACTGGTAAACTACTACTAAGAGTACACTCTCAAGTGCAAGTTAACTTTCTAGAAGATTCAACTCGAACTAATCAAATATCTAAAGTTATAATATGATGAAAAGACTTGTATGAGAGTTATCTTCTTTCATCCTGCTAGTGGAGTCTTTGTGTGGTACTTTAAGAAAGGTCAAATAATTTAAGAATGATAAGATACATCGTAACCAATATTTTAAAATTCGATTCGGACATCGATCCAAAAAAAAAAAAAGAGTAAAAAAATTGAATCGCAGTTGACTCAGTAATTTTTAAAAAAATTAAAAAATTTACAAAAAAATGAAAAGTTTTTAAAATCACAAAAATTGCTTAAAAGTAATTTTTTTGATTTTTCATTCTTTTGATCCATTTCGTGTAGGGAGATGAATTTCAATGGTCAGCTACAATTGTGAAAAGAAATAATTTTCAAAATCGGTGAAACCAGGAACAGTTCAACAAATTTCTCAAAATCGGATTGATCGACAAATTTTTGGACAGATTTTTAAATAAAAGATTGTCTACATAACCAACACAGTTTTAGTACCAATTCCTAGTTTTACTGGTTGAATTGACCAGGCCAAGCTAGTTCCGGTTCTAATAACACTTATCATAACTACTTTAAAGTGAAAAATAAGACACTAACTTTATAAAGTATTCATAAATTTGAATACACGTTTATGTATTTTCCATTATTAGCATTATTTGTGTCGACACTGGTGATTAACTTGATAAGAGTTAGGGCACTCTCATCCAGCACAACACTGAAAATGAAACATGTAAATGCCTTTCAGAATCAAAAGTATTGTTTTGACCACTAAAAGAGAGATTGTCGACCAAGTATTTTGAATCCAACCATCTTTTTATTGTGATGGCAACGTTTCAGGTTATAATCTTCTTCTCTACAGTCCCATTTTCTCAAAATTCTTAACACGGTCGGTTTGGTGATTTTCGAGACACGAGGCGAATTTCATAAATTAGGTTCTCACTAAGCTCCCAAATTGTAGTCTGCATTAAAAGTGATAATTTCACCATATACCACAAAATATAAAATAATCACCGATTGTAGAGATATTTTCTTTGCTATGAGAACAAAAGAGACTATCCGTGTATCACTACGTCTTCAATTTCTCACTTCAAACGAAACTCTCCCTCAATCCTCTCCTTCAAATGGTCATCTCCAAACTCTAATCACCGCTTCAATCCATCATCCTAAAATTATAAATTAGTTTTATCTCTCTTTCTTTCTTTCGTTTTTTTTTTTTTTTTTTTTTGTTACAACAATAGATTTTTCTTCGTTCTTTTTTTTTTTTTTTTATAGATTATTTTTGTTCAAATTTTATTTGAAAAGCAGATCATGTCGATTCCACCCTTTGGTTAAGCGATACACTAGTTTAAAAATACTATCTAACTTTTTTTATTCTAAAAATACTATTTTTTATTTTTGAAGACTTGTTGTTACATTTGTTAATAACAAATGCAACACATTTATTATAACCAAAATAACAAACGTAACAAATGTAAAAAAAAAAAATTGTTATAAAAATTGACAATAGTATTTTTATAATAAAAAAACGTATACAATATTTTAAAAAATATTTTATTTATTGTGACTATTTATGAAAAGACCTCACTAATTTTTTTTACGAAATTAATTGTTAACTTAAAACAAAAACAAACAAACGTGGACCAGGCCCCCTTCGATTTTATTTGCATAAATAATGTTTTGGCCAAACTTCAATAAGCACAAATAATTTTCTCCTTTTTTAATGAGAATGGGCCCTTTTCGATTTTGAACTCAAGACGGTTGCATCACTTGTCTCGGTCCAAAATCGGCCCTGATTTCCATCATTCTTCACTTACAATTGCCAAATACCCTAAATTTTACACGATTTTAGAATTTAATTCAACCCAATTTTCATAATCAAATCATTTGAATTTTAGTTTCATTTTTGAACTAAAAAAGAGAGTATCGATTTTCTACAATGTATTTTTTTTTTGTGATCTTTAACTATCTAAACTTCTTCAATTGAGTTTATGTGTCAATGATCTGACACTCTCTTTGTGCTGATTCTATTAACTGATTATTTCGGAGACCCATCAAAATACAAAAAGCCATGATCTTTGAGAAAAAAGATTTATATTAGAAATTAAAGTTAATATATAACTAGATGGATAAGATCACACTAACCCGTTAATATAAATTCAATTTAATATTTTTCTTAAGAGATATCGATCAAGTCAGAAGAATATTCTTCAAAGAAAAAGAAAGTCGAGATGAGAAAAAACAGAAAAGTATGTACAGTTGTAATTTTGTCAACTTTGTAAGAGTTTATTAAAATAATGGTAACAAGCACCAACCAAAATGAAGTTTGACAAGAATTTTTGAAGGGGTCAAAATTGTTAGGTAACAATGAATACCCTGCCGCCTTTATAATTCCAGCATCTAACAAGTTGAGAAGGCTCAAGTACGCAAAGTCTTTAAATATTATAAAAGACCTTAATTTGTGTATTAATAATATATTTTCTGTTTAGCTAATTTCATCGATATTCCCTGAAGTTTATGTCGAATTTCAAGTTGGTCCTGAAAGTTTTTTTTTTTTTTTATAAAAATAACTCATTTAGTAATTAAATTTTGTAGTGGTTTTGTCATTGGTTACTTGATTAGAAAAATTAATGTATAATATGATGTGCATCTTTTAAGTTTCAAGTTGGTGCCTTACATGTGTTGTTTGTATTTCTTGAATAAAATATGAGCATGATTCATTCTCATAAAACCGAAATATCACATTTTTCATTGCTTTTACAATGGGTTAGGGTTAGGGTTAGGGTTAGGGTTAGGGTTAGATTTAGATGAAATATGAATTTGAGAAATTTTTCCCCCACACGAACTACTAATTGAGTTTGACAAAATGAATTAACGTTTGTTACTTCAACTTGACACTAAACAGATACCACATCAAAATATACACTATTGTTTTTCTTATTGAGTGACGAACGATTTAAACATGAGTTATAAAAAGAAATTAATGATTAACTTCAAAAATTTGCACAAACTTCGGCGACGATTGGTTAAATTAACTCTTTTGGTGTTAGTAGTAACTCATTAGTTTACAGTGATACACTATTCTCTCCATCCCCAGATTCCATTCAAATCTAGCTTCTAGTCCCAAATACATAACATGAGAAAATTAGGGTCTCTACTTATTTTATTTAAGAAATTAAATTATACTTGTGAATGTTATATTTTCAAAAGAAAGAATGTTATTCATAATACATTACTACGACATTATTCAATTGGAGTAAATAATTACACCAATTAAGTAATGTCACGTAGGTTCACTACCGGTAGTGAACGACTATAAATAATATTAATTACTTTTCAAAAAAAACTGATCAACCTTTAAAATATTTTGAGAATTACTAAAAAAATAATTTTTAAATGCTTCCAATTATTATTAATTGATCACAATTAAATTCATAGTTGCAACAATAGCTTCCATCATCTCATCAAGAACTTCATCCCTCTCATCTTCCACTTCCTTCTTCCATCTGGTCCACTCATGTCCTACGTACACCCTTCTTCATTTTTCTTGAAACCCCATTCTGGGTTTTGAATTCCGGTCGGACAAAGATTCGAGAGATCTATATTCTGCGTTGAGTTCAAAATCGGAATGTAATGTCTCGTCCAATGGTGAATCCCCCCCCCACCCAACATGGGTACTCCATCTTCTGCAATTGCTGTTATTTCTGCTCCCCTAGTTGGCTTCTGTGACACTAGGGAGGGTGGTGGTGACCTCATATGCAAATTTTTATTAGTATTGCACATCGTGGCCTTTATTTTATGTTTTTATCATTATTGTTGATTGTTACTGCAATTTGTGTTACATGTTGTTATTAATAGTTTGGGAAAATTTTCAAAATATACTTGTAATTGTCCATTTTTAAAATAACAGGCTATCATATTTTTTAAAACTTCATTGCTTTAGAATAATTCGTTAGTGCATATTCTTATTGCCACCTTTCTTATCACAAGAATAATTAGTAGAATAGTGCCATTTTTTTTTTCTTTTTCTGGAATGGAGATATAATTTGATTAAGTGATTTTGAATTTTGAATGAATTAGAAGTGTATAATATGGAAAGAGAATATAGTTTGGAATTTTGAAATTTGATTTGTATAATATGGAGAGAGAGAATATTGTTTGGATGTGAGATATTATTATTTAGTTAAAGGTAGTTATATTCACATAATATTTTATTATAAATGCACTACATTTTAATTGTATTAAAAGTCTTTTTCTTTTATTTATTGTCACATTTATGTCTTTTAACTTTTTTTATCGAATTCTTATATTTAACAATCTATTAATCGACACATCTTATTCTTACTAACAATTTTCGTCCAAAAATTATATTAGCGTGCTTTAAAATGAAGAACAAATATTTAATCGAAATTTTATATTTATTTATTTTTTTGCTTATTTAAAAATACGAAGGAAAAATGAGTTTTTTTATTCATTCTTAATGAAATTTTTAGACAGTAACCGTTATCAGAGATAACACGTGATAATTAATAGAAGGTTGATAATAAGAATGCGATGAAAAAATATTAGAGATATAAATTTAATAATAAGTAAAGATTATGAACCTTTTATATAATTTAATTGTAGTACACTTATAAAAAAAATGTGGTGTAAATATATTTAGCTTTTAGTTAATTATAATTTATATTAATTGTGATCAATAAATGATTAGCACTATTTTTTTAATAATAAATTGAGATTTATGAGTATTTTTATTTTAACATTGAGTGAGAAATATATACTCCTCCATAGCCCTAGATCCCAAATTGATTGGTGCTGAATTTTAGGATATGGACGGTGCGGAAATGGGTGGGAGTGGGGTATGGATACTGTTCTTGGTTGAGCATGAAACAACTGTTAATTAACAAATGTTTTGGGTGGAGCTTGTAAAGCCACAAAATCTCAGTCTTTAAGGTTGACAAATTTATTAACATTTAGATATTTATTGGGTTGCCAACAAAACCCCAAGTATTAAAATTTGATACCAAAATTATTACTTCTCGAAACTTGGACAAATTGTCAAATATGTCAAAATAATTTCGTTAAACACATATGATATAAATACTTAACTATAATATCAACATCTTTCGTTCAAAAAATATTTGAAATAAACTAATTTATCAATATTTAGCTTTCTAATAATTATATATATTTAAATAAAATATAATAATAAATGTTACAAACTTTTCAAAAGAAAGTTGCGAAACGACTCTTAATAAACTTGTAACAATTTTATTGAAGTGTTTAAATGAAAATGAATTTGAATTTTCCAACTTAAATTCCTTGTATAGGATACTGTTATTTCTATCAATATATTTGACAAAGGAATATGACAAATAATCATGGCGTTTGATTTAAGATAATCTAACGGTCTATATGTATTAAATCTTTATTGTGACATGTTTAGATGTGGGTATAAGAGTTTTAAAATGTTTTAATATATGTAGACCGTTAGATTAACATAAATCAAGGACTGTGATTATTTGTCATGTTCATTTGTCTAATATATTGGTAGGACGAACTGTCGTAGTATATAATTAATCTGGAAGTTACAACATCATTCAATACAATAAAACAGAATTTTGCGACACAATATTATTCTTTTAACATATAAATAAAAAAAATAAAACTACTTCCATGTTGAAATATCTACCTGTAAAAGATGCAACCTGATTTTAAGAAAATACTAAGGTTATATTCTCTTTGCTATTTTCAACCCGTTTTCAGTTTTTAGTTTTACAAAATAGTGAAACCGTGTTTACTTTTCCGTTTCAAAAATATATTTTCGAAAACACTTGAAAATTTTACAAAGCAAAGCTCATTTCTAAAATGACCGAAACGTGTTATACACTCCCATTTTAAGTGCTGGTCTGTTTTTGAGTCTGAAACCAACACCGGGAGCAGGGTCATGCTGTGCAATGACGAAGATACCCTTGTCAACAAAGATGTACCATCTGAACTTGGCTCTCTAAATCCAAGGTGGGTTTGGGGTTTCCACAGATGGATTACAATGTAGTACTTTGAAAACTCCTTTGCCTGATATTCTGCGTGGATGAAGGCAGACAGAATGGAGCCAGGCGTGATTTTACAATTTCATTTAGAAAAAAAAAAAAAAACTATATATATATAATCCCTTTTTATATTTTATTTAATTTTTTCTAACCCATGGAAGAACAAGAACTATTACACGTTTTTTCGTTTAACTTTTCAATATTTTTCATGCTAATTTAGAGGATGTGAAGAAGCAAATGATACGTCATCAAATAACCCTAATGCAGAGTGAATATGGTGAAATGGAGCATATGATAGTGGAGAAATAGATACACTCTACATATTTATGTAAGCACGATAACAATATGGTGTATTTGATAATGTATTTAATCAAATTTTTTGAAAAAAACATTATAAACAAAAAAAATTCTCAAAATTTTCAAGTAAATACGTTTTCCAGTTTTCTATTTTGAGAAGCAGTTTTCGAGAATTCTAAAAAAAACGTATTTTCATCAATCTCAAAACACAAAAATGAAAATGAATTCAAAACTTCAAATTTGAAAATTGAAACACAAACAGAACAGCCCCTAAACTTTCATGTTGAAGTGTAAATATTGTAATACGTATCATAAAGATGTAACATGTAGGATATATATATATATATTAAATAAAAACATGATTGTTACAACACAATATAAAATACAACTTGTAACATATAAGTTCAACATATAATAAAATATATGTATAAATACCATTCTAAATAAATGTCATATATTTTAATACATACTAATCATTTTTAATATAATTTATCTCACGAAATCGGGAAGTTGCATCATAAATTAAAACCCATCTTTATACATAACCTATTAATATTATTACCATGTTGCAACTTAAAAAATAAGTGGAGTCTAAAATGCAATCTGTTCATTAACACTCTATTTAACACGAAATGTAGCAAGTTACGCAATAAAAAAGAAAACCTTATTTTCATTTCAAATTGTCAATTTTTAAAACTTTGCTTGTTGGTCTTACAAAATAGGATCACCATGACTTAAGCTTCGACCAATCACCTCCCTTGTCGATCACACACTTGAAACATTTTGTAAATTGGATGAATATAAAATTAACCTATAAAACACAAGTTCGATTTCATATAATAATGCGATAAAGAATAATAATAACATACTTACTAATTGGAGCGATCCATCTTATGAACATGATCGTCTCAATCTCAAAATTTTGATTATATTCAAAATTGTGCAACTACAAAAACTACGAGTTCATTTCAATCAAAACTTAGAACCCATTAGATTCAATTTCAATCTCAAAACTTAGGATCGTTAACTCATATTATTCAATAATCAAACATTAAAACATAAAATATGTTGGTGGAATTTTGTGTAAAGTGACTCCAAAGAAGTGCAGAAACAAGAAAACCGAAATTGATGAAATACAAAGTCGAGGAAAGTGTTGAACATTTTGTCTTTAAGTTGATTTTACCTCGCAACGGTGCATACGGTTTATAGCAATCAACTCCCAAAATACAACGACTTCCACTTGTATTTGTAGTACTTCAAACACAAGCACAACGAACCAAAAATAGTTTTGTACTCCAAAATGAATATGAAAGAATGAAAACAGAATTTATGTAACAAATGCAAGAATTTTGGTTAAGAAGAAGAATATAAAATGAAGTTATGTTTGCATATCATTTCTGTACTGAAGATGAGGTCCAAAATGTCCTATTTAATGAAGATGAAGAGTTGAGAATGAAGTGGTGTAGAGCCAAATTATGCAACACTTCAAAATGACATGCATGTTAGCGCTTAGACCTATGCGATCGCATGGTTCTAATATGATGCGATCGCAAGTACACTTTTGAAGGCAAAATTTAATCAAGGCTAACTATGCAATCGCATGGTTGGACCTAAAACATTCTATTTGAAAATTTCAACTAATTGCGATCGCATGATAAAAGACCCATGCGATCGCAATGTCAAAAATGACCCAAATTTGTTATTCTCGTAATTTCTCATTCATCCGATATTGGTTTCAAGATGCCAAATATACCCTTTAAGATATGCGAGAGAAATTTGAATTCTCTTTCGGGGCATTGCCCCGAACCCCACATGAGGCGCCCCCTCGAACTCCGCGACCGACCGGTCGGTCGATCCTATTTCGACGTCCCGAGGCGGCAAACTATTTTGCCTAAACGGATTGGGTCGGGTCTGAATATTTTGGTCGAAGTTGAGACGAAGTCGCTTTAGTTGTTTTAAACACTTAGTCAATTTCTCGAATTCTTAAACCAATTTCCAACAAAATCAACACTCGAGCTTGAAACTAGTGTCTTACCATCATTTTTGTTGTTGATTGCTTGACTTGAACAAATCTGAAATCATGATGCTCAACTCAAACTTGAAAAGTTTACTTGATGTTGAAAAGATGAACTCTCGATTCTTGAAAATATATTCGAACTTGGAGAAAATGGATTTTTATTGCAAAACAACCTTTTATTTCTAACTTTTATAAAATTTCTTAAACTAGAATTTGAATAAATGATTTTAAGTTTGTAAAAATGAACAAGAAAATGAAATGGATGCAAAAGGATAATGAGTGGAAAGCCATATGGTGAATTATAAGTAGAAAATAGCTCAAAATGGAAGATGAAAAGATATGTAACCCCATTTTATGTAACCCTTTGTTTCTGCAATAACAAAGTGAAATATCCAAATAATCATTTTAACACTGTCTGAAGCATCTAATCCAGTTGAGTCAAAATGATAAAATTACCATTTAACATTCTTCCCGTGATGTAAAAATCATAAAATTGGTACTATTGAAATCCTTTGATTATTTAGAATTTAACATTTTAATTTTATTACAATTAACTAGTGCAAACCTATATAATCAGAATGAATTCAAATTTAAAAAAAAAGTAAACCGATATGTAGTTATGTGTTTGAAAATACCCAAGTTTCACTGTGTGAAAAAAGCCAATAAAATCAAATATTTTGATTATATTACTATAGTAATATTGGTCTACTAATCCTACTTATAATGTGTTCTACCTTATTGCATTACTCACAAAATACTTTCTTTCGGTCTATTCAAAATAAGCCACAATTATCTTGAAATTTGCACTTGGAGTTGAAACACTTTTTGATCAAGTCCTATACTTGTACCCAACGTAACGATAAATATGAAGTTCTTTTAGGATTTTATATTACATAGGTTGGTTTGGATTTCAAAATTTATTTTAAATTGGTTTGGATTTCAAAATTTATTTTAAATTCTATTTATTGACGTTAATTTGGAGAATATTACATTTGCAAATTTACGAAATACTTCCTAATTATTCGTATAAAGAGTGTAAATTACACTTCAAATGCCATATTTTCAAGAATTACATGTGTATTTCACATTTCATTAAGTCTCTATAAAAATAATAAAAAAACATTAAAATACTAAATTTATTCACATAAACATAATTTTTAAAATTACAATTTAAAACATGAATTCATCTTTGGATTCTTATAATTATTTTGCAAATTTTTTAATCCAAATAGGTAGAAAACAATTTTGGTTGACCATTTTAAATAGTATCCACACTTTCAATATAAGTAATATAGGTAGAAATATATATATGTGTGTAATTTTCCCATATAATAAACGTTTGGAGTCTTTGGACTGGTTTTATACAAAAGTAGCTTCGCGAATATCTTGCACTTCCTTATTTCACAGAAAATGGGCCCGTTCTCTTCAGGCCCAATCCCGAAAGAGGCCAGCTCCACAATTTTATATGGGCTTTGGACTTGTCCAAGGGAAATTTAGGTGCAATACCTACTTTTATAAATAAATAATAATAATTATAGGGTTTAATTACATTAATAGTACTCATTCTTTCATGTTTATAACGATTTTATCCACATTCTTTTTTATAGCAGATATCATCTCCATTCTTCTATTTATTCTCACAGATGGTCCCCAAATAACTATTTTTTTCACTATTCTAACATTTCTATGACAATTTTACTCTTTGACTTAAATAAATTAAAATAATAGAAAAAAATACAATGAAAACATTGCAATTGAGCATAGGGATGGCAACGGGCGGGTCGGGCGGGCTGGCCTCCCCGTCCCCGCCCGCCTGGGGAATTTTAACCCCATAGGTTCCCCGCTTAACCCAAGGGCCTGGCCTTGGTCTGGCGGGCGGGGCGGCTTCCCGCTGTTTTCTACCTGTTGTATTATTTTTTTTTTTTTTTTTTTTTGTAACCATTATTTTCAATATTACAAGGCGGGTTGGAGGCGGGGCTACTCACTTGAACTCGCTCAACCCCCTCGGTAATTTTCCGCCTCTGCACCCGACCGAATACCCGATTATCCGGGCGGGAAAACAATTTAAATTGCCATAATTGAGCACTTAACCTTTTCAAAAGTAAATAAATCTTAAACAATTTAATTTTATTCAAATAAGTGTTCTTCCCCAACTCAAAGAAATCATCTTTTCCCACCCCACCCCACCCCACCCCACCCTCACCCTCACCCTCACCCCTCACCCCCAGTGCGAAGATCACTTTAGTCACCACTAACCGTGGCCTCAAACAAATGAAATTTCTCCCAACCATCAACAGATTATCGTATGCCTCTTTTCCAATGAAAACGACGATGACTACCGGTCCTCCAATGATTTTTCTAGCTATGTTGCCGACTTGAGAAGCATAGGTTCACAAAAATTTATGCATCTTATGGAAAAGTTTTTACATGACGGAGAACGGTGACCCTTTTAGTGTACAACATCATCCTTTCTTGGGTGGTTGTGGTGGCGCGTGAACTTCATGTACCATCGCTTTTCTTTTTTGCTCTGATTGTGCCACCGCTTTTACCATTTATCACTGCTTCTTCAATAGCCAAGATGGTTTACATGGCTGAATGGATCCATCAGTTTCAATAAAACTACTACAGTCGTTGCCATTGTTTTCATTCCGTGACTTACCTTCATTTCTCTTACCAGATAGTCCCTTGAGTGGTTTCATGATTCCTGTGATGCAAGAACACATACAGGTCCTGGAACAAGACTTCATATTCCTAAGTTTAATTCTTTGTTTCCATGGAATCTGACACAAGGGGGTGGGGTGGGATAAGATGATTTATTTGAGTTGGAGAAGAACACTTATTTGAATAAAATAAAATTGTTTAGAATTTATTTGTATTTTGAAAAGGTTAAAAGCTTAATTGCAATGTTTTCATTGTATTTTTTTCCTATTATTTTAATTTATTTAAGTCAATGGGTAAAATTGTCATAGAAATGTCTGAATAGTGAAAAATAGTGATTTGGGGACCATCTGTGAGAATAAATAGAAGAATGTGGATGATATCTGCTAAAAAAATGATGAGTTGAAATCGTTACAAACTTGAAAGAATGTGGACCATTATTGTAATTAACCCTAATAATAATTATATTCACACCACATTATTTGTTAACCACACCATATTTTAATTGTAACGAAAGTTTTTAACTATTGCTCATTTTTGCTTTTATGTCATTAACTTTTTTTTTTACTACATTCTTATCATCTACCTATAAATTTTTACGTCTTCTCTTTGTCTTTATTTTTATGATGATTTTTGTCCAAAAATTTAATTAGAAAAGAGTAAAAGATTTATTTACCTCTCGTATTTTAAAATTAAAAAAATAAATAGCAAATACAACAAATTGACAAAATATTTTTCTCTTATTTCAATGCACTTTAGCAGAATATTTAGATAAAAATGGTCGCTGGATATGAGATATGAAAACTAATTGAAAGTTAATGATAAAAATGCAACGAAAAATATTAGATACATAAGTGCCAAAATGTCAAATGTTGGAGGATCTTTATTATAATTAAACGTGGTGTAGATAATAAAAACTGTAGTGTGAATATAATTATCTATACAAAAATAAAAATTTCCCTCATTTATAAATACTAGTTAAGAATACGTGCATTGCACGTGATTTTGTAATAATATTATTATTTTTTTATTTAAAATTATCGATGAATATAACACTAAATGAAACTCATTTTCAATCATAAGTTCATCAATTATTATAACTATCTAAGGAATTATATTCAAACTTCTTGGTAAAACATGTGATTCATTAAAAAACACATGGCCTACGTGAATATTAAGTTTGAAAGATTATTGATACTCTTTTAATTATATTTTAAAGCATATATCTAATGGCATATCAGAAAATGCACTTTCTTTTATGAAAATTAGTATCAAATTCTAAAATACATGAAAATAGTAGATATAAGTATAACACAATTTTTAATTAATTTTCAGTATTTATATCATTATAAAAAGCACACGAAAACAAAATATTTAGCCTTTTTAGGTAATTATTTCTCCGAAAAAAGAATCTCAAAATTCTTTGACATAAGATAAAAAAGAATTTTCTATTGCAATATCCATTCGGTCTTAATGCACCCATAAATTAATGGAGTTTTTTTTTGTTCTCTTTATGCATTATTTCCGTAATTCCATCCGAAATATTATTAAATTTCAAGAAAATTCAAAATAACCAGATATTTGGAAAATAATTTTAACTCATCACATAAAACCACTTATTATGCGAGATTTACATTCACCTTATACATAACATGACTCACTTTATCCAGGTTATATCTTCTTCAACAGCGTGCTTGAAAGAGTTAGAGTAACACCAATTTTCCTTGTTCTAACTCGTTCTTCCACAATAAATATACGCTTAATTGCTTACAAAATGACATAAAACATCATTCGAGCTTAAATCTCTTTGTTATAAAGACTACCACAATAATTAATATTTTTACATCGAACAAATATTCTAAATCAAGAAAAAAAGATATAGAAATCAAATTTTAAAATCAATATTACCATCATATATATTCTTAAAATTAGTGAATCATTCATGGAAAATTAACACATCCATTATTACCACATTATTATCAAACTAATTATCAAAGATTAAAAATCGTCATTGCGAGGAAAAAAATATTCTTGGCATAATAAAAAATAAAGACGAATAACAAAAGAAGAAAGTATAAATCAATAATAAGAAAGTCGAAATGCAAAACCAAATTCATCTTGTTTTGTTATGTTGATGAAGGAATTTGCTTAAATTTCGTCAATATAATAAGACCGATTTCTTTGATTGTTTACAATTAAAGATAATAATTTCAATATATTAAAAATTTTATTAGTATATTTTATTTATTTTCATTAATTACAATATATATAATAGAATTTAAAGAGACAAATCACTTTCAATTATCAAAATGCAATAATTATATAGTATTAAATAGTTTAAATTAAAGTCAAAATAAATTATATTAATTGAAATATGATTTTAGAAATTATAAGTTATTTGAGGGGCAATATCGTCCATAAATGTTTCTCCCATATTTGGAACAGATGAAGAAAGTATGAATCAATAATAAGAAAGTCGAAATGCAAAGTCAAATTCATCTTGTTTTGTTATGTTGATGAAAGAATTTGCTTAAATTCTCGTGTATAATAAGATTGACTATTTGATTGTTTAAAAATAAAGATAATAATTTCAATATATTAAAAATTTTATTAGTATATTTTTATTTATTTTCATTAATTACAATATATAATGGAATTTAAAGAGACAAATCACTTTTAATGATCAAAATATAATATTTATATAGTATTAAATAGTTTAAATTAAAGCCAAAATAAATTATATTAATTGAAAGATGATTTTAGAAATTATAAATTATTTGAGGGGCAATATCGTTCAAAAATGTTTCTCCCTTTAAGGGATTTTTAGAATTAGTATAGATTATACAAAGTTTTAATTGATATTTAACTTAATTAATTTAATTAAGAATTGATTTAATATATTCTCATTCATTCTTATCCCACCACCACCACAACTGCGATGATCTTGCGGCAGCGATCATGCCGCCACCGCCACTATCACTGCCAAAATGTCTAGCTTTTTTTTTTCGAAACGATGAATTTTAAATATAGATATGAAATGTTAAATCTATATTGATTTGTTTAGATCTGAAATTTTAGCCCACTTGTTAATTGTTTGGAGTTGAAGCCTTAATTGCATTACTCGTCCTTTCGAAATTGCTAAAACCTTCGTTCAAGGGCACTACAAATTCTAGCTACCGGTGTTGATTCCATTAGTCAAAACAAAGTTTCTTGTTGTTGGTGGTATATAAATAAATCAATTTAAACACAAAAATCGAGCACTGTCCCAACGATCATCACTACCATCTGCACTAGTCACCGCTTGCGACTGCCACACCTTGTCGAGGATGGATTCATCAAGTAAGCACCTTGTAATATATAATATTCTTACACCGATCGATTTGTTTGATACAAAAGTTGTGTTTAAAAGCTATCTTAAATATGTGTTTTGGTTTGATGATCATTTTTTTGTATGATTCTCAGGTTTTGATTGTTTCACTTTTATTTTCTCATTTAGAAGTTTTGATTGAAATAAGAGAAATTGGCATAAATGGTCCCTAATATTTGTCCTTATTGTGCAAATAGTCCATAACTTTTTTTTGGTGCAACATTCCTTAATCTATGTGTTTTGGAGCGCAATTGGTCCTTATTTGATAAAAAAGACAAATATACCCTTATCTTTATTTTAAAAAAAAGTTTCAATTGGATTTCTAACCTTTGAAAAAAGTACGAATAGGTCGGTTACTTTTATTTTTTATAAAAATTAAAAGAAACTAACAAATTGATAATATACTAAGGGCGTGTTTGATTTTGATTAAAATCAGATTTTTTAGAAAAGATGATAAAAGTTGATGAAATGTGTGGTTAAAAAGTTGCAGATCCATAAAATGTGTAGTTAAAATTAATTGTTGACTTTGACTTTAGCTTTTTAGTAAATTTTAATTAAAAACAAATGGGGCCTAAATTATTTTGTATATTTTAAGAACTATTATAAAATAACTACAATTTAAGCTCATAATTATTGACAAACATGTTAATTATTATTTTATTATTATTAAGTAATCATTAAAATTTAAACTTTAATTTTATCATTACAACATAAAAAAAAATATTCTATCACAAATTTGATGCTCAAATATTATTATTTAATTGAGTTATTCGTTTATTAACTATAAATATTAGAGCTCAAATTGTATTCTTCATGTTTTAATTTATCATTTTATTATCGTTCAAAAATAAAGAACACAAAATGTGTAAATTATTATTTGTTTGTATTTTTATGTTAAAAAAAACATAATAATATTGATTCAATATCATAAAATTATATACGCCATTTTTTATTTCCTTAACTTAATTTTTATTAACTTAATTTTTATTTTATCTTTTCACATAACATAACAATTACATATACCTAAAGCTCAATAATTTTATATTTTTTCTTATAAAAATTTAATTATGTATTATAGTGATATATTTAATACGCTAAATTTAATATTGTTTAATAAATGTATCGGACTTATTTATTCGCACATTTTACAAATGTTAAATCCAATTGTAATTTTTTAAAACTAAAATTAATGGTATTTTTGTCTTTTTTTCGAAAAAGAATAATAATCAGACACCAAAATACATAAGTTAGAAACTGTTGCACTCTAAAACAAAAGTTAGAGACCATTTGCACAATTAAGACAAAGATTAAGAACAATTTGTTCGAATTTCTCTTGAAATAATTTGAATTAACTTGTTAAAATTTGGATTACTTTTGAAATGATCTCCTCACCGAATTATCCTCATAATTCCTTCCGTGAATGGATGAAGATCATTTTCCTAAGTCATGGTATGCCACTAGTTTTGAAATTCTTAAGATTCAAATAATTGGTAAGCGCCACCAATATTTGGGCCGACTAGTCTAGGCGGCGACACCACTACTCATAGAAAAGTACGGTGATGTGAAGGAATTCAAAACCAGTGTCAGGATTGAGAACTCCAAATTAAGACGTAGCAGATTAGAATTTGTTCCTAATAATCCCAACCGTTGGAAGACTGGAACAATGTTACAAGGTGGACGGCGGGGAATCCTCGGAATGAAAAAAGATTCATTTTGAATCACATGGGTGTCAAAACCCAATTGAAGTAGAAAAGGACAAGAAGTGAATGGCTGGATGACGTGTAAATTATTAAAATATGATGTACAAAAACAAAAGCTTAAAAGGACAAAATATAGATTGGGGCTAAGTAGCCTATACTCTATACATAGTGTTGTGTAATTGATTTACTTTCTTAACTTTTTTAATGGGAATGATAACCATTTATTCATTTTTCCTCCTTTTTTAATTAATATATATATATATTTTTTAGATGTATATTATTAAAATATTTAAATATGATTTGAATAATCAAAGAAGTTGTGCATTGAAACTTTCAACTTTCAATTAATTAAATACAATTATTATAAAATAAATTTGGTTATCTCTATTTCAAAAAAATTAAACTAAAGAGCAGATTGGAACCTATGATTGACTCTTTAATTTAACTTTTGTGTTATAATTTCTTATATAAAAAAAAAAAAATACAAAATACAAAGAGTATCGTTGAAGTAGTAGTACGTTTCATTCTTTATTTTCAAAATTTCCTCATGATGCTCTTTATATTAAAAAAAGTGCTCCCATTTAGTAGAATTTAAAAGTAATTTTTAAGATATTTGAAAAAAAATTGTTAAATGTGTGGTTTAAAAGTTGTGGTTCCATAAAATATATGGTTGAAAATAAATTTGTAGAAAAAAGAGTTTAAAATAAACTTTACCAAACATGTTCATTGAGTTGCCCTTCCATCATGAAATTGGGATGTTACGTATGGTAAAAATAGTTATGTAAGTGTTGTTGTCGAATTGAAAAAAGTTGATCGACCACACACGAGACTCGCAAAATGTGTACAATAAGACATATGAGTTGTACAAAAATATAGTCGCTTTGTTGCTTATTTGGTAGGGATTGAACTTGTGGTCCATAAAAACCTTGATTTTTTGACAATTGGTCTTAAGTTGAATTCTAGGCTTCTTAGCCATAGATTTATAACTTTTATCCCAAATTCATAAAAAAAATATTGATGGTTTGTCTAGACGTTATATTGTAATTTTAATTAAAAAGTCCACGTGTTTTAATTGAGTTCCACAACTCCTCAGGGTTAAGACCAATATTGTTCACCCGAAGCCAATTCAATGAACCGTGCTATGAGTACATCTTTGTCCTCTAGTGAAATTCAAATCTACTTATTAATCGTGTTGAAATTAGTGCACATGTTTTAGTTTTCTTTATCATGCATTTATACAAGAATATGTTTTAATTTCAGTTTATAATAAGTTGGTTTATTTTTTCTAAATTTCAGGCTATGATAGGTTGTTTTAGAAACTAGAAAAAAGAATTAAATTTTACAAGTGAACTTCGATTTGTTGTATGCAGGCAAGATCCACGTTCGAGTAAAAATGACATCTAAAGATGGTGCAACACAGGAGTGGAGTCAAAAACTTTTTGAATGAGTGATTTACTTTTTTAAAAAAAATCACTTTAAAATCAGACTGATGCTAGAAAAAAATGTATTTCAAAAATTAATTTTTTCGGAACAAGACCAGACTAAAGTTTGATCCCGCCCCCATCTTCGTCCTTGGTGCAACAAGACCTTCGTTGTGGATGCCTGACCAATGAAGAAAACTCATGAAGACATGCGTCCCAAACCTGATGGAGGACTCAGCCTTTGAAGGTTGCTCAAGAGCCAAATTGAGAAAAAACAAAGTTTTAAAAGGCAACAATCACTAAACAGTATTTTAAAAAAAAACACTTTGAAAATGTATGCTAATGTAAAAAATAAATTTATTTCGCTCTCAATTTTTGCATTGCTCCCCGAATGAGATGCAAAATGAACGACTGCATGGCATTCCCCCATTTGCCCAACAGAATAAAAACATATTGTGCAATGTCACACATTTTCTAAGCAAAAACAAGCATAAAAACATCAGTCCGTTCTTTCTTTTTACGATGATTTGACACAATTTAAACCCCAAATAAGTGATTTGACTGTTGAATCAATGGCCAGCTATAAACCTAATGGACGATTTGGGCTGGAATAAACTCAAAGACAGCTAAACCATATATTCACAGCCCATAACGGGCCTAACTACTTCCCCTGCACTCCTATAGCCACCCTATATTTATACGTTATCTAATGAATGTAGAATACAATATATATATTGTGCGTGTGACTAGACATATACGATAAGATCACAGGCAAATTGGGAATCTGATCAGAGAATTGACAGTTCACGAGCACGTTCTATTACCAATGCCGGATTCCAGGATCCCCACAATTTTATAACATAGTGAATTACTAGCCGGAGACAATCCACTGAGCAAGCCCAATAAATTAATTGCAGAATTAATGCTAAATTTCAGGCTATTTGACAACAATCATGTGCTAACGGATAGTCTTCCTTTTCATAATTTATGCTACCTAATTTTGTACTTCACGTTAATCACAAAAGTTAATATAAATTATTCCAAACTTTTAGATTCAATAATAAATTAACTGTTAAATGGTCATAATTGCACCCAAAAGGACAATAAGATTGGACCAAGAAAGATGTGGTCAAACATCTCCATCATAAACATAGGTATTAGGAAGCACAATTGTAGAGATGATGGTATATTAGTGAGATGAGGAGTTTAATGGAGCAAGGATCGAGACCCACCAAACCCTTTTTCAAGATATTAGATTATAAAATGCTTAGCAGATATATGTATGTGCGGTCCAACGTCAAATCAGAAGTAGCAGCAGGCACCAGCGAGGCCTCTTTATTGGAAGTGAATAAAGGACATTATGCCCGGACACCGACAACTGAACTCCATAACAACTCTTTTCGTAGAGATTTTACCTTTCTTTCCCTATCTCACACATGGAGCTGCAGCATGCTTTTAACGGTGTAGCAATACTGCTTTTTTCTCTGTTAGATAATTTGAATCCAATTTTGCATTGTATAAAATATAAATAAATAATTAAGATTAGGACCTAAGAGGCTGAAGAATTCTTTTTTTTTTTGCACGGGACATAAATCCCATAAAATAATTGATTATTGACTCTCCATGTGTCCATTTCCTGAAATATATAGTTTGTTTGCAGATATGATTGCACAAAAAGAAAAGAAATCATTAAGGTTTTCTAAAGGGAACATGGTCTGTGTTCTACAAATTGAAAAAAAAAGTAATGATTTTCATGTACTAAAAGGCTTTAATAAAACCAATATTTTACAAAACAAGTTTCTTTCTCCCTCCCTTGAGAAAAGAAAAATGAAAATACAACCATACAAAATGTCAATTAATACCAGATCAAAACAATAAAGAGAAAGTAACAACATACTAGATAAATTAAATCTAGTAATCAATAAAAGGTATGAATCTATAGGATTTCCTATTGTATGTCAATCCATCAAAGCAAACAAATTGCAAATGATGCATCTAGACTCTTGACTATCACTAAAATGCAAACAATTTATGCCCCCACAGTATTATGACGAAAAATTTAATGCCAATATTAATTAGATCTGGGGAAATGTTACAATACAATGAGAAAGAGACTGAATTATGAAGGGAGGTGGCAGCCTTAGAATATGTATTCATTAAAATATTGTAGTCTTTTCCCAAGTTTTACAATAATAGAAAAAAACTCAATAATTGAAAAACTAAAATAAACACATCCGTGAATGGAAACAGGTAAGAGTACGCCAGTGCATCTAATGTTGCGTTACGCACGAAATGCTACTTCTTTATCACAATGACCCGCATCGGTGGCGCGTGGGACAGATACGAAGAGCAGCATATGACAGGACAGTCACATGCACAACTGTGATCACGCCGCACTAAAATCATCATGATTGGAAAGAAGCAAGACACTTTTTGAAAAGCAGAAGAAACAGAAATTTCTTCTTATCGCTTTCATATAAGCGAATGAAGACAATTAACAAGGGGAACTGTTTAATGACTCGTTACAATGGAGAAAATCTAGCATTACGTTTCAGCATTTGAGTTGGCATAAATCAAAGAAAAACAAAGAGATTCCCACTCCCTCATTTATGTACATAAAGCAGTCTAAAAGTTTCCGAGAAAAACAGTAAATGGAACTCACTAGTCATTATCAAAAACTCAAGCCCTATTGCCTTGAGTAAATTGAAAAAAGCCATAGCTGAAGCTTCAACGTTAAAAGAGGAAAAAGAAAGAAAAAAAAAAAACAGAACGCTAGAAAACCAGGTTAGAGGGGTGAAAAAGTGAAGGGTTACCGCAAAACATGCTTTCCATCTCTCAAGTTCAATCCGTGCGGTTCTTTACTGTGACTTTGCTGTCCTCTGTTGCCACCTCCATTGTTAACGCCGCCGCCACTATCTTTCTTTTGTTGGGAAGAAAATAAGCCAAAAACACCAGATTTCGACGAGCCTCGAAGTGAACAAACCGGAACATTCAGAACCGGAGTAACACGGACATTAGCCGAATAAGACCTCTCCATTCCTCGGTGTTTATATCTGGGGCCACCGTTGAAACTGCTCGGACTACTGGAACTTCTCTCCAAGCTATTAAACACGACTTTACCAGAAGAATTCATGCGAGGACTATCAGCTGAAACTCCACACGCTGGAGTAGGCTCCGGTGCTCTCCGCATTGGGCTACGCACCACTCGGGTTGCCATATTAGGGTTCTCTGAAGATAATGCCCTAGGTCTAACAACTCGGACTCTGGAAAGAGTGCTGGTGTTCCGGTGAGAGCTACGAGTAAGAGTACTCGGCTCGTCGGAATCAAGAGAGAGCCTCGGGAGATCATCGTGCTCATGACCAGATGAAGAAGACGAAAGCGAAAGCCGAGAGGAAATTGAGACCGACTCATTGTCCGTGTCCTTCAATAATGGGAGGCTTAAAGATGAATCAACGGATGCGTTTACTGATGATTTTGAGGTGCGGTGGAGAAAGTGCTTCAAGCTTCTGGCGGCATTTTTACTATTGTTATGATTGGATGATGAGGCCGCCTTTTGATCTTCTTGCTTCGCATTGCTGTTCTGGTAGAGTTTTTTCAGGCCTAGTAGCTCTTTCCAGCGGCTTGAACACCTGGGAGCCTTGGGGGAAAATAAGTAAGGATCTGTAAGAGAAATCTCATTTCTCATTAGCAGTTTGGGCGTATCCGGTGATCTAACTTCAGATGTTGTTGTCACTGACCTCATCGATTTCTGAATCGAAGAGCGCTGTAATGGCATGAGCTTCCCGTCGGAGAACAACTCGTCGGCGGGGAGCATAGTGACCGGATCTTCGAGCCGGAACTCAAAATCAACAAAAGCATCACTGGATACTTCTGGATCTGATTTTTCCAACTTCTCCACAACTGCATTATCCGATGTGGCTTCAGTTTTAGTTGAAGGCTTAACTCCGGCAACTTTTGACGCCTCCTCATCGGGTAACTCACGGCTGAATGAGATTCTCGGGCTCAGCCACCCGTACGACTGATACTTCGTAGGAGGACAGTCCAGAAAAGTCTCCGGTGACATTCCGATGTTGTTCACGCATGCTGACGCCATGTCCGGCAATCATGCAACTCTATATATTACCAACAGAAATAAAACTACAAGCAGTATTAAATAAAAAATCTCTCAGGAAACACAGAGGAAAAATTATACAATAACCTGCAACACTTTTAACGGAAAATTTCCAGTTTCGATGGTATTTATCGAGAGGGATACGGAAAGGGAGCAGCACTTGTAGTGTAGGGTTTGGAAACAGCATGTGAATAGTGCTGTTCGGTGTAGTATGTACTGGCTAAGTGGGTGTATTATAAATAGCTGAAAATATCAGGTGACGTGGCTTGAAACGGGTCAATGTTGGAAACCAATGAGTATTTGAAAGGGGTCCATTTCGTCAAAATATCAGGTGACGTGGCTTGAAAAGCGGGAAGCGGCTGATTTTTGGGATACGTTATTGATTTTAGACGAATTTTGTCTGCGGTATAATTTTTTTCTAATTCGAGCTTGTTTGATAGGTTTGTTTCAAATTTTTTTTTTTAAAATCATTTTTAACTAAATATTTCTCAAATCTTTAATTTTTATCAACTTTTTAACTATATATTTCATTAACTTTTATTAAAATCTCTTAAAAATCTAAAATTGTTAGTTTAATTTATGAACTAGTTTATTTGATCAAAATTTTTATCTTGATATCATGACATTTTTATCATTATTGATCAAATAAACTATATCAAACAAGCTCCTACTTTTGAACTTCAACAAACAGGGAGCTCCATTTAGTATAGATTATAAACTAGTTTATTTATTACTGAACTTTTTGTCAAAACAGGCACTAAAGTCAAATAAAGAGTCTCCGTACAAAAGTTTTCATTTAAAATTTTTTTATAAGCATCAAATGTCAAATTTTCCTTATTTAAAAGGATAGTCATTCGTTTTGAATTCATCTTTCTTCCTATCCATTCAGACTTAGAATACACATAATGGAGTTAAAACGGATTGAACAATTAAAGACAAATATAACTTAACTAATTGAAAATTGGACCAAGGATATGCTTGACAAAATTTTTGATAAAAGTTAATATAATATGTGATTGAAAAGTTGTGAATTTTATAGGATGTGTGGTTAAAATTGAAGTTTTACTACAAAGTTGATTTTAACTTTCTCTGAATAGATACCAAAACTAGTCCAGTCTGATTCATAGGTTGGCCCTCCGTAATAAACATACCATACTAGAGTTGATATGGCAACTCCAACTCATTAAAAGTAATGTTACATAAGATGAAAATTTTGCCCGAGGGATGAAGACACGAGTATCCTCCAATGAATGAAGGCACATATGAAAAGGCAAGAGTGGAGTTTGTGTGAATTGTAAGGTATAATTTATAAAATGAGGAAAACATGCACGCCCAAATGTTGTAAGGAAAGGGTAATGAGGAACACGATTGAAGATTTTTTTGCTTGGTGAGATGTTGGATAGAACGGAAGTTGGTAGTTGGTTTATGAGGTAGATGGTGGTGGAAAAAGCATCCCACCAAATATTAAGAGGAATAGACATTTGAGCAAGAACAACGACACCTAATTCAATAATGTGTTTGTATTTCTGTTTAGCTCTACCATTCTGTTGATGAGTATGTTGTCACACGTGCTCTATTTTAACGCCATGTTCATTTAGATAAGGTAGGAAGCTTTGGTGTTCACCATGATAAGTGCGTTTTGTGCTCTTACTCGGGCTTTTAAACTTAGAATTTATCCCATCATATTATTGATTTTATACTTAATTTAGTGTATTATTCTTAATATTTCAGTTTTGGACCCGTATGTAAAAATTGAGAAGAATGGATGAAAAAACAATAAACTCGAAGATGTCTGGAAGTACGGAACTCAATTTTACTCATTGAAAAGTTGAAGGACTAATTTGGATGATGTGGAAAGTTGAAGGATCATTCTAGTAGCTTTTGAAAAGATGGAGGACTAAAATGACTAAGACCCAAACTTGGAGGATCAAAACAGCATAATTGAAAGTATAAGCTGGGCGATCGCCCAACTTATAGCTTTACGAGCGCCCAGCATGGTTCAAACAAAGCATAGACATATTCATTCACCTAGGCGATCACCTGTGCTATTTTTCGTCATGGCTTTTTATTTCCTTTTAGAGTTCTAACTGAATTAGGAAGCTTTTAACCCACAATTTTAATGATTTTAGGGATCTTTTGAGGCACCGTTAGGGAAGTATATATAAGGAATAAAAACTCATAGTCGGGTGTTGAAATTTTTTGGAGAAAAAAGCGATAGGCGAAAACACATCAACCGGAGATCAAGATTGCTTTTTCAAGAATCCAATGAATATCAAGATCAAGAAATCATCCTTTTGAGTTTTCTTCGTCTCCGGGTAATGAATTCCATATTTTCTTCTCCTCTTTATTTTCTTATTATTAGTATGTTAGGCTAAACCTTTTAGTGATAGGATTACGATGAAGCTTGTAGTTTAAATTATTCTATCTAAAGATTTGATTTTTGATGATTTATTTCAATATAGTTTTGAATAATTAATTTTGATTTATTTGCATCAACAATTGTATACGTAGTAATTATATGATTGTTGTGGTTTGTTTTACTATCGAAAGATCGAAAGCAGGCTAGACAATATTTTAATTATCTTAAAGTCCGATAGAGAATAGAAATATACCGCTATATGCTTTAGGTGATCTTTAATTATTCAGAGAAATTTAATACATTCGTTTGTATTCACATTTGTCATAGAGATATAGTCGGATCATACTTATGAATATGTTTAATTTTATTCGAGAGAAATTGTTAAACAATTTAGGAATATTGATCTTCATAACTGATGTAATTTCTCAAAATCAAGAATCAAGATAGAGGAATTAACAACTATAAGTGGATTCGAGATCCTAGTACTTTTCTTTCTTCAAGTTAAAGTAATTTTCATAAATTCATCTTTTACTTAATTGAGTTATAATTATTTAATTGTTCTTAGTTTATTATTCTAATTAGTTTTTAATCACCAATTTTTCAAAGTTAATTAGATTCGGTTAAGGTTAGTATAATTAGTATTGAATGATCTATATCCTTGTGGGAACGATACTTGACTCATAATTCATTTTATTACTTGAGCGATCCGTGCACTTACAGAATTATTAAACAAATAAAATTACTGACAAGTTTTTGGCGCTGTTGCCGGACATTTAGTTTTAGTTCTTTTAAATTATATTAGCACTAATTCAAACTTTATTTATTTGTTTAATTATTTATCATTATTTTCTTTAATTATTTCAGTGTTTGAATTGTTTCTCTTCAGATTATTGTATGCGAAGTGTAAGACACGAGTCTCTAATTTCAATCGATCCAAAGATCGAACGCACTTTTCATCATAGGCAGAGAAATGCAAGAAAACACACCAAAAAGACAAAAAATAGCAAGACAAAATGAATAACAACGACATTTCTTGGGAAAGACAGGAGATTGATGAAGACAATATGCTAGTTAGAGACTTTTTGACTCCACAGATCATCCAGAGCTAATCTAGCATTGTCTACCTACCTTGGCAGCCGAACTTTCAATTGAAGACTAACGTTATTCATCTATTTTAGAATGGACATCAATTCTTTGGCAAGACCGACGAGAATCCACATATATGTGTTTCACGCTTATTAGAAATGTGTCAACATTTCAAATATCAAAGAATCTCATAAGATGCCATCCAACTACGTTTGTTCTCACATACTATCCGGGAAAAAGCTCTTGAGTGGTTGGACTCTCTGCCAATAGATAGCATAACTACTTGGAAAGATCTAGCCCAAAAGTTCTGCATGAAATTTTTTCCACCAGCAAAGGTTTCGAAGTTGAAGTATGATATATCTATATTTCAACAGTGTCAAACAGAATCTTTTGATGAAGCGTGAGAACAGATTTAAAAATATGCTAAGGAAGTATCATCATCATGGTGTTGGCAAAGGGCAACAAATTCAGTATTTTAATACTGGACTACTCTCTTCATTTAAAAGTATGATTGATTATTCATCTAACGGTTCTTTATCTACCACAACAGTGGTTGAAGCTTTGGATTTGCTTGAAAGAGTAGCTACCACCACTGCCATGTGGCCATCAGATAGAGTCGTACACAAGAGAACTGTAGGAGTACATGAGATAGATTCATTGGTACACAAAGTGGAAAGTATGTCATATTCAGCCAATGTAGTACAAATAAAGAAATCAACATGTGAAGAATACGGAGCCAGTCATAGTACATCAGAATGTCCTATTCTAGCACTACAGCTTGAACCGATCGATTATATTCAAGGTGGTCAGCGCCAACAAAATAACCCATACTCCAATACATATAATCCAGGTTTGCGAAACCATCTAAATTTCTCTTGGAGAGATAATCAGATTAATACTAGACCACAATTTCAACAGCCAGAAAATAGTACATCTTTAGAACACACAATCGGTAAATTTATCGAGAGAACCGAATAGTTCATGAACAAGACAGAGACTAATTTTCAAAATCAAAACGCTTCAATAAAGAATCTCGAAAAACACAGATGGGTCAGATGGCAATTGTTCTATCAGGCAGAGCACCATGTACTTTGCTAAGTAATACATAGGTGAATCCCAAAGAACATGTTAAAGCTATCACTACTAGAATTGGAATTCATTTACCAGAGATCCATGTAAAGAGATCAGTTGCAAATAAAGAAAAAGTACATTCCACTGATGAAGAACACATGGAAGCAGATCGAAAGGCGGACAATGAGATATTAAAGAGAATTCAGGCATACCACAGGTTAAGGCAATCGTTCCTATCAAACTGTATGATCCTCCTATCCCATTTCTTCAGAGATTACAAAAGCACAAATTAGACAAACAATTCAAAAAATTTCTTGAGACCTTCAAGAAATTACATATCAACATCCCCTTTGCGGATGCACTGCGGATGCCCTTGCAGTTATGCAAAGTTCTTAAATGACATTCTTTCAAATAAACGCAAGACGGAGGAATATGAGACGGTGATGTTGACAGGAGAGTGTAGTGCCATTTTGCAGAATAAACTACTCCCTAAACTAAAAAATGAGAGTTTTACAATATCTTGTACAATTAGAGATTTTTGTTTTGATAAAGCTTCGTGTGATTTAGGAATTAACTTGATGCCACTTTTTATTTTTAGAAAATTAGGTTTGGGAAGGCTAAAGCAACTACGGTAACTCTACAGCTGGCTGATCGATCTATCAAATATCCAAGAGGAGTTGTCAGAGATCTTTTGGTAAAGGTGGACAAATTTATTTTCTAGCTAATTTTATCATTCTTGATATGGAGGAAGATAGAGATATGTCACTTCTTCTTGGCCGACTATTTTTAGCCACTGGTAGAGCCCTATTTGATGTACAAAAAGTCAAACTCATTCTGAGGCTTAGTGAAGAGCAAGTCACTTTTGATGTCTTCAAGGCAATTAAATATCCAACCGAGTCAGATAGCTGCTTCAAAGTTGATGTAGTTGATAATACAGTTCATGAAAATCTTTAACTCAAAAATCCATCAGATCCATTGGAGGCTTGTATTATGCATTCTCAATCCACTCACACTGATTCTGGTGAGGTTGAGATGTGTGCAAGATATCTTGAAGCTAACCCTCCATATATATACCGACCACGCTTTGAAGAGTTAGGCACGGGTTCTACAAAACATCTACTTTCTGTTCAACAACCTCTAAAAATAAAGCTCAAGCAGTTGCCATCACATCTCTGTTATGCCTACTTGGGAGAATCCTCTACTTTGCCTGTGATCATCGCAAATTCTATTAATGAGCTTGAAGAGAAAAAATTACTCCGAGTGCTCTGAGAACACAAAAGCGGTTATTGGGTGGTCTATTCATCGACATCAAGGGATCACCTACTCACTGTGCATGCATAAAATCCTCATGGAGGAAGATTTTAAACCAAGTATTGACAGTTAGAGGAGGCTGAATCCTAATATGAAAGAAATGGTCAAAGCAGAGGTCATGAAGCTATAGTTGCCGAGATTATCTACCCTATCTCAGACAGTGCTTAGGTGAGAGAGTTCAAGTAGCACTAAAGGATGGATGTATCACTGTAGTTCATAATGAAAATAATGGATTGATTCCAACCAGAACAATCACGGGATGGAGAGTTTGCTTTGACTACCGCAAACTCAACACTGCTACTAGGAAGAATCACTTCTCCATTCTATTTATTGATCATATGTTGAAAAGACTGACTAGATATTTCCATTATTGCTTTTTAGATGGATACTCAGGCTATAATCAGATTCCAATAGCACCTGAAGATCAAGAGAAGACTACATTCACATGTTCCTATGGTACTTTTGCTTACCATATGATGCCTTTTGGTCTATGCAATGCTCATGCTACTTTTCAACGTTGCATGATGGCCATCTTCTCTGATATGGTGGAGAAATTCATTGAAATATCCATGGATGATTTTTTGGTGTTTGGCTCATTCTTTGATGAGTGCTTGGAGCACTTACACCTGGTTTTGCAGTGGTGTGAAGATACAAATTTAGCTCTTAATTAGAAAAAGTGTTACTTCATGGTTCAAGAGGTATCGTGTTGGGACATTGAATTTCAGCTAAGGGATCGAAGTCGATAAAGCAAAAATTAAAGTTATTAAAAATTACCACTACCAACCACCAAATGTATTAGAACTTTCTTGGGCATCAAAGGTTCTTAGAAGCAAAGACTTCTCAAAATCACAAAGCCTTTGTGTACTGTTGGTCAAGGTTGGAGTCTTCTCTCGAAGAGTGTTAATTGATATTCAACACTTTAAAAGAAAAATTTATAAAATTGCACCTAATGTTTGATAACACTATAGCGATTAAGTTGGAGTAGTTTGGGGCAGCGAAAATAAATTTTTTTCATGTGATACACTACCAACAAAACTTTGAATGATGCACAACTCAACTATGCCACTTCTGAGAAGGAGCTCCTGGCTGTAGTATATGCTTTTAACAAATTTAGATCATATCTTGTTGGATCAAAGGTGATAGTATACACTGATCATGCAGCTTTGAAATATTTATTGATAAAGAAATATGCAAATCCGATGCCGATTAGATGAGTGTTACTTCTACAAGAGTTTGATCTGGAGATAAGAGATAAAAGACAAGAAGGGAAGGAATAATATAGTAGCTGATTATCTATATAGACTTGAGTAGGAAGAACAGATCGAGAACATGGATATCACTGAGGTGTTCCCAGATGAACAAATTTTTCACTTGGAAAAAGTATAATGGTTTGCTTGATATAGTAAATTTCTTAACCAAGTCCATCATCCCGCATGATTATTCAAGTCATCAAAAGAAGAAATTTTTCTCCTTCTTGAAGTACTATTTTTTTGAGGATTCCATTGTCTATAGACAAGGTCCAGATCAAATAATTAGGCGATGTATTCCTGAAGAAGAAGTCTCTTAGATACTTGAGCATTGCCACTCTTCAGCCTATGCTAGACACTTTTGGTGCTTTTAAAACAGCTTCTATAGTTCTCCAGTCAGGGTTCTATTGGCCTTCTCTCTTCAAAGATGTACATCTTTTTGTGAAGGAGTGTAATCGGTGCCAATTCATCGAAAATATCTCGAAAAGGAATGAGATGCCTCTAAACAATATATTTGAGGTCGAGCTTTTTGATGTTTGGGGTATTGATTCCATAGAGCCATTCTCCTCTTCATTCTCGAATCAATACATTTTGATTGCCGTCGACTACGTCTCCAAATGGGTTGACGCAGTTGCATTACCTATGATGCGCGGGTTGTGATGATTTTTAAAAAAAATACATTTAATGTGTTATGGCATACCATGAGCCATTATTAGTGATGGAGATAAATATTTTTGCAATCGTCACTTTGAGTTCTTATTGACTAAATATGGCATTCGGCATCGTATTGCTACTCTTTATCATCTTCAAACTAGTGGGCAAGTTGAAGTCTTTAACCGGGAGTTGAAGCAGATTCTTGAGATGACGGTGAGTTCATCAAGAAAAGATTGGTCAAAAAAACTAGATGATGCTTTATGGGCCTACCGGATAGCTCAAAACTCCCATAGGCATGTCTCCATATCGGCTAGTTTTGGGGAAAGCATGCCATTTACCGGTTGAGTTGGAACATCGAGCATATTGTGCGGTCAAGAAGTTGAACTTTGATTTGAAGACCGTCGGTAAAAAGAGACTTCTTCAATTGAATGAAATGGATGAGTTTCGTTTGGAGACTTGTAAGAATGCAAAATTGTATAAGGAGTAGACCAAAAAGTGGCACGATATGCATATTCAAAGAAGAAATTTTGAGGTTGGGCAGCAACTCTTGTTGTATAATTCTCGCCTCAAACTTTTTCCAGGAAAGTTGAGGTCTCGATGGTCGGGTCCTTACATAATCACAAGAGTCTATCCATATGGGGCGGTAGAAATCAACCATGAGAGCAAATGGACTTTTAAAGTAAACGGGCAGTGGTTGAAGGTTTATTGGAGCGGTGGATTCTCGAAAGAAAAGTCCACCGTTCATCTTGCAACATCGGAATTATCAACCCCAAAAGTTGAGCTCTAGACTATAAATCGAGCGCTTAATGGGAGACAACCCATCTTTCTATCCCTTTCTACATTTTCATCCTAATTATTTGCTTGTATTAATTTTTTGGTTTTATGCATACCGTTTTTGTTTTTTCAAATTTTTTGCACTTAGGTAAATTTAGTAGGGATAGTTTTAAGTCTTAAATCTTAGGGACATCATGTTTATTTTTCTAATTTTTGCACTTAGTTGATTTTTAGCATGGTTTAGTCATCATCTTCATTTTGGCACGTAATTAAGATTGCACTTGATCAATTATGCCTAGATAAAATTAGTCAAATGCATGAAGTAGGGATAGTTTCATCACTTTAGTTTTAGGCAACTCATGTTTATTTTTCCAAGCTTTGCACTTAAGTAATTTTTGTTAGCAAAGTTCTGTTCTTTTAAGTTCATCATACCCTTATTTAACACGTATTGAATGTTTAACATGCATATAGTTATCTTTGAGTTTTGTTAAACTAAAAAAAAAAAAAAAAGTTCTCGTAACACAGGCGATCGCTTCTGTTGTAATGACCTAGGTGATCGCCCGGGTCATTTACAACTAGGAAGAATGCCCAGTGCTTAACCAAGCGATCACCCAGGCGTGCGCTCGGGTTAATTAACCACAATTGTGCGCCACTTCTCCAAAACAACACCCTTTCTCGATCATTTTTCAGTTCTGTGGCTTTCCTTATCTCTCTCTCAATTCTCATTCTTTATATCATATTTCAATCTTCCATATATCAATCCTCAATCACATATTACTTCTTCCCACATTACATTCACATCAAAGTCCTAGAATTCGGCCAAAATTCTTCCAAGGTAAGATCTTTCTACCTCTACTTTTATTCTTGCATTTTGGCTTCAAATTTTTCCATTTTAACTTAATTAATTGAGGAGTATGGGATTAGGTAGATCTTGGTTTGTTGAAGTTGCGTTTTGAAGTACAATTTTTTGGGCTAGATTCAAGCTTCCAAATCAATTACACTCTAGTAAAGAATTGATGCCTTCCTTGTGTTCGATGAAATGTCTAAATGCCGATTCTTGTGCAATTAGGGCTAGTTCTCGATTGGGCATTGTTGATACACATTCAAACTTACTAATTGTGCATAAATTCAATAGAAATACATTACACATAGAGCCAAGACACATAACCCATATTATGTAGCCATGGCATGTCATGACTAGGGATCAGCCATTTCACGTCACCAACTTCGTCCCACTCTCGTCTATCTCATATGACCTCCGTTCTACTTAAATTTTGAATATGATAAAAACAATTCTATGTAGTTACATGTGTTCGAAGATTATTTTCTCAAATTTCTTGGTGGTGAAAAGTAGTGTTCGGTCTAAGTTTAAAATATAAAAATTCACTACTTTTATTTTATTTTGGGATGTTTTGTTTATTCTTGAGTTTATTTTGATGCTTAACTATGTTTATCTTATCCTTTTAGGTACCAATGGCACCAAAACAAAAAACCACAACTCAAGAAAATGAGAAGAAAAGGTCAATGAAGGTTCTACCCGTCGTAGACGGGTTGAGGAACCAACAAGTGATGGTGGCATACCACGATTCCTAACTACAAAAGTCCAAGAGAGATATAATAAAAGGTGAAAAGGAAGAACTACCACCAAGAGAGATAGGTACAAATGGCTGATTTTTAGGGGCATTTGTTGGAACACGTGATCCAGCAATGTGGTTGAAGTAAAGTGGTTGTAGTTCCACATCTGGTGTATATAATTTGGTTAAGGAATTCTTTGCAAACTTCAACAAAGAAATTGATACTCCAGAATAATCTCTTCGGCACAAGACATGGGTAAGAGGCAAGTGGATCCGTTTCAGCCTTGCTATGATTGATAGATATTATAAGCTGACCCACACAGGATATATCCTATGCCTAATGAAGAGGACATGCAGTCAGTGGCACGGTTCTTTTATGGTAGAGAAAATGCATGATCGTTGGCCACTTTGCACTTCAAACATGATGAACTGACTCGGGAGTTAAGGGTTTTACATATTTTTGTTTGTACCAATATTAATCCTACCACTCAGCAAACGAAATTTATTGGAGAAAGGGCTCGCCTTCTTTACCATTTAGCCCAGGGCAGAAAAATGGATTCGGAAACACATATCTTTGATCTTATTCGGGAGTTAGCAATGTCGGTTGACTCTAACTCCTAGCGCTCTATTATGTTCCCATGTCTGATTAGTGGGATCTATCTGGATGCTGGTGTCTCCCTATTACCATTTGAAGAAGCTGACACTCCTGAAGCCCTTCTCACCCATAAGACTATTGACAAATCAAAGGCCAGAATGCGAGCTACCTCCAGCACCCCAACTAGCTCTAGTCGCTGAGCCCAAACTTGGCATTCAGTTCACTCAGATCCAAGTAGCTCTGACACAGATTGGTAGATCTGTGAACAACATGCTAAACACATTGCTCGAGGTACAGCACACGCAACATAGCATGTAGAAGGAGCTGGAACGAGTAAGTATGCATGTACGTGGACTGCAGCACACAGATGTCGACCTTAGGTCGCAACATCGTACTATCACTTATACATATAATGACGTTAACCAAAGGATGATACACTTTGGAAGTCAACTCGAGACGATTGACAGGACAGTCTTCCGAATAGCCGAGGCCATCGACTCTTTGTAACCTTCCACTTCTGCTGAACCATCCGATCAACAAAGACTTTCTTCTCCACATTTACCCGGGAAGTGCCTGATCTTTTTTTTCTTTAATTTTGTTCTAATTTGCTTACAATTGGGGACAATGTAATATTTTCATTTGGGTGTGCGTTAAGTATTAGGATACTAAATGGTTGAATTTTAAATTAGCTTATTATTCGGGTCCGTATAACTGAAAATTTTGTTTTTTTCAAAAAAAAAAAATTAGTTTATTTGTCTAGTTATTGTTGAACATCTTACTGCCAATGATGATATTTGTTTGAATTTGAGTACGTTTTTAATTAGAATATTCGACAACAGTTTAACTCGTGCTTTTACCCAAATACTTATCTATGTTAGACTAGATTAATGAAGTACGTTGCCACTATTGACTTATCACTGATATGAAAACATGACTTGAGTGGTTTTGTTGATATTATTGACTTAGGATTATTGTGAAAATCTCATTCCCAAATCTTTAAGCTAGTAACCAAACTGTTTTGAGAACATTTTAGGGGTGTTAAAATTACTACTTGTGTTATGAGAATTTTGATAGTTTAGTTTTCGGGTCTCATCTTTAGTTGAAAATATTATAGACAAGGAATCTAAACTAAGTACTACTCACTGCTGATAAAATAAAATAAAATATCTTACTCAAGCAATTAAGCCTGTTAGGATATCTTAAAATCTAGTGCCATATGATCATCTAACCTGGGAGTCATCGGCCCAAAGCTCGCTACATGGGTCATATATATAATTATTTACATCTTCACTTCTCTATTAGCCTGTGGGACTCGAACAATTAAGTCTGTTAAGGTATTTTAAAACCTGGTACCTATAGTCATCTGACTTGGGAGTCATCGGCCCAAAGCTAGCTATAAAAGTCACATAGAAAGCTAGTGAGAGAAAAGTATTGCACATGTTTATATTAGTTAAATAAAATAAAAAGAGTTAGAATGTTCAGTAAGGATTGCTAGGTTAGACCTTGGAGACTGAAGATGAAATTTAGACATCCATCATAGTTCTAAGAATACAAGTTCTAATTTTTACCACTTTATTTAAAAATGTAATGTGTTGATCAATATGAACTAAATTCGATAAAACACCACGAGATTGGAGAAAAAAACTTTAGAAGTGTGATAATCTACGAAAGGTGTAAGGAATAAATGACTATAAATGATTCAAGATTGTAAAAATATCAACAACACAATATTTGTTGCGGTCTAATACAATATTGGCTAATCACACACTCACTAAAGGTCGAGCATCGGATAAATGAAATTTTTTTGTGTGTTATTTAATCTCTCTCTAAAAGTGTTACTTTATTTTTGAACTTAAGACATATTGTAAAGAATTTAACATAAACTCAATTTCTGTTGATTTGTTTAGCTTAGTTTAAATTTATAGTTTTTTTTTTGTTCAAGGACGAACAAATGTTTAGTATAGGAGTGTTTGAAAAGTGCGTTTTGTGCACTTATTTGAATATTTAAACTAAGTATTTATTTCGTTATATTATTGATTTTATACTTAATTTAGTGTATTATCTTAATATTTCAGTTTTGGACCCGTATGTAAGAAATTGGAGAAGAATGGATGAAAAATCAATAAATTGGAAGATGTCTCAGAAGTACGGGAACTCAATTTCACTTATTGAAAAGTTGAAAGACCAAATTGGAGGATGTGAAAATTTGAAGGATCATTCTGGGAGATCTTAGAAAGATAGAGGACTGAAATGATAAAGACCCAAACTTAGAGGATCAAAACAGCATAATTGAAAAGTATAAGCTGGGCGAGCGCCTAGCATGGATCAAACAAAGCATAGACATATTCATTCACCTGAGCGATCGCCTGGGAATGTTTTGGGTGATCGCCCAAGCTATTTCTGGCCGCACTACTATTTTTTTTTTTTAGAGTTCTAACCAAATTAGGAAGCTTTTAACCCACGATTTTATTGATTTTAGAGATCTTTTGGGGCACCGTTAGGAAAGTATATATAGGGAATAAAAACTCATAGTCGGATGTTGAAAGTTTTTGGAGAAAAAAATGATAAACGAAAATATATCAACCGGAGATCAAGATTGCTCTTTTCAAGAATTCAACGAAGATCAATATCAAGAAATCATCCTTTTAAGTTTTCTTCATCTTCGGGTGATGAATTCTATATTTTTTTATTATTAGTATGTTAGGCTAAACCTTTAAGTGCTAGGATTACGGTGAAACTTGTAGTTTAAATTCTTTTATCTAAAGATTTGATTTTTGACGATTTATTTCAATATAGTTTTGAATAATTAATTTTGATTTATTTGCATATACAATTATAAACGTAGTAATTGTATGATTATTGTGGTTTGTTTTACCATCGAAAGATCGAAAGCAGGCTAGACAATATTTTAATTATCTTAAAGTCCGACAGAGAATAGAAATATACTACTATATTTTATGTGATATTTAATTATCCATAGAAATTTAATGCTTTCGTTTGTATTCGCATTCGTCATAGAGATATAGTCGGGTCATACTTATGAATATGTTTAATTTTATTCGAGAGAAACTGTTAAACAATCTAGGGATATTGATATTCATAACTGATGTAATTTTTCAAAATCAAGAATCAAGATAGAGGAATTAACAACTATAAGTGGATTCGGGATCTTAATATTTTTCTTTCTTCAAGTTAAAGTAATTTTCATAAATCCATCTTCTAGTTAATTGAATTATAATTATTTAATTGTTCTTAGTTTATTGTTCTAATTAGTTCTTAATCACCAATTTTCCAAAGTTAATTAGATTTCGTTAAGGTTAGTGTTGACCTCCAAAAATGGCTGCCAACAGGAACCTCACGCCTCCTCTTCCTACGTGTCTTGCTCCTCTTACTTGGACTGCCACGTGGTTTATTCAACCACACAGATATGCCTAGGCCCGGGTGGGTAGGTAACCAAGGATAAAGAGAAACACACTATGGGAGAGGTAATAGCTTGAGGGCCTTTAACTAACGATTTCCCAGGTGATAATTAGTATGGAGGACTTGATATTTCTTGTGAGAGTAATATTTCAACATGCCTCTATTGTGGAAATAAGCTTAGTATTTATAGGCAAATTTTACAAGAATGATCCCCTTTGATGTGCGACACGTGGTTCCATCACGAAGAGTTCTTGAGTCCCATCTTTGGTGTCGCGTCATTAGCATTAATGAGGAAGTCACTTTCACCGCGCAAACTAAGGGGCTATGATCGTGATAAACCGCATTGGCGGCGGTCCCATCAATCTTTCAGAGATTGAATCACGTGTTTGGTAGGGAAGGCTTTCTTAGCACGCAACTGTGGTCGGACTTTTGCGATCTCGGTTGTCTAACCACCTCGGCACAAATAGCCTCGGTTGACTAACCTCCTCGGCATAAATAGCCTCGGTTGTCTAACCACCTCGGCATAAATAGCCTCGGTTGACTTTGACCGCACACACGTGGAGCCCAAGTGGGTTTGGGGCGTAACAATAGTCCCCGAAGTTCAGGACCTCGATCATTTATGAAGGGTACTGGACTTGGTAGCATTCGAAAAGTGACAGATTCGTAATTGGGGGATTTAGTCCCACAAGGTCAGGAACTCTCATTTATGTGAGGTGCGGAGCTTGGAGTGGGTGAGAAATTCGAAGCATAGAGGTTGTGCTAAGCGATCTCCGTTGTTTTGGAGAGGCTTGCGGTGGAAGAGCCTATTTCCAAGTGGGAGAGGATAGGTTGCGGAAGGCCGGTCTCCAAGGTTGGAGAGGCATCTGCGGAAGAGCCTAGTCCCAGTGGGAAAGGCTTGATAGTAGAAGCAAGTCTCCAATGTTGGAGAGGCTTCATGCGTGAGAGAACTAGTCCCAGTGGGAGAGGCGATAGTAGAAGTGAGTCTCCAATGTTGGAGGCTTCATACGGAAGAGCCTATTCCCAGTGGGAGAGGCTGGGTTGCGACGCGAGTCTCCGAGGTTGGAGAGGCTTCCTGCGGAAGAGCCTATTCCCAAGTGGGAGAGGCTAGGTTGCATAAGCGAGTCTCCAAAGTTGGAGAAGCTTGATGCGGAAGAGCCTATTCCCAAGTGGAAGAGGCTGGGTTGCATAAATGAGTCTCCAAAGTTGGAGAAGCTTGATGCGGAAGAGCCTCTTCCCAGTGGGAGAGGCTAGGTTCTGACGAATCTCGAGGTTGAGAGGCTTCCTCACGGAAGAGCCTATTTCCAAGTGGGGAGGCTGGGTTGTAGAAGCGAGTCTCCAAGGTTGGAGAGGCTTCTCATGGAAGAGCCTATTCCCAGTGGGAGAGGCTGGGTTGCGTGGCGAGTCTCCGAGGTTGGAGAGGCTTCTGTGAAGAGTCTAATCCCAGTGGGAGAGGCTAGGTTGCTGAGCGAGTCTCCAAGGTTGGAGAGGCTTCTGAAGAGCCTAGTCCCAGTGGGAGAGGCTAGGTTGCATAAGCGAGTCTCCAAAGTTGGAGAAGCTTGATGCGGAAGAGCCTCTCCCACTAGGTTGCATAAGCGAGTCTCCAAAGTTGGAGAAGCTTGATGCGGAAGAGCCTCTTCCCAAGTGGGAGAAGCTTGATAGTAGAAGCGAGTCTCCAATGTTGGAGAGGCTTCATGCGGAAGAGCCTATTTCCAAGTGGGGGAGGCTAGGTTGCGTGAAGCGAGTCTCCAAGGTTAGAGGAGGCTTCGGAAGAGCCTATTCCCAGTGGGAGAGGCTGGGTTGCGTGACGAGTCTCCAATGTTGGAGAGGCTTCATGCTTGGAAGAGCCTATTCCCAGTGGGAGATGCTGGGTTGTAGAAGCGAGTCTCAAGGTTGGAGAAGCTTCTCATGAAAAGCCTATTCCCAGTGGGAGAGGCTAGGTTGCGAAGCGAGTCTCCAAGGTTGGAGAGGCTTCTGTGGAAGAGCCTCTTCCCAAGTGGGAGAAGCTTGATAGTAGAAGCGAGTCCCCAATGTTGGAGAGGCTTCATGCGGAAGAGCCTATTCCCAGTGGGAGAGGCTGGTTTATGACGAGTCTCCAAGGTTGGAGAGGTTTCTCATGGAAGAGCCTATTCCCAGTGGAGAGGCTAGGTTTGAGGCGAGTCTCCAAGGTTGGAGAGGCTTCTGAAGAGAGCTATTCCCAGTGGGAGAGGCTAGGTTGCATAAGCGAGTCTCCAAAGTTGGAGAAGCTTGATGCGGAAGAGCCTATTCCCAAGTGGGAGAGGCTAGGTTGCAGAAGCGAGTCTCCAAGGTTGGAGAGGCTTCCTGCGGAAGAGCCTATTCCCAAGTGGGAGAGGCTAGGTTGCATAAGCGAGTCTCCAAAGTTGGAGAAGCTTGATGCGGAAGAGCCTATTCCCAAGTGGGAGAGGCTAGGTTGCGGCGAGTCTCCAAGGTTGGAGAGGCTTCATGCGGAAGAGCCTCTTCCCAAATGGGAGAGGCTAGGTTGCATAAGCGAGTCTCCAAAGTTGGAGAAGCTTGATGCGGAAGAGCCTATTCCCAAGTGGGAGAGGCTAGGTTGCATAAGCGAGTCTCCAAAGTTGGAGAAGCTTGATCTTGAAGAGCCTATTCCCAAGTGGGAGGGCTAGGTTGCATAAGCGAGTCTCCAAAGTTGGAGAAGCTTGATGCGGAAGAGTCTATTCCCAAGTGGGAGAGGCTAGATAGCATAAGATGCCTTAATGAAGAGGCTAGGCCCTTGTGTGGGTATGACGCTTCTACAAAAACTAAGTCTCAAATAAGGGAGCTTGTTTGTAGAGGCCCTTTCAATATCGGATGAGGCATGATATTAGGCCTTTCTCAGCTGGTGCCATGCCTTAATGAAGATGCTAGGCCCTTGTGTGGGTATGACACTTCTACAAAAACTAAGTCCCAAATAAGGGAGCTTGTTTGTAGAGGTCCTTGCAATAAGCCGTGAGTACCTATTTGGGGAGGCATACGAGGAGATTTTACCCCAAACTTGATTAAGTACTAGTGCCTCTTTTTATGGGCTGCATTTCCAAATCAAATGGCGGAACGATAGGCGTGGGCGCTTCTATATGGCGGTGCCTCTTCTTAGAAGTCTAAACATGCAAACAATCGAAACTTGATTTATAAATATTCAAATGTCGCCTCTTCTCGGAGGTGTCACATAGGCTCCAACGACTTACATGCAATGCCTTAGGAAATTTAAACCATTAATCAAGTTGAATAAGCTTGTATATATTGTTTTCGAGTGCCTCTTCTTAGGAGCCTCAAACAAGCAAATAATCGAAACTTGATTTATAATTAATCAAATGCCGGTGCCTCTTCTCAGAGGTGTTACCTAGGCTCCAACGACATACAAGCAATGCCTTAGAAAATTTAAACCATTAATCAAGTTGAATAAGCTTGTATACATAGTTTTCGAGTGCCTCTTCTTAGGAGCCTCAAACAAGCAAACAATCGAAACTTGATTTATAATTAATCAAATGCCGGTGCCTCTTCTCAGAGGACCTATGCTAGTCCAATTAGTACTTGAATAACGTCATTTCTTCAAGAAAGCTCCTTTGTCCAAGGAGGTTTAAGCCTCTTCTTCAAATGACCTATGCTAGCCCCAATTAGTACTTGAATAGTGTCATTTATTCAAGAAGGCTCCTTTGTCCAAGGAGGCTAAGGCTTTTAGTCACGCGTTTCCCAGACGACGGCGCCAATCTGTTGACCTCCAAAATGGTTGCCACCAGAACCTCACGCCTCCTCTTCCTACGTGTCTTGCTCCTCTTACTTGATCGCCACGTGGTTTATTCAACCACGCAGATATGCCTAGGCCCAGGTGGGTAGGTAACCAAGGATAAAGAGAAACACACTATGGGAGAGGTAATAGCTTGAGGGCCTTTAACTAACGATTTCCCAAGTGATAATTAGTATGGAGGACTTGATATTTCTTGTGAGAGTAATATTTCAACATGCCTCTATTGTGGAAATAAGCTTAGTATTTATAGACAAATTTTACAAGAATGATCCCCTTTGATGTGCGACACGTGGTTCCATCTGAAGAGTTCTTGAGTCCCATCTTTGGTGTCACGTCATTAGCATTAATGAGGAAGTCACTTTCACCGCAAACTAAGGGGCTATGGCGTGACAAACCGCATTGGCGAGCGATCCCATCAATCTTTCGAGAGATTGAATCACGTGTTTGGTAGGGAAGACTTTCTTAGCACGCAACTGTGGTCGGACTTTGGTGTCTCGGTTGTCTAACCACCTCAAGACAAATAGCCTCGGTTGACTAACCTCCTCGGCATAAATAGCCTCGGTTGTCTAACCACCTCGGCACAAATAGCCTCGGTTGACTAACCTCCTCGGCATAAATAGCCTCGGTTGTCTAACCACCTCGGCACAAATAGCCTCGGTTGACTTTTGACATGCGTGGAGCCCAAGTGGGTTTGGGGCGTAACGGTTAGTATAACTGACATTGAATTATCTAAATTCTTGTGAGAACGATACTTGGACTCATAATCTATTTTATTATTTGAGCGATCCGTGCACTTGTTGAATTATTAAAGACATAAAATCATTGAAACACCCCCTTAGTCACTTTGAAAAGATTTGATTGAAAGATTAAATGTTATTTAACGTATGTACGAAAATTGATAGGTGTTGAGAAATGAGAATTTGTTTCAAGTGAAAATATTCACGTATAACGTGTGATCCACGAAGTGGATATTATACTTCAATCCTTCCCTTGATGGATATTGGCAAGTCAAGTCTATATAAATCAATTCCAATAGTGTCATGGTCAAGTTAGTATTGAAGGTTAATACGACCACATAATTTTTCCTACACGTCTTTAGTTCATAGGTTATTTCGTGCACATTTTTCTAACTTACTATCCACTAAAGGTTGGACGCCAAACTAGATTTCTTTTGTGTCCCCAACAATTCGAACTCTTGACATTCCCTTTAAGTGAAACTTATAGTGAATATTAGTACCAATTGAGAAATTCAAAAGGGAATATACTAGCATGATTGGTAGCTTGCAACATGCTACTGATTGCACGAGACCTGCAGCAAGGGTACTCAACAGGTTTGCGAGTAGGTTAGGTAGAGAGCATTGGCAAGTTATGGACCGTGTAATGAAATATTTAATTAGTACAAAAAGCTATGACCTATTTTATAAAAATATCCTGTTGTTATTGAGGTTTTTCTGATGCAAATTGGAATACATTGTCAGGTGATTCTTTTTTCTACCACTGGATATATTTTTAAATTGGGAGATAGTGCAAAATGTTGAAAATCTAAAAAATAAGCCATTATTACTAACTCAACTATGGAAGGTGAGCTTATTGCTTTAGATTCAGAAGAAAATTGGCTATGAGATGTATTACATGAGATCATAAAGAAGGAGAAACCAATACTTCCTATTTGCCATTGGTAGGGTTAACAAAAGTTATTATAATGGTCAATCACCTATAAGAAGAAAACATGGTATTGTGAGATCTTATTTGAATAGTGACATAATTCACGTGAATTATGTCTAATCTTGCCTTGACAATTGAGAGGATCTGAAATACTTCGAGAAGAATGAGACTTAAGTTCCATATCATCATGAGCTACATAAGAATTTGGACATTTCTTAAAAAACAATCATGAAAAACTAAGATCAACACAAAGACGTAATGTGCTAGCTATTAAAGCTCATATCAACACATGGATTATTATGTGTGAGCGATAATACTTTATTTCTCATAACTAATTATAGTTCAAGTTGTGGTCGTGGAGTGGAGATTGTTGTTTTACTAATGGAGGTTCAATGCAAAGTCGCACTTTAATGATGCATAATGATCTATCTTTTGGCCAATATATTTTGACTTATTTTTAAAAAATAAAATGAGTGGGAGATTATTGCAAATTTTATTATCTGAAATATATCTTTCTTGTAAGAACATGGAAGGTTGGAAGTTTCATGACATTATTATGATGAAATTATGTAGGTTATTATTGTGGAAGTTAATGTGTCATAATTACATGGCATTATTATAGTGAAATTATGTGAGTTGTTATTTTATAAGTTCACATGTGATGAGTTATATAAATAAGACTATGGGATTTAATTTTTTATTAAATCTTATAAATACCTCTTTTTTCTTTTAATTTTTTATAAGAATATACAATTTCATATCTTTTTCAATAAAAAAGTAAAGATATATTTGTCAAAAGAAATGTGTTCTTATAGTAGAATTTTGATTTCATCATCTAGTGCAAAAATATTGAACTAAACAACGTTTTAGTTGCGATATTGTATCCTGAAGAGGACAAGTAAAAAAGATAGCTGTTGTACCGGTGATTGAGAACTTTCACCACAGCAGAAAACTTGAATCTCTTGAAAGATAGCGAGATACTCGCACTGCAATCTAATTAGTTAAGAGTTTATTCTTCAATTTTATTGTAAATTTTTATTTACAATTATAATTTGTCTAATATTAACCTAAGCGTTTATGCCACACATAGCTATCCTTGATTGTACATGGATGATGACAAACAATAATAGTGGAGGGGGCAAAACAAGCCGGCTCATATAATTCGAATTTTGCCAAAAATAAACTTTTTTTTTTTTTTTTTAACAAAAACAACCTATTTTTTTTGCCAAAAATTCAATAGGACATTCTCGTAAGAGATCCCCGTGGTATTGCATTCTGAAACGGGAAGTAGCCAAAAAATCGATCCAAATTTGAGTAGAAAAATTAATAATCATTGTACGATTTCAAGGCACCAGTTCCTTATCATCAAATTTACTCTGCTTCTTAAGCACTCTATGGGGGGTTTAAGAACCACTCTTTGCTACCCAAGGAATAATTCTAAAAAATTGTTATACTTTTCATATAATTATATTTTCGTCATGTTTGAAAAATATTTTCGTACTCGAGTCTTGCCCATTGAACCCGAATTCTAACTCCACCAAGAGGGAGAAGGGATAAAGATATTCTCGAAATATCAACACAAGAATGCTAGTTTATGTTATGTGATAATTACTTAATTTTCTATTAAAATTTTACAATTACTTTTTAATATTTTAAAGTCCAAATGTAACACATATTTTTCTATAAGAAATATAACAAACGTAACAAATATAACAACAAGTATTACAAAAATAAAAACAGTATTTTTAGAATTAAAAAAATTAGATAGTATTTTATAAATTATTTTATATTTTGTAGTTAATAGTGAAATTATCCCTTATGTTATTTTTGGTCTCCAATTGGGTCCTTAAACAATTTCTTGTTGATTTCATGTGGTTCAAAAGATTTTGTTTATCCTTTTAGATTTAGTTTTAGTATATACTTAGTTGATATTAACTCGATCAATTTGGGTATTATAATATGATGGTACCTATTAAGATTTGAAGTTTTATCTTAAAATATCAATTTTATTAAGAGGAGTAGTACAATTTTTATATGTTGATTAAAATTTCAATACTTAACTGATGTGGGATTTATCCCTTAACAATACCTAGACATAAGGAATATAATATAGACTTTGCAATGTAAAAATAAAACAAATTAAAAAAAAGATATTTTTAAGTTTGACTCTAAGTCGAAGCTCTATTCGACTCTACGGACGAACATCGGCACAAGAAGGTAGATCTATCCAGCCAAAAATTTCTTAAGCTTGGACACAAGTACACAACATGTTGGGGAACCTACTTTCACATTTTGTTCACGACAATGTATTAATAATCTTAGCTGAATGTACTTAATGCAAAGTATGAGAACATTTTTATGTAAAGGGTAATGATAGCTTGGAATTGTTCCGACCACATGTTAATCGACATTTGCGAGTCAAATAAACAAAAAGATGGTGATCACTTGAGTTACTTTGCGATTTACATATATTCATACGCTGGGGCGGATTTGGTATAGGGGCTATGGGGTCCATGGCTCCCACACCCATTGGACAAATTTTATTTTTCTACCTTTTTTTTTCTTTTTTTTTTTAATAAATGGTCCACAATTGACTTTTACACTTTCTCTTTCATTTTCTCAACTCCATTTCCTTCAGCCCTTTGCGTCTTTCACTGCTGAAAAATAGAAGATTAAATACATTAATTTTACGCCGTAACTTTGTTATATATTTTTGTTTTTGAAATGGAGATGGGTGGTCAATGGATGAATGATTGTTTGTTTGCTTTGTATGTTGATATTTGTGATGTGAATTTGCAAATTGAATTTGATTATTATATTTTGCTTGTAGATTAATTAGATTGCCAAAAAAAAAAAAAATTCGGGGCAGCCCCCATCAAAGCCCCCCTCCAATATTTTTTTTTGGCCTCCACGACTTAAGAATTCTAGATCCGCCACTGTTCATACGTAAAATCTACATGTAGAAACTATTAAACATTTTTTAAAATTCACTCACAACCATTACACTTAAGTATACAAATTTAATCAAACCCGAACACTTCAAATTTGTTTTCAAAAATGAATTCAAATGACTGCTTTTAATATCTTAATCAAACCGATAATCATTTTCAATTTTTTTTTTTTAAAAAGATAATCATTATAAGGGTCAATTTTAGCAACGGTCACTGAATTTTTTTTACAAATTTTAAAACAGTCATTAAAGTAATTTTCTAATAATAGTAGTTACTCAAGTTTTTTATAATTATACTATTAGTCATTCGACTAGAAACATTAACATAAAATCCTACATATCACTATTAAATTTTGACATGGACATAAAGAATGTCACGTTAGACAAAAAAATGTGTTAATCGTAGCAAAAAGAACATTTGTGAAACATACTCTCCATATTTTTTCGATTTTAATAAGCAACTAGTTGGTGAAATTTTACATTTTTATTGGCGAACTTTTGAATGTATGACATTATTTTCTTACGTGTCGTACTAATTAACGTCGTTTGTGTCCAAGTTTGAATTTAATGTTGACTACTAGTGTAACTATTAAAAACTTGCATGACAAATATTGTAAGAAAATTACTTCAATAACCATTTTGAAATTTTTTATAAACTTCAATGACCATTGTTGAAATTAACACTCATTATAACACGTTTCGAAAGATTTACGGAAATGGCAAATATGTACCATCATTGTCCCACGTGTACTTGGGAACATACTCCCAAGGAAATGACGGTGTTGATATTATGACGACAAACAAGATATTTAAGGATCGCTATTTGGGTCGTGACCGTAATTCGAATGGGCTTGAGCTTCTGGGCCCAATGTATATAAGGGTTTAACCCGTTGTTGATGGGTGGGGACTGGGGAGGAACCAATCAAGAAAAAACAAAACAAAAAAAAATTTATTGTGGCTGCTGGGATTCGAGCCCAGGTCTCCACGGCCACAACGTGGAATTCTTACCACTAAACTACAGCCACTTGGTTGTTTGAAACTTGAAGCAAATATATAATTTAATAGAATTTTAGATCTAGCTATTTTATTAATTTTACAAAATTTAAGAGTTGAAGTTTCACCATTTTATGGAATTGAATTTGAGAATTTGATGGTTTCTAACCTTTTCTTTAAGTGAAGAAATGGTCTCCAACTTTATTTTTTAATATACAAGTCTTTAACTTATGTGTTTTGGTATGCAGTTGATTCTTATTTGATAAATAAAATAAATATGTCTTTAGTTTAAATTAGAAAAAATTGTATTTGGATTCTTAACATTTGCAAAATTTGCAAATGAGTTCGGTAAATTTATTAAATAATATTTAATTATACATACTAAATATATTATTATAGGCGTGTGAATTAAATTTTTTCACAAGAGAAAAATATAAAATTATTGTGCTTTAAATATATATAATTGATATGTGATGTGAAAAATTTGAATAAAAATTAAGTTAAATAAATAACAACATAACGTATATAATTTTATGATATTGAACCAATCTATTTATATTTTTATTTAACATAAAACTTTCCGTCAGTTTTCTTCGTTAAAAGTCAAAATTGGATTGCATGCGCTATATTTTGGAGGAAAATGCGATTGAGATTTTGAGGCTGATGATTAGCAGCAAAAATCCATCTCTTCCAAATGAGTTCTTCTTCTTCTCCACCTATTTGAGAGAGAAATGGATTGTTATTTTTGTTGTTTTAATGAAGATTTTTTAGGGTGATTAGCAGAAAAAATCTCTCTCTCTTCCAAATGGGTTCTTCTTATTCTCCACACATTTGTGAGAGAGAAATCATTGGAGAAAAGAAAGGAAAATGGATTGTTATTTTTGTTGTTTTAATGAAGATTTTGAGGTGATTAGCAGCAAAAATCCATCTCTCTTCCAAATGGGTTCTTCTTCTTCTCCACCTATTTGAGAGATAAAATCATCGGAGAAAAGAGAAAAAATGGATTGTTGTTTTAATGAAGGTTTTTAGAGTGATTAGCAAAAAAAAATCTATTTCTCTTTCAAATGGGTTCTTCTTCCTCTCCACCCATTTGAGAGAGAGAAATCATTGGAGAAAATAGAGATAAATGAGTTGTTATTTTTGTTGTTTTAATGAAAATTTTGAGGGTGATTAGAAGCAAAAATCCATCTCTCTTTCAAATGGGTTCTTCTTCTTCTCTATCCATTTGAGAGATAAAATCATCGGAGAAAAGAGAGAGAAATGAGTTGTTGTTTTAATGAAGATTTTGAGGGTGATTAGAAACAAAAATCCATCTATCTTCCAAATGGGTTTTTCTTCTTCTCCACCTATTAGAGAGCGAGTTATGATCGACCCAAATATGGCTTGACTGGAAGATGGAAATGGCATCACCATCAGCCTTAGTCCTCCAACCATAATGTGAAGGTGAACTCTTACCATGGCATTTTCAATTGGTTTACAATCATGGATGTGTAGGCCATGAATAATCACATTAAAAAAGTGGCTTTATCAATTTTCTTCCAAAACCACAATTTCTTCTCCATTCTTGAGGCGAATCAAAACCACGATTTCTTTTCTACCAAAACCACCATTTCTTTCAAAACCACATGCAATTCCACTTGCATTTTTTTGGAGAAATGAATCGCGTGGAGCTCAATTTTGACTTTTAATCGACAAAATTGACGAAAACTGTGAAAAGAGACATACGACGCCTATTTCTTCATACGTTGGGGATGTATGGTGCTATTTTTTTAGGTTATAGGTATATTTCCAACGATTTTGAAACATTGGGGACCTTTCATGCAATTATCCATTTTTTATTATAATGATAAAATAAAATAAAATTTAATAATATAATTACCTAATAATAAAAATAATAATTTTATTTGACATATTTATTAATAATTATGAGTTTAAATTTTAATTATTTTATAATATTTCATAAAATATATATAAAAAATTAGTATATTATTAATTTGGTCAATAAAGTGTTGATTGAAAAAATAAAACTTGTTATTTTTCTTTAATTTTTATAAAAAAATAAAAGTATAGGATCTATTTGTACTTTTGGCAAAGGTTAGCATCACAACTACAATTTTCCTTTATTAAAATTAAGGTTATATTAGTCTTTTTCATCAAATAATGATCAATGACGCATCAAAACATATATGTTAGGGATTTATGTGGGGCGTAATTAGCACATTTCGTTCCTAACGTCTCTTTTCATTGTGCAAAGTGTTCTTATCGTTTAAATTTTGGCATCTAGGTCCTTAAATAAATGTTTCTTTGCGGAAAATGTCCATGTCGTCCATATCCGTTAAAATTTACCTTTAAAATTATCAAAGTGGTTTATTACCACAAATAAATCAAATGATAAGGATGATTTGAGCAAAAAATAGAAAACGATAGGAACGTTTTGCGCATACAAATATTTAAAGCCAAATTTTAGATATTCTTCTTTCAACAACTATAAAATTCCACACAAATATATAATATTACATATATTGTAATATTACACTTAAACATAGTGAATGAAACTCATACACATTACAAGAACATAACACGTCCAAACAAATGTATACGACAAATACATTCCAAACACTTCAATAAACCACATTACAACCAACTTGCACACATTTTAAAATTGAATAAGTTCTTCTCTTTCTACAAATTCAATAATTATTCTTTATACACATTCTTGGGTCTAAGCAAACTAGGTACTATCTCCAATATGACACACTTTTGTCCATATCAGTTTAAAAAATATAGTATGCAAGAATGCGTAAATAGCGGCATACATTTGTTTGGACGCGTTAAATTATTGTAATGTGTATGAATTTTTTTTCACTATGTTTAAGTGTAATATTACAATATATATGTGATTTTATTAGTGTGTGTGTAATTTTATAGTTGTTGGAAGAAAAAGATCCAAAATCTGACTTTAAATATTTGTGTGCACAAAACGTTTCTATCATTTACTAATTTTTGTGCAAATCATTTTTATCATTTGATTTATTTGCGATAATGAACCTTTTTTTATCATTTTAACGGTAAATGTTAATGGATGTGGACGACAATGACCTTTTCTGCAAAGAAACGTTTATTTAGGGTCTTAGATGCCAAAATTCAAAGGATAAGGACGCTTTGCACAATAAGAGAAATGTTAGAGACGAAATGCACTAATTACCTATTTATGTGCTAAACAATAAACGTTGAGGACTATTTTCACACTGGGAGCAAAATAATAGGGACCATTTGCGCAAAAATCCTAATTTTATTTCTAGTACTATATTGTAACAATATTTCAAATTACTATAGTCGTCTTATATCTGTATATAATAAACTTCTACAATTTCAAAAAATCAATGTTACGATATCGCTCAAGATCAAAATTTTTCTTATTCTATTTTGCTTATATTTTAAATTTTATTATATTTGTCTATTATTTCTTTTTAATTATCTCAAAAACGCCAAAACTATGTTGGAAGAATACAAGAGTACATTTTTGCCTCTAATGAAATTTTAATTTCTAAATATTATCTAAAAAAGAAAATTGATATCGCCCTCCAAAATATTTTCAAAGAATTCAAATCTACATTGCACACCCTAGTTGAAAATCTAAAATCCTTAATGGCCTAGTTTTCTGATTGTATAAAGCTTATCTATAATTTTATATACATGTTCAATAAGTCATTAAAATACCTATTTTAAAGCACTGTGCACTGAATAGTTCAAAGAAAGTGTTTGCAGCTCACAAAATAGATTGATACACCTTTCTGAGTATAGATAACAAATGCCTTTATTTTTAACCATGTAGGGTGAATAATGCAATCAATATTTGTTGATTGTTTAAGAAATACTATAACAAAAATTTCAAATTTTAATTTTTTTGGGTTAGATCATAGATGTGTTTTAAATTCAAAGTAGTCCATAATGCTTGATGGCAACAAACATGTTTAACTTTTTCACAATCAGATCGACTTCTAAACAAATGAGGCAGATGCCTAAGGCCCCCCAAGCTTTAGAAAATTTCATTCCAAATAGTTTTACCAATTGAATCTCGAAATTAGATTTTTCTGTCGGTGATAATTATAAATTTTTTTATAAGTTTAATTTACCAACAAAATTTTTGACTCTAAAGTAATAAAAATAAAAATAAATAAATTTTATCGAAAAAAAATATATATAGCTAGGTAACAAAATAATATTAATATTAATAATTTAACATTAACAATGGAGTTCTTCATCATTTATAATTTTAAAAAAATATCTCAATAAATCTAGTTTACCAATTGAATTTTCTCCATTAAATAATAAAATAAATTTAAATTTTTCTTAGCAAAAAAATATGTCAATAGTTAAATAATAATTAAAAAAATATTTCAATTACGAACGAATTTTCAATTAGTAATATTATAAAATTAAATATGTCAATAAATTTAATTTATAGATGAAAATTCGTCAATTAATAAAGTAATATAATATTAATTTAAATATTAATGAATAAAATTTTGTGATTAATAAAATAAGAGTTGTAATATTAGAAATAAAAAATTAAAAAGAAATCTTCACTAACCGACAAAATACAAAAAGAAAAAGAAAAAAGGAACAAATAATAAATGCCCATTCATCGCCGACCATCGATAGAAGCACTGTCGGTGATTGCCGACGGCATCGCGGACAACATTGTCATTGGTAATTGCTCAAGAATGTAGTTTGATTATCACTAATTGCACTCATGGTTGTTGTCGGTAATTGAGTTCGAATAATCGACTGGTATAGATTTTTGTCACGTATCATCGGTGATTATTTATTCTATTTAATTTTTTTCTAATTATTTTTATAAATGCGCGCTTAAATAATTTGCCTAAGGCCTCAAATTAAAGTTGTTTTAGCCACCTCTAATCCTTTTTTAATAAATGGCATAGTGAATTACGAAACAAAAAGATTGAATGAACATTAGGAAAATCAAATCACGTATAGGAAATATAATAAACAATCGCTCGTATTACATGAAGATAAAACAAACAACAATATTGACTTAAAATGAAAGTCTATGTAGAGCAAAAGAATATACGACTCCAACCAAACGTATGAAAATCACAAAGATAGCAACAAATCTTCATTTAAGCCAACCATAAGATCTGTCTCTTTCTCTTTTCTAATCATGGCTAGTCACTGGAGGTTTTAGGAAGTGCTACTAATAGTTTAGTTGGAAGGTGGTGGAGAGAGGAATGGAATGGTCGGAATAGAGGGAAATGAAGGCATTGGGGGCAACGTGAGTTTTGGCATGCCGGGAATGGTTGGAATAGTTGGTTGGGTTGGGATGGAAGGCATCGGTGGCACGACTGGTTTTGGGAGACTCGGGATGGTGGGAATTGATGGCATTGGTGGCAAAGTTGGTTTTGGTAAGGACGGTATTGTCGGCATTCCAGGCATAGGAGGAGGTAATGACTGCAGGAGATTACGCGCAGCCTGGCATTTTTGATTGCCGGTGATGACTATGATTGCGAGGACAAAAATGCAAGTGTATATGTTTCTAACCATGACTGTTTGGAGATTGAAAAGACAGCTTTTTTTTCCCCCAATTTTAGTTGGGACAGGTGAACCTTTGAATTTGATGATGGAAAAGAAATGTGATTTAGGATAGGTATTTATAGAGGGAGTTCAATCTCAAGACTGCAAATTGTGTTCGATATTGATGGAAATTGGTTCAGTTTGGTTATGAGTCTAATGACTCTGATTGGTGGTTTGGAAATTGTGACTGAACATGGCTATTAATGTTGTTGTTAGTTAAACCTTAAACCTTCTTGTACATCAATGGAGTCTAAATTTAGCCAACAAGTGGCATGTTCAGTTCCTAGAGTTTTATGTTGTTAAACCACCACATGAGATAAAATGACAACAAATGGAGTCACTTTGACCTCAAAATCTCCATACCTAACTACAGATGTTTGGAATCCTGCCACAAGAAAATTACCAAAAAACTCATGCATTAATTGGCAATAAAATTAAAATATTGCGATATTGAAGTTTGACAACTTATAGTTCAAGAATTTGTTGATCGTGAATCTCTCCATACTGATATCTTTGTTACTATACTTATTGCAAAAAGACTCTTACACTCTTCGTCTAATCATCAAAATTGTACAAGTCGTAAAGTAAGTTGTCAAATCCATACAAAACGTAATTTTATGCACGAGAAAAATTTTATTATATAGTGCAATTTTTTTTTTTTTTTTTTTTTTTAAGCAACACTATTCAAAAAATCCTGGCTTCGTCTCTAAACACGAGCATGCGAAGAACTTTATCAAATCCAATACAATAAGATAGAACATATTTTGTCATCATAATTTACAATCACCATTGAATTTTTCATGTTACCAATTTTGTGTATACATAATATTATTAAAATGAATTGCAAGTTTGAAAATTTTCGCTGTGCAATTAATCTCATGTTATGCAATATGCATAGCAACAGTGCACAAAAATAATATCAAGAGCTAAATATCATTCAGAAACAGAATTAATATTTTGCAATTTTGAGGGATAAAAACTAGATTATAAATTTGCATAAACACAAAATATAGTTAAATTATCTTGAGAGTAGAGATTGTAGCCAAAAAAAATCCATGGATTTGTATTAATGTGGATTATGTGATGCTTTAAAAGTTGATGTGATGTATTAACGTATCCCTTTCCCACCACCCCTCCTAAATCCAGCCTATCTAATGAGAGCATCTTTAATACAATCGGTCTATTATTTTTTAAACGTATCACAAAAGTATAAATAAATATAATTATAAAAAAATCATCTCTAATGCATGCATGGCCGGCCCTGGCCCTACCGCCTAGGGGCCCCCGACCATCTAGGGGCCAAAAATTTTGGTTTTTTTTTTTATTATTATTAAATCAGCCTATTTACATATGAAGTCTACTTAAATGTGAAGTCTAAATAGAAAAGAAAATCTAAATGAACAATGATGAAGTCTACTTACATTTAGGTCGATTCGCGCTAAGCTCTGCGTAGCGTAACAAATTAGGTTCCACGCCTAACACATGATAATGAACCATTTTTTCATTCAGTGAAAAAAAAAAGTATCATTTTTAACTTGTAAATTTGTAGAAAATTTATATTTTAGAACATCACAATTTATTAAGGGCCTTATTTTAATTTTCGCCTAAAGCCCCCAAAATCTCGTGGTCGACCACGAATGCATATTGACAAGGATTCCGTCAAGCTGATGTGACACACCAAAAAATAGACTCGTCTAAATTTAGACGAACTTTTAGACGGATTGATTCAACAAATTTAAATTCAACTCAGCATTTTATTAAAAAAAAAAAAAAGTTAGACGAGGAAAATAAAAATCAAAGACGGTGTTTAAAAAAAAATTAATGTCACATAAGATGTAATATTAGTTTTAGATGAAATCAATTTGAGATGAATTTTTAATTTGACCGTCTATTCAGTGTCCGTTTGGTGTAGTTTATAAACTGATTTATTTGACCAAAATAGTTTATTTGAACAAAAATAATTTATTTGACTAAAAAATTTGCTTTCACAGCATGACATTGTTGATCATTCTTGATCAATTAAACTATTTTTAATTGAAAAACTGATTTATAATCTATATCAAACAATCCTCAATAAACCTAGTGCTATATGGACATAAATGTATCTATTTTTCTTAACATATAGACCTCAATAAATAGATTGCATTGGAGATTATGTAAGGGTTGCTACCAATTGGTATCATCAGAAAAAAGGAAGATGGCCAAAGCTTTGAAAGACACCAAATTCTGCTCAAATTTAAAACACGCACGGTATTTTTTGATTCCAAATAACATGTCCAAATTTCATTATGAACCCATATAGTGACTCATTTTGAGTTCTGTAACAGGTCCGAATTTCAGATCCACCAATAAATACCACTCGTAGCCATAAGGTTATAACCTATTCAAGAGCCCCTAATAAACACGCTTTTTATATAAATAACAAGAAAGATTACGACAAGAATAGGGACATGAGTTAATGAGATGCGGAAATGGTGGGGGGAGTGGTAGGCAGGATTTAGGTAGGGTAGGGGTATTGATTGTCTGGTGGGACTCATTTTGAGATTTTAAAAAGTTTTAATTATAATAAAATAGATTTAGACTGTTAGATTAGTTTAAGTTAAGGGTTGTGATTATTTGTCAATTTTATTGTTAGAAGAAACGATCCCCTATATATGCAGGACATAGCTAAGTTTCCTCTTTTTTCCAAGAAAATCCTAGATACTTTTGGCTTGTCCAGTCGATAGCCGTCACTATACAGTTTGAAGAGTGTAGGAGAAGATATGACCTAAGTGCGTGCGAGTGTGCATACCATTTGTAATTGATCCAATTATAGTTTTATAGCATTAAGAGGTAACCAATAATTTATGATTTCAATCTCTTTAATTTTATGTTATATATCGATATGTTATTAGATTGGATTTCATCGATCCGAGGGTTGCAAATTATGTTTGATGTTGGTGGAAATAAGTTAAATTTGGTTATGACTCTGATTGGTTGTTTGGAAATTCTGAAAATGGTTGCTAATAATTGTTGTAGTTAATTAAATATTTCTTCCTATTCAATTATAAATAATGTCTGATCAATGGAGACTTTTAATCGAACCTTCGACGTTCAGCAAACAAGTTGCAAGTTTAGGGATCAGAGTCTATGTTGTTAAACCACCAATGGACATAGAAAGCTTTACTTTATGCTTATATTATAATTTAAGTCAGTCAAATTAATTAAATATATTTTTATTTATATATTTTATAAGATCTACAATTTACAATTAATTTATTATCCACATATTTAACATGATTCAAAACTTATAAATACTTAAAAAATAATTTTAATACTACCAAACATGCACGCCTATTTCACAAAGTTTGAAAATTACAAAAAGCTCCCCTATTACTATTTTCTCTTATCCTAAACTTGAAACTATATTCATTTATTTATTTATTTATTTTAAATTTTAAGTTAGACAAACAAAAAATTGTTGAAGTTTAAAGAAATTTAATTTTTTTATTTATCATTTTGTACAAAGTGATTCCATTTTTTTCAATCATATTCTTGTGAAAAATTATTTGGCATTTAAATAAAGGGAAAATTTATTTCGCATTTAAAAAAATGAACAAATTAAATTGATTTAAAATATATACTACAAAAAGGAACTAAGCTTTAAAAATTTGATGCCAACTCATATTGTATATTTTTGTATTGTGATATTACTTTAATTTTCTAAAATTAATATAGTATAAATGAAAACAGTATAAGGAAAATAAATATTAGAGAAAAATTCTACTAAATCAAGTGATATAAAACATTGAAAGGATTTTTAATTACTTTTATTAAATTATTCTAAAACATGTATTGATGTTTGATTTGTTAACTATTTGTCAACCATATTTGCAAAACATATAATTCATATAACTTTTTTTTTTCTAAAAAGAAAAATCATAGTTTGTAATTTTTGAAATATTATAAAAACATTTATAGTGGTATTTATTTTAACTAAAACTAATGATCTCATCTAAATAAAAAAAAAATATGAAAATTTATATTTTTAAATTAAGAAATAAAAATATAATATAATAAGAAATTCAAAATAGTATATAGCAAATGTGTAAAATTAAAAATATAAATTTGCTTTTTGCTAACATAGGAAATGGAGGTTTTTGTAATTTTTGGAAAAGAAAATGGGTGTTCTTAGTACAAAATTATTTATTTTTTTAATACTATGCAATCTTATTAAATTATTTAACAAGTTTTATAATACGTGTCTAATAATAAAATATTATCATTTTAATTGTTTAGAAAATAAATAAATATACGTAATATTTATTTTTTATGACTTAATAAATTTAATATTTTTACAATTTTGTATTATTGTTTAATTAATAATGATATTCATGTCATTTCATTGGTGGAGGAGTTTTGACACTATCTTTCTTTTTTAAAGTTTGTTTGGTGTAGTTTATAAACTGGTTTATTTAACCAAAAATAATTTATTTGATTAAAAAATTTGCCTTCACAGCATGATATTGTTGACTATTTTTAATCAAATAAATCATTTTTAATTGAAAAATTGATTTATAAACTATATATCAAACAAGTCCTTAATGCCAAACTAAACAACTTCGTTTTATCTCTTTGAGTAAAGAATGTAGCATTGATGGATGGGGCATTTATGAATGATGTATGAATATGTAAAATGTATACAAAATAGAAAACATAATGATTGAATAAACATTACAACAATCAAAGCAAGTAGTACAACACAAACAACAACATATAAATTAACTTCAAACCTATAAAGAGTATTGCATGACACTAACAATTGTATTAAAATTACAAAGGAGGCAACAAATTTCTGCTTCAGCCACCACGAGGTATGTCTCTGTTCTAATCATGGCCTGTCAGAGGAGGTTTCGAGAAAATAGTTTACTTGGAAGGTGGTGGAGAGAAGACTGGAATGGTAGGAATGGAAGGGATCTTCGGAACAGAGGGGAATGAAGGCATTGGAGGCAATGAGACCTTGGGCATGCCCGGAATGGCTGGAATAGTTGGCTGTTTTGGGATGGTTGGAATGGAAGGCATCGGTGGCACTGCTGGTTTTGGGAGACTCGGGATGGTGGGAATTGATGGCATTGGTGGCAAAGTTGGCTTTGGGAACGATGGAATTGTAGGCATTCCCGGACGAGGAGGGGGCAACGATTGCAATAGATTACGCGCAGCCTGACATTGTTGATTGCTAGTGAAGAATATAACTGCGAGGAAGAGAATGCAAGTGTAAATGCTTCTACCCATGATTGTTTGAAGATTGAAAGGAAGGATTGTTTTTCCCAGATCAGTAAGGACAGGAAAAGTTTTGAATTTGATGGTGGAAAAGAAATGGGACTAGGGTATTTATATATTTAATGTTGGTGGAAATTGGTTCAGTTTGGTTATGACTCTAATTGGTGGTTTGGAAATTCAGAACACGGCTGCTGACATTTTTGTTGATAGTTAAACATTGTAGCTGTTGGTGGATTTCTTTGTAAATGAATCTAAAGTTGTAGAAATAAAAAACCTAAATGAAAAAGGATGATAATTAAGTCGAGGCAAGTGTTGAACACTTTGTCTTTAAGTCAAATTTGCCCCAAAATAGTGCCTACGGTTTATAGCAATCGACTCCCAAGATACAACGACTTCCGCTTGTGTTTGTAGCACTTCCAAACACAAGCACAACGAACCAAAATTGGTTTTGTACTCCAACGGATGAAAGTGAAATGAAAACCAAAATTTTGTGCAACTAAATACAATAAACTTGATTCAAAAGATGAAATATATGAATAGATTGTTTTGCATATCACTTCTCTGTCAAAAAGGGCGTCCAAAGGTCCTTTTTAACGTTGAAGAACAGTTGAACACGAAATGGTATACAGCCAAATCGTGCAACACTTTAAAAGGACAGCGACATGTCAAGACGTAAACCTATGCGAGCGCATGGTTTTAAACTTATGCTATATCGCAAGGTGCATTTTTGAAAACAGAACTTAATCCAGTTTCACCATGTGATCGCAAAGCTTTGTCTCCTGCGATCGCATGGAAGGACCAAAAATATTCTGCTTAAAATTTAAGCAAGTTGCGATCACATTGTAAAATAACCATGCGATTGCATGGTCAAACTTTGACCCGATTTTGTCCTTTTCCGTAATTTCTCATTCATTCGATATTGGTTTCGAGATGTCAAATATACACTTCAATACATGCAGAGAAATTTGAATTCTCTTTCGCAAGCCCCCACGAAGCGGCGAAGTGGCAAACTAATTTGCCTAAATGGATTGGGTCAAGTCTTGTATATTTTGGCCATGTTGACATTAAGTCACGTTAGTTATTTTTAAACACTTAGTCAATTTCTCGACAAATTAAACCAATTTCCAACAATCTCCCACATGAATAGAAATTCCTTGATACGCTAAACACAATGCAAGTGAAATGCAAATAAAATGCAGACTCTAACAATGGAGTACATGCGACAAGTCATAGCATTAAGATAGGTGGCTTGTGGCTTTGAACCTTCTTTAGTTGAGTACAATCGAATTTACTAGGTTAGTTGGTGAACGCGATGTTTTGAACCATTCAGCCGTTCGTGTAAACCCAAACAATTGTACCAACACCATAACTTATCTAACCAATTCGGTTCTCATGGTTGTGTCCATTTTGGCCCTGGACAACTATTGGTTTCATAAGTGCTCTAAGAGAATTAAGCCTCGAATTTTCGTAGAAGTGGCCCCACTTCACACTTATATAGGTGATCTCTTACTTTTCTTTTTCAAGGTTTTGAATCATTAAAAGTATATATGTATACTTATCCTTATACATATTTGACATAGCACTTCAAAAGTTAAGAATGGGAATAAGTGCTTTATTCTGAATCTTTTATAACTTAGTTGTCCTATTGAACCAAGATTTTGGGATCTCCAATCTACAATGTTGGGTTTCCGTTATAGTAATTCTATTCAATAGGCTTTAGGCCCATTCTCCTCGAGAGATGGTATACTTGGTCTCTTGCAAGTTCTTTTCGTCAAAGGATCGCCCAAGTTCTCTTTTGACTTCACATAGTTAATAGAGATTATACCATTCGATATTAACTATTTAATGGTATTATGTCTCAAGCGGATATGTCGAGACTTACCATTATACATACTATTTTGTACCATTGTTATTGCCGATCGATTATTGTAATGTATGTTAATTGCGATAATCTGGCTTTTCCCAACATGAAATTTTCTCAAGGAAATTACAAGCCATTCTCGCTTCTTCTCCGCTTTATCTAAAGCAATAAACTCATATTCTATTGTGGATCAAGTTATACAAGTTTGCTTAGACGATTTCCAAGACACGGCTCCACCTCCAATGGTAAATACATAACCACTTGTGGATTTTGAATCCTTAGTGTTAGATATCCAATTTGCATCAGTATATCCTTCTAACACCACGGGATATCTTGAGTAGTGTAATCCATATTCAATCGTGTGTCTTAAGTATCTAAGAACTCAGTTTAATGCCTTCCAATGTTCAACACATGGATTACTAGTGAATCTACTCAACTTGTTGACTATGTATGATATATCTGGTCTTGTGCAGTTGGTAATGTACATCAAACTGCCTATGACACGTGAATATTCCAATTGAGATACGGGCTCACTAGTATTCTTGGCTAAGTGTATCCCTAAGTCAACTGGTGACATAACTGGTTTATCATCATACGCCTTAAACTTCTTAAGTATAGTATCAACATAATGTGATTGAGATAATGACAAACCTTCGGATGTCTTAGAGATTTTAATCCCTAATATCACATCCGCCACTCCCATGTCCTTCATGTCAAAATATTTTGTTAACATTTTCTTAGTCGAAGAAATGACTTTTGAGTTATTTATCATAATTAGCATATCGTCAACGTATAGGCATACGATCACATATTCATTGGGTGTGTTTTTAATGTAGACACACTTGTCACATTCATTGATTTTGAAGCTATTTGACAAAATAGTTTAATCAAACTTTTCATGACATTGTTTCGGTGCTTGTTTTAATCCATACAAAGATTTTACAAGTTTACACATCTTTTTTTCATTTTCCGATGCAACAAACATTCGGGTTGTTCCATATAGATTTCTTCTTCTAATTCACCGTTTAGAAACGTAGTTTTAACATCCATTTGTTGTATTTCAAGATTATGCAATGTCGCGATTGCAATCAAGACACGTATAGACGTGATTCTTATCACAGGTGAATAAGTATCAAAAAAATTGAATCATTCCTTTTGTCTATACCCTTTGGCTACTAATCTAGCCTTGTATTTATCTATTGATCTATCCAATTTCAATTTCTTTTTGAATATCCATTTGTAGCCTCAAGCTTTGTTTCCCGAAGGGAGTTCAACCAATTCTCAAGTATGGTTACTCATGATGGATTCAATTTCGTTACGTACAGTTTCTTTCAAAAAAGGAGCTTTAGGAGTGGACATTGCTTCATCAAATGTCTTTGGATCATTTTCAAGTAAATTGGTTACGAATTCTGGACCGAAGGTCTTACGAATTCGTTGCCTTTTACTACGTCTTGGTTCTTCATTTATTTGAAGATTGTCATCATTTTCATGTATGTTATCATAAGTTCGTTTAATTGAACTTACTTTCTTTTCTTTACGAGGAAATTTATCTTCAAAGAAGACCGCATTTCTTGATTCAATAATCGTACATTCATGTACATCAAGTACTTCAGATTTATAAACCAAGAATCGATATGCACTACTATTGATTGCATATCCAATAAAGACACAATCAATTGTATTTGGTCCAATCCTAACTTGTTTAAGTTTGGGTATTTGTACTTTTGCTAAGCACCCCCACATTTTGAGATATTTGTAAGAAAGTTTTCGACCTTTTCATAACTCGTAAGGTGATTCAACCTTATTCTTGTGTAGTATCTTATTTTGGATATGATTTGTAGAAAGTATGGCTTCTCCCTACAAGTTTTGAGGTAAGCCCGAACTTATTAGCATTGCATTCATCATTTCTTTTAGTGTTCGATTCTTACGTTCAGCAATTCTATTTGATTGAGGTGAATATGGTGCAGTAGTTTGATGAATGATTTCAAATTCTGCACAAAATTCTTCAAATGGTGCAACGTATTCTCCACCTCTATCACTACGAATCATTTTTATTCGTTTTTCAAGTTGATTTTCAACTTCGATTTTGTAGTGTTTGAACACTTCCAAAGTTTCATCTTTGCTTTTCAACAAGTATATGTAACAGTACTTTGTACAATCATCTATGAATGTGATGAAATACTTTTTACCACCTCTTGTTTGTACGAACTTTAAATCACACACATCCGTGTGAATTAATTCTAAAGGTGTTGTGGTTCGTTCAACTGAATGAAAAGGTGCTTTGGCCACTTTTGCCTCTACACATGTTTCACATTTTCCATTATTAAAATGCATATTCGGAAGTAAACTTAAATTCATTAACTTTCGTATTGAATTAAAGTTTGCATGTCCTAATTCATGATGCCATAAATTAGATGACTCAAGAATATAAACGGAAGATGACGTTTTATTCATAACTTTCGGTACAAATGATTAGGACATTCATTTTGAATAGTCCATCTTTTACATAGCCTTTGCCAACATGCATATTATTCTTGGTAAGTACAAACTTATCCGAAACAAAGACTAACTTAAAGCCATTCTTGCTTAACAAAGAACCTGACACAAGGTTCTTACGAATATCCGGTACGTGAAGAACATTGTTGAGGCTAAGTTCCTTTCTCGATGTCATCTTCATTATAACTTTGCCTTGTCCTTCCACTTGGGTGTTGAGGAGTTCTCCATAAACAGTTTTTCTCCCTCGGTTGGAATGTAGGATGTGAACATATCCTTATCAGTACATATGTGACGGGTTGCACCCGTATCAACCTACCATTTTATGGGATTTCCAACATTGATGCATTCTGAAACAACCGCCGATAAGTTCATATCAAATATACCATTTGATATGACATCAGATTCGGCTATGTTCGCTTGGGCTTGCTTATTTGGTTTGCGACAATCAACGGAGCGATGTCCAGCCTTTCCACAATTATAGCAATTGTCCTTGAACTTCTTTGCATTCTTCTTCGTAGGTTCAACAGAATGCTTTCTCTTCTTTCCTTTGTTGATGTTAGATTCCACCACATTTGCTTTTGATTGTGGTATGCTATTTCAACACGCATGTCCGAACTTCGATTCCCTTCTTCCATCCCTAGTCGGACTACAAGTTCTTCAATATTCATCTCCTTGTACTTATGCTTGAGATAGTTCTTGAAGTCCCTCCACACGGGGGAAGTTTCTCAATGATTGCAACCACTTGAAATGATTCACTTTAGAGACATATTCTCTGCGTGAATGTCATGAAGTATAATCTGCAATTCTTGCACTTGACTGATAACCGTCTTTGAATCTACCATCTTGTAGTCCAAGAACCTTCCTACGATGAACTTCTTTGTTCCTGCATCTTCAGTCTTGTATTTCCTTTCTAAGAAATCCCATAAATCTTTAGCAGATTTCTTGAAACAATACTCGTTGTACAAAGTGTTGTCCAAGCCATTCAGAATGTAATTTTTACATAAAAAATCTGAATGTTTCCAAGCATTCAAAGCAATCAATGATGCCCGATTGTTTTCTCCTTCTTGTATGGCGGGAGGATCCTCATTCAAGAATTTCGCCAAATTGAGAGTCGTGAGATACAAAAGCATTTTTTGATGCCATCTTTTGAATTCAACCCCAATGAACTTTTTCTAGTTTTTTCCCATGTGGAATGAAGTTTGAATGTACGGTAGTAGGGGGAGTCATAACCGAAACCATAACCGGAGGAATCACACCGGTAGGAATACTTCCTTCAGAAGTTCTCATATTCGAAGTATCATTCGAATCGGTATCAGTATTACCAATTGTATTTATTTCTGTTTACGTAAAACAGAAGATCAACCAAACAAGTAGAAACCGATGTCACTTACCATAAAAATACAGAAAATTTGACTTAAGATTGTTGGCGGATTTATGTGTAAATGACTCCAAAGTTGCAAAAACAAAAAACCCGAATGAAAAAGGATGATAATCAAGTCGAGGCAAGTGTTGAACACTTTGTCCTTAAGTTAAATTTGCCCCACAATGGTGCCTACAGTTTATGGCAATCGACTCCCAAGATACAACGACTTCCGCTTGTGTTTGTAGCACTTCTAAACACAAGCACAACGAACCAAAATTGGTTTGTACTCCGGTGGATGAAAGTGAAATGAAAACCGAATTTTGTGCAACTAAATGCAATAAACTTGGTTCAAAAGATGAAATATATGAATAGATTGTTTTGCATATCAGTTTTCTTTCAAAAAGGGCGTCCAAAGGTCCTTTTTAACATTGAAGAATAGTTGAACACGTAATGGTGTGGAGCCAAATCGTACAACACTTCAAAAGGACATGTCTGTTCGCGCGTAAACCTATGCGATCGTATGGTTTTACCATGCTACGATCGCAAGGTACATTTTTGAAAACAGAACTTAATCCAGTTTCACCATGTGATCTCAAAGCTTTGTCTCCTACGATCGCATGGAAGGACAAAAAACATTCTGCTTAAAATTTAAGCAAGTTGCAACCGCAGTGTAAAATAACCATGCGATCGCATGGTCAAACTTTGACCCGATTTTGTCATTTTCCATAATTTCTCATTTATTCGATATTGGTTTCGAAATGTCAAATATACCCTTCAATACATGCAGAGAAATTTGAATTCTCTTTCAGAGGCGTTGTCTCCGAGCCCCCATGAAGAAGCGGCGAAGTGGCAAACTAATTTGTCTAAATGAATTGGTTGGGTCTTGTATATTTTGACCATGTTGACACGAAGTCACGTTAGTTGTTTTTAAACACTTAGTCAATTTCTCGACAAATTAAACCAATTTCCAACAGTAGCAAATAGGGGTGGGCAAAAACCGACCCAACCCGCTCAACCCGACCCAACCCAACCCGAACGGTTTGGGTCGATTTTTTCACTTAAGCGGGTTGGGTATGGGTTTAAATTTCTGAAATTGGGTCGGGTTGTGGGTTACATGCATAGACCCGACCCGAAAAAAAAAAAAAAAAAAAATTGTCTTTGGTGACAAATGAATTGCCCTAAAGGCAAAGGGCGAAAAAAAGTCCAAATAAGAAAAGGCAGCAGTAGTCTCCACTCAAAGACGTGTGAGCCAAACATGGTTCCATGCTCCATGCTCCATAGTCCATACTTCCATTTTCATTTTTCAAGACGTGATGAGTCAAACGTGGTTCTATACTCCATAGTCCATACTTCTATTTTCATTTTCTAGCACGCTACTCCAAACGTGGTTCTATACTTCATAGTCTATTCTTCCATTTTCATTTTCCAGCACGCAATAGTCTCCAAGGCCCAAACCGGGTTCTATACTCCATAGTCCATACTTCCATTTTCATTCTCCAAAGACGCGCAGCCCAAACGTGGTTCCATTTTCATTTACTTTACCATTTTCGCTTGTAATGAATATCGTTAGTCTTATAAAAAAATGGTGTGATTGGGGCAAGGCCCCAAACTTAACCAACCGACCCAACCCGCCTCAAGTTTGATCGGGTTGGTTTGATTCGAGTCGTCGCGATTTGGGTTGGGTTGAAATTTCATCAAGCCGAATTTTTTGGGTTGGGTTCGGGTTGGGCCCAAACCGAACCCGACCCAACCCACGCCCGCCTCTAGTAGCAAACAAGTGGAAGGTTCAAGAATTAGTCATTTTCCTAGAGTTTATGATGTTTAACCACCACTAGACATTAACCATAGAATTAAGAAATAAACTAAAACCTTGAATATGAAAACGAATGGAGTTTGAGAATCATCATAGGAATAATGCTCGATAACTGACATTAAAACCTGGAAAACCAAATTCACATATGTTTGGAATCATGACACAAGAATATTATTTAAAAGAACATTTATAAATTCTACTTGAATGAATTACCACAGTCCACATAAAAATTTACATGTCACTCTTCCAAATGTGCAATAAATTTTATCCTCACTAAATATGCGCTCAATAAAATTATTCGACAATAAAATAAAAACTGTTATGAAATTAGAGAAAGAAGAGAGGAAAAATATAAGAGATGCGAAGTTGAAATTGTATATTTCATTATAACTATGAACCTATATTTATAAGATTCCAAAGTAGGTTACAAAGAAATTTGATACAATCAAACAAGGCTTATCAAAATATACTGATAAGTCTAAATATCTTGATAAGTCTAAATAGTCATCAATAATTATTCTATAATTTTACAACACTCTCTCTTTGATGACTATTTCCACAATAATTGTCTCGCTAAAAACTTTGTTTGATAAAAATCTAGTGGGACAAAATATCAAACGAAAAGAAAAAAGAGTACAGTAATTGTTAAAGTTTTAGAGTATTAAGAAAATGCTGCCTCATTAAAACCTTGCCAGAAAAATCCAGTGGGACAAAACTTGGACTAAGAAAAAAGAGTACAGCTACTCCTATAATATTAATCATTAAAGATCTTTGATTCGACGCATCCCAATCTCATGCACCAATTTCTTGAATGTAGATGTCGGCAATGCTTTTGTGAATAAGTCAGCCAAATTGTCACTTGAGCGAATTTGTTGAACATCGATGTCACCATTCTTCTGAAGCTCGTGTGTATAGAAAAATTTTGGAGACATATGATTTGTCATGTCTCCTTTGATGTAGCCTCCTTTGAGTTGTGCAATACAAGCTGCATTGACTTCATACAATATTGTTAGATTATTCTTTGTTGAAGGTAATCCACCTGATACTTAGATATGATGTGTCATGTTTCTCAACCATGCACATTCTCTGTCATGTTTCTCAACCATGCACATTCTCGACTTGCTTCGTGCATTGTAATAATTTCAGAATGATTTGAAGATGTTGATGTCAATGTTTGCTTCACAGATCTCTATGATATAGCTGTTCATCCATGTATAAACACATATCATGTTTGTGATTTAGCTTTATGTGGATTAGAGAGATAACCCACATCTGCATATCCCACTAAAGACGATCCTAATTTTCGTGAATAAAATAATCCTATGTCAACAGTACCTTTTAGGTAACGAAGAATGTGTTTAATATCATTCCAATGTCTTTGAGTGAGTGCAGAGCTATATCTTGCAAGGAGATTTACAAAAAAAACTATGTCCTGTCGAGTGCAATTTGCAATATACATTAATGCACCAATTGCACTTAAGTATGGTACTTCAGATCAAAGAGTTATTTTTCCATCTTCAAGTGGGCGAAATGGATCTTTTTTCACTTCAAGTGATCGAACGGCCATATGCGATGTCAATGGATGTGCTTTATCCATATAAAAACGTTTTAAGGCTTTTCCTGTATAAGAAGATTGATGAACAAATAATCCTTCTGGAAAATGTTCAATTTATAATCCAATACAGAATTTAGTTTTTCCCAAATCTTTCATCTCAAATTCATTTTTTAAATAATCTGCAGTTTTGTTGAGCTCTTCAGGAGTTCCTATAAGGTTTAAATCATCAACATAAACTGTCACAATTGCAAATATAATATTTGTTTTCTTTATGAAAACACAAGGACATACATCATCGTTTTTATAACCTTCTTTCAACAAATATTCGCTAAGATGATTATACCACATTCGTCTGAATTGTTTTAATCCATACAATGATCTTTACAATTAATTGAGAACATTGTTCTAGGAATAAATCATTTGCTTCTGGCACTTTAAATCCTTCAGAAATTTTCATGTGTATGTCACTATCAAGTGAACCATACAGATATACAGTTACTACATCCATAAGGCGTATATCGAGCATTTGTGACACAGTCAAACTTATTAAAAATTTAAATGTGATGGTGTCCATTACGGAAGAATATGTTTCCTCGTAATCAATCATAAGTCTTTGTGAGAAGTCTTGGGCTACGAGTCGGGCTTTGTATCTTGTAATTTCATTGTTTTCATTTATTTTTCTTACAAAGACCCATTTGTATCCTACATGGATTATATTTTTAGAGGTTCGAACTACATGTCCAAACACTTTTCGTTTTTCTAAGAAATTCAACTCCGCCTGTATGGCTTCTTTCTATTTTGGCCAATCATTTCTATTTTGACAATCTTTAATAGATTGTGGTTCATGATCCTCATTTTGCATAATATCTAGTGCCATATCAAAGATGAAGATATTGTCCACGACAATATTATTTCGTTCCCATAATTTATGAGATAATAAATAATTTATTGAAATCACATTGTTTTCGGACACTTGTAGTTCTTCAGGAATCACATTATCAGTGTTTGATTGATCAATCGTTTCTACCATTGTTTCATTAAAAGTTTTTAGTTGAATTTTCTCTTGTACCTTTTTTTTCGAGGTCTGAGTTTTTGGCACCAAGCGGTCAACCACACTTTGGCGTATTTGAGATTCATTTGCTATATGATTATCCTATAGGGACATCAATTTTTGCGGGAGTATTTTTTGCTAGAACATATGACTTTGTCACTTTCCTTGTATCAATGAATATATCGGGTAATTGGTTTGCAACTATTTGCAAGTAAATAATTTTCTCAACTTCTTGCTTCTATTGATTACTGCAGGGATCACAATGAGATAGATTGTTTTCATTCTAAGAAATTTTATCTTGTTTTTCACGATGTAGTTTTTCTCCTTCCAAAGTTAGGAAATTCATTTAATCAAAATGACAATCTGCAAAACGCGCAGTAAATAAATCACCCGTTAAAGGTTCAAGATACCTAATAATGGATAGTGAGTCAAACTTAATATAAATTTCAAGTCTTCGTTGGGGACCCATCTTTATACGTTGTGGGGTGAAATTGGGACTTAGACAACACAACCAAAAACACGTAAATAAAAAATATTAGGTTCGCGACCAAATACAAGTTGTAAAGGTTAGTATTCATGATAAGCAGTTGGTCTTATACGAACTAATAATGCAGCATGTAATATAGCATGACCCCAAACAGATGTTGGAAGTTTTGTTTTCATAAGTAAAGGCCTAACAATCAGTTGAAGATGTTTAATAAACGACTCTGTTAAACCATTTTGTCTATGGACATGAGCAACTGAATGTTCAACGACAATCTCGATTGACATACAATAATCATTGAATGCTTGTGATCTAAATTCACCAGCATTATCAAGACGAATTGTCTTGATTGAGTAATCGAGGAATTGAGCTCGTAGTTTTATAATTTAAGCAAGTAGTCTAGCAAAAACTACATTTCTAGTAGAAAGTAAGCAGACATGTGACAATTTAGTAGAAGAATCAATTAATATTATAAAATAACTAAATGGTTCACATGGTGGGTGTATCGGCCCACATATATCTCCATGAATTCTTTCTAAGAAAGTTGGAGATTCAACACGAATCTTCGTAATAGAAGGTCTAATGACTAACTTGTCTTGTGAACAAGCAGCACATAGGATAACTATTAGGTAAAAGAATCTTCTGGTTCTTTAGAAGATGTCTATGTGAGTTATTAATTACTCGGCACATCATTATTGCTCCTATGTGTCCAAGTCGATCATGCCAAAGCATAAAGCTTTTTAGTTCAACGAACATCGAGTTCGTGATATTGTTTGATTCAAATATTTTTATGAATGTATAATACATGTCAGATGGGAGTGCCATGAGTTTTCTTTTATCTGCTTTACGGCGGATACAAAAGAAATTATGCAAATATATTCATAATTATTTTCTTGCATCATCTCAATGTGGTATCCATTCTTTGCGAATATCTTTAAAACTAAGAAAATTTCTTTAGGATTTGCTAGAATAAAGTGCATCATTTATATGCAATTTTGTATTATTTGGTAAGATAATACTAGCTCTTCCGGAGCCTTAAACGATATTTAATGTACCAGATATCGTGTTAACATTATTTTCTTTAATGTTAAGGTTAAGTCCAAAAATATTTTTATCTTGAAGAATTGTATGAGTAGTTGCACTATCAGCTAAACAGATATCTTGGCAATTCATCATGAATCTATAAACATGACTAAATAGATAATTTAAAAATGAGTTTAAAACTAAAAAAATTTAAACATAAAGAAATATTTCAATCAACTAAGAACTAGTTTAACAATCCAAAAGTTCCGATTACATAAGATTGCTATGAATAATGTAATTACACGAAATTGCCGTGGGTAATCATCATAATATCCAATTATAAGAGGATTAGGTGCAACAATATTGAATGCAAATCAGTGAATTGTAAACTAAAATTTTGGACACGTATATACCACAAATAATTACAGAAACATCAATTACATGCAAATCTTTTCTAATTACTTGAAATTTGCAATATAATGAACAATAAATATAAAAGCGAGTATTCTAACCTTTTTTTTTTCTTTTTTGAATTGTAAAGAAGGATTACTTTAATAACTCAGTTGGTTAGAGCATCGTGCTGATAACGTGTTATGAAACTAGAGAAAGAAGAGATGAAAAATATAAGAGATGCAAAGTTGAAATTGTATATTTCATTATAACTATGGACCTATATTTATAGGATTCTAAAGTAGGTTACAAAGAGATTTGGATACAATCAAACAAGACTTATCTAGATATACTGATAAGACTAAGTATCTTGATAAGTCCAAATTGTCATCAATAATTATCATATAATTCTACAACAAAAACATTGTGGTTCTGGAGTATACCATCTTTTAGAAGAAACTTAGGAATGGAAACGGGCTCCCCAATTCCTATTCCGTCGGAAATTTTTGAAAGATAGAATGAAGTGGGGATTAAAATATTCCTAGTTACTATCCCATTTAATTAATTTTTTAAAATATGATTTAAATTTAAAAATATAAAAATAAAATAATTCCTGTCAAGTTCGGAGAATTCGGACAAGGATTATGTTCTCCATCCCCGCCAATTAACTTACAAGCGGCAAGACAATGCGAGGTGGAGTATTTTGCTATACCTATAGAAACCCCTCCACATAAGTATTCTACATTCATATCGTATACAATGAAAACATGAAACTATATCAATAGAGCCACCCTAATTCTTAGAATTCATAATCATTACGATTTTCACTAGCAAAAGAAATGTCATTTACATGCAGAAGTATCATCGTGTTGATGAAAGTTGAGACAAATTGCAAATATGAAATTGATGTTTTTATGTTGTAGATCTAAAAAATGATGTTGGGTGGTGCTTGCAAAAGCCATATTGAAAAAAATGAAAATATTTGGAAAAGTTGAGAAAGTGCTAAGAACTCAGATCTACAATATTGTCTTTGTTTCCAGATTTACACTTGTTGATTGTCCAATAAAATGAGATGGGTGGTGGAGGGAGGTGGTCGCCGGTGGTTGTGGTTGGGAAAGACAAATTTATTCTTTTTCTTTCTTTTATGATTTTCAATTTTTTTTTTATTTTAAGCGCTTTTAGTGATTTGACAAATTTTTCCCATAATTTCAAGCGCTTATTTTTGAGTCAAACAATGCATGAAGTCCACTTAAGATCAGATAATAGAGAAAATGGGCAGATTTTGTTATCATAGATCTACCATACCTATTTTCTCAAATGCTGAGGATATCTTTTACGTTGTTGAAAGGTTGACAATCAAATATATTATTTTCCCTAGAATGAAACATGAGATTGGAACACAAGTAGGTGGCACCAATGTTATCAAATTAAATTGCAGGCATTGTGCGAACTGCAACACCAAGTTTAGAGAGTAGGGACATGATCTAAAAGGAGCTCAGAGGCAATGCTAGTGACAAACTGATACTCAGCTTTTGTAGAGGACCGAGCAATAGATTTCTGTTTGCGGGAACTCCAGGTAATACGACTGTGCTCAAGAAAGACAATGTGGGCACTAGTAGAAGAGATATCATCAATATTGCCGACCCAATCCACATCAGTAAAAGTATGAAGAGATATTAGAGAGTGGCGACGAAGTAGTAAACCATGGTAAGAGTTGCCACAAAGATAGCAGAGAAGACATTAGACTGCTAACGAGTGCTGAGTAGTAGGTATGTGCATAAATTGAGCCAGCATGTTGACAACAAAGGTAATATCAAAATAAACCATCATGTAGGGATAGGCTTTGGGTTGTAAATAATGGAGTTTGAACTGTTTGAGGCTTCAAGCCCAAGCATTTTGGTGCCCTATAGTATGTTCAATAAATACTCATGCTGAGACAATAATAAACCATTGAGAATAGAGATCACCTGATGCCTAGAAAATAGGATAAACCCCTAAGATCTTTAATAGAAAATGTGGCAATCTAGGATATGAATGGTCAACGAACTCCAGTTAAGGGCGGAATCGGGGCGGCAACCCTGGGCTCAAGTCCAAGGCTGCCCAAAATTTTGGCCCAAAATGTAAAAAAAAAAAAAAAAAAGAAATAAAGCCCAAATTTCACCAAGCATAGAAAAAGAATTATTTTATTCTCAATTGTGCATCCAAATTTAATTAAACAAACAATTATTTGCATTTCATGTAAGTATTAGAAAGTTCAAAATTGAAATTCAAACTTTAGAAATTTCAAAATTCGAACATGGATTTGAATTTTTTAATTTGTTGCACCTTCTACTATTTAGTATTGAAATATCATTTTATTTTCTAACTTAGTTGTAATAATTTTGTTGTGTATGACTTACTTATATGTCATTTCATTAAATATAGGATTACAATATAATTGTATATAACACTACTAAAGAGTTTAAATATTTTGTGCATCGACTACATAACTTAGTTTTAGATAAAATAGATATAGAATATATTATAAAACAATTTTTGTGCATCGACTACATAACAATTTTTGTTGAAAAAAGACCTTGTTAATAATATAAATATAGATTCTATTATAAAAGAATTTGCAATTGTAAAAGATCGTCGGGTACAACATTCTTTAGCTAGTTTAGATCTTGAATATTTTTGTTTAATGACTTCTTGTAACCTTTTCAAAAATTGTGACTTATAAAAATATATTATATTCTAATAAAAATGGATTAAATAATTGTGGTTTGAGGAAAACAAAATTTCGGGGGCTCTGTCCTCGGAACCCCCGTAAGGGGGTTCCCCAGCCCACCCTTTGGGTATAGCCTGACTCCAATGTATTTATTGTGACAATAAGATCATCCAAGTATAGAAGTATATAAGGAACATTTCCATTATGATTATAGATAAACAAAGAGATATCGGACTTGGAATTGATGAAGCCAAAATCTAAGAGAAAAGTAAAAAGTAACCTTACCACGCACAAGGTGCTTGTTTGAGGCCGTAGATGGCCCTATGAAGATGACACACATAGTTGGGCTTGGATTAGCCCACTGGTCATGTAGACATCATCCAGTAGGCTACTTTGTAGAAATGCATTTCTTCACATCCAATTGATGAAATGATCAGTTAAATAAGACAGCAAAGCTAAGAACAAGTTGAATGGTGGCTGGTTTGACAACAGCGCTAAATATTTTGGCGTAGTCAATATCGGGGCATTGGGGTTCAGGTTCTCGGAATATGCACATTTGGGTTCAGATGTCCTTCACCCGAAAAGCAAAAGAGAAAAATTCAACACACACATTATTTGTGGCACAAAATTTTGAAATAGAAATAAGGTTTTTTTTTTTTTTTTTTTCATTCTTGTATACACAAGACATTATTTAAAGTAAATGAGCCAAAAGGAGAAGCAGGGCCGACCCTGGCCCTATCGCCTAGGGTCCTCCAACCATTCAGGGTTCAAAAATTTTGGCCCAATTCTCTCTCTTTAAAATCAGTCTACTTACATATGAAATGAGTCAAAGTAGAAAAAAAGTGTAAATCTATCCTACATTATCTATTTTAATTTAATCTTTAAATTGTAGACCATGCAATTTTCCCTTCAAACCTCATTTTAAATTTTTTATCTTGAGTCAAAATAATTTTTCAAATTGTTAGGATTGGAGCAATAAATAAAATAGTGAAAAATAAAGAACATAAAGATTTATACAGGTTTGCCTCAATGTGAAATTACTTCATGTCTTCAGCCGCTGCAATATTTTTACTTTAATGAATGATAATCTTTGTTTACAAGAAATTAGTCTTATATATAACAACTCAATGAAAGTTTCCTAATTATAATAAAACTCTAAGGTAACCCATCGAAAGTTTCCTAGTTATAATAAAATACTATGACAACCTAATTACAAAGACAAAATCTCGAAAAACACCCTTTCTCAAGCAAATACAAATACCATAGACCTTACAGGGGCTGCCATCCGAGAGGGGCCGCCTGCCTCCTTTCCAAACCCCACGGTAATCTTACTGCGAAAGTCGATTCGCACACAACTATGTGTAGCACAACAAATTAGGCTCCACAACTTAATACAAATTCCAACTATTTTTTCTTTTAGGGAAGAAGAAGAAAAATGTAACATTTTTTTGCTTGTAAATCTATTTATATGTATATCTATTTATATGTATATTTTATTATTATTATTATTATTATTATTATTATTATTATTATTATTATTATTATTATTATTATTATTATTATTATTATTCTCTTTTATTTGACATTTTCAACTGTTTTTAATTCGAAGAACTTTATTTGTTTTTATTAAATGAAAATGATTTGATTATATTATGTGCATCTATATTGTATAACAGTTTTTGAATCTTTTAATTTGTGTAAAAATCTAATTTGGATCTAAACAAAGTTTCATATACTTATGCAAAAATCTAATTTGGATCTAAACAAAGTATTATAAAATATGCCCGTGAATGCACGCAATTTTAATTGTCAGTCTAAAATTTATATTTTAAAATATCTCAATTTATTAAGGTCCCATTTAAATATTCGCCTAAGGCTCCCCAAATCTCAGGGTTGGCCTGAGAAGAAGAAAGTACAACTAGTGTGAGTGATTAAAGGTTGAAGCTATCACCAATCACAATGCCATCGGTTCAGAGTATGGGGTGTGAAGGGACAAGTTCACGTGATGAGAAGCATCAAAGTTAAATAACCATCTGGGATAGAAATGGCAGCAAAGTGAGTATTGAAATTTGGAGGAGAAGGGGGACACCACGGTTGATGTGCAAACTGCTCGATTGATTGAGCAAATGAGCCTGGTGGAGTGGGGTTGAATGGTTGAGAGGCACCAAGCGCGTGTGTATACTTGAAGGCTGGAGACCTTTTGGCAGCGTGGCCTTGAACGCCACACAACTGAAAAAAAAAACTACAATTGGATCGAGGCCTAGAACCATTATTGGAAATAGGGGCACAGACAGGGCTGGACCATATTAGCCAAAACCAACCCTGTCTTGGAAGAAGTGCAGCTAATTAAACAAAAAAAATTATGCCTAGGCCCATTCTTTTTTAAACTACGGCCCAGCCATGTATTAAGTTGTAATTGTGTTAAAAGTGGCTGCATTTATCAAAGTGGATTGAATTTTTTATTTGTTTACACCTTCCAGTATTTGATGTTGAAATATCATTTTATTTTCTAGCTTGGTTGTAATAATATCCTATTGTATATGACTTACTTATATGTCGTTTCATTAAGTATATGGTCACAAAATAATTGTATATAACACTAGTAAAAGGGTTTAAATTTTTTGTGCATCGACTACATAGTTTAGTTTTAGATAAAATAAATATATATTCTATTAGGGTAAATAGTATTGGAGGTCCCGAACCTTTGAATTTTGTGATGATGGGGTCCTAAACATTCAATGTCTAATACTCTGAGTCCTTAACCTTCAAAAACGCAGCGAGCAAAGTCCTTCTGTTAAAAAAACTGTTAGTTTGACCATTAAATGATCAATTTTTTTAATGACAAGATTACCCTTTTCGAATTAAAATAAAAAACAAAGAAAAAAAGAAAAATTGCAATGAACCCCCTCCCACACTCTTTCTTCTCCGATCAACCCCCTCCTCTATTTTTTCTTCACCAATTAACCCCCAACCAACAAAATACAAAATTACAACCCACCTTATCACTTCTTCTTCTCCAAAATCACCGCCATCAACCATCACCCCTTCACCATATCCTGGCTCCGCCCATAACTGGAAGATTTATTTTGAGTACCACCAAAGCCATTGGAAGGGTGATTATTCTAAGAATTGGTTGCATTCTCAAGAGGAGATAATATTCATGGTGGATGAGCTTCTCATGAAGCTCATTGAATGTAATGAGAGTGTTACGGGCACGAACAGAAGATGCAACGTCCTTATACTCAAAAGGTAAATCCTCAAAAGCATATGGCTGAATTCTCATCATTCATTGGGGCATCTATAAGAGCCAATTCATCTTCCCTACTCTTGAGGTTTTTTATGTACTATGTAGTGGTGTGTGAACCTTTAGATAGGATAGCAATTTGGCTTTTAAAATGCATAATACGAGCACGTTAGGTCTGGCGTAGGTGGTGGCACGAGTAATCCAAGCTTGACGGATATGGCTTGGTTTGTTATTGCTTTGCTTTTAAGAGAATTAGCTTTTGCTGTGTTGCCGAAAGGATTAGTTGTGGAAAAAATCAGATAATTGTTTTATAAACTCTTGTTTCATCACTGCTGTATATTTCAAAATCAGTATTTAAGCGTTTGGTAAAAAAAGTGATTTATTGTTGTGATTGTATAAAATTAATAAAATGGACATTGATTATAATATTATTATTTTGTATTATTATTATCATGAGTAGTATTGTAAAATTTATTTTTTACTTCTATAACAATATGTAATATTGTCAAATATTTTTTCAATACAATGCATTTACAATAATTATTTTAAAATAAAAATAATATATATCTATTAAATCTTAAAATTTTAAAACATAAAAAAAAAAAGCATAGTAATATTGTATAAAAATCAATTAAATTTAAATTTAAATTATTTGCGGAGATGGATTATGATTGGAAAAATTATAAATTTGTGACATAAAAAGAATTACTTTAATTAATTAATGCCATAATTTGTATTTTTATAATAAATAGATAGAAAAGCTAAAAGCTAGAATCTGAAAAGCTACCATTTTGTTGCTTCTCAAAATCTGATATCATCAAATGATACAGATTCTTTTAGAATCACTTTTAAAAAATTTACCAAACGCTTAAAACAACTTCCAATTGTTTGATAATCATAAGTTGAGTTCCAAAATCAATTCTAAATGGAGAGATGAGAAAAGTATTTGTTTTGGCAAAATTGGGAAGGGTTGTGATGGTGGTGGAGGTTGTTGGTATCAATCAGATCCTTGCCAAGCCGGCCACCTGGATGCAAGATCAAATGAGAATATGACAGCAAAAGCAAACTACTACTCCAACAAGCCTAAACACTCCATCTTTAACTACCAAGATAGCTCCCAGGTCAAGCTTACCATTAGATAAGATCGC